>CM062516.1:2465000-3665000 GCA_031439585.1 Pterocarpus macrocarpus
AATAATGTTAAAATAATAAAAGTTCATGTAATATAATTAGAATTTAATTTAAATATACTGACGGTATAAAATAATTTTACACTATCAATTACTAGAAATAATAGAAAATACGAACTCACACAAATAATTACCTATTATAATGAGGGACCCACCATGAATTCTCATTTTCCTTTATTTCTATTAGTTGATAGTGTAAAATTATTTTACACTGTTAGTGCATATCAATTAAATTCATATAATTAACATAATTCTTTATAATTCAAATATAAATGCATGAATTTCAATAATATTTCATGAGAGATATTAAAAAAAGACATAATATGATAATATAAAAACTAGTACCAATTCAAGTAATATTAAAAACGTGAATTCCAGTTTAAAAAAAAAAACACGTGAATTAGCACTAAATATATTACGTGAATTCTTTAATATTAATTAATTTGAAATGTTAATATTTTATTATGAACTAGTATTAAATATATTAATAATCTTATTTCAATTTTTAATCACTTATATATATTGAAAAAATTAACAATATCATCTAATAGTGCGTTTGGATTCGTAGTAAGTATGGTTAAAATTGATTCTAATAATTTTTTATGATGTTTGATTTTCCACTTTCAGAATCAATTCTTGTTTCTGGAATTAATAGTGGGAGAAGTGAAAATTTTTTACTTTCTGTCAGAATTACTTTTAGATAAATTACCAAACATAGATTATTTTACCTCAAAATCAATTCTATAAAAGTAGAATCAAACACGTACTAATGGTGTGTTTGGATGGAGAAAAGAAATTGGAAGAAGGGATGTTGAGAGAAAAATAACTGAGTGGAAAGAAATAGAATGAATTTGTATTTTCTGTAGGTATGTTTTGTTGAAAGGAGAATAAGAGGGAAGGAAAATGATCTTCATTTATTTGTTTGTGTGGAAAAGTGAAAAGAAAGAAAGAGGTAATGCTATCAAATGATAATTTTACCCTTATGTTGTTAGAAAAGGTATTTCAATTATATTAATTAGGGATTTAATTGGGATGCACTGATAGTGTAAAACAATTTTACACTGTCAGCTAATAGAAATGCTAGAAAGTGCCAACTCATATAAATAACCACCCATTATAATGAGGGATCCATCATGATTTTTCACTTTTTAACATTTTTATTGACTGATAATATAAAATTATTTTATAATATCAGTGCATTTAAATTAAATTCTATTAATTAATATCAAATAAAAAATTTCACTATTTTTAATTTAATAGTTTAAATAATATCAACTTATTAAATTAAATTAATATTAATAAAAATAAATTATTTAAAATTATTTGAAATAAAACTAATATTTTAAATTAATCTAATATTTCAAAAATATTACTTAAAAATATATGTTACCAACTAAACAACAACACCAAAGAAATTTTAAAATTTTATTAAGTGGTTATTTAAACTTTCAACATACCTCAAATGAAAATTCAATCTTATGTAATACAAAAAATATTATTTAGTTATTATTTAAACTCTTAATATAGTATAAAAAAATCAAAATTTATGTAATATATTGTTTAAAATAAAATATCTATTTAGAATAAAATAATGGTAGCCAAAAAATTTTAAAATTTTATATTGCTTGTGCTTCAGGTATTTTTTGTAGAATTGAAATTATTTAGATAGAATATTTAAAAGTATAAATTTGAAAAATAAAAATAAAAATAAAAGAGGGGAGGGACCATGCAACACCTTCAATGATATTGTATACCATAGTCCCTCCCCCACTCATAATTGCCCTCATCTGCACACTCTCTCGTCTTTTTGGCAATGAAAGAAGGGCAAAACTGGCAAACAGCACTCTAGCACCCCTTTACCCTAGTTTTCCGCCCACCAGCGGGGGGAAAATTTTTGTTAATATTCATGTGGACACCATGACAATAGCATTGTTTCAACTCTCCTTCCCAATAATTATTTTCAATCAAATAAGGTAAATACCACTCTTTTCTTCCCATTTCCTTCCCCCCCCCCCCCCCCCCAAAAAAAAATTCCTTCCACTCTAAATCATTTCAACTAAACAAACTGGAAGCAAAGTAAAATAGTGGATAAAAAATATTAACTAAGAGAGAGAGAGAGAAAGTTAAAGGAATAATTAATGTAAAAATTATGAATTTAGTCAATGGTATGAATTAATGTAGACGAGAGAAAAGTGGGTTTTATGTCAATGGTATATATATATATATATATATATATATATATATATATATATATGTGTGTGTGTGTGTGTGTGTGTGTGTGTGTGTGTGTGTGATGATATTTATTTTAGTAAGCAAATACACTATTAAATAGAGAATAGATTTTTCTCTCTCTTAATCATTAGTACCATCATAAATGTCTTTTCTAACATTATTTTAAAAAATTAATAGTATTACTTTTGTCCTAAAATAATAGTCCAATTTTAAATATGTATATAAATTAGAAAAATTTTAATATTAAAAAATTTAAGTACATTTTATAAAAAGTTTTTTTATGTAAATAAATTAAAAAATTTAATAATTACAAAATTATGATAATTAAAAAGTAATTACGAAAATCTGGAGTAATTTGAGCATTAGAGAAATCGGCTTAGGTTAAATCAATTTGGCCTACGTGGGCCGATTTTTGTTGAATATTTTTCTATAAATACCCTCCAACGAGAAGCAAATACACATCACTCTTTGTTTGTTACAAATTCTATCTTTACAAAAAAAATAAAATCTAAAAGATTTATCATATTGATTCACTACAACGGTGAAATCACAAACACAACAGAAAGTACTACATTTTATAGTCAAAATCCAGTTGCTCTTACAATTTCTTCATCATCTACAACTCTATTAGTGTTGTCAAACAGAATATTGAAAAAGTTGGGTCTTTTCAATCGAAAGCAAATAACTGGAATGATGTACAAAATGCCCGCTACATTTGGGACTGGTGTCATCTGATACATAAGTTTTCCAGTTGGAAGTGACGAAGATGTGAATCTGATGTTCTACTGTCACTCCCAATATCCTGGAATTTAGATTATGAAGTTATTTGTAACCCTTGAAGATATAAACAACAGCTCAGAAGGGCAACTCTCAATCCACAATCTTTTGGAATGGATGCCAGTAGTAGAGGGTCAGGTTCTAATCCTATATCATGTCCAACTCCAATAGCTACAGCTTCTCCGTCTTTTGATTTCTACGGTCAAAATGAAAATGTTGGGTGTGAAGATACAGAGGATATGGAAGATGGTAGAAATTTAAGGTAGCTAATAATAGACATTGCACAACCGCTTATGGCAGATGGCCCAATTGTGGGTGTCAAAAGTTTTGATCATCATAGAGATGAAGAGGACGAGCCACTTCAAGTACCAGTTGATAGTGATAGTGGTGAAGGCTTAGACGGAGAGGTTGCCCCAATGACTGATAGCCAACCATCGGAAGCTTGACCAGCGATGTCCGACTCATAAAATCATCTGCGTCATTGTTCATATTTGAACTTGGATGTGATACCACAAAGCACATTTGCAGGGCTTTGTGGAACTGCAGGGGATATCTTGTATGATGCAGGGGAGGATGAGTTGTACATTGGGTAACAATTTCCTAACAAGGAAGCTGTGCTATTTGCTGTTAAAAATTATAGCATTTGAAGATCAGTTGATTATAAGGTATTGCAGTCTGATCAGTTGACATACCATGAAAAATGCAAGCATTTTGGTAATGGGTGGACGTAGAGTATACGCATTACATATCGTCAGAAAAAGGAGCGGTGGGAAATTAGGAAGTACAATGGCCCACACACGTGTTTGCCCACTTCCCTTCTGCAGGATCATCCGAAGTTGGACACCAATGTTATATGTGTGACCATATTTCCTATGGTACAGGCTAATCCGACGATATCCATTAAAGTGCTTCAAGGATTAGTGGAGGCGAAGTATGCTTTCAAGACTTCGTACAGGAAGGATTGGCTAGTGAAGCAGAAGGCTATTGCTAAGGTTTATGGCGATTGGGAAGCATCGTATCATGAGCTTCCTCGATGGCTACAAGCTTTGCAGATATTTCTGCCAGGTACCATAGTCCAATTGACTACTTTGCCATATTATAATGGGAATTTTCTCGATAGGAGCTGTGTGATATTCCACCTTTTATTCTGATCATTTCAATCTTGTATTGAAGCATTTAAATATTGCAAGCCATTCATTTCAGTCAAAGGCACCCACTTATATGGAAAGTATGGTGGCACACTTCTGATGGCAATCGCATAGGATGGAAACTCTAATATTTTGTCAATTGCATTTGCAGTAGTTGAGGGTGAGACCAGGGATGCCTGGTCATTTTTTCTTAGCAATCTGCGCCAACATGTGACACCATAGCAAGGAATTTTAATAATTTCTGACCGTCATGGGGCTATCAAAGCAGCATTAAATTCAGAAGATAGTGGGTGGCATCCTCTAATGGCATATCATGCATATTGCATATAGCACATTGCTTCGAATTTTGCACTTCGATTCAGGAGCAAAGATGCACGTCGAGCCCTTGTGAATGCAGCGTATGCAAAGACTCAGCGGGAGTTTGCATATTATTATGAGTTATTAAGAGATGAAAACCCAATAATATGTGTATGGATTGATAGGAGTCCCAAAGAAAAGTAGACACAACATTGTGATGAGGGACAAAGATTCGGGCATATGACCATCAATTTGTCAGAGTGTATTAATGCTGTTTTGAAAAGCACCTGCAATCTTTCGATTACAACCCTTATAAAGTCCACATACTTCCGTCTTGTTGAGCTATTTGTAAGAAAAGGGCAGGAGGCTGAGGCCTAACTTATGAGCGGACAAGTGTTTTCATAGGTGCTAATGTTGGCGATTGAGATAAACAAGCAGTCCATTGCCACTATGAATGTGTCGTAGTTTACACGTGCAAGTGAGTCGTTCGTAGTGGAAGAACTTGCACCAACAGCGGGTTGGAGTCACCAAAGCTATAGGGTGAACTTACGAGAGCATCGGCGTGACTATGGGTACTTTTAGGCCTTACACTTCCCATGCCCTCATGTACTCGCTGCATGTGCATATGCACGAGTTGATTGGGGTACTTATGTGGATGATGTTTACCGTATTCAAAGTGTATTCAATCTCTACAAAATGGAGTTTGCAGCTGTTGCAAGTGAAGAATTTTGGCTTGAATACTATGGAGTTCCAATACGGCCAAATCCAAAGCATAGGCGAGCTACTGAGGGCCGACCGGTTTCAACGAGAATCCGCAACAACATGGACGAGGTTGAGCCAGGACAACCAAAGCAATGTGATCTTTGCAGGCAAGAGGGTCACACCAGACGAAGATACCCAACCTTACATGTTTCAAGCTCCAGCCGTTTTAGCACAAACAACCGATGTCTTTGTTTTTTGTTCGTCTTTCTGTATTAATTTCTGTTGGTATGTATGTTAATGTTTATTATGTTGTATTTGTAGTTAATTTATTCTGTTGTTGTATTCTGTTATGATTTGCACGTTAGTTTTTATATTTTTATTTTGGATAAATACAATCTACATTATATTTTGGAGAAGATGCAATCTTGAGTTTAATTTGATAAAGATAATTAACTTTCTTTTAACTAATCCCAACTTTATATTGCAATTCAATTCAAATTTAAATTGTCACTCAAATCCAAACTACAACATTCAAGACATATGTAATATCGATTTTAAATTCAAATTCACATTATGACTCGCATTCTAATTCACATGTCAAATACAGATTCAAATTTGAATAGCAAATTTAGATTCTCACTCAAGTTCTAATTCTAATACAATATTACATGATCAAAATTCGAAAATCAAAATTCTCACTGAAATTCAAATTCAAGATTTGAAATTGAACATTCTCGTTAAATTCGAGATTTGAATTTTAAATTTTAAATTTTAAATTCAAACTCATTCAAATTCAAATTTAACTTCAGAATCATATTCAAATTCTAATTATAATTTTCATTCTACCACATACAAATTTAATATTTCCGCTTAATGAAAGTTCGAATTTGAAATTCCAAATTCTAGCTCAATAAAAATTTGAATTTGAAATTCGCAATTCCCACTCTCGCTTAATAAAAATTTGAATTTGAAATTTTTGAAAATCAAATTTCACATCCAAACTTACATTCAAATCCAAACTCAATTTTAGAATCATATTCAAATTCTAATTATGATTTTAATTCTACCACATTCAAATTCAAATATAACTCCAAATCTAAGTTCATAAATCTACGAATCTAAGTTTAACTACAAATTCAAATATAAATTATATTATACCTAATTTAATTTAACAAATAAATTACCTGTATATTCAGTTGTCCAGCGATATGGTCAGTGTAATCCAAATGGCGTAAGTCATATTCCATATCTAGATTTGCAACACAAATACAATAATAAGAATAACTAATTCATAAAAATTATGTACAATTTTTAAGTATAAATTTTACCTTTTTTTTTTCTCTTTCTTCTTCTTCCCACACTCCTTTCTCCTCTTTCTTTCTGCCTCTCTTTCTCTAAAAAGGTCTTTCTCTCTCTAAATTTGTCAAATGTATAGAAATCGACCTACCCGAGCCGTTTTTATAGTGCAATGTTTAAATGGAAATCGGCCTAGCTAGGCAGATTTTTGAAAACTACATAAATCGGCTTACCTAGGCCGCTTTATATACATTGGTTCAACGTATATAAATCGACCTAGGTAGGTCGATTTATGTGATTTAGCTAGGTTGATTTTTCAAACAAATTTTCTCTCCCGAATTTTCGTAATTAATCTCAATTAATCGTAATTTCGTAATTAATAAATTTTTTATTTTAATTATGTAACAAAATCTTTTATAAAATTATCCCTATTGAATTCTTTATTTCTGTTTCTTAATTATTTCTTTTCACTTATTCGCTCTCCTCTATTTAATAGGGGTATAATTGAGGAAAAATAATTAACATTATCTAAATTTCTTAAATAGACAATTATTTATAGACAAATAAAGTTTTAAAAGTGGACAATTATTTTAGGATGAAGGTAATACTATAGTTTATTTATTTTATTTTATAAGGAGATATTTGGTAAGAGGTTTAAATTTTTATTTATAGGAATCCTATTCCTGAGAATGCTATCACTGGGAATAGCTTTCTCAGGCATGTGTCTTTGACAACATTTGGTAGATAGATTGAATTTTTAGGATTATTTTTTACATTTTCAAAAATACCTCTTACAAACGGCGGCTGACAGTGGGTGATAGAAGGTGGCATAAAAAAATATTCTTTTCTCATGGGATTGTTATAATCCCATATGAGTTATGGAAATATTTTTGGGGGAATATTTGTCCAAAACCAATCCCAATAATATAACATTCTCAGAAATATTTTTTCAAATCTTGTACCAAACATGGAATCTTGTTAACATTTCTAGGAATATATTTTTAGACTTCCTACCAAACACTCCCTAAAGGTTATGGAGAAAATTGAATATATTACTATTTTTAAAAAACTATATGATATTATTATTTTTTATAAAATTAAAAATATAATAATTTACATATAAAAAATATCATAGAGAACCATTAATTTTTTATCCTAAATATAATAATTCAGTTTTTTTTTTAAATTAAGGATATAATAATTTAATTTGAGAAAAATTATTTTTTATTTCTTTTAAATATGATATTTTACCAATTTTATTTATAAAATTGGTTTTTAATAAAAAAAAATCATAAAATTAGTAATTATTAAGAGAGAGGAAAATTTATTCTATAATTAATAACATAAACAGTTACTGCAATAAACACATTATTAGTTAAGTTGACTAACAAAAGAGAGAAGAAATATTTTAGTCAACTTATAAAAGTGAAGTATGCTAACGGTCACTTATGCTAACTTTCACCTGAAGATTAGTATTCTCAAATATATATATATATATATATAATTTAATTTAAATTTACTAATAATATAAAATAATTTTATATTATCAACCAATAGAAATACTAAAAAATATCAATTTATATAAATAATTATCCATTACAATGAATAATTTACTATAATTTTTCACTTTCTAATATTTCTATTAGTTGTTAATGCAAACTAAAAGTTGTTTAATATTTACTTACCTCAACCAAAAAAGAGAGAAAAGGAGAAATGCTATTCAAAATGCTGGAAAAACTCACCGTATGAGAATCTGAATGAATTTTGCACATGTTTGCCATGCTCGAATATGTCAATTTAGCTAAATATATTGTTTTCAAAGTGATAATACAAATTCCCATCGATAACAGGCAATAACTCAATAAAATTACAATTTTTCAAAGCTAAATCTTTGAAGCATTGACAAAGAGCTCTCTCTTTTTTCTTCTTCTTCGGTACAGTCAACCATACAATTAATACAACTTATTTGCATGAGATTCCTAAGAACAACAAGTACACAAAAAAAAAGGAAAAAAAAATCGAACTATCCAATATCATTCTTTCAATCTTCTCATCATCACGAACCTCCTCTCCCTTGGTTTTTTTTTTTTTTTCAGATTTTCATTTTGCCTTTTTTTATAATAAAAATTTTACGTTAGGAAGACCCAAATTCCACTGTGACTTCTTTGGTCTTCTTCCTCACCTCCCTCCCAATCCTAACAGTCCGAACGCTCCGCGGCTTTGTCGCCGGAGCATTCTCCGGCCACCGGCGCATAGCGGTGATCAAGTCCACAAAGGCACTAAGGATGAACTTGTGTGACTTCTTCTCATTCAGGTTTACGTGGCAAAACAATAGCTCCTCCATGAAATCCCAATCCACCTTTTCATTGTTCCTTAGCCTTGCCTCCACCATGCCTTGCATGGAGCGTTTGAAGTCCTCATAGGGGCTATGATCCAATGAGCATGCCAACACAGCCACACAGTTATCTGGAAGCTTTTGGTCACGATCACGATCATCATCGTGATCATGACCCTTTGTATGATGGAGTAAGCATGAAGATGATGATGAATCGTTGAGTGTTATTGAGGTTGAGGTTGAGCTTGATCCCGCTTCATCATCACCCGAAAAGCCCCGTGTCATGAAGAACCTGTTAGAGCCACGTAGATCAATTCGTGTGTCATCGAAAAATATGGGTCCTAGTTTTGGACCTTTGTTATCGTCATCATCACTTTCTTCTTTGGAGGTCCTTGTGGTGTTATAGTCCTTCTTATTGATGTTGATGTTGGTGTTGGTGTCGGTTTCTTCGTCATCTTTGAGGTAAAGGGACTTGAAATTCTCGAAGAGGAAGCGATCAATATCATCTAGGGTGGCTTCATCATCCTTCTTGTTATTGTTGTTGTTGGTGTGTTGAGGGTCGTTTTTCTTGTCATCTAGGGAAAAAGAAGGGGTCTTGGGGTGCTTGCAGCCTGAGAGGATCCATTTCTTAGAAGGCAATTTGATTTGTGGTTGAGGGGTACTCTTGATCTTGGAGAGGTAGTCTTGAAGGGATTTTTGAAGCTTCTTCTTAGGCATCTTTGGTGATGGGGATAGCCACTAGCTAGCTATAGATGTTTTGCTAATGGGAATTTGAATGAAAGCTTTTTGAGAGGGTGTTGGTTTATAAATAAAATAGACATGTAGTGGTGGATAGCTATGACAAAGTTAATTTGACGAATTATTGTTTATGCCCTCCTTATAAAACAGACATTTAGGAATTAGGATAGAATTTGGTGAAAAGCATGTATTTGGTTAAGAATCAGGCTTATTACCAAATTCCATTTTTAAAAATGTAGAATTTGATTCAAAGGACGTGAGTTTTTTTTTTTGGCTAAGAACTTAATCCTTAACCATTTGTGACAAATTTGGAGAGTAAATAGGAGATTGTTTCTGTTTTTCGGAAATGCCTTTGATGAGGATAATTATAAAGAGATATGAATGTTTAGCAAAAACAGGCAAGAGTAGTAATAATACCCTACCATTACCGAGATTTTTTTTTTTCCCCGGTAAATAGCTAGATATTTTATATGCCATTTAAGTGCCCTTAAATGCTTTGAAACTCACGGGAAAACGTTGAATTGGAAGAACATAAACTTATAAGTATTAATGGTTAATTTAATGCTGCAATATACTAACGTTATTACGAATTTATTAATAAGTTAGAAGTATTTAATTGCAAGTATATCACGATAAGCTCGGATCCACACTTGTGGTATGTAATGATTTTAGAATGAGATAATTTTAGAAAGAGATATTTTTTTCTTTTTCTTTAAATTCACTTTCAACAAAACTGGGGCAGGAGGTTGAATCTCTCTGAATCTAATCTAATATTCTATAATGTGGAAAAGAATAAACTCCTTTTCCAATGAAATACCATCCACAACATGCTGGGACAGTATTCCATTGAAGAAGAAGAAGTCAGCATCCAGGCATGGAAGAAGAACGAGTGTAGATTCACAAATGAAGAAAAACAATTGTGTGTATCTAATAATTATTTTTTTCTAATGAAATAAAACTTTAAAAGTATAAATAACATCACAATAAATAATTGGTTGTTAAGATGTTATTAAATGTCAGTGAAATACTAATAGTACGTAGAAATTAATCTCATATTAATAATTAGGTATACAAGTATCTTTGGTTTTTTTTTTTTATAAAAGTAACAACAAAAATAAATTCTCAATCAAAGTAAAGCGCAAATCGAACTTAGGTATCTTAACTTTAAAGTAGGCTTAAATAAGTTTGTAATCCATATAAATACATGTTATTTTGATTTTAATCCCTCCAAAATTTTTGTTTTGGTTTTAATCCCTTTTTCTTTTTTTTATTATCTTTTTCATTCTAAATTTTGGTCTCTATAAGTATTTTAGAATATACTTTTGGGTCTTATAGCTAGATATTGAAAATTCTATTTTTGATTTTTATAAATATTTTAAAAATTTTCTTTTGATCCTTATAAACATCACCTTTTAACACTAAGTATAATAGGAACCAAAACCTAATAACAAAAATGAGGGATTAAAATTAGAGCAAAAGTTTTGGAGAAATTAAAAGGAAAGCAACTTTTATTTATACAGACTAAAAATATAATTAATTTAATAATTTAATTTTTACTGATTGAACTAGCCATGGCCGTGGATTTTATAGATTAGATTGTTTTTTTAGGTGAAAAAGAAATATTCACCCAAATACCAAATTTAGCCTACTATCAGGCAGATATTATATTCAAGGTTAAGCCATAATAAGGTTTGGTTTGATATTATTGTGATTTTTTGAGAACTGTTGAGTTCTTTGGACTCTCTAAAAGCTGCACTCAAAAAGTTATAGTAGCATCATTTGGTAAAATAATATAAAAGTTGCTCTCAATAAAGCAAAAATCATAAAAGTAGTATTTGGTAAAGTTGCTCTTAAAATATAAAATGCCTATAATAGATATAAATACTAAATAGAATAATTTCTACTTTTAATGTCATTAATGAGAGTAAGGTTATATTAGTCTTTTAAATTTTAGAAAGTATAAGTCAACTCTGAAAAATACTTCATGAAGGCTCCCAAAAGCATTTCTTAACTTTTAAAAGCCAGGAACAAACGCATCCTAACCTTTTGATTTACCAAACAGAAAAAAATTAACTTTTACTTTTTATAAACCATAATACCCCTTGAGAGAGCACTACCAAACTATACCTAACACATTATTGAAAATCTAAGCTTTAAATTCTAGTATCACCAAAAGTATTCACAAGAAACATTTAATGAGAAAATGGGGAATATATATTAAAAGTATATATATACCCCACCTAAATGGAAAAATATATTAATAGCATATATTAAAAGTATTCACCTTAATGATTTTAGTCACATAAAAAAAATAAAAATGGAAAATTAGTGAAAATTAGACTGTATATCAAGCGATTTTTAAAATTTCCATTTAATTCATCATTTTTTTAAAATTTTTATTTGGTTCTTCTGTTAATTTACCGTTAATTTTTTTTTAATTTTAAGTACCAACTTAGTGCCTCACGTATAGATTAACATGGATTGATCGATTAAAAAAGGAAACTAAACAAAAAAGTTGTAATATTTTGGGTAACGAAAGGGAATAATTATAATGTTGAAGAACAAAACTGAAAATTATTATATTTTACACAAAAAAATTTTATATTTATGTACAGAAAGTTAAAATTTTTAATTAAATGATTAATAAAATAAATTTATGTGTAATTAATTTTACTAAATATTTTTAAAACAATGATTTCTATAACATATATGTTTTACCCTGTAATTTTTAAAATATTTGATATTATATTTTATGAAATAAACTTTTTTTATAAATATAATTAAAATAAAATATATAAGATGTGAGAAAATTAAAAGAAATTATTTTACTATGAAAAAGTTTGAATCTTAACAAGCAAAAGTATAACTTCCTTAATGAACTTGCAAAAGGTTAACTAATCAGTAAATTTTAATTTAGTAATAATTTTTTGTTCTTAAAAAATGTTTAAATTTTAAAATTATTATAAATTAGTATATATCGCTTCAGTTCAAAATCATAAATTATCTAATGTTTTTATATATATTATAAATTAATATTAATATACATAAGTTTATATTGATATATTAATATATATTTATAATAATTACATGTAAATTAATTTTATTATTTTTAAATTAAATTTTTATTTTGTATATGTAAATATAAATATTTTTCATGTAAATATTATGATTTTTTTGTTTCGTCATCCATAATGTCATGAGTCTCTCTTTTGATCCCCAAAATATCAAAATTTTTCTATTTGGTCTCTAATTTTTCTCATAAGTTCATAAAAGCCTCTACGCGGGATGCTAAGTTGACACTTGACAGAAAAAATTAATTGTAGGCTAATGGAGGAACTAAATAGGAAAGAATAAAATTTTTTAAGAACTAAACGAAAAATTTTTAAAAGTAGGGGTAAAAAAGGGGAAAACTCATTCTATTTTTAGGGAATAAAAAACATAACTAAGAGGTTACACGAAAGTAAAATTATCTAAAAAAATTGTATTCTTTAATTTGAAAGTGTTTCAAACATTAAAAAATTGAGTTACCCATCAACTTGAATCATATTTTTTACATTGATTTTTTTAAACATCTTACTGATATAATAATTTTTTTTAAAAAAATTTGCTCACGCAATAATGTATCGAGAGCGTTGGTTAGGCGAAATTCTTCACAAAATGACGACTCCAATTTTTATAACATATTTCACACATGATAATTGATTTTTAACATTAAATCAACCTAATTCCAATTTGAATTACTTCGTACACATTGTGAATTATATTTTAATTTGTTTGAATTTATCTTTACATCCCCAAATGATGTTTATTAACGAATGTTGTATTACAAGTAATTATGAGTGATCTAGTAATAAAAGATTTGAGTAATTTGTATAAGGTGATAGGTTCAAATTTCATTGCCACTAATATACACAAAAAAAAAAACCTGATGTTGTATTACATGTAAAGAATATATATAATTTTATTTTAATACGTTATATTTAGAATATTTGTAAAAACTATTGTTATGTTATGATTTTTTTTTAAATTTTTTTTACGCGTCTAATTTTTTTAGTTGACAATAGATTGAATAAAAATTCTAATTATGTATGGATTTAATTTTAATCCATTTTTGCATACCTACATTATCAAAGAATTTTGACAATATGACTATACTAGTAACCCTTTTTTTTTACGACATAATCATGCATAGATGGACAACAATATGAAAAGTTATACACAAAATTAAATTCTTAAAAGAATTAACCAAAAAGATTAATTAACTAATAAAATTACAAGAAAGTGATAAATTATAGTGGATAGTTATTATAGGGGTAGTTAATTACCCACCTTAAATTTGACACTTTATTATATTGTAATTCTATTAATTAATAATATAAAATTTTTTCACATTATCATACTGTTAGCATAATAAATAAATGAAAATTAAATAATAAAAATAAAAATTTTATGATGGTAATTGATTTTTTTTAACACAAAAAACTCTCGAAATAAGATTTAAATTCTTCAAAGAGAGAGTGGCTGTAAGAGGACCTATTCCCTTTAGATAATGAAAGAGTAGGAATGTTTTTGGTGAAATTAGTTCTATTAATGAGGAATGAGACGTGGCCAATGGTGCAATGAAAGTAGAAAAGGTCTTGTCAAACAGCATCATTTACGGGAAAGACATGCCTATGCAACATGCTAAAGATTCTCGTAACAGAAATAACAGAAAGACCATTTCAGAGTCGCAAACACAGAAAACGAGACACATACAAAAAGACACACAGTGAGGGAGAGAGAGAAAGAGAGACATGGCTAGCAACAATGGAGGCGCACCGAAGGACGAGAGAAGAAGGAGGATTGCAGAGAGAGGGTCTGATCGCATGGCCTTAATCACCGGTCGGATCAATGCCCTCCCTCCGCAACCTCCCTCAGCCACCTCCTCCCCAACGCACCGCCACCATGCGCGCCACGCGCAATCGTTTTCGACGTTCGATCAGCATTTGGATCATGCCAATGATCAACCTCACCATTTGCGCCCTCAATCGTTGTCGCCTGCATTCTATGCTGATTACCATGAAGATCACACGGGTAATATTCATATCCAATGTTTCTATTTGTTGGTATCATGTTTTTAAATTGCGGTTGCGATAGCTATTGTAATTGCAACATGATGAATGTGATTGAAAAAAAGTCATAAATTACCAAAACAAAAAAGATGATACAACTATAATATTGTAGTTACGGATTGCAATTTAAAATCATTATTGTAATTGTTGATTGATTCGATATGCATGATCTTACAAATGGTGTCTGTAATTTTTTCTTTGGTTTTGGTAAAAAATAAAGATGTAACATTTCATTTTTTGCTGATGATCGTACAAACGGGATTTGGTATTTGGAAAAAAATGCTAAATCGTACGAATTTACTCTTATGAAATGAAGTACAATAACATGACAACAGGGTTAGTGTTTTATGTACCATGCATTTATGCGAGATTGTATCGTTATGGTGCTTGATTGAGGTTAGGCTATATTATGAGGAGGTATTGCAGACTTTGAATTCTTTAGAAAAATTTAAGCACGGTTTCTTTGTTATCTAATGAATAATGATGCTTAGAAAATGTTGTGATCACTGTCATGTGCAAGAAATCTGTTTGTGTAGATGACATTACTTATTATATTTATAAGAAATTTGTTACATTGTTATTGAGGCAAAAAGCGTTTGTGCTGGATGGAAGTATATGTAGATTGATATTTGATTCTGTCCTCATCTTATGTTTCATGCTTTAGTTTTCTTTTATTTAATTTCCATTCTTTGAATGCCAATAACAAAACGAAAAATGGGAATTGGAAATGAATGGATAGCATGAAAAAAACAAACGGTGGTCTTCGTGTGGAATGACATCAGTATAATCACCTCTACAATTGTAAATGTTGTGGTTATGGAATACTAAGACATCTAAGTGTAGGAATATCTTAACAATTACACATATAACAGTTTCTTCAAGGTACCAAGTTATGAAAAACTTAGGTCATGCAACTTTGTAGCTGATATTTATGTGAGATGTAAATACTGTTTATTTGTGCTGCCTGATAAAATTAAGAGTTTAACTGTCAACCAATAGAAATAGGAGAAAGTAAGAAATCATGGTGGGTCCCTTATTATAATGGATAATTATTTATATGAGTTGGCACTTTGCATTAAATACATATTCTTACATTAATTGTTATTTCCCTCAGCAGATATGTTTTTCACACTGCCCTGCCATATTTGCAGTGACTTAATTGTTTTATTGTCAGAAAAGCACTTACTTTTATGATGGAATGTGCAAATTGTTTATTTGCAATTTAATGGGGTTCACTGGGATTAATTTTCAGGGGGTGCTGAAGATAAACAAGATGCCTCTGTTTCTTCCTCACGGCTAAGACATCAGGGAGGGTTTAAGTACTCAAATTTTGACAATTTTGGCACCAAAAATGAAGTGGAACCTCTAATGCAAGATCCTGGTACTTTTTCACAAATGCCTGAGGGTGATATTGGTGCCAAAACAAAACCATCTAAAAGGGCTCAAATTGCAGCAGCACTTGACACAAAGCAGCTAAAGAAACCTGGCAGGCTTAAGCCAGCACCATTTTTCTCTTCAAGAGAGCTGAATGCATGCATCATAGCTTCTGAGACCACACGTGCCCTCAGTTCTCTGATAATAGCATTGTTGGTAGTTTTCTTTTACATGATCTCAGAGAGTATTGCAGCCACAAGGCCCCTTTACATTCTCTTGTTAACTGATGTCACAATTGTGCTGAATCGCCTATACCGTGAGAAGGCAAGGCTGTTGGAAGAAACTGAGGGAGTTGAGGAACATGGAGATGTTCAAAGTTGGGGTGATGCAGTGAGACTCTTGGAGAGAGGTTTGGTTGCTTATCAGGCCATTAGAGGCATTTTTATAGATTGCAGTATTTACATAGTGGTTGTTGTATGTGGCATCTCCTTGATGTAGGCCTAGATGCTTTAGAGTGTGTTTATTTCTGATTCTTTCCGAGGCCACCGAAAGTTTATTGAAAGGAAGTGTGAACTTCTTTTGAATGCTTGTTTGATTTAAATTCTTCTTAACAAAAGCACGGGAGAATTTAGCTTACGAAACATTTTTGATAGAAGTAAATAAAGAGTTGCTTCTATGAGAGTGTCTTAAGAAACCAAATTTTTTCCTTTTTTGCTAGAAAGAATTTGAAACAAACAGATCTTGAGAAAATGGTATTAGAAAGCTAAATTTTGTCTTGTTAAATGTGCAAATTCCTGTTTGCAGTAACAGGAATCTAAATCAAACGGGTTTTCAAATAATTTTTGTTTTGTAAATTATTATTTATTTATTTATTTTTTTGAATCCCTGAGGACTATGGTTTAATTTGAATTCAAGGTTGAATCAGTCATATCATCTTTTTTTCAAATCCTTTGCTGAAACCGTTATGTATATTATCTGATATATTTGATTCATTTAGTGAAGGCGTGAGCAGTGATCATTGAGTACCTAAGCTATCTAATTTGAAGCCCCAATGATGCAGCCACACAGCTTAATGGAAGTCTAACATGTGAATTTCTCCATAGAGGGTTGAAGTGTTCTGATGTCTGCATATAACATGAAAAATTTAATTGGCAAGGGAGTTAGTATAAGAAAACATAGCAACCCTAGTTTGAATCTCGGCCGAGAGAATTTAAATAGAATTGCTTCCACTAAGAGGATACATGTGGAAAATCGAAAGAAAAAAAATAAATATATAGAAGTTGGACTCTATATAAAACTTGGTCACATTTCATCCAATAATAATTTATATAATTAAAATTTATACTTATTTAAACTGATCAACAAATATTGATTGAATTATCTAAGTTACTATGATCAAATAACATAACTCATTTAAAAATGTACTCCCAACAGTGAATAACAATATTGCTTATTGTTGCTTCAATCACATTGCAGTAGCATTTAACACGCAGCTCTTCACCATCGGATTCAGGATATGGTCTTTCACATAACGTTTGTCTCTCTCAAACAAACGACAGGAGAGCAACTTGTAATTTAATTTTAATTTTAACCACTAAACTCATTTAATATTATGAAGACCAACAAGTAAATATTTTCTTCCGAAACTATGAATAGTAGAATCTCCATAAATTCTAAACATGTGATCGAAATTCATCCACATTGTAAACAATGAAAGCACCTACGAGCATAAAAAATGTGTGGTGGACAACGAAGTCACACCCTAAGAAATTGTTGCATAATTATGGAGCACTTAAATAGATTTTACTCTATCCAACAATAATAATATTTTAAATAAAAATATAAATTCTATCACAACTAATATTAAAATATCACTCTATCAATGGATAGAGGACAATTTACCCAACTTGATGATTATACAATAATTTTTCGTCGCACCCTTCTCCCTCCCAAAAAAATAAACGACGGAGTATAGGAGTAGGTGACTTGATATTTGATTGAATTTTGTTGAAGTATTTTACTTTTTAGCCATGTGCGTCACTGCATCAGACGACTTGACCAACTGTTTACTACGACAACGTTAGGTTTCCATAGCAAGTGAGAGCTACCACCAATCCAAAATTGTATGCATCATGCGTAGCAATTCATCAAGTGTGTTGTTCCAATTCCATTTGGTAGAGGACGATGCTTAGAGCAGCTGTCCCATGTTTGGTCCAAAAATCTTTCATACTCTTTGACCAAGAAAAAGTTATTAGCTTGTATTATTAACAATTATCATAGCTGTTATACATACCATCACTATACTTATGTTTATAAGGTCATAATTGAACTAAACTATCAGTATTCAAAGTTCACTCGGCTTCAACTAATCTGACTTAAGCCAGGTTAGTCCATGAAATTAAAGATAAAGTTTTTTCAGCATTATATTTTTTTTATTTATAGAACTTGAATCCGAGATCTTCTTTAAAGAGAACAAGTGTCGAGTCATTTGAACCAATCCAGCGTTAATGACTTGGTATAAATATTACAAAGCATCAACTTTTTGTTTTTCCTCTAATATCACTTAAGAATTTCTTGTTTGATCCTTCCGCATTGTCAATAATGATGGTAATTCCAGTGGAGTTGCGGCAGCTGCCAATTAACAATGTATGATGAGCCCGTGAACTGCCAATTATAATGGCAGGTGAGCCAAATTCATAAGGTTGTCTGTTGCATTTATTTGAGCTAAGATTTGGTTGTGATTTTTTCTTTCTTGCACCTTATATTATACTTGTGTCACTTAGAAGCATAGCACATATGTAGGACAAACGATTGAATATTGATCTCTTTGAAAGTTTGACCTGACTGATTATTAATTGTGTAGTGAATTTATGGAGGCCCCCACTGAGGGCTTTGTCTCTAATTTGGGAGGGCCTTACTTGGCATGTTGTTGACATTTATAGTTAGACAGCATGGTCCAAAGTATAATAGGAAGGTATGGTAGCACAAGGACAAGCATTAAATTCCACGAGCCATTAAATTCCACGACCCACCACTGCAGCTGTCTGAGGTCTGAATTCCTTCAGTGATAGGTAAGGTAAAAGGGTGAACGAATTAGGATCCAAGAAAAAAAAGCTGCTATAGCCTTTGCTATTTCTATTTTGAATAATGATATTTTGTATATAGCAGTTTCATGTGTCTATCAATATAGGGGAGCATATGTGTTAATATATATATATATATATATATATATATCCCGATTCTCTATTGATTTCTACATAAATTCTCAAAGAATAGCATCGGTGTCACTTTAGTCTCCTCAATTTCCCATTAATCACCATGAATTCTCCATTATTAGCACATCACTCCCTATGTCGATCAACATACTTATTGCCCATGTACAAACAACACCACTCTTCTATTTTTTGATATGTTTTTCTCTATGGATTACTTTCTAGAATTAAATAGCAGAATCAGATCCCGTAGAAAAAGAAGCTGGATAAAAAGAAAAAAGTGAGAAGATAGGTGGGAACAAAGAGGAAACAAATTCAAAGAGAGACAAGTGAAGGAGGGTTGGATAGCACTTGCACCTCATGTTCACATAGCACATGGCTGTTGCAGTTACTGCTTTTTCTGGTTAGGCAGATATAGTGGTCCAAAAAGATCAGGAGTTAGTGGACCACCCTACAAGTTCTTCTTTAATAATATTGTTGGTTGATATCAATAGTAGAGGAATTTTTGGCAAGAGAAATAATGATATCCTATTTTGTCACTGTCTTGCAGTATTAGACCATAGCGGAGAAGTAAAGACTATAGTGCTCAACCTCAAGCACATAGAATCCTTACAACGACGAAATGAAATAACTTAATCTCAGGTTAATTATTAACCAACAACTGAGAAGGAAATGATATCAACTCCATTTAGAGGTTAATTGTGCTTTTTAATTATAACCATTGGCAATGTTGCAATGTCCTAGTCTTAAGCCATCAAGAACCAATGCTGCAGGCATGCAGCTCTACTTATGATCGGTTTCTTCTCTAAGGATATTGTAAATGCAGTTTTATGCACTTGGACTGGCACCAACCTGACTCAAAAGTTTAACTAATGAGTCATAGGGCCCATCCAAATACCAATTGGATGAAATTCTGTCATCAAATACAGCACTTTGGAAAAAGATGAAAAAGGAGAAAAGGAGAAGACGGGAAAAAGGAACAAATGGATACATCAGTGACAACACCACTTTTTTAACATCTAAGAGTCAAAACAGATTAACAAGATGGCTAAAATCATGTACAGCTACATCATAACTCAGCAGAGAAATGAAACATTTTTTTAGTACAGTAGAACTAAAAATTACACTACGTTGCCCTTATCATTTATCTCCAATTCTTCTACACCTTCCATCGCTTCATTCTTCTCAAAAATCTTGGAGGGCATGGCAAATCTAGCTGAGAATGACCGAGAAAAGTTATCAGGGTCGGTGGAATAGCCATCATCAAAGTTCTGTAAGTAGGAGCTAGGATCATATTGAGCATGAACCACAGGTGAAGAGTTGAAAAACCTTCTCTTCTCCCTCTTGATCTTCCTCCACAATGTTCTCCAGCAAGCCATCTTCAATTTGGTCACAAATTCATTGACACACACAATGGGGTCATAGCCAAGTCTCTCATAACTTGGCCAACTGCAGTTATTTCTGATGCTTAGACAGTGGCAATTTTCAAGGTTCATGGTATATAGAACAAAGAAACTAGAGTGGATAAAATGGTTTAGTAGGCCAAGGTGCTTAGAATGCATGAACTAAGGCTATTTATACAATGAAAGTATGAACCCCCCCGACCCCTTTTCTTTTCTGACTCCTCAGCACCACCTCAGCATGTGTCTATAGTAGGGTAGGATCAAGGTAAAGACTTTCTAGCAATATTAAAAATTTCTTAGGATGCATGTCAGCATTGCAATTATATGACTTTTAGTGGCTGTAATCTATGTGGGTCACATGGGTGTGGTTTGCGTAGTAAGATACTTGGGAAAAAGATTGAAAAAAGAGTAACAAGTTGTTTGTACATGTATAGAAAACGAAAAATGCTAAAGAGTCATATTTTATTGCCAAAATTTTTGATAAAATAATGTGTCATTCTAATAATAATTCTAACAAGTAATTTAGTTATGTTAATATTAATCAAAAATTGCTGCTTGAAATGCCTAAGTCCTACCCCTACCCTATGCATTAAATGTGCCAGAATGTTTTTAACTGTGTATTTCTGCGCAATAACCCTGGAAATAAGCAACAATTTGAGGAAGTTTTTCTGTTTATTGGTGCGCAAGTTTTTTTTATTCAGTTGAAGAGTACCATAAATAAAAGTTGGTCGGCAAGCGTGTGATTTGATGAATTAGGACATTATTTTAAATTTTGAATATATTAAAACCCTTTGTTTGCTCCTTTCATTTGTGCAAGGGGCTGAATCTTCATTCTCAATAAATCAAGTATATAATATAATATTAATATACAAATTTTATATCTGTTAACCCTTTGTTTGCTCGTTTCATTAGTGCAAGGGGTTCAATTTGATATGTTTCTGAAGTCATGCCGTTCATTCTCAATGATGTTACTAAAAAGGAAATGATGTTAAAGCTACCAATAGTGGGATAACGACGAGAGACTTATAGAGATGGCAAAAAAATCTATTTAATATAAGTATCTATGGAGTTATCCACAGTAGGGGTAACGGGACCATTTTGATTTTTGGGGATGAAGTTCTTGCCTTATCGAGATCTATTAGATCCCACATATACATAAATTTACTTAAATATTCTCGTATATATATATATATTATTGTTAAAATTATTAAATTTTTATCATATATTTTTATTATTAATTTTGATTGTATTGTGTTAGTAGTATTGTAATGGATTATGAATATTATATATAATTTATTCAATTTAAATAATATTTATTATTTAATTTTTTTAAGATCTTTTTTTGAATTTTTCGCATAAACTTATGAATATCTATATGGATTCAAATCTCTGTGAGGAAAAGGAAATGGAGACCCATGATAGAAATGGAGGATAAATTTTCCAATGGGGAGGGGGCATGTCCTGGCATCATGAATACTCATTGTCATCTATAATCAGACTTAAGTAGTATGCATAAGGTCATATATTCAAATATTAGTGCCACCAAAGTATAGTGAAAAAGTAAAAAAAAAAAAAGGAAATGATGTTTGTACTTAGAACTTGAGACATTATTTGGACATCTAAGTACAATTTATTGGATTTATATTAGGAATTTAGAATATGAACATAATAGTAATATAGACAAATAACACAACATGTCTCATTGATTCATAATACTGAGGAGTAATGTCTGCAAATCTTGTTACAAAGAAAACACATACACACTTGCCTATGTCAAGTATAAGAGAATCCATTCCTTGTCTTTATCATTTTAGAGGCTACGTCATTGGGCCGTGAGCTATCAAGAGATGACTAGATAGGAGTGGGGATTCTGGCCTATAGTATGAATTTATAGCAACTTAGTCTTGTTTATCAAAGATCTAGATTGCTTTGAGCCTCTATACTATAATCCAACATACTTACTATTGTGTTCAAACCCAATAACACATAGTGACTTCCAAACCAATAACAGATTCCATAATAATTACATAGGTTTTTAGAGAACATTTAGGCTATTCATTCAACCTATCTTTATAAAATCAAAATACCTACCAATCAATAGGAACCCAAACCTTGAAAGTTCTAACAATCTATGTAGGGATGGATCTAGAAGACATATAAAGGAGGAGCTAAAAGTTAATAAGTTATATCATCAAATAAATATTATCACATTTTTGCTAAAGTTGAACATAACATTTCTATTAAAATTTGCATCAAATTTACATTGTTTTCCTATTATAAAAGGCTCTAATTTTTTTTTCTCCTTCTCCTTTATTATTATGAAAATATAATAAAAATAACAGTTAACAACTATTGTAATAATTATGTTATATGTATTTAAAATAAATCAAAAGATAAAACAAATAGAACGTATTCAGTTTAATAATTTATAAAACTAAATATATTAACCTTTGTTTCTCTTTAAACTCCAAATATTTTTAACGTAAATCCACTTTTTACTTCTTTTTTTTTCTCTCTTGATTATTATAAAAGATATAAATTTTTATTCTTAAAAATAATTTACATGTAAAATAATATAAATAAAACTAAGAAAAAAATAAATTTAATTACTTTAACATTAAAAATAAATAATCATATTTTTGCTTCCTCCCTTTTACTCTAATAATGACATGAATCACACTCATCTAAGTATGAATAGGTGAAAACACAAAATTTCTAATTGAAGAATAGATATATCATATTTTCGTAGACACTAGAGTGAACGAAGTAAGTAAAATGGTTGAAATTATACCTTTTTAGCAACTGGTTAGGAGAGGGATTAAGATAGGTAAAGTTAAAAATAGAAATAGTGATGGATGAGAATTATTTGGGCATAAAATCAAATATGAGGTGAATGGGCTTCAAACCCAAACCTAGCACCTGATATATCTAATAGGAAAGCATTACAACTATGCCAATCAACTTTTTGGTTCATTAGGTTCGTGTATATATATAGTTTTAAAATATTTGAGAGGGGCCAGAGCCCCTGCTCACCTCCCATAAATTTGTCCTGGAATCTATGTATCAATGTATAAATAATTGGAGATTTCGGTTACAATTTTGATAAATGTGGTGAATGTGATAGAATAATTCATAATGGATATGAAATCATGGTTGTGGGGAGGATAGGGTAGGTTTTGGCCCAACTTGACCCCACCTCGCACCTTCCTAAACAAGTCTCAACTCATCCCTATGGTACCTTGTGGGTGATACCTAATACAAAGATTAAGTGTTAGAGAGGTAAATTTCAAGTTTGTCTGAATTATGCACTTTGATATGATCTTTTAAATTGGGATTATTAAATATTTGGAAGTTATTGGAGTGGAAAAAGGTTAATAAAAGTGATGGAGGCTTATATTTTGAAAAAAAAAAAATTCTGGAGAGCTAGCGCTCAGGCGCCAGCTTTGCTGTTGAATAAGCTTCAGGTAGTTGGGTGCTCAAGTGCTAAAAAGTGGCGCTTGAGCACCAATTGCGAGATGAAGTCTTTAGAGTTTCAGGTGATTGGGTGCTTGAGTGCCAGGAATTGCCCGCTCAAGCGCCAGACGTCAGAATCAAAATTGAGCGTTTTCAGTTGTTGGGCGCTCGAGCGCCCACTGCACGATATGAAATTGGAGTTTCGACCCCCTTCTTCATTTCAAACCCAAATCTCTCTCTCTCTCTTCTTTTTCTCTCTTCTTTCTCTCCTTCCACATGAACTCCATTAATTCTTCACCAATTTTTACTCAAATCCACCACCAAATTCATCCTTTCCTCCTCATCATCATAATTTTGGGTTTGGTTTTCTCTCTTAGAGTTCTCTCTCTCCTCTTTAAGTAAGAGAAAGTGAAGGTGAGAGGAGACCCACATCCTCCATCAAGTTTCTTTCTTTTTTTGCAATCCAAGGTAACTCTCTAAGTTCTAATTTTCTTTTATTTCTTGGGTATCGAAGGATTTTCATGGAGGATTAAGTTTAAGGTTGAGGTTTGGGAATCTAGGGTTTCAAATTGGGGATTTTGTACTTTTGGAGATATTTTAAGTTAATCCTTAGCTCTAGAAACTAATTGGCACTTGATTTGTATTCTTTACGACGTTAGATGCTCATGAGGATCGACTATGGGCTCTATGACACATTAAGCTTGGATCTCCTCCTCATGGTTTCAAGTAGTGAGTGATAGTATATCTTTAGCATGCTTCTTATCCTTAATTTCGTAAATACATGTCTAAATTATATTCTAGTAAAGTTCTATAAAAGAATAGATTCAATGTGTTTTACTCCGTATTTATAGAAATCTTGAAGTAATCATGCTAGTTATGCATATGTATATGTATATGCATGTTTGAACATTGAAATGTGGGACAAGCTTTTATAGTAACTGTGATGTTCTTAAAGCAAAGATTATGAGCTATTTCATAAAAAGAAATTGTTACATTTCAATAATTTGGGAAAGAGCTTTAAATACTTTAAGTTTAATAGTTTGAAAATGCTATGCTTGAACCTATGTTTGATAGTACAGTTATTTTGGATATTTGAAAAGTCTGATAGCTATGTTTGCTAAAAATATGGAAGATTCTTGAACCTTATTATGTATTTAAAGTTATGAGCAAGAAACTATATGATTTGGAATAAAGAAAAGTGTTATTATCAAGCAGTTAGAAAGGAAATGTGTTTTCAAGTACTCACATGAGACATGGCGAAGACCCAGCAAGTGTGAGTGTGTTTCTAAAGGGGGAAACTGTAACAGAACTGTTTGCTAATGGTAGTAGCATTAGCCTTAGTGCCTCATATAACCCAGCTAGCAGGGTGATTGCTAGCCCAGCATATTGACCAACATGTCCAGTAGATATGGACACGCATAGAGGTGAGATCAGTTACTTCTGTGCAAGCCCAGTTAGGCAGTTATTTTCTGAAATAGAATCCTTCCCTAAATTTTTTTTATGAGATTGAACAAGTATTTATTTTCTATGTTTTGAGAAAGTATTTCTATATTATGCATTTATGTTTAAGATCCTTATTTACTAGTTGAAACTATGTTTAGTTGAAGTTGAAATTTAAGGAAATTCCTTGAAGTTATCATATGTTTGAAGTCATGAGCAAGGATAAATATCAGTTGATATAATGAGGTTTATATTCAGTTGAACTGAAAGGTGCTCTAATGAGCCATAGAGAGGTTTTTAAGATAGATTAAATATCAGATATACCGTACCAGAAGTTTTCATAGTAATTTTACTATATAGACAAAGTATTTTACTTGAGAAATGACGTATGAGTTTTTGAAAAAGCCTATAAATTATATGTTACTAAAATTATATATTTAGGTTTGTCTCACTCCTATTATAGATATATTATCTCTCACTGAGTCTGTATGACTCATTCATTTCTCTCTCCATGTTTTTAGACAGGTACAAATTTATGTCTGTGTGCCTTCGTTTTGCTGAAGCCATTGGATTTTTAGTGTTTCCACACTCTCGTTTATGTGGTTTCCTAAGGTTATCCCTTTTGAGATTATGTTTGTTGTATACAAGTGTATATATGTATATCTTTAGTGATGCTCTATTAGCCTACAGGCAGGGTCCCTCCTGTTTGAGTTTATGTATTGTAATAAAAGTGCAGTTATTTTAGTTATGATCAGTTTGATTAGTAATGACTATGGATTTATATTCATATTTTCATAAGCATGATTGTGTTTTATACTCCTTTGTTATGTGCTGTGGGGTGCATTTTGAAAATGTCTGGATCCTCAATGATTTTGTGTGGTTATAATGTTTGTACAGGTAGATAACCCTCATTTAGGAATAATCCTAAATATAGAGGAAAACTCTGCCCACTTTTCTTTAGAAATGGTTTAATATAGGCTTGCTAGGGACGTGTCCCTATGTGTCTGTCACGATGCTGATTGGGTCGTGATAGTCATGAAAGCAAAAACTTGCACCCTACTTGTAGAAAATACTAGAACTTACACCCTACCTACGATATATATTTTATTAATGCCTTCATGAATGTTTTTAAATTCAAGTTACACAACAATTACTTAATATTTCTTCAAAAAATAATATCTAACAAATTGAAAGACATGTTGAAAGTAATTTTTCATAAACTAAGCAAGTAATCTAACAGCATTGAGGCATGACAAGATAGAGGTGTGGATAAAGACGCAAAGAGTGGAGATAGAGGTGCATCAGAGACAAAGGTGTGACAAGATAGGAGTAGAGGCACAGGAAAATGGGAGTTGGAGGTGTAGGAGTAGGAGATGAGATATGATTTAGAATTAGGAAAGAATAAGTTAATCTCAATTAAAAAAGAAACTTATATGCAGAGTGTAGGTGGGTAAAGTTGGGTATACCTTAAGTCCACACTCGCTTTACTCGCACTATTTTTTTCCCCTATCCTACTTGCCTTGTTGTGGGACAAGTTCAAATACTTACATGGATTGAGGTAGGATGGGTATTCACGGATCAAATATGGATTACCATCCCTATCTTTTTCTGATTCACCAATAATATAATTGAAATTCACAGCAATTAACACACAATTGTTCACATTATTTATATGGGAACTTTGAACACTCAAATGCGGATGTGGTTGTTGCAGCCTATAATGTTTTTGAGTTATTTTTAATACTAAAAGTACATATTTCAATATAACAAAATGTAAATCCTAAAGCTGGAACAGTGCCTCACATCAATTCCTTATAAAATTTTGTAGAATAATATTAACTTAATTTTGATATATATTTACATTTAAAAATTAGATTAATTTTTTTATATTATTAATCTAAATTATATTATTTTAGGTTAGGGATTGAGCGAAGGGGGTGCAGAGCCCCAAGGATTGAACTCAATCCATCACCAACGAGGACTCTAGTATTTTCCATTGAGGCATTGGCCTCGTTTGTTAGTCTAAAATGTTTTATATCATTAATTAATCACATATCATTACATGGGTGGTTTTTTTTTTAATTTAGTTATTATTAAGAGTTAACTATTTTTAATGTATAGTAATACATAATTAAGTAAATGTATAAAAAACTGGCATACGTACCCAACATGTATCAAAATTGGTGATTTTTTTTCTTGTGTAGCTATTATAAGAGTTAACTATTTCAATGTGTCATAATATAAAATTAAATAAATGTATAAAAAACTTGCATACCCAACATGTATCAAAATTGAATTAAAGAATGACACATCAATCATAAATTTGGTCAACTATTTTGTGTCCGGCATTTTCAAGTTTTAAACTGTGGTGGAGCAGTTATTGCAGTAATATTGCTGCGTCTCCCATTATGTTGGTCCAGTCTTTTTTTTTTTGTTTTTTTTTTTAGCATACAAATTATCCAAGTTTAATTTTAATTTTAGTTTGGATATATTAGCCTATTCTATTCCCTCATTAGTCTATGTATAATTTTAACTTGGCTGTTTTTTCGTCCCTAAAAATATAATATTCTTTATTTTGCTTCATTAAAAAAAAAATTCATTTGATTTTAGACCCTCATTTTTTTAAAAGTGGGCGTAAATGATCTTTGAAACATTTTAACCTGTTTGATTTTGTTTTTGTTTTTTAGTTTTTTAATACAGTTTAAAAAAAAAAGATTTAAATTCAATTTTTAAAAACAAAAACACAAAAACTTTGTTTGGCAGCAATGTTCATAAAACAGTTTTTAAAATGTAAAAAACAAAAATATTGTTTGGAAACTTGCAAAACAGTTTTTATGCGTGAACCAATGATATGCATATACTTCTAGGACCCACATATTTTATTAGGCCTGTGCCACAACTCTTTATTCTCTTTGTCAATCTTGTTTATAGGAATCAAGAGGAGAACAAAGTCAATACAACAACAAAATTACATAAGGTGCCATTGTGTTTTCAATGTTTTTTAAAACAAAAAAACCAAAACAACTCTAAGCTGTTTTCTAATTTCTGTTTTTAAAACTCAGTTTCTGTGTTTTAATTTTTAAAAACAACACAAAAAAATAACATACCAAACAAGCTTTTTTGGTTTTTTGTTTTTAAAAACTGAAAATATTTTACAAAACACTTTTCAAACAGCCCCTATGTTTTTAATTCCTACAATTAGGGTCACTTGTGCTCATACTAAAAAAAAATGAGGGACTTAAACCTATTTTTTTTTTAAGGAACAAAACAAAAAAAGTTATATTTTTAAGGATAAAAAATATACTAAAGTCTATATAATTTTTTAAGCATTATCAAGGAAAAATGATTTTGTTCTTATTTTATGAAACTACCAGGTATTCGTATTTGGCCCATTAAAACTGGACATAAGATTAATTTTCGTTCAATTTTAGAATTATAATGGTTATGCAATCTATTCAAAATAATTATTTATCTAAGATTTGAATTTAGTGTTCTTCTCCTAAGGGATCAAAATTACTTGCTATTTTAATTAACCTTTTGTGAGTCATTGTATCTCCTACTTTCCCTGCATCTTTATTGCTTTTTACTTTCTATTTCCCAACATTGCTTCTTTCGGCCTTTGACCACCTTACTTAACTCAAAGGGGAGTTATTAGCATTGTTTGAAAATAATGAAAATAAAGTTGATGAAGAAGAAAGTTAAAATTTTTGGTGGCAAAACTGAAACGATTCTTGCGAAAAGAAAAGTTGTCGCACGTGGCTCACAAAAGTTTGGTGGGTCATTGGTTGGGTGAAGGAAAGAGCAAAAAAAAAAAAAAAATTGTGGTGAGAAATTTTAAGAGATGAAAAATATTTTTTACACATATGTTTTAGGGTGAATTTTGTGATGCACATGTGGATCACAAAAGTGAGGTGCATCACAGAATTTGCCATGTTTTAGACATTAGTTGATTGAAGTATAAATATTTGTGAATTTCAATTATGTTTTTGGGCAAATGTGATGGATGGAAAATGATAATTAATAATGGATTAGAAATGGAAAATGATAATTAATAATGGATTAGAAATTCTTTTGATGAATTTACAGTAAAATAACTGAAATATTCAATTATTAACACATAATTTTTTATATTTTTATATAGATAAATTTATTATTAATATAATTGAAAATTTCATTTATTTATATATAATTTCTCATATCTCAAAATAGATATGTACAAAAATTATGTTCAACTAATACTATTATTATGAGGTTTATGGGAAAGATTAGATAGTGTTTGTTTTGTTGTTTGTTCTTATTTTTATTATTTACTTTACAAGATGTTGAGAGCACGAAACAATGTTAAAACAATGTGATACTCTGATAGTTGCTACTAAAATTGTATTGAATTATAAACAAAAATAGAATACAAACTAGATGCCGCTTTATTTGTGCAAGTAATAAAACTGAAAGTAAAAGCGAGGAGTGAGAATCATATTAAAAGATTATGGAATGCTGAGATGTGTTTTTTTTTTTTTTTTTCTCCATTTACATTTTGCTTTTTATATAATTAATTCCCAAACGGGAAATAAAAAATATTATTTTCTGCATTCTCATTTTCATTCGTGATGACTGAAATTCTGATTAAAAATCATGATATTCCCGTTCAAGATTACTAATTCTTTACCCACTGTTACACCTTTAAATAATGATCACAATAATAAAAACATTACGATTGGCGCACTGGCTACTAAAATAATTTATCATCTTACAATATGTGGCGCTTCACATAGCTAGGTCTATCCAAATTCAGTTATATATATACATGCACATGTCGTGGAAGACTAACATCTTTTTAGCCTTTGCTCCAAAGTTGCAGAGCCAGTGTGGTTAGTCCTTCAGTTCATCATTGAAATCATGAAAAGAGTCAGTACAAAAGAAGCCAAATCATCGATAAGGCAATATCAACGGACTGTATTACAGCCCCACTAAGGTCAATTCTTAAAGAGTGTAAGCTTACCTTATGGAGACAATGTTGCTCAACAATTGTATGGTTTTTTGTATTGACCAAAATGTCACATGACCGTACTGCCTGTTGGGATATTCAAGGTAGAGAGCATCAGCAGATGCAAAGTATTAGGAAAACTGGAGGGGGCAAGGGAGAGGAACTAAGATTAATTAATTATGTTTTGTTTTATATGAATTATTTGAGAAAATATTACGAAGTAAGGATAAAAAACGACATAACTGTAAGATAAGAAGGTTTATTAAAGTTTTATACTAGGAACACGAAAAAATCCATGCTTCATAGATAAAACTTATTATTTTGAACTAGGTGACCACTATTCAAAATCTCTTAGATTTTAACTAATATAACTTAAATTAAATCAATTTATTATAAGGGTAAAACTTTTATAAAAGTTTCTTCATTCACAAGATTCAGATTCAAACCCCATTTAAAAAAAAGTGTCAAATCACTTGAAATGATGAAGTATTAATCTTTGCATATAAAATCTATTACATTAAACTCAAGAATTATAAATCCTATCTTCATTAAAGAATAAATGAACTTAGAAATTAAAAAAAATAACAAACTTAACTTTTTTCTTATAAAATAAAATCTTACTTATTAATATACAATTTTATCAATTTTTTTCAATCATTATTTCTTTTTTTCTTTCCCCAGGTATCCTTCACTAGAGATAATTCTATTGAAGTCCCGGTTAAAATTCAAACCATAGTTAAAATTCAAACCATAGTTTACCATATGCAAAAGACTCACTCCTTTTGCTAGACCTAATTACCTAGGCTGGCATCATTATTTCTTTTTGTTGGTAAATAAAATTAACCTTTCATCTATGATTAAATATATATTCATAAAACATAAATTTAATTGATAAGTAATTTAATTCCCTAAAATAAAGATGTAGGTTAGAATTCTAAGGAAACAATTCTTATGAAATCACATAATCTTAATATTCAAACATTAAAAAAGAATTAATCTTATAATAAAATAATTTAAATTAACTTAATAAGATATATTATAATTATTTTTAATATATAAAACTTATGCACTAGATATTTCTCCTTGTATAATTAAGAATAAGAGAATATGAAACATATCAAACAAACAAGTGGAGTGATTAATAGTCAAGATTTAAAAATATAAAATTATGTGATCTTTTTAAATTATCATATAATTTTTAAATAATTTTTAATTTTAATCAAATATATATATATATATATATTTATGATTTAATGGTAAATATTTACTTCTTTCATTTCTAATATAAAAATAAGAGTAATACTATTTGTACCAATTTTGGGATTTATTTTAAGAGGATATATTAAAATATTCTTTAATCATTATTTGAAAAAAAAAAGTATAAAACACTTTCAATTAATGACTAAAATATCTTAATATATCCCTTTAAAATGAGGCTTAAGTAAGTACAAATAACAATTTTTTTTTTCCCATAAAAATATCTCATTGCTTGAAACAACCTCTACAAGAGTCTTCATTAGAAAGTATACAGAATTATCTTTTAGAAAATAGTCAAACCTCGTTAATCACAATATCATATATGAATTTAGATTTTTAAAGTGAGTATATTTATAAAATAAAAAAATAAAAAATTAACTATTCTTAAATTAATAAATAAAACTTATATATAATAAAAATTATTAATCCAAAAATAATAAATTTATCACTTTTTTATTTTACAAATATGTTCACCTTATAATTTGAAATCCAACATATATATACCTTGAAAGTGTAAGGGAAGCGAAAGACGAAAAGGCCGAGCTGGCCAGTAACCTCAGCAACGGCACGAAAGTAGGCCCTACCCTTCGCCATGTCCTCCACCAAGTGCAACACATCAGGCGCAGGCAACTTACTGTTCTCGATCTCGCCGAACACGTGGCACCATCCCCACCCCCTCACGTGCCACTCCTCCGACTCCACGTGCCCCAGCTTCTTCCCTCTGTACCTCAACCCAACGTCCACCTCGCTCAGGTCCATCCAGTAAACGTCGCCGTTTCGCACCTTCACCGTCACCGAAATCCACAGCACCGCGCTCACCGGTGGAATCGGGTGCACCTTCACTTTCCGCACGTTTAGCCCCTCGATCTTCACGTCGGGATCCGACGGCCAGAAAATGAACACCGCGACAGCGCAAAGCAGAATAACCACGGTGCATGGTAAGCAGCAGCAACGGCGCGGTAAAACGTCGTCGTTTTCTTGAAGGTGCTTTGTTGAGGAGTGTGCGCTTGCCATGGAATGGAAAGACAAGAAAGAACGTGAAGTGTGTGATTAGTTAAGGAGATGAGCATGTGGTTTTTGTTTGTGAGGGGTTTAAGAAGTAGGAACATTGCATTGCATTGAAAACAAGGATACGTAGTACGTACTAGGCGTGATGGAGGGTTTTTTCAGTTTTTGTCTGAATGCTCGTTTATGAGTTCTTTTGTTTTGGTGTGGGAAATTGAGGTGGGGGTTCCTATTTTGTATGCCACTGTGACGTGTGCGTATTGCATGTCATTTTCTTCTTTTTGGGTTAAGTCTTATTATTTGTAAATCAATAGTGTCTCGTGATATATTACAGTGTTATCTAGGTGGTCAACCCACGACCAATAACTATTAAGAATGTATTATCATTTTTCCTAATCATGATGTATTTTAACATGGCTGATATATTTCTTGTTCTTAAGATTAATTTTTATTTGAATGTGGAAATATAAGAGTTATGCAGTCTTTTCACAGAAATAATTTTTTTTAAGAATTGAATTTCTCCTTCTCTTAAAGAATCAAAATTATTTATCACCTCCAATAACTCATTGTGGGTAAATATACTATCATTTTTTTTTTTATATGAATGATAATGAGATTTAAATTTAAAATTTCATACAAATTATTCAAATCTTTTATTACTATACCATTCATAATGGCTCTATATTATCATTTGTTAATATAACATATTCAATTAACCACTTCTTATAATAAATGATACTCGCTGTAATGTAATGTTGAACGATGCGTTTGTAAGTAATTGTAACATTTGATATGGTGACTTGTGAAAATATTGGCCTTGACTAAAAAGGATAGTATTGTTTTAGATATATATTGTATAGAGACCATATACTAATACGAATATAAATGAGTATCAAGTTATGCGTCTATCAAGGTGAGAAAGTGTTATTTATCTAAGAAAAATGCTGTATTTGATATTAGATTGTGATTTTCAAATAACATTACCCGAAATTTTATATGCTTAATTGCTCATATAGTAAGAATGTTAGTCCTAATTATAACCATTAGATAGTACTAATTAATTGAGATTTATTGACATATGATTAATGGGTGATTATGTTCTAGGGGATGAATTTTTCTTCCTCCGCAAAAACTTCTGGCATACGAGAAGCTTTTCTAATATATAAGATAAGATCACCACGAAAAATTAATAGAAAAGTAATCCTTCCTGATGTCAAGTGAAAAAAACAAAAAAAGCTGGACTAACTAACAGTCAACGCTGGCGAAAACTACCAGTCTCTAACCTTGTTCCGCGTCAAGTTCCCAATGGAAACTATAGCTATCACTTCCTTTGATATAGAATACTCTTCTTCATAATAAAATTCTCTTCCTTTTCTGTAGCATCTATAGTTTTCTCCAATCTAGCAGCATGGCAAGGCTTGGGATTGGGAATAACATCATTCAAGCCAAACTGGTGGGTATGTCTTGCCTTATATCTTGACTATTATTTTCCATTTTCTTTAAGATGTTAGCTATTTCACTGCAACTTTACTTGTTCTTCCCCCTTCTATTACTTTCCCTTGTTCCTAATCATACTTAAATATAGAGGTTACAGATTTCATTATTTATACATTATCTGATATTTTTGCATGTCCGTACATGAAGGAAGAAATAATTGCTGTGATTGGAGAAAACTAATCTAACTAGCTAGATTGTTAATAAGTATGACATAGAAACAGAATAATAACACATTGTGCAAAGTTACTCTATTTTGATCCATAACTTTACATAATATATGATACAAGATATGTCAATATGGTATAGGAAAAGATATATCCGTGCTTATATGCACCTTATTTTTTCGTCTTTTTATTTTGTAGGTGCTTCTTGGGGACATGGGAACTGGAAAGACCAGTTTAGCGTTAAGATTTGTAAAAGGCCAATTCTTTGATAACCAGGTTTACTTCCATTTGATTACATTAATCAAAAGTTGCTTTTTTCTTTTATATCAGTGTTCCAACAACATAGCAACCATTATAGTTTAGGAACCTTGACAATTACATTAATTTCTAAATACAGGAACCAACCATAGGAGCAGCATTTTTCACTCAACTATTATCATTATCTGAAGCTACTGTGAAGTTGGACATATGGGACACAGCAGGACAAGAAAGATATCATAGTTTGGCTCCTATATACTACCGTGGTGCAGCAGCAGCAATTGTTGTATATGACATCTCAAGCATTGTAAGAATTCAGTTTGTTAAATTGGAAAGAATTCAGCAACTCTAGTGTTGTACGGTTTACCAGTGCATCCAGTAGAAGTGATATGACATATTGGCTTTTATTGCAATACTGTTTTAAATCATTACAAAATTTGATAAAGAATTTGTAGTGTTCTGCCTTCAAGGTCCATTGTTTTTCTACAACTAGCCAAAAGTCACCAAAATGAAATCACCTGGTTGTTCCAGTTCTAATCTCAGAAAAGCCTGAGATAAATATTAATATTCTGCACTGTAAATTCAGGGACAGAATAATATAACAGGAATTCTGGCCTTGAAGAAAATGCAATTTATAAAAAACATTCCTTCTGAACTTGGTATAAATTACAATTTACAATTACAACTAGTTAAATTTCTGGAATGCTTGTCTACATGCCATTTTAATTGTCAGGGGAAAATGTAGTTACATACATCATGTTGTCCTTTGCTTATGGCTTCTGTCTGTAGCCTCACTTTGAAGAAGGAAAATAGCAAAAGCAAGGATACTGAATACTTCATTAGAAACCAATACTTAGGAATATGTATCTCTTCCATAATTTTAGTTTATGTCCTTCATAAAATCCGTAAAAACCTTTCTAACTGTAGTTATTCTACCCCTTTTTTTTTCCAGGATACATTTGTTAGAGCCAAAAAATGGGTTCAAGAATTGCAAATGCGTGGTAATGCCTTGAATACTGGAAATACAAATTGCTCCTTTGTGTTTGTTCTGTCAGTTGGCTTCTAGCAGAAGCCTGCCTTGGTTCCAGGCCACATGATTAGTATGTTGTGATATTTTGTTATCAGATTACTATGAAAAAACAATTGATTCAGTGTTTGCTGATGATTATGTGCATTCATGACCTCTTTTTTCTTTCTACTTTCTTTTATTTTGTTTTATTCATTTTTTTATTTTCTGAAAACTTATTGCTGCAACTCATGTTTGTGCAACAAGAAACTTGAATTAAAATTCGTAAACAGCCATTCACAAATCATTCACTTCCTTTTGGACATAAATAGCATGCTCTACATCTCTTTTCAACAAAGTTTCCATATCAACTGTTAATTGATCTCTGAAGGTAAAAATCTATAATGTTTGTTTGAGTTGATGCATGGTTCCATGTGAAACTACCACACACTTCTTCCCTTTTGCCCTATTTTGATTAAAAAAAGCAAGTTCATATTCAAGCGCTTAATGCTTGTCTCACTATAATAAAACCATAACACTGCCTGTAGGAAGTCAAAAGTTGGTTATGGCATTGGTAGGAAACAAATCTGATTTGGAGCCAAAGAGAGAGGTTGAAACTGAGGTACTGTTGAAATCATCTTCCACTCTGTTCTGTTCCTTGGCTCCTTTCTTCTTCTTGGAATATATAAATGTAGAATTTTTTTTCTAATGCATAGAATGAATGCTTTTGTAATTTTTCCTTTCCTTTTCACTTTTCCAAACACATATCAGACTTAACAGATTTTTTACTTTTTTTTAGAATAAAATCGCTTATTTTTCAAAAGCTGTCTCAGGAAGCTTTTTGATTATAAGTTGTTTTGATTCTCAAAAAAATTTATCCAAACACCCATGAATACCTAATGAAGATGCAGTTCATTCCATGGCAATGTATTCATCATTTGCTAGTACATTTTTTTTTCTCTCCCTTAAGAGGATTGTGGATCATGTTATATATTGTAGTATGCCAAAAAATACCATCTCTCTGGTGTTTGAACTTTGTTTTTGTTTCTCTTTTTCAAAGTAATTTACTTGAGTAAATTAAATAACTGCAGGAAGCGGAGCAATTTGCTCAAGAGAATGGAATGTTCTACATTGAAACATCCGCTAAGACTGCAGAGAACATCAATGAGCTTTTCTACGGTATAGGTAAATGATGAACATCATTTGAACATCACTGAATTATTTTCATCCCAGAGTGAGTTTGAGAATATAGAGCAGCAGTATCAAGAAATTGTTTTTGTATGCTAAATGCAGCCATGAGACTAGCAAGAGCTTATCCCCCAAAGCCTATAGGGATAAATTTGAACAATGAAATGCAAGATGGAAGAAGATTCTTCTGTTGCTCAGCTTGACATCCCCATGTAATCAAGTCACAGGATCCAAGGCGCCTCTGACTTTCATGTTTGACACATCAACCTCTGAATATCCTGAAATGTGAAAAGGCTCCCATGTGATTCACTTCTAAGCTGGAGTCTTTGTTCTGATAGTTTTCTTTGGAGCTGTATGAGGCTTTGTTTCTAAGGGAGTTTCACACATAATGAAAACTTTCATAAGCTTCAATTGATCAAGTCCTAGTTCTATAGTTGTAATACACTCAATTCAAAGCAGAAAGTGAAAAGCGCCTTAGGAATTCTCAACTTGACAACTAACATTTATTGATTAGTAGAGTATTGTTTGAGTCCTGTTATTTGAACATAATATTTTATGCATCAATCGATCACTATGGATTCATGTGCAAATAAGTGAGGAATTGACAAACATAACTGTTGTCACCCAATTCCCCACTGATGTACTTAAATTGCCAACTTATTTCTACATAGATCCCCAGTGATCGATAGACACACAAATAACTATGTTTAAATAATATTTTTCATATTGTTTTCTCAATGGCATAGTGAATTCATGATTATTAGATCCCTTATCTAGATCAGGCAACTGATACTGTGAGATCTAGGAGTGGGCATAGTTTAGTTTGGTTCAGAAAACCAAACTGAATTGACTTGATCCGCAAATGTGAAAATACCAAACCTATCCAAACTGTTTTCATTTTATGACACGAGTTGAACCATAAAAAACTAGTAATTCCGGTCTGGTTAACCGCTTCATCGGATTTTGGTATACCAAATTAAACTAATTGTTGCACTACTATACTTATGGCTGAGGTTAAATCGGCAAATTCTTCATCAGTTGTGCCTTTGAGGGCATGAACAACATATCGAAATTGGATGGCCACGGCGTCGGGCCCACGTCAAAGTTGGAATGCGAATGTTCCTCATGAAATGCCATCTGGAACCTTCTTTGTATTGATGCTTCTTTTTCTTCTTTTTCGTTTTCTTTCTTCTTCTTTTTTTTGTCGGAGTTTTCTGCTATTTATATAACCAAACAAAAAAAAGCGCATTATCTTTTTGGTTCAATTTTTTGTAGTTAACTGAAGTATATCTGACAAGAGGTGCACCGCACCACTTCAACTAAAATAATCTGAATAACTAAATAAACCAGTTTGAACAATCCGGTTTTTTATGGTTTGGTCTGGTGCAGTTTAACAGTTCAGTTTGGTTAATGATTTTTTTGCCCGCCCCTAGTGAGATCACACCGTGGTCTTTGCTCCTGCTGCATGACCTTACTGCTGAGCTATGAGGTGGATGAAAAAAAAAAAAAAAAAAAAAATCTAACAATACAGTTTCTAGGTCAGCCATCAGCATAAAAGTTTAAAAATATTAGTCATATCTTTTCTTTCGCGCTGCATGCTCACATGATTTGAGGATATTTACACCAACTACAGATATTCGAGGATATTTACACCAACTAGTAGAAGGTGTTATGAAATATCAGCAATATGAAAAATTGACATTTGACAATATAGAATGCACATCAACTCATTCAACTTCCAAACTGTGCAATTATACGATAATTCGATCTCGGTTTATTTTACATCACTATGTGTCAACCCCCCAATAAAGAACAAGTGTAGTATTATTATATATAACACAAACAATACAAGTATACTTTACCTACCCCCAAAAATTGCTTAAATACACAAATTATTTCTCATGATGAGCTCTGGCCTGAACTTTGCTTTTGGGATATGGACATTAATTCACTGTACATTTTAGAACATTCAAGAGAAAAATTCCACATAGCCCTAAAAAGATCTGGCAAGCCATTTTTGAGACTTCCCAATGATTTCTGCCTCACATGTAGGCACTGCCTTGCATAGGCTTCTTCCTCATCCTCCAATCTCTTCTTCACTTGCTCAACCAAAAACTGCCTCTCTGTAATAGCTTCATCAGGATCATTATTACCTTCATCAGCCTCATCTGGTATTTTCTTTTCCATATATTTGCGATACCAGTCTTCAAATTGCCTTTTTTTGCGGGCAATCTCCTTGCGTGTCTCCTCGCATCTTCTCTTCAGAGCTAGCTCTTCTCCTTGAAGGTGAAAAATAGCTTCTATCACAGCAGCAAAGGAGGTTATGGCTGCCCTCGCAACCTCATCAGGAAGTTTCTCTAGATGATCATGCCAAGCAAGGACAAGGCTTCGTATCGGGGGGGTTTTAACTCTTGGCGGTGAAGAAACCTGCTCCTTCAGATTACTTTCAATTGGGATGAGATTTAGTTTTAACCAACTGTTTAAAGCCTTAATGTATTCCTTTTGGTGGTTTATTAGCTTCTCAAATTGTGACTGCCACTGCTGCACGACAACAAAGAGCTGCTCTGTACGCTGATGATGTTGTTCACTTGTTTCGGTAGGAGACTGGGAAATGTCCAGCAATCTCAATGACATCGCAATACCTGCCTGCATCTCATGGTGGTCTTGCATGATTCCCCACATAGTGGCCATCCTGCAGGTCCATCAAAACCATCAATATCAGCAGAGAAGTTTGTCTGAGTTCATCTGTTTGTGCAGATGCACAGATTTGAGCTTTAGTAATGAACAAACAGCTTTACTGAAGAAAGATGCACTCTTAAATTGAAACATAACACTCGTAAATCCAGGACCAAGTAAGTCGCATATTGCATAATTAATTGCAAAAAGAAAACGTACTGAAAGAAATGTCCGGTTGAATTGATCAACAACTAGAGATGAGATAAAAGGATAAGATGGATAGAACAGATGGCAAGAACGAAGCAGCAGTTGAGAGCACACGTGTCTGAATTATTAAAAATCCAATCAGCTATATTTAGAAAGCCTAAAAATTTTACTACTATAACACAATACAACAAATTTTTATCCAGAAGAAAAGCATTTTGATGTTGTATCTAAAGATTAAACTACCTGCTACTGCAAGTACATATAACATATGAATGTCTATAAGAAAGTTTAACCAGCATAGATGTTAACTTGAAAAAATTCAGGCATTCCAGGGGAACAAAGCCAGTTTTAGTAAAACTGGATCTCATATTAGTGTTGTCTATGAAAGTAAAGCTTGTCATTTTCCTTTGTAATTTTAAAGCTTCCACAGTGCAAAGCAATTCATCAATAAATGTCGGACTTAGCAAGCATCCATAACGTATTTTATCACTGGTCTAAATTTAAAAACATTTCTTCATGGTCACAAGATCAGCCATTTATAAATATAAAATACTAATTATTGTAACTCACCCCTCAACAAGCTGAACCAGTCTTGGGTACAACTGCTGATCACGTAAACGGTCAATCTCTGAGACTGTTGAATCCAAGGATTGCATATCTACAATGTATCTTGTATGCAAATGACTGACGGTTGCTTTTGCTTTCTCCAATGCATCAGAGTTACCACCTCTGCTTTTAAGCTTATTAAGCATGGCAACCTTTTTTTGGTACGCATATTTCATTAGCTCACCTGCCTACCAAAATATTCAGCAGCAAAATTCAGGACAGAACAAGCAATATGTATGGCTGCATGCAACACATAACTAAGCTACAAATAGAATAATAGAAAAAGCACAATCAGATAAAATGAATAGAAATTTGCATAACAATTACATATATTTATGTGGACCTACTTGCAGAGAATGTGTAACAAAATAATCAAAATATAAACCAAAAAAGATAGCAAACAAAACTCCTATAACATAAAATCTGATTCAACTCACCTTAACTTCATCATAAAGTTTCTTTTCCCATGCTAGCAACTTGTCCAAGACCGTAGCATGAGTTTCATGCTCCTCCAACTCAACATCATCTTTTCCATCATCGATATTAGGTATTCCTCTAAAGGACCGATTCCATGTAATAACTCGCATCACCCTTGCAGAGTGATCAATGTGTCCTGCAAAAAACAAAGGTGAATTACAATTCAAAACATGATAAAAAAAAATAAAAAAAAAACCATTGAAATGCGACTTTATTCGACAACCTTAGCTACTATTACTACAAAACCTATGAATTAATCACCACTCACCAATCACCACCATAATTAGTAATTACTTAAAGCTAGAAGTACTTAAAAAGTTCGTTACTTAAAGTATTCATTCATCAGCATACTTACTCAATATACAATCTCAAGACTGGTGCTGAGAAAAGCTGTATCACTAACTTACCTCTATTATCAGCAAAATTGGAGTGATAATGCAGCCGAGTGGCCTCAAGCATCTTCGAAACCTCATGAGCACTCTGTGAAGCCTTCAGAAAATGCTCATCCAGCTCAGTGAAGACCTCCATCGGATTAACACTTTGTTTCACATTCCTCTTCCCCTCCACGGAAACCGGCGCCTGCTTCACCTTCTTTAATGCCTTCGATGATGTCGCCGCCATAGCCATAGCAGCCTGTGCAGGCGGCGGCGGCGCCGGCTCCACCACTTCCTCCTCCTGCATAGGAGCCACAGGCTCATCATCAACCCCATCACCATCATCATACACCTTCCTCTGAATCCCCTCCTCCTTCTTACTCAACTGATGATGATGATGCTCCTCCTCTTCTTCTTCTTTTCCTACTGCTACTTCCTCTGCATCCTTCAAGCTTGTCCCCGGCACATTCTCCATTGATGGAAAGATATAATCCCACGCAGAATTCTGCTGCGAATGCTGCATAGCATCAACATGATCATAAGCCTTTGCTTGAGGCGGCTCCTCTTCAATTCTACTATTTCTCCTCCTCCTTGTCCTCAAACTCCCATCATTCTCCAACTCAATGTCATCATCATCCATAACAACTTCATTCTCTTTGATAATCGGCTTCGGCCCGACTCGCTTCAATTCGTCCTTAATCACCTTCTCCGGCATGGTGGTGGCGCGTTGGAGGGGCTGATCGAGATTAGGCGGCGGAGGGGGCGGCTGGATCTTAATAGTTTCAGCGGCGACGATGGCGGGGATTGCAGCGGCGGTGGCGGCATCGGAGGTGGTGGGGAATTGGGGGTTTTGGACCTCGCCGTGGGCGAAGTCGGTGAGGGCGGCGCCGGTGCTCTTGATGGCGGCGGCGTAGCCAGAGTGGGCGGCGGCGAAGGCGTTTCTGGCGGAAACCGCCAGCTTCATGAGGTGCTTGCGGTCCTTGCATCGTGCCACCGCTTCTTCGTTCTCGATTTTGGATTGGGAGCAACCCATATTCTTCTTATTCTTCTTTGTGAAGAAAAGGTTGGGAATTGAGGGTAACGGGAATGATGGTCAATTAAGGAATGGAACATTGAAGGGTAGTGAGAGTGGCTGAGAGAGAGAAAGTAGGGGCGGTTTTCTAGAGAGAGAATCTGGCTTTTGGAGGAAAAAGCGATAGAAGTGTGACCAAGTGAATGTTACGCGTCGCACAAGAGCGACGACTTCTTGGTTAAGGTAACGAAACGGTGACGTTTTGGGCGTGTGCGTGTACAAGGTAAATTGGGATTATGTGTTGGCGTGTTGGTTTTGCTGTAACCTAGGATTTAGTTGGGGCGAAGACAGGCGAATGAGACAGACGTTGCCAGAAAGTCCGTTTTGTCGGATAAGGTAAGACTTTGGGATTAGTGCTAGCAGCCCATGAACTGACGTTTGTGAACTAAACTGCTTGCATTATTTTATCTGTTTCTAATTTTCAATTAATTGGACTGGATGATCGAGGTATTTTTAATTAGGAAAAATTGTTAAATTTTTTTAATTAGTATGCTTAAAAAATTTTTAATTTCAAAATCTTACTTTCAAGTATTAAATAATTTTTAGATGTTGTATAAATTATAAATTATTTCATTATAGTAGAATTTTGAATTAAAAATTTTTTTTAAGTTGATTGTTAGAAAGATATATCTATATTATAGGTAATTAAAAATTTTAATTTAATTTTAATATATTATTAATATAAAAATATTTTACATAAATATATTATTATATTAATAAAAATATTTAACTTTTATATCTATTAATTTTAAATATAACAATATTTAATTAAATAATAATATAAAATTTTTATATGACAGTATATTAAAATTAATATCTAAAATTATACTTAAAATCAAATAAGTCTTTACAATTCAATAATTTATAATTAAGTCTTTATATATTAATAATTTTATAAGTACCTATAAAAAATAATAATTTTATAATTAAGTCCCTGAATTAACTTACATTTTACAAAACAATTTATAAAAATAATTGTAATCTTATGTAAAAAGTACTTCAGGGACTCAATTATATAAAATTATCATTACTACATATACTTATTTAAATTTTGGGTGAAATTAGAGAAAATCATAAAATAATTAAATCTATTCGCATCAAGCCAGAAATTGGTATATTTTGTTGCGGTTTTTTTTTTTTTTTTTGGTGGGTGGGGGTCGGGGCCAATGGCCCGCTATATTTTGTCTCGTTAAATGGTGTTATAACGGTAGTTTGGTTCAAGAATCTAATAATACTTTTGGTTAACATTAACCAAGTAATGTTTATTCTATTAAAATTACTTTTGAAATGACAATATTCATGCATACATCACTTTTATTGTAAACTCACTTTTCATCAATATCAAGTTTATAAAAATTAAGTTCATCTAATCTTAAATTTTACAAACAATCATCCAACCACACCAAAAAATTAGCCAGGATCTTGAGTTAAGGGGGCCAATACAAAGAATTAGATACATGTTGAAAGGATCATATTTAATGTATATGAAAAAGCTCAAATGTAGGAGGGGCAATGGCATACACATGCCTCCCTTTCTGCCTGCGCCTACAACCACACACTAACAAGTTACAAGTACCGTTGAGATTCACTACGGGCGCACCGAACAATGGTTGTGCCTTTAGTTTTTCACGGAGTTAAAGGAAACCTTCACTCTAAGATAGCATGACAATTAATTAATTGTGAATTAGTAAAAAAGCTAAAGCTTGATTAGCTTCATCATGAAAATGAAAGGCAATAAAGTGGAAGAAAATGTTGCTTGGCTTGGTGGAAATCGGGAACAGTTTAAATTTCTTGCATTTAGCTTCTAATCCTAAAATTCTTACGTACACAGAATTGTAAAGAGGAAGAAAGCTTGAATTGGTGGAAACTGGAAACAATGTTTGAATTTCTAGTATTAGACTTCCAATCATAAAATTCTTATGTACACATATAGAAATCTATGCCTGCGAGGGCGACCCTATAATAATATGCTGACAGCATTGCAAGTTTACAACTGAATGTGGATTAAATCCTAAACTTCAGATAATACAGAGACAGACATGAACATGAGTCAAAGAAACTATTTTACACGGCTATAGACCCTAAATCCTCACGACACACTAACATAAAAGAATGACCAAACAATAATAAATGAGGAAGTTCAAACACTTGTTGAGAAATGTAGATATGAATGCATTTTAGATAAACTCGCAAAGGTGGGTCTCACTCTATGTGGGTCCCATCTGACACAAGTGTATATATGATACACTTCTATCTATACAAGAAAAATTTATGCTTGTGCTATTTCTTTTATCTCCCTCTGAGAGCTCTAAGACGAGCTGTCAAATCATGATAATCAGGTAGATTAGGATGCACCCTCCCTGCGCCACCCTTCATTTCAGAGCCCAAGGAAATTGATCTTGAATGCCCACTTGATGTTTCCACTGAGGTTGTGGGTTCAGGAGGAAGAGATGTTCCTCTGACATAAGATCTTGTACGTCTTCTGTTTTGGCCAGTATCATATTCTGCTTGTTGAGAAACATGAACTTCTCCTTTTGCTGAATTGTTTCCACCTGAATCTAGTTTTGCAGTGTCATTAGTTTTGGAACCAGAAACAGTGTCATGTTGGGTTGGAATTGCTTTGAGGGGCCTCCTCCTTGATGATCTTGGCATAGGCTTTTCTTGCACAACCGGTTCATGATGATCGTGGTTTGAATCTGTTGTCTTCTTTGAATTGCTTTCGCTTTTGTTAGTTCTTTGTTTGAGGTAAGGGGGAGGAACAAGCCAATAAGAAGATGGCTTCTTAACTTCTATTTCATCCTCAGATATGCTTCCAAGTGAACTTGAACCAGCCTTTTTGCCATCCACTGATGACATGTCTGTGCTTGTTTCATCATCATCACTGCTGCTTTGGTTCTTCCATGATTCATCATTGAATTCCTTGCTTCCTTGAGATATGGTATCTCTTTCCTTTCCTTTGGATGTATTCCAGTCTCTTCCATCTGTGTGTTTTTCCCCTGTGACTAGGTTGTCTGTTTTATCCAGCTTAGGCCTCTCCTGCAACCAGCAGCATCATTTCATTAGTGGCTGTGTTAAATCTTTATATAAGAAACAATCTAAATCAATCGGAGATTGTGGAGAAGTTACTGAAAACTACCTCTACGTTTTAGGATTAAAATATGTTAGTATACTTCTGATTACCAATTCCATTACAATATATTGGAGATAAAACAACTACCTTTCTGGACTAAAATATGTTGGTACACTTCTAATTACCAATTCTAATTTATATGTCTGCTAAAAATAATGCTCCATTCCATTGTCTAGATTGTAAACAAGTTAATGTGAAGACTTACTTCATATAGCGATGGCTGTCTAGAAAGTCTTTGCTCTAAAGCCTTGCCCTCCCACTCTATGGAGAACTCTTGTGCTATATCATGTAATAGCCGAATCTTCATTTCTCTGGCAGGAGGTTCATGCCTCAACTTCTCAACTAACTATGGAAAAGCAATTATTTTTAAGAGTTAGACACAAAGATATCCTCAAGAAAATAATTTATCTTAGTAATCAAGGAGAGATGATTTATGAGTATGTGCTATAAGGAGTTTAGTAATTGGTTTACCTCTTTACTTGTATAAGGTTCAAGAGAATTCCCAAATTTCTCTGTAAACAAGGTTCTGAGGTCACGCAATTCTGGCAGATCAGCAAATCTTGCTGCCGCATACATCAATGATGGCACAGCTTCCTTGCATTCATCAGGGCAATCACTATTTAAGAGGATAAAAAAGATGTCATGATAAAACTCATGTTAATGCCTTGTAGTTTAAACTAGAGGCCCAATATTCACTCAACAAACCCTCCAAATTCATAAATTTAGCTTGACTTATATTATACGCCTTTTGGTGGAAGTGTTGGTTTTCAAGATCTTTACAAAATATGTGGAGATGTAGAGCATTTGCATCACCATTGAAAACTATATAACACAGGTTGCTATACAAAGAGAATCAACAGGTGAATAGTTGATTACATTGGTGTAAAAGAAGATATTTCATTCATATATGTAAGCAGAGAAAGTCATGCTGTTTTATGTATAAGGGTGTGTTCGGTTGGGGGCTAAAAATAGGGGGAAATTTTCCATGGATGAGCTCCATGTCCTAAGGCATAATTACATAAGCAAATTGGCTATAAAATATTAAAAAGAAAATCCCCTCTTAATACCAACAAAAAGAAACGCAGGGAAAACAAAAACTGAATATTCTAGTGCATATATTGAGAAACATACCTCTGCTTAGTTAGGTCTTGAAGATGATCTGATATGCATCCAATATACTGTACAATGAGCTCATAGCAAAATGACATATTTTGCTCCAATAGAAGCCCTTCAGCCTGCATCAAGTGCTAAGAATTAACATTTATTTTGACTACCTTCTTTACTTAACCTTCTCACTTCAGACAAGAACAAAGTTGAAAAGCAGACTCAAATAGATGAACAAAAACAATGAAGGCCACAAATAGAGGACACAAAACAACCATCTAACTAAGTGAAAAAAACATTTTTGGACTCAATACACCTCCTTAGGCTCAGAATTGGATATCTGACAATGACCCAATATAAATCACAAAATAAATTCTGATACCATCTTAGAATTATAGGCCTGACTCCACCTTGAAAGTTAGATCGATGGGGGACTCAACATATTCTAAATAGGGCCTATATGATCCAAACTCTTAACATTTGAAGTAAAGTTCATATGGGTTGCATTATACTCTCACTCCAAATATATGCAAAATTTTAAACTACAATGAAAAATTACCCTTTTATATGCATCATAGTCAAGGCCATTCCTGAGAAGCTCGGCGATGTCACTTTTCATAATCTTCTGCACTGCGTTCCTCTTCTTCTGTATGGTCTCCAGCCGCGTCCTTATGAACTTCACGTACGTGTAGCTGTTTTTTTTTCAAAGCCAAATCCAAAACAACGTTAGAAAACAACACGTTCCAAAAAAAAGGGGTTAAGGAAAGAAGACATAGAACCAGAGCAATAGTCTCATGGTTAGTGTTGTAGTACCATTTTGAATAGAACTTGGGCTTCAAGAACCACCGAAACATTTGTTTCCCAGAATCTGAAGTAGTGGTTGGCATTACAGGGGAAAAAGTTGGGATTTTATGCTGGTATATTAGAGGCTATGCTGTGGTTAAATAGAGCTACAAATTGAGAATGAACTTCAAGCTAAGCCAAGAATCAGCATTCAAGGAGACCTCAAAGAAAAGAAATGAAGCTCTTCAGAAGTTTGGACAAAGAGACAAGGAATTCCAAGGAAGATAGATGATTTAACAACAGAGAAGAGAGAAAGGGGTGTCTACCAAAGAGAAATATAAGCAACAAATTAATGGTCTATGAGATTTGCAACAAAAAACACAATGCTAATGCAATGTTATGGAACACAGAGAGAGAGAGAGAGAGAGAGAGTTTTGGTCAATGCAAAATGTGTATAATAATTCCTCTAAGTTGATGTTAGTGCCGCAATGTGTGCCTTTTATATGCTTGGCGCGCGTATTTGGGATATGTGGTTAATGATGGAAGTTAGTACAAAATTGCCGACAAAGAAACAAGAGAGTGTGAGACCAAAAAGACAATGATAGATTGGTCAGAAAAGGTTTCAAGTTTTGACTGGTGGCTTCACGGTTAAAAAGGAGGCTGTCAAAAACTGTGCAGGAAAATTTAGCATTTATGAAATTTATGAATTTAGAAGGCAATTTGGTACGCTGTAACATGTTGATCAGTGGGGGGAAATAATTAAACAGCTTTTGTTGCAGTTTTTAAGATGATTTATAGCTCTACGAGTTCGGTTGCATGGTTTTAAATTGCTATTACATGTAGCTCGTATTGAGATTGCTGTGATTGTGAAATTATTTTTTAAGAAAATGCAATTGACCTAAATTACTGCTGCGATGCAGCTGCATAAAACACCATAATAGGTCGATAGTAATGTTGCCTTAGCAAAGGTGCTTGTTAATGCACATTTTCATTTATAGCTGCTTTAGAAAATAGGTATCCATATCAGAGGAAATGGACAATAATGATTTACAGAATCAATCATTTTCATTTTTGTTAGCAAGTAATTAGGCATGAATTTATAAAATTTTTAATTAATAAATTTTTAGTAATTAGGTATGAATTAATAAAGTTTTTTGATAATTAAAATTTTAAAGTATGACATGAAAATAGATGATGAGTTGTTAAATTATTATTAGATATCACTTTATACTCACGGTATATATCTATTAATCTCATAACTCAATAATTCAAACTTTTTATATTAAAAATAAAGTTCATGTTCCCCCATCACTTTTCGCTATTCTATATTTTGCATTGAATCTCCTTGTATTGTTCTTTAAATTGCTTAATGACCATGAGTAATTAATCGACTTTCTTTTTGGATTTAATTTTGGCTATGAACTGTTAAGTATTTAGAAAATTAACAATTAGACGAGAGGTGAAAAAATATAAATGACTAGAATAATTGAATTCTACTTTTGTTATCATAATTAAGGCTTCCAGCTTGTTGACAACTATTTGGCCTCATATTGAAGTTGATTGCTGGCTGTCTCCGAGGAGGCAATCAGAAAGGGATTTATATAATAAAAGGTGTCACAAGCAATGGCAGCGGTCTGCCAAAGTTGGCGTATATTAGGCGCGAAATGTGGGGCAGGCTCAAGTTGAGCATATTCATTGATTGAATCAAATGTTCTTCACTTCTTCATGGCTGATCAATGGGAGAGAACCCCACAGTGAAAATTTCACGTAATTGGATCATATACGTATTTTTATAATTAATTTTTTATTTTGTAATCTATCATATTTTTAATATGATCTAACTAATTATAAAAATATACACATAAGCAAGTTAAGTGCACATACAATCATGTAAGTGTTTGTTTGGTTACTATTTTTTCACCTGAGAATGAGAAATTGTGCTTCCTTATGCACTTTTTTCTTTCCTTTGTTCAAACTTAATTTTGGCCCCTTTTACCAGTAAAACAAACAAGACATAAGAAAAATGCCAAAAAATCCAAAATGTTTGTCAAAATTGAATTCTAAAATTGAGATATCCAAATAATATAGTATGTTATTAATTTTATTATTTTATTTCATCCAACAATCTATATCAATAATTCTGACAAAAATTTACTGAGCAAGTAATATTTCTCATCCTGTAATCAATATAAATATATAATCAATATCAATATAATATTACAAAACCCTAAACCCTATAAAACCCTAATTAATATAATATTCGGAAAGGAAAGGAAAAAGTTCACAATGTCACATTTGTGGCGTCTAAGTTGCGTTTGCGTGCTTCTTCGTCTTTGAGGGAAACGTGAGTCAAATTGCGTGGTGACCAGCTGAAGAGGCATATGCTTAGTACTTTCTACAACACAGGCACAGCTGTGAGCTAGCTTCCAAGGTGCGTGACCCTTGACTTGCAACTTCTTCTTTATTCTTACATTATGCTATGATTCTTTTTTTAATGTTCACTTTGCTTAGTTTCCAAGTATACTCAGGCTGCTGCTCATGCCCACAACCAATGCAATGTACTCAAAAGCGTGAGAACTTTTGGGGCATGATCTTAGGTTACCTTGTTATAAGGTTCTATTAACGGCGGACATACTATATGATGGCTCATCAAGTGTGTCACACGAATAGCATAGAACAGGTTTTGCTACAACTTTTACCCTTAAAAAAGGGTTTTGCTAAAACTGGTTCTCAATGTGTACAAAATTTTGGATGCGATTGAACCAATCTTCAGACGATTCTTGCGGACAAAGAAACTGCAGCTATATATACATATATAAAATTAACTATGAGCTAAGTTGAGATATTTTTCTTATGTGAGTTTATAGAGTTAGAGCATTTTTAATAGATGTTTATGCTCATAAAAATGTTTTAAATATGTATAATAACTGGATTTCTTATAGGCTCATCTTATTTTCTTAACCACTCTCTTTCTCTCTTACATCATTTTTACCAATGTGTTTAAATTAATTTTCTTCTGAATATCAAAATAAGAAAAAAAAGAAAGAAAGAAAAGTCCTTTTTTAACGGTAAAAAGTGTTTTTTTTTCTTTTCAATTAACGAAATAAACAAAGACCTGTGAAAGGGGTGGACGGTATATATGAACAAGCTGCCAGCAAAAAGGGTAAAAAATTAAAATATGCTTGCCAGTCTTACAGCACTGGTCGTGACTTTAATGAAGCAAAGTCACTGGAGTAACAATTATATATGTTGTAGCTTTATAGGGGAGTTTAAGCTTAATTTGAAGGCAGATTTGGACATAGGAGTCACTAATTAACTTAAACCTATTAATTATTAAGGGGCCAATACACTATTGTTTTAGGACAAAGAACATAAAGGACTGTGGCAAGTCATCCTGCACTGAAGGAGTAGTCAATTGCCATATTGGTTTATTTTATTGTGCTTCAAATTAAAAGGGGTGGTGGTGTTGCTGGAACGAATCCCTCAAAACCATGTGCCTCAACCACTTTAGGTACACTTTTTAACCATCTCATTGATGCTAGGTTCATCGGTTCACTTGAAATACTATAGTTCCCCTGCAAAATGAGAAATATAAACAATATCAATAAGGTGTTGGTATAGGTGGAATAGACTTGGGTCCCTTAAACATGAGATTCTATGTTCGAATCCAAAATTCATACATATAAAAAAAAAAATATTGTTGGAAAAGATCTTTGTTTAGGTACTTGACCATATTTCAAGAAATTAGTTTCTAGGGATAGCAATGGGTTAGAACTGAGGCGGGGAGTAGTCCCCACTGCCTTGTCCCGCATCTCCAGAGTTTCCCTTGTCCTCATCCCCATTCCCCATGGCAGAGAAAGATTTCACCCATCCCCCTCTCCATTTCCCGTGGATCCGCGCCTCCCCACGGGGGATCTACAGAAATCTCAAAAAATATTTTAAAAATAAAGACAACTTGTTTAAGCAATTTAATTAGTCTAAACTTAAAATAATAAAATAAAGTTGATCTAAGTCTTAGATTCTTAATCTTATATCATTACCATCAAATTTCTAAATTTTAGATCAAGTCATAACCACAAGAACACCAAAATAAATAGCAATAAAATATAAAAGAGATCAACAACATTAAATATAATTAACAAAACATTAAATGCCTTAATAATCTTCATGCTTAAGTTTGAATTCCACTTCTATTTGCCTACAAAAAAGAATACATGCTTGGGGATGGGTTTAGGGGCTATTTAGTGGCTGTGTTTGGAAAGTGAGTGAGAAGCAGCATAAGTTACTAACTTAAGGTGGTAGGATTTAGTTGTATTTTCTTTATTTTTTATTAAAAATATAAGAAATATAATTAAGTTATGTAAAATTACCAAATTACCTTTAAGACGGAGATCTCCGCCAAGTGGAGGGCGTAATCTATGTCTCCATCCCCAAAGTCACTACCTGGGACTTTTGCCCTCATCCCCATTCCCACAAAAAAAAAATCTCCATATTTGCATCCCCATATATTGAGATCCCTGCGAATATCTTCATATACAGATCTCCATTACATCCCTATTAATTTTTTACCTGTCAAGCATGTGGACACTCTTATAAACCAAAATAATAATAATAATAATAATAAAAGCAACAAGCACATTAACACAGATAGAATTTTGGTGAAGCTAAGAAAGCATAATGAGCTAAGATTACGTAGGTATATATGTTTAAATGCTAGAACGTAATGCTACCTGATAGAAGAATATGATAATTTTAGTGGGGGCAAAGCAAATAATGCTAGCTTCCCCACTCCAAGTGGAATCTATGGCATATAGTCAAAGCTACAGCCTGGAAATGTCTTTAGCTTTCGGCAGATTTAAGCAGATCATAGTACCACACTGCCTGGCAAACGTAGATTTTGGTGCTAAAGATTCAAAGAAGTGCTGGTTTCAAAGCTAGCTTTTAGCATAGTAAGCTCCTTGCTATGAAAGGAGCATTAATAGCTTTCCCATATCAGCGGTTGGTAGGAGCAAATTTTTGGGTGACAAAAATTTTATTTTAATTATGTAAAATTAAATTTTTATATATGAAAATTTATGTAATTGATCATATATATATATACCACTGAATAACTTTTTATTGAATTTTTTTTATAAAATTAATTATTAGATTGAAAGTTCATGTATTATAAATCATAGCTATAAAATTTTATATTAATTCAAAATTGTTTAATATATTTTTTTATATATTAAAATCAATGTAATAAATATTTTTTAAATGTGTGTAAAAAAAATTATTTGATTACATCATTAATGATATTCAATTTTTTAAAAAAATTTGGCACAAATAATCTAGGTGATATATAATTATAATTCAACGATTGGATTAATAAGAACTATATTTTATAAAATATTATTAAAGATATAAGTATGTTGAATTTTACATCAGTGTTGTTTATATACCAACAAGTGTGTTGGCGTAGTAATAAAGGCACAGTACGACTCCATGGAGGATTTCAATTTGATTCTTGGAGAAAATATCAATTGGGAGGATAAATATGACTACATTCGAAGGAGATTAGCCTCCTTCCTTAATAATAAAGACAAAAATATCCTTTAAGTATAAAAAAAAAAGATTTATTTATAAGATATAATACCCAAAATTAGGAGCAGATTTATGGTAAATGAGTTGATTATGCTTATTTTTTTTCCCCCTATCGGTTGAAAATTTGTAAATATATGTTATCACTTAGTGCAACAGGTCTAGCAATATCTTCAAAAATGATAAAATGAAATTAATTCTTTAATCTTCATCGTCAACTATTCAATATATCATAAATTTATAAACACGAAATATTTTTCTATTTTAGCTAATAAATAATATAATTTTGGTACTCACCATTACTAGTTTTTTTTTTTTTTTCATATGTGTTAAATATAAAGAAAACTTGTAATTTCCCCTATTTATTTTTTATAATAAAAAGCAATCTAGTTTGCATTGATTTTAGGTTTTCAACTTTCCTTTTAAATTGAAGGTATTCTTGACAATGTGAGTATTTAGCTTTTTAAAAGCGTTTCTTTTTCCACTTTTAATCATTATTTTTTTCTTTAAAAAAATCCTATTCACTATCACAAACTCTTGTTATTTTAAATTTCCAAAATATTTTATTCCTATAGTCTATTATCCCTCTTAATTTATACAATAATTATTTATCATCTTGCTTCAGCCTCATCTGCTTGGCTACTCAATTTTGATGCACTTACAGAAACATGGACAGGTGATAGCCCGCAACGTTGTATTGTGTTCAGCCAGTCATAGAGGATGTTCAGTCTTTCCTTTTTTATTTTTTGGTCTCCATCCAGTCTTTTTTCTTTTTTGGTCATTAATTCAGTTTTTTTCTGGGGTCAACATTCAGTCTTTCAATTTTTTTTGGTCAAAGTCTTTTTTTTTAGTTAATATACACACACCTTCACGATAGGGGAGGATTCATATACTATAAATCAGACTCTGTTTTATATCGAATCCAGGTGCAGGTAATAAGAGGCGGACAAATCCACCACCAATTATAAAAATGGTAGTAACTAAGTGTAGTTAGTTGAAGTTTGTCTGCCTTTTACTATCTACACGTGGATTCAATATCAAGTAGAGTCTGATTTGTGATATATGAATCATCTCCTCCTCCCTCTTAAGGCGTGTGCATTGACCCCAAAAAACAAATGTCTTTCAATTCAAGCCTCTGGGTGTGCACGCTGGCTCTCTCACCTGGTCTAGCCCAAGTAACTACAAAATTAGTTGGGCTAACACTTGGCCTTATTCAGTATTAGGCTTAGTCTTGCAAAAGGGACAAGTTTGGGGAGTCTTGACTTGAACTTTGTTCATTATAGACAATAAATCCAATAGGATGAGCTCAAGGGCTTCGGAGTCGTTTGGAGGCCCTTTTAAATCACCATATAAATCCACGACCCAAAAAAAAGTAGTCCCGAAGGAGTCTACACACTTTTTCCCCCTACTCTAATGCAGCTCTTTTCTATACAATTAAACTTAATTTTGAATTTTCTGTAGAATCAGATTTCACATTAATATTTTTCTTTAATAATAAACATCCACATGCAGTACGAATATGATAGTTCAATTTACGTGTAAAACACACATGCATACACCTTTCCTAAGGGTTTGTTACTTTGCCGTAGTTTTTTTTTTTTTACTTGGCATGACTAATGTTAGTTGCGCCTACTAAATTAACCTTCACTCCACCCAGTGCAAGTCAATCAGCATGGCTGACTTTATGTTATGAGTTACGTTTTGTCGGCAAAAATACAAAAGCCCGTTAAAATTCCATTACAAATAATTTGAATATCAAAATTTTAATTATAATTATAACTTTTTGAGGGTATTTTAATTATAAAGTTTAGAATATAAGTTTGAGCGATCGAAATGCGTTTATTGGCGCGAGAAATCAGGTGTATCATAGCCATGGTAGCAGCAAGTTATAAATTTATTGAAAATTTCAATCTTGAAATTAAGTTGTTTAAACATTTATACATGACCAAAAAAAAAAAAACATTTATACATAGAAACATGTAATTCTAAAGATAATAATTAAACTTCCGCAGATAAGAATATCCCCTTGTTGATGAAATCCACAATGCATGTGGATTTAAAGTAACAAAAACTAGAAAAGGGAAAAAAAAAAAAAATACAAACATGATGATTGATGAGGTAGAACAACAAAGAATGCCTCTACGGAAACATCTACGGTTATGGCACGGATTGGCACATGGCCCTCCTCTAACAATTCTAACTCACACTGTGCTACCACGTGGAGTGCCTCAAAAAGTACATGCACTAATTGGTTCCCTCAATTTTCACGTTTGGTAACCTATAATTTCCTTGCTTTATGAAACACCTGAACCCAACATGCCTAACTACCAAACACACCTCAACATAGTGATGAGGAAATGGAAGAAATGGTTCTCTTGGTGAAGAAATTCGGGTCGCACTAATCGCTCCAAGTTAAGGTTGCGGGGAAGCAGATTGCCATAATAGAGAATGGTTGTGAGGGTAGCTGTAGGTTCACACACTAGTGATGTTGCCAGCTTCACTAGTGAACGCAACATTAGGGGCATTAGGATCTGCAAAATTAAAAAGGCAAACATAGCAGAATCTAATCAGTTTCCATGATAACATTGTGACATTGTACTATATATTCATCATATATTCACACTTACATAGAACATCATTGATTGAGAGGAGAGAAATGCATAATAATATTATATATTACATTTTGCTAATATAAAGTAAATGAACTAGAACATCATATTTAATAAACAAACATGAAACAACTTAGAAACCACTGCCCCAACTATACTATTTTTTCCCCCTCCCAAAGTATCCCTTATTAATTATTATAAAACTTAATCTTTTAGACACTATCACGACTAAGAGATTAGTGACCCGCTAGCTTCCTTTCATTTTAATTAACCCATGTGAGTCTCAAAGAGAGAGAGAGAGAGAGAGCATACCATGGTGATTGTCTTATTGGTGATGGAAATTGCAAGACAAGAGAGGATTCATGTTGGTGATGAGGAAGTTTTGTTGTTTACACCAAAGTAAAGAGAAGGGAAAGAGAGGAATGTTAGAGGCAGAGAGAGCAGTAGATTCAAGTGCACTTTGCAGCGAACTACTGATCAGCTGGTGTGTTGTTCAGAGCTACCCGTCAAAGCTGCCTCTAATGCAAAGTGTTAAAACTGTAAATGCTTAATATGGGTGGGTGAGATCATGTGAGATGCCCGAGGTACATATATACAAACAAAATGCACCCTGGCTCTGCAATGAGTGCTGCTCAAACTTGGGCCTTGTTGCTGCCAACATCGGGCTTATCGAACAACTCGCTTTGGTAAGCAACAAGGCCTTGCTAAATGTGTACCATCGTCCAAATAAACAAAATAATGTGTCACTTGGAATAGAGGTCAAGAAACATAAAGTAAAAAAATATTATAACCAATAAAAGAGTTGAGGTAGTGTGGAGACACATACGGTCTTAGGAAAGATCTTGATTCGATTCTTACAAATAACACTAGTTAGAAAGGTAATCCTAATTATGTCCGAAGAGAATTAGTCTCATTCTTTAGTAATAGGGAGCCTAAGGAAAAATATTAAATATCTTGAAAAATTAACACTTATTTTGTTCATATAATTTGGTACTTGTTCCATTAAGTAAAGACTTAAGTTTAAGTCTTGTGAATTGAAAAAAGTAGTTCTAAGAGAACTTTATTCTTATAATGAGTTAATCTGGTTTGAATCAAATTAGTTAGAGTTTAATAAACTTTGACTAATAGAAATTTAGAGAAAATAAAATTGAAATTTAAAAAACATTTAATACATGTGTTTAGACTTATACTAATTTTTTTATTTACAAGACTTGAATAAAAAATATTATTTAAAAAGAATAACTATCAAACCACTTGAATTAATTAAATATCAATAAATACATATATTTAAAAGACTTATGTTACTAAAATTGAATAAAACATGCACAAGAGCTATAGGTTTGAAATTTTTTTTTAAGATGTCAAAATTGTTTATTACTTTATTCAATCTTTTGTATGTTTAAAATATAAAATGATTATACTTGTATAAATTTGATTTTTGTAAGGATCTTATAAATTTTAAGATTAGTTTATTTGAGTTACATGAAAAAAGTTATAATAAAAAATTATCTAATGAGTCGTATAAAACACTTTTGAGATTTATTAAAAAAAAAAAAAAAGTTCTACGCAAATAATTTTTTTGGATGCCCCTGCGGACTCCGAGGTTGAGATTTGAGACCAGTGCCAAAGCATAGAAGTGTTGCCCATCATCCGCCACTTGTTTTTCTTCTATTTGCTTGTTTGACTAGTATAATGCTATGCACTTTGCATGTACTTTTAGATTAATATTATTGTTATCATTATTTGCTGTGTAAGAAGGTGTTTCTTTGCTGTGTGCATGTGCTTTTAGATTACAAAAACAAAAGAAAATAGAATATACAGTCCCCATAATTACGGATATTAATCTGAAGTGATTTTTAAGTGGTTTACTTGATTAGTTAATTTCAAACTCCAAGCTGGGACAATTACCTGAGAAAAACTGTGGGTGTATAAGATGCACGTTCATTCAGGTGAGGAGACAAAAAGCTTACAAAGACGTGGTTGGTGGTTCGGCTTTGGAGAATTAGCAAAACTGTTTGCTATGTGGCAATTGGTTTGGGGCTAAATTCCCAATACGCCTCTATCTGGGAGCGCCCATTGCTTTATGTGGAATCAGTGAGCTAATGCAAACTAATTACTTCCATATGAGGCTGTTTTGACCGCAGCGGATTTGGTTCACTTTTGAGACTCAACAGTAGATGTTAGAATTAGAGTGATTTTTTTTAATATATTAAAAAATTAGGTTGAAGGGAAAATATGCTCCAATTTAAAGTCAAGTTATATTTCCTAACTTATAAAAGATCTATAAAAATGCTTACAGATCACTCATTAGCTGAAGAATTTAATAATAATTATTACACTCAAGTCATAATAATATAGGAGTAGAAAGTTTCTCAAGCGAATCAATCTCCGTTGATAGAATTAGTGATTAACGAGGTTTATTATTTGTTTTCACTATTTAAATTTAAATTTTGTGCTAATATTTAAAAAATTGATTTCATTAAATGCATTAGGTGATAGGAGAAGTGTGTCCGTAAAGATTGTGAAAAAGAAGTAAATAAAATTTGATTAACGGGGGAAGATAACATAAAAATATCTTTATCATATAATGGTATTATTTTGCATGATACTTTTTATGCTTCTTGGTTGGATGGTTTAGTTGTCGTCTTGGGGGTATAAGGCTGGTGAATGCAATCAGATTACAGATTCACTAAGATTGTACCATATGCGAAGGATATTGAATCTTGAGAGTTGAGACCATATTGTTTCTCTCCAATCTTTTGGGTGTACAAGAGGGCCTAAAGCCCCCTAAGAAACAAGAATGGGACAAACTCCAGCAAGATCATCCAAAAGGAGGGTACCACAACCGTGAAGAGGAGGAGGAGGAGAGCAGAAGACATGAAGACCGATCTCAAAGTGATGAAATGATTAGCTATCCAGTCGGCAACCCTATTACCCTCCTATCCTTTTTTTGGTGCTAATTACTCTCCTATCATTTAATTTGGATCATTGTGGTTCAGAAATTTTTAAAAAAGACATCTACAAAAAATCTCAATGCATTTTAAAAATCACGTTCATTAAAATAATTTGGGAATAGAGCCGTTTGGATTGGTTTTTTTCAATTAAAAAGTACTTTTTTAAAAAAATATTTTTATAATTTTTAAGGATTTAATTTGAATACACTGTCAGTGTAAAAAACTTTTACACAGACATCCAATCATATATTGCCACATCAGCAAAAGTCTTTGACATAACCACCCACTACTTGAATGGTCATGTAAATGGAGTGTTTTAATTGGATGATAGTGTAAAAAAATTTTACACTATCAGTGCACTCCAATTAAACTCAATTTTTAATAAGTGTTTGAATATAATTTTTAATTAAAATATTTTAATTAAAAAAAGTCAATTTATCACTTTTTTTAAAAGCTATAGACAGACCAAACTTTTAAAAAAATAGAAGTAAAAATAATTTTTAATAAAATTATCTTCTAAAAATATTATTTTTATTTAAAATTGTAATACATATCCTTTATCAAACCCTAATTCTCTTTCTTCATTTTGAATATCTTTTTTTATAATTTGACTATAAAAGAAATACTTTTATTCTTTTGTATCCAAATAAAATTATAAGTGCTTTTAATAATTAAAAGTATTTCTCAAATAGTCTATCTAAATGCAAAAATAACTTTTTCTAAAAATTAAAATTCTACTAAAAAGATATTTAAAGAAAAATGCCTTTTTTTTTTCATAAACTTATCTAGACAGACTCATAGTCTTATTGGGATACTAAATAGCAGAATTAATAACCGCCAATCAAGTAACAAAATTGAATTCATGTAAACAGCCAAATAGTTAAAGCACTAAAGATGAGTACTGAGTAAGTCAGTAAAAAGATCAAATTCATTTTCTCGAGGTAAATAATGTGTTATATTTTTACCCTTTTTTTTGGATTTCATTTATTTAGGATTTAGAGATGACACATCAGTTCAAGATAGGAAAAACTGTTGAGTCCACAGAACACCTACAAAGATATTTATATTTACCGGTGACGTTTACAATGCTCCAGGCATTTTCTTGGATCACTGATGTTCCAAACAAGAGGAGCCATTCAGATATAAATTAAAATAATCCAACTGTCCAGATTGGATACGGCAAATCTAATGTAATCATGAGCGCAAGCAGATCATGGGTAGGTCCCCGGTAATCAGGTGAGACATTTAACAGTTAAATATTGCTGTAAAGTGAAATGACCTTGGTGGGCAGCTTGCCGATCCGCGTTGAGGAAACAACTTTCGTCTATTGGGCAGTGGGCATTTTTGGTCAATAATGAATGAATTGTCAACGAAGGAGAATCAAAAGTTGATTTGGGCCACGAGATTGGGGGCATGGCACTACGGCAGCAACGTAGAATGACAATAAGCATGACATGGCCCAAAATAAATCAAACGGAGGGGAAAAAAACATTAAGAAGAGAACAAGGAATAAATGAAAAAAATATAAACACACGCAATGTTAGATAAATTCTTACGTAGACAATATCTACTATGTCAACATTTAGATATGCCATTTATATTTTGACTCATATAAAAATAGTGGCCCATATATCTTAGTTTTTATTAATGCTATAAACTTATTAATTATTACCCATTTATTATATATATCTTCATTAATTACTAGTATCAAAGTATAGTATCTCCATTTTTTGTAACAAAAGTATAATATTTCCTAATCCTACTCAATTAATTCAAACACTAAAAAAATAAAAATAAAAACTTGGAAATGGGAGCTCACGACACTAATCTAATTTCTAAACTTCTCATAATCTGGGCACCTTTTTAAAATGATCATTTTTAAGTTACTTTGTCAACAGTTTATTTTTTTAAAATTGTCATTATTAAATAATTTTTAAATATTTAATATAATAACAATAATAATTTTCGTGTTAACAATATTCAAGAAAATATGTTGAATCAATTAGTAATATCCAAATATTATATCCATTTATTACTAATAATAGTATTTAAATATAAGAATTATTTTATTGAATTTACTTTTTCAATAATTTTTAAAATTAGTATAAAAATAATATAAAAATAATTTTCTTAAATGCATTTGTTAATATAAAATAATGTAAAAAAAAAAAATCATTATTTAAACTAAATTACAAGTGCAGCACTAGTGGCACTAAGATTATGAAGAGTGTTAACTAACGTGGATTTAGTTGAGACAATAAATGCTTTGACCTTTTAATCAAAAGTCTCAAATTGAAACTTTATGAATGAAAAAAAAATTTGTTGGAAGATCTTATCCCCTTTAAGAATCTTTGTTGGTAATAGAATCTGGATACCGATGATTCTTTTGAGACCAAAAAAGGATTATGAAGAGTTTTGGAAATTATAATAGTGTTGTGAGCTGCCAATTCCAAGTTTTATTATTTTTTTCAATTTTTTGAAGTAATTGATTAGAATTAGGAAACACTATTATATGATATTACTAATTATTAATAGATAAATATAATAAATCAATAGCAATTAATGAACTTATAATATTAATGAAGATTGAGATAAGTGAGCTATTATTTTCTCACGAGTCAATATGTGAATGGCATGCCTAAGTGCAGAAAATATCTACCTAACTCCATAATGTCAAGCCCACATCATTGATCAATGTTTGCATGCCCACATAAGCAAGTTAGGCTCGAGATCCCAATGCCGGTCAAGTGATCTAGTAGGCTAGCACCCATTGTGAAAAACTAAAATTAAAAAAAAAATTGATGCACTATCAATATAAAATATTTTTACATAATTATCTAATCATAAATTATCACATTATTAAAAGTATTTTACTCTAGTAATAACTAATACAAAAATCATAAACATGATGATATTTGTTAATTAACAATGTAGTCAGTATAAACACTTTATATTAATAATGTATTAAAATTAATTTCAAAATAAAAAACATGTTGAAAAGGTACGAAAATCAAATGAAAATAACTTATTTGTGGTCATTATAATAAAACTCTTGATAAATGAGATTTGCAAAGTATATTTCATTTATAATTTTATATAATCCATCTATAAAATTTGGCAACCTTTCTCACTATATGAAAGCGATTTAAAAATATTTTTATTCCATGTGAAGCTGTAATATGTAAAAATTATAGACTCTAAGGGTGTATTTGTTTAAACTTTTAGTTTTGAAACTTAAATTTTATATTTAATTAAAAAAGTTGAAATTTTTTTTTTTTTGAGATTCTGTTAATTTTTAAAAAATTGTCCAAAGATATAAAAACAAATTTTTTGGGCCAAAAAAGTGATTATTTTCCCAAATAATGCCAAATAAATGCATCTAAATCTTAATTAGGGTTTTGTTTAGATTGTAGAAAATAGTAAAATTGATTGAAATAAATGAAATAATATTAAATTATATTATTTAAATATATTAAAAATAGATAAAATAAAATAATAATGAGTGAAACTTATTTCATTTAATACTTTTGTTTTATTCTCCTCAAATTTGAAATGGACTAGATAGAATAAAAATGTATAATTTAAAATTTTTATAATTCCATCTCATTCTATTGAATTATAAACAATAAATAAAGATTTATGTCTAAAACAAAATATTTATTATATTTATTTTATCTTATTCTATCTTCTTTCATAACATTCCACTTAATATAAAATATTCAAGCACAACTTAAAAAAGTATTTTGTTAACCAATACCCTAAACAAAGAATAAATTATCATTTATTAAAGGAAAAAAAAACCATATTAATACCCTAGGTGAAGAAGTTAAAGTGAAAACTTTTTGTAAAAAAAAAAAAACTTTTTAAATGTTTAATAGATTGAATGTATTAAAAACTTTAAAACTTTCCACTTTTAAGTTCTTTGATTCCTAACCCATTATAGAAAAGTGATATAAGAAGTAAGGTGACATTTGCCAAATTGCCTATCAAAATTGGTAGCAATTCAGATTATCACTAAAAAGGATTGTCACTTTTTAAGTTGCCAGTAATGCAACAATATATATTTGGTATGTATAAATAAACTAACTAATAATTCATATTATTTTGTTTAATATATCAAAAAATTACTAAGTAATATATATTTTTTATTAATAACACTATTATTATTAATAAATGATACTATTATTATTATTATTTAAGAGCAACTTTGAAACAGTTAAAAACCTAGTAAGACATAATAAAACAATACGAGAACATATGTAGTCACTAAGTAATGTGTTTTTTTTTTCCCCTCTTTCTTTTTTAGGGTCAGACAATATGTAATGTGTTTTAAAATATAGTGATGAAGCAATGGGCTAGTGGGTGGCCAAAAAAAAATTAGTAACCCATGGAAGCCCAAGACCGTATTTATAGAGCAAAGGAGCTTGTCTTCGGCTCACAATTTTAATAGAACGCTAGGCCATCATATATGGGTTAAAGGGTCTTTGCACAGCACATATAAAAATTCTAATTACCATTGACCGGAAAGAAAATGGATCATCAGTGATCCAAAAGAATGCCTGGAGCATTGTAAATGTCACCATATTTACCTCACCTTAAGGAAATGAATAGAGGCTCGAACCTATGACTTGTCATATGTGATTTTTGGATTACATAATATGTCATCCATTTTGATTAGAAAGATTTAATCATTTTACAATTTTACGAAGTAAGCGTGCGAACTCCAGATTAATATAGCAATGCTTAAAAGTTGTCGCTATGTTGAAAACTAGCGCAATACCCCCCACGATTAATAATGCAAACAAATGCATTGCATTATAAGGGTCGCAATGGGGATGACACATTCTAAATAAACTATGGATGAAAGTAGCCATTAATTAAGAAAACTCTCGCAACAACAAGAATGCGTTGAAACAAGGTGGATCTTTTGGCAAGTTGCAATAGGGTCTTTTGCCTAATGGTTGGCTACATGTTGACAAAATAGGTTCTTTGGATTGAGGTAGACGGTGAGATCAAAGAAAGCTTCATAGTAGAAGTGGGTAATTGGTTGTCCACAAGAGCTTTGAGCAACCATAGTTACATAAGAAGTTGACAAGGGGACATGGGGTGTTTCACAAAGGAAAGAGGAAAATGGTGAATACATAGTTCAGCTCCTGCCACTCGATTACATCTCCTTGATTTGTTTGAACTTTGAAGATATTGGGTGATCAAACAAAAGCATAGATGATCAGAGTTTATCTTCAGTCTTCCTTTGTACTACTCATTTATTTCCTAGTTTTGGTCCTGCTTGACACCTCTCAGAGTGAAGACATTGGCATTTACTGGGGTCAGAACAAAGATGAGGGTAGTCTTGCTGAAACATGTGCAACTGGCAAGTACTCCTATGTAAACATAGCTTTCTTTTACACATTTGATAAAGGTAAAACCCCAGAAATCAACCTTGGAGGTCGTTGTGAACATTCTCCAAATGGGTGCACTTCTATTAGCTCAGATATTAGAAGTTGTCAGAAGCAAGGGATCAAGGTGATGCTCTCGGTTGGAAGTGTTGGTGAAGGTGTTAATATTACTTCTAACCATTCCAAACAAGTTTCTGACTACTTATGGAACAATTTCTTAGGCGGTAACTCATTTTCACGCCCTCTTGGGGATGCAATATTAGATGGCATTGATTTTGTAACTTTCAATGACTACTGGAAGCATGTTGCGCGTTACCTCAAGTCATCCTCAAAGCAAAATATTTCCATAAGTGCAACAGCTATATGCTCTTTTCACGATGTTGGGACCTCTCTCCTCAGGAGTGGACTTTTTGACTATCTTCGCCTATTATTTGATGATGATCCTTGCCAATATAAGGAAGGCAATATTGATAACCTTATAAGCTCATGGAACCAGTGGACCACGTTTAATGTGGGGAAAATATTTTTGGGGTTGTCAGCATCTACGATTGCAAGTGTACCTGGTTCTGGTTATATTCCTGCAAATTTGTTAAATTCTCAGATCCTCCCAATCATAAGGAAGTCGCCAAAGTATACAGGCGTGATGTTGTGGTCAAGATTCTCTGATAGACAGAGTAATTATAGTGATTCCATCACTAGTCCTCTGTGCAGACAGCAAATCCCTCCTCAATGCAGGATCAGTGACCCGAATTTCGTGCAAGATGTTGGTTACATGTCGATGGCTAGCTTCAAGGTCGATGTAAGTGAGGCAATTAGCCGCCATTGTTGCGAGATGATATGCTGGAACAATTGTTCCTGTCAAGCCTATGCACCAACAAATTACGCTACCAACACTGGATGTCAGATATGGAGTAAAGAGTCAATATTCCATAAATCCTCTGGGTCAAATGTGCTACCAATTTATGTTGCTAGAGGTAAGTCCTGTTTGATCCTTTATGTTTTTAGAAAATTCTGTCTTGTAATTATGGCCTGCTCAATGCGCAAAAGTATTTTCCTTTTCATTTTGCATGTGTGTGGTAAGCAGGAGGGCAGGGATACACATCTCAGGAAAGTAGCATCAAATTTGCAGGTCAGCATGCAACTAGCGGCTAAGAGAAATATGCAAAGCAAAACCTTAATCTGTATTAGGAATATCACCAAAATCTGAATTGCCATAACTTTATGACTGAATTGCTTCTAATAAATATAAGTCCAACATGCACGTGTTCTTATCCTAGTGTTAAAAAATCACAGCACAAAAGAAAGAAAGAAGAAAAGATTGTGTTAAAGGAAGTATTTTAACATTTCGTAGTTAAGTATATTCTTGAAAGAAAGATGGCTGTTAATTGTTTGCCCACCAATAATTGTTACATCCAGCTTGCAGTTTAGAGCCCACCAATAATTGTTACATCCAGCTTGCAGTTTGCAGATGATGCTAAAACAGTTAAGATAAAAGAATAACAGAATAATTCAGAGAAAATGTAAAAAAGGATTCACCACAATTTATAGCGGATAAAAGGCCCTGATGGTATAGAATCAGCTGACAGCTGGTACTGGTAGGGTCTCTTTGCAACCATTTTCAAATACTGATCTAGATATATCTTCAGGACATTAAACCACCAACTTCCATCTGAAATCGAATTATCACAACCATTTTCTCTACATGAAAATTACCTTCTGCTGCAGTTATTAAGCTGTTATTGATTATCATTGGTGTGGGAGTGGCAATTGCAATACCTTCTATCTGCTACTTAAGGCGTGCCTTCCAGAGAAAAGACAGAGCTGAAGGTAGTCAAGACATTTTACCTTTCAGATTATGTATTTATGAATTAAATTCTGCTTTGCAATTTAAATTTCCTTGTCACCTTACCAGTGGATACAAAAATGAAGCAAGAGCAGCTGATACGTGAAATTAGAGGTACTGCAAGCGATGAGATTGAAATATTCAGTTTTGAAAGCATGGTTGATGCTACAAACAAGTTCTCAGCAGCTAATAAGTTAGGAGAGGGGGGATTTGGACCTGTTTATATGGTAAATCCTAGACAACAACTTAAATTAAATGTATCCGCATAAGAAAGTAATGTAATGATAAATTCAGGGAAGATTACCAGATGACCGAGAAATAGCTATAAAGCGACTTGCCGGGAGGTCAGGACAAGGGTTAACAGAATTTAAGAATGAAGTTAAATTCATTGCCAAACTCCAGCACACTAATCTCGTGAGACTCTTAGGGATCTGCATCCAAATTGAAGAAAGAATGCTGGTCTATGAGTACATGCCCAATAGGAGCTTAGATTTCCACTTATTTGGTAGGCCTTTTTTTTTTAAAATCTTAACAGAACATTGAACTCAACAAGTTTTGCCACTTATTAATGTGCATTCTGTTTTCAAACAGATGAAGAAAGAAAGAAAGCTCTTGATTGGCGAAAACGACTTAATATCATTGAAGGCATTGCTCAAGGACTTCTATATCTTCACAAGTATTCAAGATTAAAAGTGATACATCGTGACTTGAAGGCAAGCAATGTATTGCTTGATGATGAAATGAAAGCTAAAATATCGGATTTTGGCATGGCTAGAGTACTAGGACTGAAAGGATCTGAAGAGAAAACAAAAAGAATTGTTGGAACATAGTAAGTACATAAAAAAAAGGTCATGCAATGTTATTATTCACTACCTTTTTTAGTCTTAAATGCTCAAACCCTTTTTATTGGTATTACTACTTCAGTGGTTACATGTCTCCAGAGGCATTTAAAGGTATTGTCTCCACAAAGACAGATGTTTTCAGCTTTGGTATATTACTGCTAGAGATTTTGAGTGGCAAGAAGAATAATAGCTACTATCACCCAGATTTTCCTCTGAATCTCATAGGATATGTAAGTTCCCTTAACAAATTGCTAATCAAATTTCAATTCCGAAATCAATAGAAGTGTGCATGCGGATGCTGGTTCTTATATTATACTATTATAGGCATGGAAATTATGGATTGAAGATAGAGCTCTAGAGATAATGGACCCAGGATTAAATGAAACATGCACTCCAAGAGAAGTATTGAGATGCATACATGTCGGCCTACTATGCGTACAAGACCGTGCAATAGACAGACCTATCATGTTTGATGTTGTCTCTTTTCTATCAAATGATGCTATCCAACTTGATCAGCCAAAGCAGCCAGCATTCTTCGTCCATGTGGATACAGACGAGTCAAAATTGCCTGGCAACAAACAAGAAAAAAATTCAATAAATTATGTAACACTTTCTGTTGTGGAAGGCAGATGAATATGCCACTCTGTAAAACAATTAGATAATGAGGGTGTTCAAGAATGGTACCTCCATGGTTCGAGCAAGCTCTGATACCATGAAAAGGCATCAGGCTTGACATGGTGAGAAAGAAAGAAAAAGAGAATGATGCATGGAATTGAATCAAAACCTATGAGTAAATGGATTGAATTGTATTGAGTCCAACTACAATCTATTTATACAAGAGTGTTCTGTTCCTCTCTTCGTAACAAAATATAAAGCACATGGATCACATGTCATAATTGTACAACAAACTTAACCAATTGCCAGCTCAGCTATGGCTAACACAACTAACTCTTCATCCCTATCATTGAGAACTAATTCACGAATATTTCATCCTTCTTCCAAAGATAAGTAGCTGATGTCGTATCCTCGCTATACTAGTCGGAGTTCTAAGTATTGTGAATTTAATCTTAATTTGAAGTTTGAAGAGGACGAAAATTTGAATCAATTTCCCAACCCCAAAATTTGCTACCTAAATCACCGAAACGACAGTTCCACAAAATCATCATACATTTGCTTGGCAGCATTGCAAGTGCATAGTATCAAAAGCAAGACTATGCGTAGCATATCGATGAAGTGAAGAAAAGTAGAAAGAAAGCTTGAGAATCAGAGAGAAATAGACGGAAAAATTAATTCGGGCATTGAGAAGAAAAAATGATGATCAAACAAAGAATCATCTCATCTAGGAAGAGTTTGCATAGTTAGTCATATACAGGTAACTAACTAACACGTTAGATTAACTACATGGGTTAACTACGGTTAATTCTATTCTAACCTAACAATCATTACAAACTTAACTAACTAGATAAATACATAAGGTGTTTATACTAGAGAATATACCCGAAAGCCGTTTGGTTGAGTTGAAACTGGTGGTAGGTGAATCAAACGATTTTTAAGCTTGAGTTGATAGGTTGTCTCCGTTCGAGTGGCACTGGGCAAAATCACTGCAATTCAGTGTATCAAATCTGTTTCCTTTTTTTTTTTTTTGGTCGAAGATGGATGACATCCCATTGCTGCATTGCATGGTTTGGAACTATCTACAAGATCCCCCCGGGCGGGTCATTTTGGTATTGTCATAAGAATGCACTTTCCAGATAAATAATAATAATAATAATAATAATAGAACGTCGCAAATTTTTTTTTTTTTTTTATATATATATAACTTAGGAAAGCATACTACATAAATATTTGTTATGGATCAATTGAGATTTGCGCTAATGATAAGCAGGGGTAGAGCAGGTCAAGCTGTTCATCAAGGGCCTACACCTCTAAGTGCCTAGGTTCAAACTTTACAAAAAGTTTTGTTTAACTAAATAGGTCATGTAAAATATTTATTAGGCCTAATAAGCTAATTTATTCATATTATTATTATTATTATTATTTTATAAATTTTAATGATAATTGAAGTTTTATGATTGATTTTGAATAGATTTTTTGATCTATTTAAAATTTTTTTTGGCCTATTTAGGAGTAAGTTTTTTATTTACTTAAAAATTTTATAATTAAGTAAGACTTTAAATAAGTTTTCAAGCTAGATTAGACTTTTAAAAAAGTTCAGTTAAGCCTTAAAAAAAACCTATCAAGTGATAGATTCAAACTCAGACTATATATTTGTAATACAGGTTAGATCATCTAAGTTAAAACCTAACAATAGGAAGAGAAATATTCCAACATAATATTATAAATTACAATTTTTTTTTATACAATCTACTTTTTTTTTTGTACGAACGATAAATTACAATTTGAATCTCAATCGAAAAAATTATCTATATTTAAATACTTTATAATACTTAAATAAAATTATCTCTAATAAGAGGATACTTGATAATTAAACAAAAAAGAAGAAGAAAATATTTATTATGGAATAGATTAAAAAGTGTGCAATGTGACAATTTTTACAACTCATTTCACACTACACTACAATATGATAACTTTTGAAACCAAAAGAAAACTGCAACTTTATATATATATATATATATATTAGACTATAATTTTTCTATTTTAAATTATAATTTTTAGAAAAGATTGCAGTGTCCTACAATCATGGACGTAGAAATAGATCTCAAACTGCTTTAGTTTAGTTTGATGGTGCTTTTTAAGAGAGTGCTCCTACTTATAAAAATATAAGCTAATATTTTTATTTGATAAATAAAAATATTGGTGTACTATTGCTTCTTACCTTTAAAAGTTAGGAGATATTTTAAGAGCTATCATAAGATATTTTTTAAAGATAATTTATATTTTTTAAAATTTAAAAAGATTAATATAATTTTATAGTCTTAAAGGATATTGAAAGTGAAAATTATTCTTTTTTATATTTATATTTATTATAATTATTTTAAATTTTAAAAATAATTTTACTAAATATTATTCTTATGACTTCTACTCATTAAGGATCATGTTTATTTTATTTTATCAAATAATATTATTATAACTTTTTAAGAGTCACTTTTAAATAGTTTGGAGAGTTTAATAACTCTGAAAAAATCACAATAATATTAAACTAAGCCTTAGTTCAATCCTTTCCTTGGTTTATATTTTGTTTAAATATAATTTTTATGTTTGAAAATATAACAATTTCTGATTTTGAACCTTTAAAACAATTGATTTAGGTTCTTTATTTTTAAAAGTTGACTGCAAATGACTCATAAAAAAAGTACAAATTTTTTTGTCCAAGTGGCAAGAAACTTTGACATTCATTTTTTAAGAAATAGGGTCGAAAATTAATTGGTTTTAAGAAACTAAAATAAGTGCTACAATTTTAGGACGAAAAATGTTTTTTATTTCCTTTTTTACGTAGAACCTTTTTTTGTTGGGGGTATCACAAAGGTTTGATACTTAACTCCTGCTAGCTAGGAAGTAAGACACTGATATAAATACTTGACATGACACAAATATGGATATGGAGACAAAAGAAATTTATAAAATTATAAGACACAAATATGGATATATTAAAAATTTAAGAAAAATTTATAATTTATAATATTATATTATGATATTTTTAAATATTTATAGATATTAAACTACCAAATTTCATTATTTTTTAAATTCCTCCCAAAAAATATGGAGCTTTTTAACATATATCTTGTACCTTTTATACCCCTTTCAAAAAATATAAGATACTATTTTTATTGATATATCAAAAAAAATTCTTAAATAAATTTGAGATTTTGGGACTTGAATTCTTTTTTTTGTTCTATCAAATAATTAAAAAAAATACTAAACCATGTTTGAACCATGTTTATGTGATATTTGAGTCGTGTCTAGTTATGTATGACAGGTGTTCAAACAAAAAAATAATATATTTTAAACTAAATATATAAGGCCATGCATCGAATGTGCATCATACTAATATTCAATACATATCGATATTCCACTTTATGTTAGACACATGGACACACCATCAAATTAGCGTGACAGTGCTTCATAGACTTCGGGTTAATTGAATTCATCAAATGGGTCTTCAAAATTCCTTTTTTCTAGCAAGTTTTCGAGACTTTGGAGTGAACTTGGTTTGCTTCTCTTAACCTTTAATTAAGAAACTCTCAGCAACTCCAGCGCCCACCGGCGCCCATCTGTTCAGGACTATGCCTAGAGAGGAAACTGCTCGGCTCCTTCCTGCTGGAAGTCTTGAGCTTTTTCAATTATCAGAAGAAAAAAAAAAAAAAGAGAGGAAAGTAGATATTATATACAATACAACTTGCTGTAATCTGCTCGGCTCCTTCCTGTTGGAAGTCTTGGGCTTTCTTAATTATTAAAAAAAAAATTATCATACAAAGTGGATCCGCCATATGTCACTTCCACAGATTTTTAAAATAAAAATTAAAAAAATTAATATTCAAATATTAAAATAAAATCAAATAAAATATTATGAAATATTAAAATATTATATCAAATCAAATCAATATTAAAAATAAAATTAAATCAAATCAATTTAAAATAAAATAAAAATAAAAATAAAAATTATAATCAAATTAAACAAAGAATCAAATTTAAACATTTAATAAAAAAGAAGGATAGACTTGTCACATGACATCTTCACAAAATTTTGAAATAAAAAATTCAAAAAGAGCAAAGCAAGCCACCAAAAGTAAATAGTGTATCAGTTGAGTAAAAAAATATATTACACAATAGAAATATTTGGGAGACTTATTTTTTTTAGGACACCGTGTCGATTCACATTCTATCTACCATTGGATGAGGTGTGAAACTCACTTAAATGGGACCTACACTCCATCCAACGGTGAATAGGGTGTTAATCGATATGGTATCCCATAAAAAATGAGTCCCTTTATCACTTTTTATTGTATAATATAATAATCCAAAATTATCAATGTAACATAATAAAAATAATATATTTTTCAACATAAAAAATTAAAAAATAAGAAAATGAATTAAAGTGCAGTCCGCTCATACTTTTTTAAGAGAAATTATTAGATATTTATGAGAATTTATTATTAACTTATATTTTTATTTAAAATATTACTTTATTATGAGATAAAGGAAAATTTAGCCAATGCTTCACATATAACAAAAGAGAAGTGGATTGGCCATGTAGTATCTCCACAAATTTTTGATATAAAAAATTCAAAAAGAACAAACCAAGGAACAAAAAAATAGTGTACCAGTTGAGTAAAAAACAATATATTGCTCAAAATAATAATAAAAAATTATCAATATAACATAAATATAAAAAATATTACTGAATATAAAAAATAAAAAAATATAAAATGTTGTTAGCTTATACTCTTTTTTAAGAGAAATTATTTGATACTTATAAAATATCAGTTAAATTGTTTTCTATCTAATAATGAAATAACATTTTAAATAAAAATATGAATTAATAATAGATCATAAACTAAAATGTTATTCTACAATGGATTGGCCATGTGTCACTTCCATAAATTTTTTGAAATAAAAAATTTAAAAAATTATTATATTCAAATATTAAAATCAAATCAAATAAAATATTATAAAATATTTAAATATAATAAATATTATATCAAATCAAATTAAATCAACATTAAAATCAAAATCAAATTCAAAATCAAATTATCAATTCAATCAAATCTAAATATCTAATAAAAGAGAATAGTAAATTTGTCACATGGCATCTCCACAAATTTTTGAAATAAAAAGTTAAAAAAGGCAAATCAAGCCACACAAAAAATAGTGTACAAGTTGAAGTAAAAAAATTAATATATTACACAACACAATAATAAAAAATTGTCAACATAACATAATAAAAAAGTAATATATTATTTAACATTAAAAATAAAAAATCATATAAAATTTAGCTCCCTCATACAATTTTTTAGAGAAATTATTAGATACTCATAAAATATCAGTTGAATTATCCATATCTAATAATAAAATAATATTTCAATTATTAATGTACTACTAACTTACACTTTTATTTAGAATGTCACTCTATTATAGAATAACAATCTAGTTAATGCTTCACATATAATAAAGGAAGACTGGATTTGTCACGTGTATCTCCACAAATTTGGTGTCCATAAGAAGCTTAATGAGGGTGATATTTTACATTTTTTTATGACATGTTCATACTGACATTTTTAGACTTTACAGTGTGGCGAATTCTTTGAGGCGTATTTTTTCATCATTTTGATGCAGAATATTTCCATGTTATATGCTTTTCTACGCTGACAAGCATAACATATTTATTGAAGGCTAACAACATAATATGCTAACAGTGGCAATTTGATTTTTTTTTAATTGTAATGTGTGTTTGTTATAGTTTAATAATTTGTTTTGATTTTGAAAATGGTGATTTATGAAAATTTCTGAGATGGTCAAGCATTTTGGGTACGGCTATGTGCTTTGTAATATTTGTTTGACATTATAAAATGGTCATCTTATATAACTAACGTATCAGGTAATGCAACAATTGAAGTTGATGTTTTGTTTCAAAACAATTGAGGACGGTATCACAATTTTATTATATTATTTAGTTGAATCAATGATAGAGAATTAACAATGTGATTTTTTATGTTTGTGATAGATTATTCTACTCGTGCGTAGAGTCATTCAGTTAGTGCAATACAACTCAACAAGAATGCCTTGTAAAAAGGCGCATCTTTTGGCTTATAAAGTATGGGTACTTCTAAATGGTTGTCATACTAGCTAGTATGGAGTAAGTATCCGATACTGATACTTATTGGGTATTTATTGGTTAAGCATTGGAATAAAAAATATTACCTAAATACAAATTTGTTTTTATAAAACAACAAATTTTAGGGATAAATTATTTTATTTTACTTTTAAATGAAACAGTACTTTATTTTATCTTTTTCAAATCTTATGTCTTTTTAGATATTTTTCATTAAACATTGTAAAAATTATATTTATTATAGTTTAATTACTTTTTATTTATAATTTTATATAATATACTCTCTCATACCTATACTTGTATGTGTACCTTAATTTTTGCAAAATTTTTATACCTATACCAATATATGTACCCAATATAGGTACGGTGCACATACCGGTACCAGTACTCGTAGCTATGCAGCATAGCTTTTGGCAAAATTGCAATAAGATCTTTTGTCAAAGAAAATATTTTTTGTACATCCATTTTCTCGTATATAATTGACACCCTTCCTACCCCTCTCCTCTTCTCCTTTAATTTTTCATTTTTTCACTTTTTTTTATAATTTTTTTTACTTATTTTATAAGTGAGTGTTGAAGGATGTACCACTTAAAAATGGTATAGATAACGCCACTCTTTTGCCAAATGTTTGGCTATATGATGACAAAACAGGTTCCTTGACTTTAGTTGGGCGATGAGACCAAAGACGGCACGCGTGATTGGTTGACCTCTTCAGGACTTTGAGCAACCAGAGTTTACAAGACATAAGTTGACTTGGGGACACGGGGCGTATCATAAAGGGAAGAGGAAAATAGTGAATTCACAGTTCAGCTGCTGCCATTTTATTACATCCCCTTAATTCGTTTGAGCTTTGAAGATATTGGGCGATCAAACAAGAAGCATAGATGATCAGAGTTTATCTTCAGTCTTCCTATGCACTGCTCTTTTCTTTCCTACTTTTGGTCGTGCTTGACACCACCCAAGCTGATGATGACATTGGTGTTTACTGGGGCCAAAACAGTGGTGAGGGAAGTCTTCGTAAAACATGTGCATCAGGACAGTACTCCTATGTAAACATAGCCTTCCTAAACAAATTTGGAAATGGCCAAACCCCAGAAATCAACCTCGCAGGTCATTGTGTTCCTTCTTCAAAGGGGTGCACTGATCATAGCTCAGATATCAGAAATTGCCAGAAGAAAGGGATCAAGGTGATGCTCTCGATTGGAGGAGGAAATGAGTCATACAACCTGACTTCTTCCGAGGATGCCAAAAATGTTTCTGACTACCTGTGGAACAATTTCTTAGGAGGTAACTCATCTTCACGCCCACTTGGGGATGCAATATTAGACGGCATAGACTTTTTCCCCACGAGCTACTCGATATACTGGGAGGACCTTGCACGTCACCTCAAGTCATATACAACACAAAATGTTTCTGTAAGTGCAGCTCCTCAATGCCCCTTCGATAGTTCTGAGAACTCTATCCTTGATAGTGGACTTTTTGACTATCTTTCGGTACAATTCTACAATAATCCTCCATGCAATTATGAGAATGGCCGTGCATATGACCTCATAAATTCATGGAACCAATGGACCAAGTTAAAAGTGGAGAAAATATTTTTGGGTTTGCCAGCATCTCCTGATTCAGTTCAATCTGGCTATATTCCCGCTAGGTTGTTAAATTCTCGGATCCTCCCGATCATAAGGAAGTCGCGTAAGTATGGAGGCGTGACGTTGTGGTCAAGATACCAAGATTTACATAGTGGATATAGTTATTCCATCAAATTCAATGCAGGTTAGCAAACAACACTTACTGTTTAACAGAAGAATCATGACAATTTATAGTTATGTACACTTTTACAAGAAAATTAAGTGGTTGTTTATTTCTGATAAATTCACTATTTCTTCATTTGTCGGTTGTACACAGGAAGGCCAGCACCCACGCCTGCGGAAAGTAGCAAACCCGATGCAGGTGAGTGAGCATCACTTGCTGTTTCACAGAAGAACAACAACAATCTATAGTTATTTACACTTTTAGAAGAAAATTAAGTGCTTGTTTAGTTCTGCTAAATTCACTATCTCTTTTTTTCTAAAAAAAAAAAAGATTTGTTGGAGGTATGTAGGAAGCAACAAAGGACATGTAGGTTAGCAAACAACACTTACTGTTTAACTGAAGAACCACGATAATTTATAATTATTTACACTTTTAGAAGAAAATTGGTTGCTTACTGTTTACTTACCGACAATTGTTACCTGCAGATTTGCAATAAGCTAAAACAATTATGATAATAACAAATAAAAGCAATAATAAAGGAGAACAACCATAGTTAATAGCAGATACGAGATCCCAATTGGTGTATGAGCTATTGGTGTCTCTTTGCAATGGTTTTCCAGTCTTGACAAGAGCCACCAACCTCAATTCAAAATTGCATCATAACCATTTTCACAATTTGCAAATTACTTGTGATGAGTTGCAGTCATATGGATTGTCACTGGTGTGGGAGTGGGAGGTGCCCTTGCAATAACTTTTATCTGCTACTTAAGCTGTGTATTTTGGAGGAAGTACAAAGCAAAAGGTAGTCACCACGTTATACCTTTTAAATAATGTATGATGAGTTGTAGACTGCTATATAACTTCATCACCATTTTACCAGTGGATACAAGAAAGAGGCAAAAGAAGCTAATATATGACATTGGAGGTACCGCAATGCTGTCCAAAATGACTTACACAGCCAAAAAGATTAAAAAAGAAGGAAACACAAGCGATGAGATTGAAATATTCACTTTTGAAAGCATGGTTGCTGCTACAAACAATTTCTCAACCTCCAATAAGCTAGGAGAGGGAGGATTTGGACCTGTTTATATGGTATTGACCAAGCATATTTTTAAATTGAAACTATCTAGATAAGAAAGTAAGCAATGAAATGAAACTTTCAGGGTAGATTAACAAACCAGCAAGAAATTGCAATAAAGCGACTCTCTAGGAGTTCAGGACAAGGGTTAACAGAGTTTAAGAATGAAGTTAAACTCATTGCCAAACTCCAACACACTAATCTTGTGAGGCTCATAGGACTCTGCATCCAAAAAGAAGAAAGAATGTTGGTTTACGAGTACATGCCTAATGGAAGCTTAGACTTCCACTTATTTGGTACATCTTCTTTATCTTAATATATGAATGATTCTTGAGGTTTTACTACTTAATAATATGCATTTTGTGCTGAAATAGATGCGGAAAGAAGGAACATTTTGAATTGGGAAAAACGACTTCACATTATTGAAAGCATTGCTCAGGGGCTTTTATATCTTCATAAGTATTCAAGACTAAAAGTGGTACATCGTGATTTGAAGGCCAGCAATATATTACTTGATGATGAAATGAAACCTAAAATATCAGATTTTGGCTTGGCGAGAATAGTAGGATTAAAAAATTCTGAAGAAAAAACAAACAGAATTGTTGGAACATAGTAAGTATGTGAAAAAGTCGTACAATAATATTAGTATTGTCCATGACATCTTCCCTTCTTCAATGCTAATTAAGGCTCGTTACTTGATGTTATTGCTGTAGTGGTTATATGTCTCCAGAATATGCATTGAATGGCGTTGTCTCCACAAAAATAGATGTTTTCAGCTTCGGTGTATTACTACTAGAGATTCTTAGTGGAAAAAAGAGTAATTTTTCTTATGACCTAGATTTTCCACTCAATCTCATAGGACATGTAAGCTTCCTTAACTGGTCATCAAATTTGAATTCCAATTCAATAAAACAGACTATGACAATGTTGGGTTTCTTATAGGCATGGAAGTTATGGAATGAAGGTAGAGCTCTTGAGTTAATGGACCCAAGATTAAATGAAACATCCACTCCAAATGAAGTATTGAGATGTATCCAGATTGGCCTACTATGCGTACAAGACCGTGCAACAAATAGGCCTACCATGTTAGATGTTGCTACTTATCTATCAAACGATGCTATCCAACTTGCTCAGCCAAAGCAACCTGCATTCTTCATCAATGTGGATTCAGACAAGTCAGAATTGACCGGTAACAAACAAGAAAAATACTCTATAAATAGTGTAACAGTTTCTATTATAGATGGCAGATGAATTTGGCACTTTGTAAAACTATTAGATAATTACGATGTTGATAAAGCCATTTGCTTCCACTTCATTTTATTGAGAAATAATTCACTACTATTTCATCCTTATTATTGATATAAGAATATTTAGTCTTTTATAATTCCCTAATTGTATGGATGAAATCGAATCATTACTATGCTAGGGGGAATTCTCGGTATTATGAATTTTAATTTTAATTTGAAGATTCAAGAGGACTAAAATTACAATCAATTCTCCAACCTCAAAATTTGCTACCTGAATCTCAGAAACCATAAGTCTCATCATAGTGTGCCTGGCAGCATTACAAGTTGATAGCGTTGTGCTGTCAGCAGTAGCACCTAGGCTTTAGTTGACAGGTTGTCCTCATTGATGGGCCACTTTGCAAAGCCAATGCAGTTAGGTGTATCAAATGGGATTATTGTTATAGTTTTGTCAAAGATCCGTGTCACTCCATTGGTAATGGTAAGAGGGTGCAGGTTTAGGGGGATAGTTGATTAGCTAGAGGAGATGTAATTGTAGAGCAAAATAACTAAAACCTGTTACCTTTTTGAGCAGGACATTAGAAGATGGAACATAAGGAAGATTAGATATAAATTTCTAACTAATGAAGCAATTAGAATCATGCAAACTCCTATAAGCTGATGGAAAATGGAGATTAATTGTGGTAGCCATATACTAAAAGTGATGCCTAGGTACCGTTAAATGTGAATACTATATTGAAAAGAGAGTTTGAGAGGTGCTGAATTGTGGAAACTAGAAACAGTTTTGGAACTTGCCTTTACCAACTATTATAAGATATTTATGTGGAAAGCCTGTCATAAGATAGCCTTTGAAAAAAATTTGTGCCAGAGTAGAATCTCCAACTTGCAAGTTTGTGGGAACTCAGCAGCACTCATTCAAGGAAAATAATGCAGTTTGTTTGGGGAAATCGGAATGGAAGAAATAGCTTTTGCTTTGAGCAGAAGATCCCAAACCCTAAATTGGGCCCCTGTATATACCTCCCCAATAGATTCTGCAAGCAGGATAAACTTCTAAAAAAGAATAATTATGTGATAAAAAGTAAAGTAGAAGTAGAAGTTGTTCCCGTTTTATTTCCTAAAATATACAAACAAATAATTACTATCTCATTATGGTTTTTTAAGAAATTTATCCAAATAAGATACACAAATTTTAAATATTTCTAATGGAAAAAGATTTTTTTATAAAAAATAAATAAATGCCTATTTTTTTTATTTAAATCATCTGTATCTATAATCTACTAAATTTTAACTAATCTAATTCTAGTCGAGATAAGTTTTTTGTTCAAATTTATGTATTAGAATTATCTAACATACACGTTATTTTTTAAATAGGTAAGTGAATTATATAATTTTATTTCATTTAATAATTACCTTAGTTTTTTTACTAAAAAATTTGAATTTTAAACTAAATAACCTCACTCTTAACAAGGAAAAAAAAAAGAAAGAAAGAAATTGTGAGTGTTAAAGGTCAGCCATTATTCTTTAACACCTTCCTTCCATTCATCGTTTCTTTTTGGGATCTATAAAAGAGTAATTGGGATTGGTTTTATTGAGCCCAAACTGACTTTTTTTTTTTATCATTTCAATTCTTGCTTAATTTTGACTATTAATGACTAAATGTAATAAAATCAACCTAAAATTCTGTCTTTCTCTCTCTCTCTCTCTCTCTCTCTCTCTCTCTCTCTCTCTCTCTCTCTCTATATATATATATATATATATATATATATATAATGTGATGATAAAATGTGTTAAAAGTAAAAGCTAAAACTAAAATGTACTTCACAAGTATTTAAGAGTAAGAGTGAAACATTGTGACTTGAAGGACAGCAACATATTATTTGATGACAAAATGAATAAAAAATTATCAGACGTTGGTATGACTAAAATATTTGGTCTAAAAGGATTTGAAGAAAAAACAAATAGAATTGTTGGAATATGGTAACTATGTAAAATGACCAACCAATTGCAGTATTTTCTATGGGTTAACTACAGTTAATTCTATTCTAACCTATCATTCATGACAAACTTAACTAACTAGATAAATAAATAATGTGTTTATACTTGAGAATATGCCCGAAAGCTGTTTTGTTGAATACATAATGTCTTTAGCTTTGGTGTATTGTTGCTAGAGATTCTTAACGGCAATAAGAATAATTGCTGCTATGACTTAGATTTGCCACTCAATCTCATAGGATATGTAAGTTTCCTTAACAACTAGTTCATCAGATTTAAATACCAAGTTAGCAGTTGACTTTGTCTGAGGATGTTGGGTTTCTTTTAGGCATGGCACTTTTGGAATGAAGGTAGACCTCTAGAGCTGATGGACCTAGGACTAAATGAATCATGCACTCAAAATGAAGTACTATAAGATGCACGCATCGGCCTAGTATGCGTACAAGACCATGCAATAGACAGGCTTACCATGTTTGATGTTGTCTCTTTTGTATCAAATCATACCATCCAGCTTGCTCAGCCAAAGCAACCAGCATTCTTCATCAATGTGGATAGGCACAACTTTAGAATTGCCTGGTACTAGAGAAGGAATTATTTCATAAATTATGTAAAACTTTCTGCTATGGATGACAGATGAATGTATCACTTTGTTAAAAAAAAAAAATTTAAAAGAAAAAGATGATCAGTGTGTTGATGACAAAGCCACCTGCTTCCACTTCATGTTATTGAGGGCTAATTCACAACTATTTCATCATACTTGCTGCGATAAGAACATTAATGAATTTATAAGCCCTCGATTAATTAGGTGATGTCATAGTATTGCTTTAGTTGTGGGAGTTCTCAATACTGTGAATTTTAAATTTAATTTAAAGATTCAAGAAGACTAAAATCAGAATCAATTTCCTAACCTAAAAGTTCAATCTCAGAAACCATAGTTACGCAAAATCACGATACATATGCCCGGCTGCATTGCAAGCGGATAGCGTCAAAAGTAGCATGGGGCACTTGGCAAAACCACTGCAATTAGGTGTATCAAATGGGATAATTGTTATTGTTTTGTCAAAAAATTGGTAACACTCCATTGGCAGTGGTAAGAAAAGAAGAGGGGGGGGGGGGTATGGGGACATAGGTTGTTAGGTGGAGGTGATATAATTGTAGAGCAAATAACCAAAACTCGAACCTTTTGAGCAAGACAGTAGAAGATGGAATATAAGGAAGATTAGATATAATTTTCCAACTGACAAAGCGATGAAAATCATACAAAATGTTGTATACATTGTTAAATGTGGATAGTATATATTGAAAAGAGTAAAGAAAAAAAAATATGTACCAGAGGAGGATCTCCATGCCCAGAAACAGGGGATCGTGCTCTCCTGATCCTATAACCAGAATTGTTCTATGGCTATTGGAAAGATTTCAAGTTTGTGGAAACTCAGAAGCACTGTTGTTTCAAGGAAAATGCAGCTTGTTTGGGAAATACGGCATGGAAGAAACAGGTTTTGCTTTGAGAATAAGACCCCCAATCCCCAACCAACGGATCAACAGAGAGAGAACCAAAAATGCCAGTCACTGGTTTGCTCAAAGAACCCACGCGTAGAACATGAGAGTGGACACAAGAATCTAATTTTATTTTGTGATTTTGTATTACTGATTTGATTTGCATCCTGAACAACTAAAACACAAGTCATATGGTGCATTGGATCATATATCGATTTTTTAAATTTTAACATATCGTAGCATAACGAATATTATAAGATATTTTGATGTATATAATATATTATTATGATATATTTATACCATAATTATAAAGCAAAGACATAAAAAATTCATATATATGTATAAGACTCCACACCTCGGGAACTATAGTTTGGAATTTCAACGAAAATATTAGTTTGGACTAGAGTTTGTGAAGTGTGACTTGTGAAAAATTTTAATTTTTAGTTGTTTTTAATAATTTTGTATATAGTTTTATTTTTTATTTGATATTCTAGTTGATTTAATTTAAATTTGATATTCAACCAACAAGTATATTGGTGTAGTTGTAAAAATACACCACGACCCAGAAAGAATCCTCGTTCGATTCCTAAAGAAGGCGCTAATTGGGAGGGCAAATTTGATTATATCAAAAAGGGATACCCTCAATAAACTAAAAAAAATTTGATATTCAATTTTTAAATCTAATATGATATTTTGTTTGAATTTTTAATTTATGAATTTTGAAAATATTTTTTTTAAAAAAATCTGAGATTAGTTACTATTTACAATTACCAAAGACACTAATACTTGTAGCATTATTGTCAATATTGTTAAATTATTAAAAATACTATCAGAAAATTTGCTGATATATATGTTAATATAATGGCGCATTCTACTATGTATCAAAGTAGTAACTATGATGTACTACACATCAAAGTTTAGCCACATTTGACAAATGCGGGTAAACGCCTTTGAAGCTATGGCTAAATGCATTTGAGTGGAGCACTGCATCCACACCCCGCACTTTCACAAGTTCCCCCATCTTCCCATGCTTTCACCTCATTGATATTGCTCAAAGATTACTTCACAAAGGAAAGAACATAATCCTTTGAGAAACCAATTAAAGTTACATGAGTTTTTTGCACAAATACTCAAATACCCACATGAGATTTTTTGAGGACTAAATTTAGGAAAACCCATGAAGGATTGATTCAGATGTTTCAAATAGCACCAAAATTGCTTGTTGGGGATTTCAATTTGGATTTGAATATTTCCCATTGATGTTTAAATCAAGATAGAAACCCTATGATAAGTTGCCATGGTTTCATTGGTTTGTGGAGGTGCGGTGCTGTTGGGTAGCCCAGATTAGTGAATTAGCAAAAGCAATCAAAAAATCACAAATAACAAGCAAGAGGGAAAAAAAAAAAAAAGAAAAGCAAAGGAAAAAAAAATTATGAAGAACCAAAACACCTCAAGGTAGTCTCCCATGTCATTGGGTTTCCTTGAAGAAGTGGAGTACGATATTGGCATCTTTTTTGGCAAGAATCCAAAATAGTGACTGTGTTGTTGATATTTGTGCTTTAATTTGAAATGTTTGTGGAAGAGCCATGGTAGTGCCGGAATACGCAGAGGAACAAAAGTATCCAAAAAAACACCACTCAACTTCACACAAAAGAAAAGTGACGTTCTTTAGTGCTTTTAGAATCAATCCTTTTGTTGAAGGAAAATAAGGGGATATGACGCAAAACAGTAAGGAACTCCCAAGTCTAAAAACAGAAAGATTCCGGTGTAGAGTAAGGAAGAAACTATAATGGTTGGAGCCATATGGAAGATTGGAACATGGTAGTGCAAATTTTTTTTAAACAGTATACTATGCACCATAATTACTTTGGTGTATAGTAGAACGCACCTAATATAATATCAAAATTGTAAATTTAGAATACATATTCTAAGATACGTATTGTGTTTGTAAAGATATTAACAACTATCAACGCAACAATTCAGTATATATAATTATTGGACCATGAAGAGGTGGGTCCAGGTATTTGGTTTGATATTTAATAAACCAAAAAAAAAAAATTTGATATTCAATTTTTTAAATCTAACATGATATGTTTTTGAACTTTTAATTTATAAATTTTGAAAATATTATTTCTTTAAAATATATTAGATTAGGAGATACTAATACATGTAGAATTATTGTAGATATTGTTAAGATATTAGAAACATTATTAAGATATTTACTCATATTAAAATACAAATTAATATAGAATCAAAATTGTAAATTTAGAATACATATTCTAAGATACATATCGTGTCTAAAAAGATATTAACATCTGTAAACACAACAACTCAGTATGTATAATTATTGGACCACGAAGATTACTAGTGCCTTTGAGGACTGAAATTTTCTCCCTATTGTAGAGTTATGCAGAAGTCAAGATGGGTCTAGGTATGTTTCCACATTACTCATAAGCACCAAGCTTCATGTCCTACCAAGAAGCCAAGTGGAAATAGAAGTGAATGCACAAAAGGAAAACCATGAGGGGCTGTGGATAAGGTCGTGCCCTGCGCCATCACTTACTTTGGCGTTTTTGGTTTGGGATTCAAACTGCACACTAAGCAACGTACCATAATTTTTTTACCTCCTGATTTCTCAGATTTCCTATGTTCTTCTTAAGCATCAACTTCTTTATTTTTCAGATTTGTTATTGAGGATTAAGGATGTTGATTTTGCATTTCATCTAATTATTAGTATTTTTTTTCTTCTCTTTTTTGGTCTTTTGGGTGGAAAAGCTAAGCCTATGAAGAAACCCAGATTTGAAAATTCATTTGACAATATAAAATTATTACTTTTATATTGTTACTACATAGAAATTAATCTCATATTTGAATTGGTATTGTGACTGAACATAATTTTCTAGGTTGATGCACTTTGGTTTGAGAATTGGCAATAAAGTTTAAGGAAGAGAGGCATGGAGATGTGGGGTTTGGGTTTGGTTGGATTATTGAGTGTTTTCCATCTTGAATTTGGATCTTTTAAGGTGAGGATTTTTGTAAAGTGGGGTAATGGGTGATTATTCACCTTTGGATTAATAACTTGTATTATATGTGAGTTTTAAATAAGTAAATAGTTAATCACTTTTTCACTCTATAAGAATACTCAATTTAGAGAATCAACATCCTCTCATCTTATAGTCTGGCATATTGATATTCATGTGAATCTATGTTTTAACCAATTTTAGAACCTTTTTTTTTTCACTGAATAAAGGGTTATTTAGCTTCAAACATCTTTTTGTCATTTTTCATAAAAGGAACTTTTTCGATACTATCATTTTTAAGACAGTACTTGTAGCTTTTAGTAACTTATAGTTATATTTATGTGTTTAATTTTGATGTATTAATAATGTAAAACTATTCTATACTATCAATTAATTTTATACAGCTACATTAATAAATATATTTGACTCTTACATTCACTACTCCAAAAATCATTTATAAGAAAGGATTTGATTAGATGACAATATGAAAAATTTTTATATTATCAATACATATAAATTAAATCATATAATTAAACCATATATATTACGTATTTTAAATATGAATATAATTTTTTATGAATATAGCGTAAAATAGTTTTATTTTGTCAGCCAATAGAAAATGGAAAGTGCTAACTCATATAAATAACTATACATTATAATGAAGGAACCACCATAATTTCTCACTTTCTCCTATTTCTATTGATTGATAGCGCATACCAATTAAATTTATTTTTTATTTTTAAATTTATATTTTAAACTAGTGAAATATGTGAAAAAAAAGTTACTATTTACTCCGTAATCTTAAAAGAAAAACAAGAGTAGGGGAGAAAACCATTTTCTTATTTTTTTGAAAAAAGTAAAATTTAATTTATATTTGAATATAAAATTATTTATATTTAAAAAAAGTTAATTGAATGTTAAAAAAATGTATATAGTAGTATTATTATGTACTTGAAGCAGGTCTTAACTAGAAATTGGGCCATGAGGAAAACCCATACTTTTAGGGAGGGTAATTAAGTGTGCTAATTGGCTTGCAAAGAAAGGGGCTCTTGGTGAGAATGGTGTGCTACACTGGGATAGGCCTTCTGACGGTATTGGTAATGTCCTTCTAGCGGATAATATGGATGTGGGCTATGATAGGGCTTGCCTTTGTCTTTCCACCTTTCTTGGTTTAATTTTCAGATGTACCAATAAAAAAAAATGTAAAATTTAATTTATATTTGAATATGATATTAAAATTTCTTTTCATTTTTAGATAACTTTTTTATTTTACAATTTTTTTAGGAACTAAAATTGTTGCTTTTAAGAAAAGATTTTTTATATTTTTCTAGTAACTTTACTTGTTTTAGCTTTTAAAAAAATTCATCTAAACATTTTAAATAATATAAAAGTAATTATTTTATTAATTTTTTACTCAAAATATCATATATTCAAATAAACTAATAAACTACTTGTGTTAAAATTAAGCTTATGAAAATTGGATTGGATTTCAAATCGGATAAAATACTGATTCAAAGGTTCATTAGATTAACCAATTTAATTAATGATACAACTTATATATGAAAAGAAAAATAAAATTTTAACATAATATACTAGTGATATTTTTCGCAAAATGATATTTTTTTTCACTCAAACAAAATCCTCACCTTCCTCATAGATTTATTTATACCGCCATTATTCACAAAAATTCTCAACACAAGGGACCTCACAGATAGATCCATAAACTGCAATTCTTACACCTCTACACTTTTATCACCATTATTCATGGAAAATGCCACTTGGCATTCCCATAGTCAAAAAGCTTTGGACATAATGAACCCTGCATATATGGTTGAAAGAGATGGGGTGAGAAGGCTAATAGCGGTTACTAAAGAATTAAAAAGGCGAGGCAAGAACGCTAGCGGAGGCTGCTGAAGCAGGAGGTGGGGTGAGAAGGTTGACAGTGGTGGCAAGAGAGGGAGGTGGCCAGGTGAGGTGTAGAAAAAATGTAGGCAAAAGAGTGAAGAATGGAGGTGGCTAGAGTGGAGAGTGAAGTTAATGTTTGGGTTACAATAATTTAGGGTTTAAAAGAATAAATATAATAATTTAAATTTAAATAATAATAATAAGGTTTAAATAAATTTTTAGTCATTATATTTTAGTCATATATTCATTTTAGTCCTTTCTTTTACAATTTGTTCTTTTTGGCCCCTCAATTTATTAATTATATTCAATATTTTTCTTAACTAAATTTTTTGTTAAATTGTTATGTTTAAATGATGACAAGATGTCAAGTGACAAAGATGTCATACTCTAAGGTGAAAAATAAAAATTTTCTGCATATGAAATAAAAAATAGTTTTCGTCATTAAGGAAAAACAGAAAAACAGTAGAAGTCAAAACAACGATTAAACATATATACTATAATTGAAAAAAAAATTCGATATTAAGTAATAATATGCAAAACCTGTCATATATGAATCCAAGGGACCAAGACCTCATGTATCTGAAGCATATTTTCATAAAAAGTCGTCAAATATGTCATCTAACACCGGAAAACTTATGAGAATAGTTTTCTTATTTAATGGTTAAAAATTGCATATTGTAATTTACGTAATGCGTGATATGTAAAAAATTATTTTCTTTTCAGTTACAACATATATTTTTAATCATTGTTTTGGCTTTTCATGTTTTTCTATTTTTTTTTCATAATGACAGATATTATTTTTTATTTTACATTGTGACATTATTTATCATTTAACATGTTATCATCATTTAATATAATAATTTAAATAAAAATAAGTTAAGGATAATATTGAATAGAATTGAGAAATTAAGGGATCAAAATGAATAAATTAAAAATGTTAAAACTAAAATAAATACAAAACTAAAATATAAAGACTAAAAATTTATTTATTAATAATAATAATAATAATAATAATAATAATATAAACGATCCAATCTGTTAAGCCTAATATACATTTTGCATGGCTTTAAGTCTAGTCCAATTTTTTACCAAAATAGACTTTTAAAAAACATGAGCCCAATTTATTTATTAAATAAGTCAAGCCTTGCATAAAGCAAGTTCAACTATATATTCCCACCCTAAATTAGGGAGAAACTGATTGCCATAATGGAGAATGATTGTTAGAGTAGCTGTAGATTCATACACCAGTTTTGTTGCCAGCTTCACCAATAAACGTAGCATTAGGGGCGATAGAATCTGGAAAAGAAAAGCCAAACACAATAAACTCTAATAAGTTGCCATAACAACATTGTGACTATATCATCATATATTCATATTCATATGGAACATGCTGATGGAGAGTGGACAAATAAAAATATGAAGAAATATTTGGTTTCAGAAAATATTTTTTGTTTTTATTTTTTTATTTTTAAAGTTAATTATAAAAATGCTATATTATTTTTAAACTATGGATGAAAATAGCCATTAAGAAACTATCACAACTCCAGCACACGTGTTGAGGACTCTGCCTAGGGAGGGAAGATATTACAATACAACTCTATAAAAGCGCCTTGTAAAAAAGTGGACCATTCATTCATTTGGCAAATTGCAGTAAGATCATTTACCTAACGTTTGGCTATATGTTGACAAAACAGGTTCTGTGAATTGAGTTAGATGGAGATCAAAGAAAGCACCATAGTAGACCTGCTTAATTGGTTGTCCACTTGAAGAGGAAAATGGTGAACATTCAGTTCAGTTCTTGCCACTTGATTACATCTCCTTAATTTGTTTGAACTTTGAAGACATATTGGGTGATCAAACCAAAACACAGATGATTAGAGTTAATCTTCAGTCTTCCTTTGCACAACTCATTTATTTCCTATTTTTGGTCCTAATTGACACTTCTCAAGCTGATGACGTTGGCATTTTCTGGGGCAAATACAGTGATGAGGGAAGTCCTCATGAAACATGTGCAACAGGAAAGTACTCTTATGTAAACATAGCTTTCCTTGACACAACTGGTAACGGCCAACCACCTCACCTCAACTTGGCAGGTCATTGCAATCCTTCTTCAAATGGGTGTAGTACTTTAAGCTCAGGTATCAAATATTGCCAGAAGCAGGGGATCACAGTGATGCTTCTGATTGAAATACTTGAGGCCAACCCCACTTCTGAGGAAGCTAAAAATGTTTCTGCTTACCTATGGAACAATTTCTTAGGCGGTAACTCATCTTCACGCCCACTTGGGGATGCCGTATTAGATGGCATAAATTTTATCATCAGAGACTACTCAATATATTGGGAGGACCTTGCACGTTACCTCAAGATATACACAACACAAAAAGTTCACCTAAGTGCATCTCTTGATAGTGGACTTTTTGACTATATTACGGTAATGTTCAACAATAATCCTTCATGTGATTATAAGGATGGCAATCCTAACGACCTTATAAGCTCATGGAACCAATGGACCATGTTAAAAGTGGGGAGAATATTTTTGGGGTTAATAGCATCTCCTAATGCAAATTTATCTGGCTATATCCCTGTTGATTTGTTAAATTATCAGATCCTCCCAATCATAAATAAGTGGCCTAAGTATGCAGGCGTAATGTTGTGGTCAAGATACTATGATAGAGAAACCAGATACAGTGATTCCATCAAAAGTCCTGTGTGCAAACGGCAAAGCCTTCCTCAGTGCGATAGCCGTGACATTAATTTCACGGAAAGTTTTGGTTACATGTCAATGACTAGCTTCAGGATTACTGAAAGTGAGGAAATTAGCCACTATTGTTGTGAGGTTGTATGCAGCAATAATTGTTCTTGTGATGCCTATGCACCAACAAATTATGCTACCAACACTGGATGCCAAATATGAAGTAAAGATTCAGCCTTTAACAGGTCCTTAGGGTCAAATGGGCAGAAAATATATGTAGCTAATAAAGGTGAGTTCTGTTTTCCCCCGCAACTTTTATGTTTGCTTTTGTATTTTTTAATGCGACAAGACTTGATTATCGTTGTTGTTGTTGTTCAGTTATGCTAAATTGGCTTGTTCATTTTATTTTATTTATTTATTTATTTATTTATTTTTGGTGGTACGTAGTAGGGAAAGAACATAGTGATGAGAAAAGCAGGAAATGTCATGCAGGCTAGCAAACAACACTTATTGCTTGACACGAACCACAACAATTTATGTTATGTGTTAGGAACCTGATACCAGCCATGGAGAATAAAATGGAAATGCTGTACTAATTCACTGGAGAAGATGACATTAATGTGATATTAGTCTCCTAAAGAGATGCAATGGTTTCTAGGTATTAGAGAGACCTAGAACTCTTTCAATTCTAAATCTGCCCAATTCTGAGATGCCCCCCTCAGCACCCTTCCCCTTGCTTATATTCCTTCCCACTTCTCTCCCCTAACAAATTCAGGATATTCTCTCCTCTCTGCCTAGCTGGTAGTTAGTTACAAAACCCCTCACCCATGCCTTTATCACACGTCCCATATACATTAGTAACCCCCTTCCTATTTCTTCTTACATATACTATTAATAATAACATTAGTATTAATATCAGGAGTCCTAACAGTACTCCCTCCCTAAAAAAATCACCTTGTCCTCAAGGTGATGTAGCCAAAGGAAAACAATAATGCTGAAAAATAAAGGCCTTCCTCCAGGGTCCCAAATCTTGAAAAAGATGGGAGGAAGTTTGCTTGTAGCATGGGAATGTCCACTTGGGTCCCCTGGATCTGAGCCACATCCAACCCCTCGAGTTTCTTGGTTTTCAGAAATATGTAGCAAATAATCTTCATTTTCACTAAACATAACAGCCTGCACTCCTTCTAAACCATTGATGCCAACCCTATATCTGCTTTGGGAAGTATGCCCATGTCACTAGCACCATTGTCAATAGCTATTGGTGTTTTACCACTTGCAAATTTAATCAACCCAATTGCTGAACACTTTTCAGCTGAAATCTGCCCTCTTACCTATTGCTTTGAGATAGTGTTGCCTCCACTAAACCTTTTAATGCTTGTTTTGGCTATAATATCCTCTGCACACCCACTTGAGTTCTTTATTGGAAGGTGAGCCCATAACCAAAATGGAGACTGTTTGACGGGACAATTGAACCAGAAGTTTGGCCAAAAAACAACCATGGTTCTTCTAGGATCAAACACAAAAGAATCATGAACTAACTCTACTAACATGAATGGCTCACTATCTGCAAACATTTGATTTGTCTCTTGACTTCTCAACCTCTATGTCTTCCTCCACCCTCTCCTCATATGAATAGCTCCTAGTAAGACCTCCAAGAACATCATCTTGATCCGCTGCCTTAATTGCTAACGGATTTGAAATTAACATGTCTCATTCTAGCTGGGCAGATAAATTCATGCGAAGTATTGGTATGATCAATGCTTCCATGTTCGTATTCACAGCATAGAAAAACCCAGCATTAAGCAACTTTGGGCAATCCTTCTCTAAAACATTAATATTAATGGTAGACTCATCTTCCTCTCCTATTTGGTCTACCCATGCATTCCTAGCCCCTCTAACTTCTCTACCATCCTCAATGCTTGCCTTAACTCCGTATACATTAGCAACAGAACTACCAGTGTTGGAAGTGGAAATGGCAGATGCATATGAAAATGGAACACTATCAAATGCTGCCAGCTTACTAGATCCATCTGCAATAAAGACCCCTGCCTTGGTGCAGTTTGGGAGTTGCAAAAGATTTGCCTGAGGATCATAGATCATTTTATATATTTGCTAGCATGAATAAGCCTTCAAACTTTCAAAATAAGTAGACAAGAAAATCCTATCCCCAACACCTATAAGATATTTCCCGTTCAGCCCAACCTCTAATGCTTCTTGATAATTTTTCATACCATTGTTTCTACATATTTTCTTCTGGGCTTGGCCCAATAACTCCATAACCTGGTTTTCTTTTTCTAAAAACCAATGTTGCTCCGTACACGTATGGGCTTGGTCCACTAGGTCAAAATTCTAACCCGATTTGGGGAGTGACCCACCCTTTGCTTCTACCTTCTTTCTTGCGCTACTGTAAGTGGCTGATTGCTCCATGGTCACTATCTCCGCCAACGCCTCCGTTGCCATGGTTGTCGCGGCCTCGGGATACGACAACTCTGGCGGTGGAAGTTGGGTCGACAGTCTCGGGACCTGAAGCTCCTCCAAGGTCTCATGCTCCCCTTCGTTCTGCTTCTCCTGTTCCATGCAAGCCATAGCTGCACCCCCAGGTCTCTGTGCTTCTCCTCAGTTCTTCGTCGAGCGCGGCTCGCTAGTCACCTTCTCCGCTGTACTGTCAACGTCGCATGCCACTCTGCCACTGCCCGCGATTTTGCCGCTATTTGTGGTTCTACCACCAGTATTTTGGAAGTTATCACTAGTGGGTTCAGGTCTGGCGGCTCTGGTGGTGGTGGTTACGCAACCCTCTTCTCCTTCTGCTCCATTTCAGATAGGGCTTTCCTCCCTATCAACCCTTGATTCTCCATCGCTGTGCCTCCTTCATGGAATATCGGAGGCTGACTCTTCTTCCAGTAACCAGCTCTATGTCGCTCTTCCTGCTTCCGTTTGCAAGTGTATGAGTCTCACCGTTCTCCTGCCTTGGGACTTCTTCCTCCTCCCGTTCTGGCGTCCTACATCGCCGACAAGGCTCCCTGGTGTAGTCGTCATTCCTCCCCTTCAAAGCTTGTTTCTAGTTCCTCACCCCTACCAGCCGATCGAAATCATACTCCAGTTGAAATTCTTTGACCACCACCTTCATCAAGGTCCACCAAGTTACCTTTGAGTTATGCCGCTTCCACCATTGGTACTAGGTGAAAGCTCTTCCTCACAGAGCATTCACTATTTCTAGTAACTTCTTGTGCTCTGGTGTTCCATCTACTTCAAAGTGCTGCATCACTTTGATGGTCCACCCATAGGCAGGCCCATATCCTCCAAACTCTGGCATCTCCTTCCTCTTTTGATAACTCCGATTCTTCCTCTCCCTCCCATAATCCATCTCAGATCTGATATGCACAGGGCCCCCAAGATCGGGGGCTTTGATACCATTTGTTAGGAGCTTGGTACCAGCTATGGAGAATAAAATGGAAATGCTGTATTAATTCATTGGACAAAATGACATCAGTGTCATATCAGTCTCCTAAAGAGATGCAATGGTTTCTAGGTATTAGAGAAACCTAGAACTCTTCCAATTTCAACTCTGCCTAATTCTGATATGCCCCCCTCAGCACCCCTCCCCTTGCTTATATTGCTTCCCACCTCTCTCCCCTAACAAATTCAGGATATTCTCTCTTCTCTGCCTAGCTGGCAGTTAGTTACAAAACCCCTCACCCATGCCTTTATCACACGCTCCATATACATCAGTAACCCCCTTCTTATTTCTTCTTACATATACTATTAATAAAAACATTAGTATTAATATCAGGAGTCCTAACATTATGTACCCTTCTAAAACAAAATTAGTTGCTTACTAGTCACAAATAATTGTTATCTGCAGATTTCAATTGAACTAAAATAATTAAGATACTAACAAATAAAAGCAATAATAAAGAGGAGTAACCAAAGTTAATAGCAGATACAAGATACAAGTTGGTTTAGGATGAGCTGTTGGTGTCTCTTTGCAATTTTTTTTTACAAATCTTGAAATGAACCACCAATCTCAATTTGAAATTACATCATGAACATTTTCACAATTTCCAAATTACCTTGTGATGAGTTACAGTTATATGGATTATCACTAGTGTAGGAGCTGCCCTTGCAATAACATCTATTAGCTACTTAAGCTACGCATTTTGGAGGAAGTACAAAGTAGAAGGTATTCACTACATGATACCCTTTAAATAATGTATGATGAGTTGTAGACTGCTATATAACGTAAACTTCATTGCCACATTACCAGTGGATACAAGAAAGAAGCAAAAGAAGCTAATACATGACATTGGAGGTGCCACAATGCTCTCCATGCTGAATTACACAGCCAAAGAGACTAAAAAAGAGTCAAACACAAAGTGATGAGATTGAAATATTTAGTTTTGAAAGCATGGTCACTACTACAAACAATTTCTTAGCCTCTAATAAGCTAGGAGAGGGAGGATTTGGATCTGTTTATATGGTAATATGAAGACATCTACTTAAATTGAATCTTTCTAGATAAGAGAATAAATAATGTAAAGATATTTTCAAGGTAGATTAACAAACCAGCATGAAGTTGCTATAAAGTGACTCTCAAGGAGTTCAAGGCAAAGGTTAACAGAATTTAAGAATGAAGCTAAACTCATTGCCAATCTCTAGTACACTAGTCTTGTGAGGCTTATAGGGCTTTGCATCCAAAGAGAGGAAAGAATGTTAGTCTATGAGTACATGTCCAATGGAAGCTTAGACTTCTACTTATTTGGTAGGCCTTCTTTATCTTAATATATGAATGATCCTAGCAAGTCTTACCACTTATGAATATGTGTTTTGTGCTCAAACAGATCCAAAAAGAAAGAACATTTTGGATTGGGGAAAATGACTTAACATTATTGAAGGCATTGCTCAGGGACTTTTGTATCTTCACAAGTATTCAAGACTAAAAGTGATACATCGTGATTTGAAAGCCAGCAATATATTACTTGACGATGAAATGAAACCTAAAATATCAGATTTTGGTATGACTAGAATATTAAAACTAAAAGGATTTGAAGAAAAAACAAATAGAATTGTTGGAACATAGTAAGTATGTGAAAAAGTCATGCAATGTCTATCCACAACCTTTTCTAGTCTCAAACGCTAAAACTTGTTTATTGATATAATTATTGCAGTGGTTACATGTGTTTAGAGTATGCATTGAATGGTGTTGTCTCCACAAAAATAGATGTTTTCAGCTTTGGTGTATTATTGCTAGAGATTGTTAGTGGAAAAAAGAATAATTGCTACTATGACCCAGACTTTCCTCTTAGTCTCTTAGGATATGTAAGTTTCCTTAACAACTGGCCATTAAATTTAAATTTCAATTCAATAGAATAGTCTATGATAATGCTGGGTTTATTATAGGCATGGAAGCTATGGAATGAAGGTAGAGCTCTCGAGCTAATGGACCTGGGATTAAATGAAACATGCACTCCAAATGAAGTATTGAGATGTATACAGATTGGCCTACTATGCGTACAAGACCATGCAACAGATAGGCCTACCATGTTAGATGTTGTCACTTATCTATCAAATGATGCTATCTAACTTGCTCAACCAAAGCAGCCAGCATTCTTCATCAATTTGGAACCAGATAAGTCAAAATTGCCCAATAAGGAACAAGAAAAATACTCCACAAAATAGTGTAACACTTTCTATTGTGGATGGCAGATGAATTTGGCACTTTGTAAATCAATTAGATAATTAGCACATTGATAAAGCCACTTGCTTCCACTTCATTTTATTGAGAATTAATTCATTACTATTTCATCCTTATTGGTGAGATGAGAATATTAAGTAATTTACAATTCCCTAATTGCATGGATGAAGTTGTATCATTGCTATGCTAGTGGGAATTCTCAGTATTATGAATTGTAATTTTAGTTTGAATATTCAAGAGGACTAAAATTAGAATCAATTCTCTAACCTTGAAATTTGCTACCTGAATCTCCGAAACCATAGTTCCATAGTCTCATCATAGAGTGTGATTATATGTGTGATTATATATCCTCTTAATTAGGGTGCCTAAAAATCCTACTAATTCAAAATCTCACTCACATTTATTGAATGGTCCTTAGATGTTGTGTAAATTATAACTCATATAATTGTGAGTGGAATTTTGAATTAGGAGGAATTTTAGGCACACCATTAGGAAGATATACCATCAGTCTTCATCATATTTGTACCTGGCAGCATTACAAATGGATAGCATTGAAAGTAAGACTATGCTGCTGTCAACAGTAGCACATAGGCTTTAACTGACAGGTTGTCCTCATTGATGGGGCACTTTGCAAAACCAATGCAATTAAGTGTATCAAATGAGATTATTGTTATAGTTTTGTCAAAGATCCATGACACTCCATTGGTAATGGTAAAAAGGTGCAGGTGTAGGGGGATAGGTGGTTAGCTGGCGGAGATATAATTGTAGAGCAAAATAACTAAATCCTATCACCTTTTTTAGCAAGACAATAGAACACGGAAGATAAGGAAGATTAGATATAATTTTCTAACTAACAAAGCAATTAAAATAATGCAAACTCCTATAAGTTGATGGAAAATGGAGATAAATTGTGGTGGCCATATACTAAAAATATGCCTACATTGTTAAATGTGGATACTATATTGAAAAGAGTAATGAGTTTGAGAGGTGCCGAATTCTGGAAACTGGAAAAAGTTATGGAACTTGCCTCTGCCAACTATAGTGAGATATTTGTGTGGAAAGCCTGTCATAAAATAGCCAATGAGAAAATTTTGTATCAAAGTAGAATCTCTAACTTACAAGTTTGTGGGAACTCATAAGCACTCATTCAAGGAAAATACAGCTTGTTTGGGGAATATGGGATGGAACAAATGGCTTTTGCTTTGAGCATAAGATCCCAAACCCCAAATTGGGCTCATGCACCTCCCCAACATATTTAGGGTGCAGGATAAATTTCTAGAAAAGAATAATTTTATGATAAAAAGTAGAGTGGAAGTAGAAGCTACTCCCATTCTATTTCTTAAAAAATACAAAGAAATAATTATTATCTCATAATGATTTTTTAAGAAATTTATTCGAATAAGATACACAAATTTTAAAATATTTCTAATAGAAAAAGAATTTTTTTTATAAAAAATACAAATAACTGCATCTTTTTTTTTTCTATTTAAATCATTTGCATCTGTAGTTTACTGAACTTTAACTAATTTAATTTGAGTTGAAATAATTTTTTTCAAATTATTTATTAAAATTATGTGACATATATATATATATATGTGTGTGTGTGTGTGTGTGTGGGGTAAGCGAATTATATAATTTTATTTTATCCAACACTCACTTTCATTTTTTTATATTAAAATTTTCTATTTTTTTAAAAACTAAATAGCCTTTCTCTTAAAAAGAAAAAAAAGTGTGAGTGTTAGGGATCTATGAAATCCTAATTCAAAACCCTAAGCCATTATTCTTTAGCATCTTCCTTCAATTCATCGTTTCTTTTTGGGATCTATGAAAGAATAATTGGGATAGGTTTTATTGAGCCCAAGCTGTCTCAGTTTTTTATTTTGATCAATTTTAAAGGATTCAAGTCTTGCTTAATTCTGACTATTAATGACTAAATTTAATAAAATCAACCTAAAATTTAAATATTATGCGATGATAAAATGTGTTAAAAGCGAAAAACTAAAACTAAAATATACTTCACAACTATTCAAGAGTAAAAGTGATACATGGTGATTTGAAGGACAACAATATTACTTGATGACAAAATAAATCCAAAAATATCATATTTTAGTATGACTAGAATATTAGGTCTAAAATTATCTAAAGAAAAAATAAGTAGAATTGTTGGAATATAATAAGTATATAAAATGACCAACCAATTGCAATATTTTTTTATGGATTTTTTAGATCAAAAACACTAAAGCTGGATAATCTATTTTACATTTGAGGTATGTTATTTGTTCATCCAAAAAGATAGACACCCTCAACACTTCCTCTCTGCTTTTTCTCTCTCTATTAATCATTTTATTCATTTCACTTTTTTTATAATTTTTTTTCTCTCTTCTCTCTCTAAATATCCAAGAGTGTCTACCTATCCAATAGTACCAAAAATAGTTCTCTTTACATTTTCATTTGTTGTGTCTCCAGAGTATACAATAATTGTTGCTATCACTTAGATTTGCCACTTAGTCTCATGGGATATGTAAGTTTCCTTACCAACTAGTTCATCAAATTCAAACTCCAAATCAATAGTTGACTTTATCTCTGTGAGCATATTGGGCTTCTTTTAGGCATGGTAGTTATGGAATGAAGGTAAAGCTCTAGAGTTGATGGATCCAAGATTAAATGTAACATGCACTTCTAATGAAGTATTAAGATGTATGCATATTGGCCTACTATCGTACAAGACCGTGCAACAGAAAGACCTTTCATGTTCGATGATGTCTCTTTTTCATCCAATCATACTATCCAGCTTCCACAGCCAAAGCAACTGGCATTCTTCATCAATGCGGATAGATAGAAGTCAGAATTGTGTGGTAACGAACAAAAAATTTGTTCAAAAGATTATGTAACACTTATATAATGGATGGTAGATGAATGTGCCACTTTGTAAAAAAAGGAGGGAAAAAAAAAATAGATGATCAATGTGTTGACAAAGCCACTGGCTTCCCCTTCCTGTTATTGAGAACTAATTCACAACTATTTCATCCTTCTTGCTGAGACGAGAACATAAATGAATTATTAAGCTCTCGATTGATTAGATGAGGTCATAGTATTGCTTTAGTTGTGAGATTTCTTAATATTGTGAAATTTAAATTTAATTTAAAGATTCAAAAGAACTAAAATGAGAATCGGCATTGCAAGTGGGTAGCATCAAAAGTAAGACTATGCTGTCAACGGTAGCACATGGGTGTTATAATATTGTGTGGAAAGCCTGTCATAATAGCCTGTGAAGAGAAACTGCCATTTTGTTTGGGAAATATGGAATTGAAGAAACAGGCTTTGCTTTGAGACACTGATATTTGAACTCACAAAATTTCAATTCACTGTCGGACACAATTACAAAAAATTGGGGGATCCACTTCGAGTAGTGTGTCATATGCTTTTTTACAATAGCTTTCTTTTCTTGTGAGTCGAATAATTCAATGAGTTCAAACATCATTTTTGTTTGCTTTGAGCATAGCGCCCCAAACCTCAACCTATAGATCAACAGAGTGAGAAACCAATAGTGCCGCTGCCCAAGGGAGCACCACTTTGCCCACGTCGCTGGTTTGCTCAAATTGCCCATCCGTAGAGTTTGGGGTTCCGCATCGGATGCTGCAGCTTAATAATGATTTTGATTTTGAGTCTTATTTTGTAATTAAAATTTAATGATGTAATTTTTATCCTAAACAAGTTAAACACAACAACTCAATATGCACAATTATCGGACCACGAAATTTACCCTTTGAGGATCACCTATGAAAAATTTCACCGCCCTAGCTCAAAGGCACGGTAGGATTGACCTTTCAATCCGTTTTTACACAAAAGTCAAAGATGGGTCCAAGCATAAACAATTTTTCCACATCATTCGAAAAGGCTTCATGTTCTACCAGGAAGCTATGTGGAAGTAGAAGTGAATGCGCGTAAAGAAAACCGTGAGGGGCTGTGGATAAGGTCGTGTCCTGCGCCATCGCTTACTTTGCCGTATTTGGTTTTGGGATTCAGACCGAACACTAACCTAGTTTTGCAGCGCAACCTTGTCGACCAAAGCGAGGTACCATGATTCTTCTACCTCGTGATTTCTCAGATTTCCTAGATTCTTCTTGGGCATCAAGTTCGAGTTCTTCCCTTTTCAGATCTGTTATTAATGATTAAGGATGTTGATTTTGCATTTCATCTAATTGATTTTTAATTTTTTTTTCTTTAGGTAGATTTTAAGTGGAAGGCTAAGCCCTTGAAGAAAGAATACGATGAGGTATTTCATTCAAACCCTTTTGAAACTTTTATTTTTCTGCTGTTTTCAATTTTTTTCTTTATATTTCAATTAATGTTGTGACTGAATATAATTTTGGTTTAATTAATACGTAAGTTCATGTATTTTGATTTAATTTTTAATTAGGATTCTATAATTTAAAAATTTTTAATTAAATTTTTATATTAAATAAATTTTTATAATTAAATCCTTGAAGTAATTTGTCATTACAAAATTGATGGTTAAATTGAATAAATTTTTAAGTTTAAACTTATAAAATTGGGTTAGGACCTATTAAATTATATAAAATTTTAAAAATATTTATAATTTGAAATTACTCTAAGGATTTGATTCCAACAATTTATTTAATGTAGAGACCTAATTAAAAATTTTTAAATTATAGAAACTAAATTAAAAATGAAGTGAAATTATAAGAAACTTCAAAATAATTAAACCCATAAATTTTTAGCTTATTGCACGTTGGTTTGAAAATTAGCAACGTAGCTAAGGAAGGGAGGGCATGGAGGCTTGGGATTGGGAATTGGGGATTGGGAATTGGGAATTGGGAATTGGAACTGTATGGATTATTGGGTGTTTTTAATATTAAAATTTGCAAGGGTCTGATATTGTAGTCTGGCATATTGATATTCGTGTGGATTCATGTTCGTTTTAACCAATTTTAGTACAACTTTTGGCTCAAATATAGGGATAGTTAGCTTCAAACATCTTTTATATGTTATTTTCTATAAAATGAATTTTTTTCCGTATTATCATTTTTAAAATGGCACTAGTAGTTTTTATAGCGCATTTGTTTTAAAATATGTAAAATTATTTCTAAGATTAATCACTTAAAAATTATATATTCCTATATTTGTTTCAAAATTTTAAAAAATATTTTCGAGTAATAATTATTCGTAGAAAAATTATATTCCCATGTTTTAATAGCTATTTATTCTCATTAAGGATTTGAAAAAACCCAACATGGGAATAAAAATTATTGATCAAAATACTAAAATATTTCTCAATTAATAATAATAAATAGTACAATTAATAATTATGTTAGGGGTATTTTGATAATTATATAGATATTTTTAAGAATATGTATTATAAACTAAATAAGTTTTTAATTTATTATCGAAAATCTCAATAAATATTCTCATGAATTTTTAATATTAGACAAACAAATTTTATCCAATATTCAGGATTGACATTCTTTGATATAACATTCTCAAGAATGTAATTCCTGAAAAATGTAATTTTAAACCTTGAAACAATCGTCTCCTAATAATTTACAAATATAAAGCATAATTACATCACATATCTTATGTATCTTAAATATAAGTATAATTTTTTATAAAATTTATATTTTAAAGTAGTGAAACGTGGGGGAAAAAAAAGTTACTATTTACTCCATACTCTTAAAAGAAAAACAAGAGTAGTGGAGGAGCCACTTTCTTAAAAGTTCTTTTTTGTTTTTTTTTAAGAAAAGGGTAAAATTTAACTTATATTTGAATGTAAAATTTAATTTACATTTGAATGTAATATTAAAAATATATCATCTAACACCTGAAAACTTCGGAGAATAGTTGTCTTATTTAATGGTTAAAAATTGGATATTGTAATTTATGTAATGTGTGATATTTAAGAATTATGTTTTCAGTTACAACATATATGTTTAATCATTGTTGTCGCTTTTCCAGTTTTGCTTTTTTTTTTTTCATAATGATAGAAATTACTTTATTTTATATGTAGAAAATTTTTATTTTCCATCTAAGATTTTGACATTATTTGCCATTTAAGATGTCATCATCATTTAATATAATAATTTAAATAAAGAATCAGTTAAGTATAATATTAAATATAATTGATAAATTAAGGGATCAAAATAAACAAATTAAAAATGTTAGAACTAAAATGAATATCAAATTAAAATATAAATACTGAAACCTTATTTAAATCTGATAATAATAATAATATAAATGGACCAATTTGCCAGTCCTAATAGACATTTTGTATGGCTTGAAGTTTAGGCTTTTTTTCACCAAAAAGACTATTAAAAATTATAAGCCCAATTTATTTATTAAATAGGCCAAGTTTTGTTTAAAACAAATTAGGTCATAGATCCTTGGCAGGCCTGGTATATTCCCACCCAAAATGGGGGAGAAACAGATTGGAACAATAGAGAATGATTGTTAGAGTAGCTATAGGTTCATACACTAGTGTTGTTGCTTGCTTCACCAATAAATGTAGTATTTGGAGCACTAGAATCTGGAAAAGTAAAACCAAACACAGCAAAAATTAGGGTCATAATAACATTGCGACATTGTACTATATCATCACATATTCATATTCATATAGAACATGCTGATGGAGAGAGAATGAATAAAAACGAGGACATATTTAGTTTCACAAAATATTTTTTGTTTTTATTTTCTATTTCTAAAGTTAATTATAAAAATGCTATATTGTTTTTAATGTGTTTTCTATTTTCTGAATTTTGTGATGGAATTAATGAAAATAAAAAATTTAACACAAATAATTAACATGATAGATAGGTATACCTCAATAGTTGGATCAATAAAAATTATATTCATAAAAGGTTATTAAAAGTGTAAGCATGTCATATCTTACACGGGTGTCAATCATTCCTTCCATGTCATTGTATAATTCTATTATTCTAAATTGAGAGAGGTAAAGTAAATAGCATCTTTCGTTAAATTAATTTGTAAATAGTCTTCTTGGGATTTTTTTTTTGGGACTTGTTATTGTGATTATTAAACACAGAATTATAAACCACAGATGAAATAGCAAAATTAAACTACGAGTGCATTGATCAACTGGTGGAGTTATTTTAGCTTAACTAGAGGTCTCGAGTTCGAGCCCTGGATATGTAATTACGTTAGAACTTGGAAGAAAAAACTTTGCCATCCAAGTGGTCCTACCTGACTCGAGCAAAATTGCTTCCGAAAAGAGAATATCTGTGATTTCGACCTACAAAAATAGCAAAATTAAATTTATTGAAACAGCCAAGTAGTAGAAGCACCAAAGATGAATACTATATAAGTCTGTAACAGATTGAGTTCATTTGCTTTATTTATCGAGGTAAACAATATTATATCTATTTTGATTAGAAATATCAAAGATTTGATCATTTTACAATATAAAAAGGAAGCATGCGGACTCCAGATGAATATAACTAACAATGTTTGAAAACTAGAACAATACACCCCAAGATTATTTTGTCCTGCAAACAAATGCCTTGCATTAAAGGGTTGCAGTGGCGATGACACAAAAATGAACTATGGATGAAAATAGCCATTAAGAAAGTATCACAACTCCACCACACATGTGTTGAGGACTCTGCCTAGAGAGGGAAGATATTAATTACAATACAACTCCCTAAAAATGCCTCGTAAAAAAGTGGATCTTTTGGCAAATTGCAATAAGATCTTTTGCCTAATGTTTCGCTATATGTTGACAAAATAGGTTCTATGAATTGAGTTAGACGGAGATCAAACATAGCGCCAGAGTAGAGGTGCGTAATTGGTTGTCCACTTGTAGAGCTTTGACCAACCAGATTTTACAAGACATAGATTTTACCAGATTTGATCAAACATTCAGTTCAGCTCCTGCTACTTGATTACGTCTTCTTAATTTAGAATATCTTGGGTGATCAAAGAGAAACATAGATGATCAGAGTTTATCTTCAGTTTTTCTATGTACTACTCATTTATTTCCAATTCTTTGAGACCTCCCAAGCTGATGACATTGGCGTTTACTGGGGCCAAAATGGTAAGGAGGGAAGTCTTGCAGAAACATGTGCCACAAGAAAGTACTCCTATGTGAACATAGCTTTCCTTACACAATTTGGAAATGACATCACCCCAGAAATCAACCTAGCAGGACATTGTGATCCTTCTTCAAATGGGTGTACTGTTGTTAGCTCAGATATCAAAAGATGCCAGAGGCAGGGGATCAAAGTGATGCTCTCAATTGGAGGAGGTGCTGGGAACTACATTCTAACTTCTTCTAAGGATGCTAAAAATGTTTCTGAATACCTGTGGAACAATTTCTTAGGAGGTAACTCATCTTCACGCCCACTTGGGGATGCAATATTAGATGGCATAGATTTTGTCCCTGCGACATACTCGATATACTGGGAAGACCTTGCACGGTACCTCAAGTCATACACAACACAAAATGTTTATGTAAGTGCAGCTCCTCAATGCCCTGACAATGCGGTCTCTCTCTTTAACAGTAGTCTTTTTGACTATCTTTCGGTACAATTCTACAACAATGCTCCTTGCAATTATGAGGATGGCAGTACAGATAACCTCATAAATTCATGGAACCAATGGACCAGGTTAAAAGTGGAGAAAATATTTTTGGATTTGCCAGCATCTCCTGATGCAGCTGGAAGTGGCTATATTCCTGCTAAATTGTTAAACTCTCAGATCCTCCCTATCATAAGGAAGTCGCCTAAGTATGGAGGCGTAATGTTGTGGTCAAGACTCGAAGATGGAAAAAGTGGATACAGTGATTCCATCAAACTCGATACAGGTCAGTAAACAGGGCTTACTGTTTAACAGAAGAACCATAACAATTTGCAGTTAAGTACACTTTTAGAAGAAAATTGGTTGTTTAGTTTTGCTAAATTCACTATTTGTTTATTTGTTGGTGGTACCCAGGAGCACAAGCACCCACACCTGCGGAAAGCAGCAAACCCCATGCAGGTCAGCAAACAACACTTAATATCTAACAAAAGAACGACAACAATTTATAGTTATGTACACTTTTAGAAGAAAATTAAGTAGTTGTTTATTTCTGCTAAATTCACTATTTCTTCATTTGTCGGTTGTACACAGGAGGGCAAGCACCCACACCTACAGAAAGTAACAAACCCCATGCAGGTCAGCAAACAGCAGTTACTGTTTAACAGAAGAACTGTAACAATTTATAGTTATGTAACTGCAACAATTTATAGTTATGTACATTTTTGGAAGAAAATTAAGTGGTTGTTTAGTTCTGCTAAATTCACTATTTCTCTTTCCGTTTTTTCCTTTAATTTTTGTTGGAGGTATGCAGGAAGCAGAAAACGCCATGCAGGTTAGCAAACAACACTTATTGTTTAATTGAAGAACCACAATAATTTATAATTATGTACACTTTTAACAGAAAATTGGTTGCTTACTGCTTACAATTGTTACCTGCAGATTTGAAATAAGCTAAAACAATTATGATAATAACAAATAAAAGCAATAATAGAGAAGAGTAACCACATATAATAGCAGATACAAGATCCCAGTTAGTTTAGAATGAGTTATTGGTGTCTCTTTGCAATGGTTTTCCAATCTCGAAAAGAACCACCAACCTCAATTCAAAATTGCATCATGGCCATTTTCTCAATTTGCAAATTACCTTCTGCTGAGTTGCAGTTATATGGATTGTCACCAGTGTGGGAGCTGCCCTTGCAATAACTTTTATCTGCTACTTAAGCTGTGTATTTTGGAGGAAGTACAAAACAGAAGGTTGTCAATACATTATACCTTTTAAATAATGTATGATGAGTTTTAGACTTACTACTATATAACTTAAACTTCATTGTCATTTTCCCAGTGGATACAAGAAAGAGGCAAAAGAAGCTAATACATGACATTGGAGGCACTGCAATGCTCTCCAGGATGAGTAACACAGCCAAAAAGATTAAAAAAGAGGGAAACACAAGCGATGAGATTGAAATATTCAGTTTTGAAAGCATGGTCGCTGCTACAAACAACTTCTCAGCCTCTAATAAGCTTGGAGAGGGAGGATTTGGACCTGTTTATATGGTATTGCCTAGACACCTTCTTAAATTCAAATTATCTGGATAAGAAAGTAAGTAATGTAATGACACTTTTAGGGTAAATTAACAAACCAACAAGAAATTGCGATAAAGCGACTCTCTAGGAGTTCAGGGCAAGGGTTAACAGAGTTTAAGAATGAAGCTAAACTTATTGCCAAACTCCAGCACACTAATCTTGTGAGGCTCATAGGGCTCTGCGTCCAAAGAGAAGAAAGAATGCTGGTCTACGAGTACATGCCCAATGGAAGTTTAGACTTCCACTTATTTGGTAGGCCTTCTTTATCTTAACATATGAATGATTCTTGCAAGTGTTACCACTTAATAATATGCATTTAGTGCTCAAATAGATGCAGAAAGAAGGAACACTTTGGATTGGGAAAAACGATTGAACATTATTGAAGGCATTGCTCAGGGACTTTTATATCTTCACAAGTATTCAAGACTAAAAGTGATACATCGTGATTTGAAGGCCAGCAATATATTACTTGATGATGAAATGAAACCTAAAATATCGGATTTTGGCATGGCTAGAATATTAGGCTTAAAAAGTCCTGAAGAAAAAACAAATAGAATTGTTGGAACATAGTAAGTACGTGAAAAAGTCATGTATTATTAGTATTGTCCATGACCTTTTCTAGTCTTAAATACTAAACCTTGTTCACTAATGTTATTGCTATAGTGGTTATATGTCTCCAGAGTATGCATTGCATGGCATTGTCTCCACAAAAACAGATGTTTTCAGCTTTGGTGTGTTGCTACTGGAGATTCTTAGTGCAAAGAAGAATAATTGCTCTTATGACCCAGATTCTCCGCTCAATCTCATAGGATATGTAAGCTTCTTTCACAACTAGTGCATCATATTCAAATTCCAATTCAGTAGAAGAGTCTATAACAATGTTGGGTTTCTTATAGGCATGGAAGTTATGGAATGAAGGTAGAGCTCTCGAGATAATGGACCCAGGATTAAATGAAACATGCCCTCCCAATGAAGTACTGAGATGTATGCAAATTGGCCTACTATGTGTACAAGACCATGCAACAGATAGACCTGCCATGCTTGATGTTGTCTCTTTTTTGTCAAATGATGCTATCCAGCTTGCTCAGCCAAAGCAGCCAGCATTCTTCATCAATGTGGATACAAACAGGTCAGAATTGCCTGGCGATAGACAAGAAATATTCTCCATAAATAGTGTAACAGTATCTGATATGGATGGCAGATAAATATGGCACTTTGTAAAACAATTAGATAATTAGTGCAGTGATAAAGCCACCTGTTTCCACTTTGTTTTATTGAGGACTAATTCAGAACTATTTCATTATTATTGCCAAGATGAGAATATTAAGTAATTTATAGTCCCTTGATTATATGGATGAAGTTGTATCATTGCTATGCTAGCGGGAGTTCTCGGTATTGTGAATTTTAATTTTAATTTTAATTTGAAGATTCAAGACGACTAAAAATAGAGTCAGTCAATTCTCCAACCTCGAATTTTGCCATGTGGATCACAGAAGCCATAGTTCCACAATATCATCAAAAGCGAATAGCATTGCAAGTGTTGCATGTGCCTAGTAGTATTGCAAGTGAATAGCATCAAAAGTAAGACTATGCTGCCAAAGGTAGCGCATAGGCGTTATTTGACAGGTTGCCCCTATTCATGGGGTGCTAGGCAAAATTGCTGCAATTAAATGTATCAAACAGGATCATTGTTTCGTCAAAGCTTGGTGACACTCCATTAGCAATGGTAAGAGGGTGCGAGTATGTGACCTTGTTGAGCACAACAATAGAAGATGGAATCTAAGGAATATTATATCTAATATTCCAACTGACATAGCAATTAAAATCTTACGAATTCCTATAAACTGAATGACAAATGGAGATAAATTATGGTGGCCACGTACTAACGATATTACCAATATTGTTAAAGGCGAATACTATATTGAAAGGAGTAAAGAGTTAGAGGTGTTGAACTGTGGAACCAGTTATGGGACTTGTCTAGTTATTTATGGGGAAATTCTTGCTTGGTTTTGATGGATTGTGCTCTATTCATGATAAAGTGACATTTCAATTAATGCTGAAATGTAGAAATATTATTTTATTATTGGATGGAGTACAATCTATCAAAATACTTTATTACACTATAAGAATTTCTCGTTATCTATGACATTTGAAATCAAATTTTTGAAATATTCAAGTGGATTCGCACTTGTCTCCCTTCAACAAAATCTTTAGCTACTCTTCATAGTATAACTAGATCTGATCTTTGGCTATTGGAAAGGTTTCAGGCTTGTAAAACGCAGAAGTAAATGCAGCTTGTTTGGGGATTACCTTATGGAAGAAACAACTTTTGCAATCCCAAACTCTAAGCTAAGGACCAATGGAGAAACCACGGTGAGCAGCTTATGAATCTGCCAAGCTAGCTACCCGAGGCCTTCCTTTCCCAAATTGGGCTGTTGTACCTCCCCCATTAGATTATGGCTGAATCGATAACACACTATCACTAAAAATAACTTCTTCTATTTTTTTTGTCTGAAGAAAAATAATGTTAATAATTCATATGTTTTCAGGTGTAATATTCATTATGATTCTCTGAATTAAAAATTCCTAAGACTATATTATCATCACTTTTATAAGCGTGTGGATAAATTTTTAAAAACATACTTTAAGATGAAAACTAAGTATAGACAGCCCTCTACTTCTCATAGAAAAAGCAGAAAATAAATTATTTTTTATTCTACTTTTTTGAGAAATTTATCAAAATAGGCTACATTAATTTTAAAAATATGTTTATAAAAAAATATTTTAAAAAAATAAACATACTCAATATTAGGAGAGCGAATCTTAAATTCGTTCACTTTAAATAAGATTTTATATGATCATTATTTTCAACTTGAAATTATCTAAAGTATTCAGCCAAATTAATCTTGGAGAAGAAGTCCAACGAATACCAACGGTGAATTTTCAATTTGGGATTCCCTGATATAAGCTGGATTAAAAATTTGAAAGGAAAGAGAATATTTGTCCTTGTACTTGAATAAAATACGAAAGAAAAAAAAAAAAAGATGAGTTTTAAAGCTCAGCCATTATTCTGTAGCTTCAATTCGTAGTTTCTTTTTTGGCGTCTACAAAAGAATGACTTAAGGCACTTGTTAAAGTTTTAAAAATGAAAAGTTTTGCTTGAAAAAATAAAAGTGCATTGGGATCCACGAATGAGCTATAATTTAAATGACACGTTCCTCGATTCAAATGATTAAGGGTTTATTGTTATTGGGTCAGGAATTCTAGTTCTATTTTTATTTGTCCATCCCTTTCCTTATTTTCCCCCTTCTATGTTAGAAGCTCCCTAGAATAATAAAAAAAAATTAAAAAAAAAGCATTGGAAGCCTCAAAAGTTTTTGCTTTTGAAACTTTGAGCAAAACCCTTTATTATTATTATTATTATTATTATTCTCATTTTTCATATATTGGAATTTGGAGAGCCAAATGGAACACAAAACTACTTTATCAAATTAACAAGAGTCATGTTATTTATACCTACTTCTTCAACACTATACACAATATATCTCTCACAAAAATATTCATAAACATTTTTTTATGAATTTAATTATTATGCACTGGTACTGTCATATAATCAAATATTTGTATTTGTAAGACTTTTAAAGTAGTAAGTAGTTGAATTAAATACTTTTATTAATATGACAATACATGATTAGATATCTATTTAAAATTTTTTTTTACACTAATGGTGCATACAAATTAAATTCTTTTCTTATCTCAATACACAATAACGCTAACATCTTTCTACCATGTCTATATGTATGTTGAAATCATATTTCTCGATTAACAAGGAAGCTTGTGGATGCCCCTAATCATGAGCAAGCTAGCAAAGATGAGATCTGTTAAGAGGACGGTCCCTAATACTGAAGTCAAAGCTTTTGGTGAGAGCCGAATTCCCCAACCCTCCGCCACCTTGTTTCCTTTTCTAAACACGAGATTGAATTTGATATGCCAATCTCTGTTAATCAATTGCTGAATTCTTCTGTCAATGCGACCATATATGATAGAGTTGTGTTATTTATAATTATAGTTGAGACTCATTTTATGGAATTCATTAAGGTATCCTTTGGCTATTGGTTGAGAGTAGCTCTCATTTTTTTCTCCAACTAATAATTAAAGAATACCTTAATAAATCCAATAAAATAAATTACATCCATGAACATTCATGAATACAAATAATATTTTTGTCTATGATATGCGGGAACGTTTGGGAGGGTTTCCCAATAAGATCAAGGCAAGATTTAGAATCACACTCAATGATCAGATTACGAAATCCCTTGTTAATATGCGACCATATGCTTCTATCAAGAGGTTGATTTCTTCCACTCTTACCGATAAGAGCTTGCATCTACATGGCTTTGGACTTGTCGATTATAGACAGGCCGATTTTCAGGAACAAAAACAATAATTTTTAAAAATTTTCAATGATCATTCAAGCTCATTTTTAACAAAATGAGAACTTAAACCAAGAGTAAAAACACAAAAGATGAATACAGTCAAAGGTCAAATTCATTTTCATTATTTATTGAGGTAAGCCAAATTTATTATTTTCGTTAGGTTTATCAAACTTATCGGGGGTTGAAACTGTTTACAATCTAATAAAAAAGCATGCAAACTTCGGGTTAATATAGCAATCACAATACAAAGAAGTTGACACAATATTGAAAAAGCTAGAACACACCAAGTTTAGTATAAGAAATTTGCAACTCAATTAGTCATGTGAAAGTAGCCATCACTTAAAAGAATCTCGTAATTCCGGCAAAATAGTTATATTAGAATACTAATCTTTATGAATGCCTTGTGAAAGGGTGGATCTTTAGGCAAATTGCAACAAGATGTTTGACCGAAGGTTTGAAGCTTGGTTTGGCTTGAAGTTGACAAAACAGGTCCTGTCAAGAGTTAGACGATGGGATCAAGGACATCACATAGTAAACTCAACTCTCAAGTAAACATTGGTTGTCCATTTCAAGAGCTTAGAACTACAACAATTTATAAGACATGAAGTTGACATGGGGGCATGGAGTGTAGCCCAATGGGAAAGGGAACAAAATGGTGAATACACTATTCAGCTCATTCCAATTCGTTGATATATTGTGCGATCAAACAGAAACATAGATGATGATCAGAAATAATCTTCAGTGTTTCAATGCAGTACACGTCTATTTACTATTTTTGGTCCTACTTGACACCTCCCAAGCTGATAACATCGGGATTTACTGGGGCCAAAATAGTGATGAGGGAAGTCTTGGTGAAACATGTGCAACTGGCAGGTACTCCTATGTAAAAGCTTTCTTTGACACATTTGATATTCTTCAAAGCCCAGAAATCAACGTTGGAGATCATTGTGATGCTTCTTCAAATGGGTGCAATTTTGTTAGCTCAAATATCAGAAACTGTCAGAAGCAAGGGATCAAGGTGATGCTCTCGGTCAGAGAAGTTGAGGGATTGGAGTCCTATTTTAATTACTATCAATGCTATATATTTTTCTGATTATTTGTGGAACAATTTCTTAGGTGGTAACTCATCTTCACGCCCATTTGGGGATGCAATATTAGATGGCATGGATTTTTTCACTGATGAGAGCGACTCAATATGCTGGAAGATTGTTGCAAGTCGCCTTAAGGCATTGTCAACACAAAATGTTTACTTCAGTGTAGCACCTCTATGCTTGTTTGATAGTTCTGAGAACTCTACCTTTAATAGTGGACATTTTGACTATCTTTGGGTACAGTTCCTAGATAGTCCTTGTTGCCAATGTGAGGTAGGCAATGTTGATAACCTTATAGATTCATGGAACCAATGGACCAAGTTAAAGGCAGGGAAAATATTTTTGAGGTTGCCAGCATCTCCAGATGCAGGTCTATCTGGCTATGTTCCTGCTGATTTGTTGAATTCTCAGATCCTCCCAATCATCAGGAATAATTGTTAGATTATATGCCGGAATAATTGTTCTTGTGATGCCTATGATCCAACAAATTATTCTACCAACACTGGATGGCAGATATGGAGTAAAGAGTCAACCTTCAACAGGTCTTCAGGGTCAAATGGGCAGAAAGTTTATGTTGCTAACAAAGGTAAGTCCTGTTTGATCCTTCTTTTTAAAAATTTTCTGCAACTTTTATTCTGCTAAATTCACATTTTATTTGCTTCTTTCCTTTTTTTTGGTACGCAGGAGGGTAGGAACACACACCTCAAGAAAGCTACAAACGCCATGCAGGTTAGTGAAAAACACTTACTGTTTAACAGAAGAACTACAACAATTTATAGTTATATACACTCGTAGAAGAAACCGGTTGCTTACTGCTTCTGTTACCTGCACATTTCAATAAATAAAAGCGATAATAAAGAGGAGTTGCCACAGTTAATAAGGGATACAAGATCCTTGTAGGTTTATGACAAGATCCTTCTAGGATTAAATGAAACATGCATTCCTAATGAAGTACTAAGATACATGTAGATTGCTACTATGCATACACGACTGTGCAACAAATAGACCTACCATGTTCGATGTTGTCTCTTATTTATCAAATGATGCTATCCAACTTGCTCAACCAAAGCAGCCTGCATTCTTCATCAATGTGGATATGGACGAGTCAGAATTGCCTAGTAATAAACAAGAAAAATATTCCATAAATTATGTAACACTTTCCATTGTAGATGGCAGATGAATATGCCGCTTTATAAAACAATTAATGCCCATTTGAATTTTGATAGGTACAGAAAGTATTTTTTATGGAAGTAAGTACTTCTTGTAAAAGTGTCTCAGGAAAATATTTTTTCCCTACCATTGGTCAAATTATAAAACAAATAGGCTCTTATAAACGGTGCATTGATAAAGCTGCCTGCCTTCACTTCATTTTATTGAGAACTAATTAATAGCTATTTCATTCTTCTTGCTGATATGAGAATAGAAAGCAACTTATAATTCTTTTATTAATTTGTATTTATTTCAACTTTTAAAAAGAGTGATTTTAAAACTTAAATTTTCTATATAATTAAAAAAATTAAAAATTGATTTTTTTAAGCTACTTTTTTCAATTTCTATAAAAAAATTGAAAATAATTTTTTTTGATATTCTAATTATTTTTTAAAAATTATCCAAATATATGAAAATTAATTTTTTTTTATGAAAAAGTAACTTTTTGCGAAAAAAGAAAAAATGCCAAACAAACATACAGTAGATGATATCATGTCGTCCATATTAGTGGGAGTTCTCAATATTGTGAATTTTAAATTTAATTTAAAGATTCAAGAGGACTAAAATTAGAATCAATTTTTCAACCTTAAAATTTGCAATTTCAATCTCAGAAATCATAGCTCTGAAATATCACGATGCATGACCCTAGCAGCATTGCAAGTGGATAGCGTCAAAAGTAGCACATAGGTATTAGTTGACAGGCTATCCCCATTCATGGGGCACTGGCAAATCCACTGCAATTAAGTGTATCAAATGGGATTATTGTTATTATTTTGTCAAAGATTAGTAACACACCATTGGCAATGGTAAGAGGGTGCGAGTATGGGGACATAGGTGGTTAAGTGGAGGTAATATAATTGCAGAGCAAATAACCAAAACCTGAACCTTTTTGAGCACGTCAGCAGAAGATGGAATATAAGCAAGATTAGATTTAGATATAATTTTCCAATTGACAAGTCAATTAAAATCATACAAAATGTTGTCTACATTGTTAAATGTGGATACTATATATTAAAAAGAGTAAAGAAAAAAAAAATTGTATCAGAGGAGAATTTACAAGCCCAGAAACAGAGGATCGTGCTCTCCTGATCCTATAACCAGAATTGTTCTTTGGCTATTGGATGTCACTGGTTTGCACAAAGAACCCATCCGCAGAGTTTCGGGTTTCCCCATCCGATCCTGCAGCTTGATTATGATTTTGATTTTTGTAATTAAAATTTAATGATTTAATTTTTATCCTAAACAAGTTGAACACAACAACTCAATATGCACATTTATTGGACCAAGAAATTTACCAGCACCTGCCTATGAGACCACCCATGAAAATTTTCGCCGCCCTAACTCAAAGGCATAGTGGGATTGACCTTGCAATCCGTGTTTAATACAGAAATCAAAGACGGGTCCAAGTATAACAATTTGTCCACATCATTCAGAAAGGCTTTATGTTCTACCAGGAAGCTATGGGGAAATAGAAGTGAATGTGCATAAGTAAAACCGTGAGGGGCGGTGGACAAGGTCGTGTATCACTTTCTTTGGCGTTTTTGGTTTTGGGATTCAGAGTTCAGACCAAATACTAACCTAGTTTTGCAGGCAACCTTGTCGACCAAAAGCGAGGTACCATGATTCTTCTACCTACTGATTTCTCAGATTCCCTTGATTCTTCTTGAGCATCAAGTTCTTTCTTTTTCAGATCTGTTATTAATTATTAAGGATGTTGATTTTGCATTTCATCTAATTGTTTTTTTATTTTTTGTCTTTAGGGGAATTTTTGGTGGGAAGACTAAACCTTTGGAGAAACGCAAACCAGGTATTTCATTCAAGGTGAATACTTTGGTACCTTATTACAATTGTGCATTTTGTGCATTTTTATTTTTGGACGGCGAGGATGTTGCACGCCTCGCTCATGAATTTGCTGGTCAAGCAGTACTTGCGATAGTTAAAGACATTGAAAGAAGTGAACTTTTGTCTTTTTTCGCCCTTTTAAACACAACTACACAAACGTAAATGTAAATCAATTTGATCGAAGACAAACTTAAGTACCGGAGGCAGCATATCACATGTTAAGGAAGTCAGGTTTTGTTAATAATAAATTATTATTATTATTATTATTATTATTATCATTGTTATTGTTATTATTTTTTTTTTCGTTGGTACTTTTTATATTTTTTAATTACAAAAAAGTGTAACTTGTCTCTTTTTTATTGATTTTAATGATAATGTTAACAACTATCTATAAATTATTTGAAGAGATTTATAAAAAATTATTTTTAAATATTTTAAAAAAATATTATTTTATATTTAGATACATGTTTAAGAGACATTTTTTACTAGAAATATTAATCTTAAAAAATCATTTTTTTTCTTGTTGTAGACTTATTCAAGAACCATTAACTTCTAAAATAAATTACTATTTTCTAACTCTGAATTCTTCCAATTTTTTTTTACTCCTAACACATTTTAAAACGCTTATAAATACTTTTTTTTTAATAAAAAATAAGTTCTCATTTTAAATAAATAAATAAATCCAAATTAACATAAACCGTTTTCTTTGTTAATATTATTAGCCTCTCATAAATTTTTTTTGAATAATTTTATGATACTATTTCTCATGTTATTATTTTTTAAAATTAATTATACAATAATTTAGATTTAAAATAATCACAGATAAATTGTATATAATAAAATAACTTAGATTTATTTTATCATTAAATTTTAAAATAATCTAATATAAATTATGTATTAATAAAACTAATATAATTAAATGGACGAAACTATTAAGTGCAGGAATGACGCATGAGAGCATCTTTTCTCTCTCCCCTTTCTTGTTACTGCCATAAAGCCTACATATGTTTTATATTGCTAGTGCATGTATTACTAGTCCTTGTGAGTTTAAAGCATATGTGGCTATGAAATTCTACATGCATTGTATTCTTGTATTGATTGATTAATAAATTTTTTACTCGTGATTAATGCCTATTTAATGGATGTGTTATCTTCCTTTTTTATGGAATAATAATTGTGTTATTATTTTTTATAAGAGTTAATTGTAATTTATTTCCTGTAGTATAAATCATTTATACTTTACCCTCTATATTTTAAAAATATGCATCCTACTCTCCTATATTTTATCAAATGTGCATTTTGACCATTCTATTAATTTTTTTATCAAGTTTTTCACAAAAATATCACACGTTTAAGGTGTCATATTACATATTTAGGAAAATTCAGAGGGTCAATTCGTATATTACTTAAATTTCAGAGAAATATAATATATTTATTTAAGATAAAATGTACATTTGATAAAATGTAGGAAATTGGAATGCGTATTTTTAAAATATAAGGAGTAAAATGCACATAACCTATAATATAGGAGAATAAAATATAATTAATCATTTTTTTAATAAGAACATATTCATAATTTTTTCATTTTTTTATATTTTTATAGTTAAATATAAAAAATAATACTTTTTTTTTGGAAATATTTATAACTGCATGTATTTAAAATTTTTATTCAAACTTTATTTTTTCAAATCTTTTTTTGACTAAGCATGTTAAGCCACGGCTTCCACCGGCAAAAATGCTGTGACTCTTTTGTCTTTATATGTGTCAGATATATGATTAGTGACGGATACGATAATTTTCCAAAAAAAAGAGAGGGCATTGTAGGTGTTATCTACCGTGTACCCACATCAATACACGCATCCTTGCTCCATTAGATAACCACAAAAAATATATAAAATACATACTGTGTAGAAAGTACCAGAGAACTGGCCTTCATTCAAACCTCTTTGGAACCTTTTTTTTTTTCAATGTTTTTTCTTTAAATTTCAATTGGTGTAGTGAGTGAATATAATTTAAATATATTTATAATATAAAATAATTTTATATTATTAATTAATAAAAATAATAAAAAATATTAATTTATATAAATAATTATTTATTATAATAAAAAATTAATTATAATTTTTATTAATTAATAATATAAATTTATTGATTAATAATATAAAATTATTTTATAGATGCACTTTGTTTTTTAAAATTAGCGATAAAGTTCAAGGCGGAAGGAGCATGGAGGCGTAGCGTTTGGGTTTGGAGGGATTATTGGTTGTTTTCTTATATAAAACTTTGCAAAGGACTGACATTATAGCCTGGCATATTGATATTCGTGTGGATTTATGTTCCTTTAAACCAATTTTAGTACAATTTTTGGCTCAAATACAGGGATAGTTAGCTTCAAACATCTTTTTTATGTTTTTTTAATAAAATGAATTTTTCCGTACTCTCATTTTTAAGGTGGTACTAATAGTTTTTACGAGTGTTTGTTTTATGTAAAATTATTTTAAGGAATAATCATTTGAGAATTATATATTTTTATGTTTGTTTTAAGGTTTTAAAAAATATTTCCGAGTAATAATTATTCCTAGAAAAATTAAATTCACATATTTTAATAGCTATTTATTTCTATCATAGAGGTTGAGAATGAAATATTTTCATGATATGGGAATAAAAATTATTAAACAAAAATATTGAAATATCCCTCAATTAATAATAATAATAAATAATACATTTAATTATGCTAGGGGTATTTCGAGAATTATCATAGGTATTCCAGAAATATGTATTATAAATATTCTTAGAAATTTCAACAAATATTTCCAGAAAATTTTAATACTAAACAAACAAATTTTATATAATACTCAAAAATGACATTTTTAGATATAACATTCCTAAGAATGTGATTCCTAGAAATATAATTTCAAACTTTAAAACACACGTCCCCTAGTAATTTACAAATATAAATCATAATTAAACCACATATCTTATGTATCTTAAATATAAATATAATTTTTTAAAAATTTATACTTTAAACTAGTGAAATATGTGGAAAAAAATAGCAAGTTACTATTTTCTCCATACTCTTGAAAGAAAAACAAGAGTAGTGGAGAAACCACTTTCTTAAAAAGAAAAAAATTAAGTAAAATTTAACTTATATTTGAATGTAAAATTTAATTTATGTTTAAATGTAAACCCTAAACATAATATTAAAAATTTGTAAAAAATCTTCAAATATATCAGCTCACACCTGAAAACTTCGGAGAATAGTTTTCTTATTTAATGGTTAAAAATTGCATATTGGAATTTATGTAATGTGAGATATTTAAGAATTATTTTTTCAGTTACAACATATGTGTTTAATCATTGTTGTGACTTTTCCTGTTTTGCTATTTTTTTTTTTCCATAATGATAGAAATTACTTTATTTTATATGTAGAAAATATTTATTTTCCATCTAAGATTTTGACATTATTCGTCATTTAAGATGTCATCATCATTTAATATAATAATTTAAATAAAGAATCAGTTAAGGACAATATTGATAAATTAACGGATCAAAATAAATAAATTAAAAATATTAAAACTAAAATGAATACAAGATTAAAATATAAGAATTGAAAACTTATTTAAATTTAATAATAATATAAACGGAGCAGTCAGGCCTAATAGACATTTTGTATGGCTTCAAGTTTAGGCTTTTTTTATCCAAAAGATTTTTAAAAAGTATAAGCTCAATTTATTTATTAAATAGGTTAGATTTTGCCTAAAGCAAATCAGGCCATGATTTATTGACAGACTGCCTGGCATATCCCCACCACAATTGGGTTAGAAACATATTGCAACAATAAAAAATGATTCTTAGAGTAGCTGTAGGCTCACACACTAGTGCTATTGCCAGCTTCACTAATAAACGTAGCATTAGGAGCACTAGTGTCTTAAAACCAAACACAGCAAAAATCAGGGCCACAATAACATTGTGACGTACTATATCATCACATATTCATATTCATATAGAACATGCTGATGGAGAGAGGATAAATAAAAAACAAGGGCATATTTAGTTTCAGAAAATATTTTTTGTTTTTATTTTCTATTTTTAAAGTTAATTATAAAAATGCTATACTGTTTTTAATGTGCTTTCTATTTGCTGAATTTTGTGATGGAATTAATTAAAAAAAATAACATGAATAATTAGCATGATAGTTAGGTATAATTAATAGTTGGATCAGTAAGAATTATATTTATTAAAATTACTGAAAATATAAATATGTCATATCTTATACTGATATCAATCATTCCTTCCATGTTATTATATAATTCTGCTATTCTAAATTGGGAAAGGTGAATAGCATCTTTCCTTAAATTAACTAATTTGGGAATAGTTTCGTTGGGATTTTTTCTTTTTCTTTTTCTTTTTTATTTTTTTTTGACTTGTTATTGTGATGATTGAACACACAGAATTATAAACCACAAATCAAGTAGCAAAATTAAATTTATTGAAGCAGCCAAGTAGTAGAAACACTAAAGATGAATATTGCACAAGTCCGTATTGGCTTTTGGATTATTGACCACAACTCAATTAATTTAGGTGAACAATGTTTTATCTATTTTGATTAGAAATATCAAAGATTTGATCATTTTACAATATACAAAGAAAGCATGCGGACTCCAGATGAATATAACTAGCAATGTTTGAAAACTAGAACAATGCACCCCAAGATTATTTTGTCCTGCAAACAAATGTCTTGCATTAAAGTGTCGCAGTGGGGGATGACACAAAAATGAACTATGGGTGAAAACAGCCATTACTATCACAACTCCACCACACATGTATTGAGGACTCTGCCTAGAGAGGGAAGATATTACAATACAACTCTGCAAGAATGCCTAGTAAAAGAGTGGATCTTCTGGCAAATTGCAATAAGATCTTTTGCCTAATGTTTGGCTATATGTTGACAAAGCAGGTTCTGTGAATTGAGTTAAACGGAGATCAAATAGAGTGCCATAGTAGACGTGTGTAATTGATTGTCCACTTGAAGAGCTTTGAGCAACCACAGTTTACAAGAAAAGGAAGAGGAAGATGGTGAACATCCAGTTCAGCTCCTGCTACTTGATTACATCTCCTTAATTTATTTGAACTTTGAATATATTGGGTGATCAAACGGAAACACAGATGATCGGACTTTATCTTCAGTTTTCCTATGCACTACTCATTTATTTCCTATTTTTTGAGACCTCCCAAGCTGATGACATCGGCATTTACTGGGGCCAACATGGTAATGAGGGAAGTCTTGCAGAAATATGTGCCACAGGAAAGTACTCCTATGTAAACATAGCTTTCCTTGACATAGGTCTCCGTGACACATTTGGACATGGCCGCCAAACCGCAAAAATCGACCTGGCAGGTCATTGTGATCCTTCTTCAAATCGGTGTGCTGTTGTTAGCTCAGATATCAAAAGATGCCAGAGGCTGGGGATCAAAGTGATGCTCACTATTTCAGGAACATATAAAGACAGTCTAACTTCCTCCGAGGATGCTAAAAATGTTTCTGAATACCTGTGGAACAATTTCTTAGGAGGTAACTCATCTTCACGCCCACTTGGGGATGCAATATTAGATGGCATAGATTTTGTCCCCTACGTCACCGACACAATATACTCAAACAACTCAGTATACTGGGAGGACCTTGCACGTTATCTCAAGTCATATAGAACACAAAATGTTTACGTAGGTGCAGGTCCTCGATGTGAAAGTCTGAACTCTCTCTTTAGTAGTGGCCTTTTTGACTATCTTTCTGTACAATTCTTCGACAATCATCCTTGCGATTATGAGGATGGCAGTACAGATGGCCTCATAGATTCATGGAACCAATGGACCAAGTTAAAAGTAGAGAAAATATTTTTGGTGTTGCCAGCATCTTCTGATGCAGCTGCATCTGGCTTTATTCCTGTTGATGTGTTACTGTCTCAGATCCTCCCAATCGTAAGGAAGTCGCCTAAGTATGCAGGCGTAATGTTGTGGTCAAAATACTATGATCAAACAAGTGGGTATAGTGATTCCATCAAACTCAATGCAGGTCAGCAAACAACACTACTGTTTAACAGATGAACCATAACAATTTATAGTTATGTACATTTTTAGAAGAAAATCGGTTGTTTGGTTCTGCTAAATTCACTATTTCTTTATTTGTTGGTGGTACACAGGAGGGCAAGCACCCAAACCTGCGAAAAGCAGCAAATCTCATACAGGTCAGCAAAAAACACTTACTATTTAACAAAAGAACCACAACAATTTATAGTTATGTACACTATAAGAAGAAAATTAAGTGATTGTTTAGTTCTACTAAGTTCACTATTTCATCAGAAAACACCATGCAGGTTAGCAAACAACACGTTTTGTTTAACTGAGGAACCACAATAATTTATAATTGTGTACACTTTTAGAGGAAAATTGGTTGCTTACTGTTTACAATTGTTACCTGCAGATTTGAAATAAGCTAAAACAATTATGATAATAACAGATAAAAGCAATAATAAAGAAGAGTAACCACATATAATAGCAGATACAAGATCCCAGTTGGTTTAGGATGAGCTATTGGTGTCTCTTTGCAATGGTTTTCCAATCTTGAAAAGAAACACCAACCTCAATTCAAAATTGCATCATGGTCATTTTCACAATTTGCAAATTCCCTTGTGATGAGTTGCAGTTATATGGATCGCCACTAGTGTGGGAGCTGCCCTTGCAATAACTTCTATCTGCTACTTAAGCTGTGTATTTTGGAGGAAGTACAAAGCAGAAGGTTATCACTACATTATACCTTTTAAATAATGTATTATGAGTTGTAGACTTACTACTATATAACTTAAAACATCATTGTCATTTTACCGGTGGATATAAGAAAGAGGCAAAAGGAGCTAATACATGACATTGGAGGCACCGCAATGCTCTCTAGGATGAATTACGCAGCCAAAAAGATTAAAAAAGAGGGAAACATAAGCGGTGAGATTGAAATATTCAAATTTGAAAGCATGGTCGCTGCTACAAACAATTTCTCAGCCTCTAATAAGCTTGGAGAGGGAGGATTTGGACCTGTTTATATGGTATTGCATAGACACCTTCCTAGGTTCCAACTTTCTAGATAAGAAAGTAAGTAATGTAATGACACTTTCAGGGTAGATTAACAAACCAGCAAGAAATTGCCATAAAGCGACTCTCTAGGAGTTCAAGACAAGGGTTAACAGAGTTTAAGAACGGAGTTAAACTCATTGCCAAACTCCAGCACACTAATCTTGTGAGGCTCATTGGGCTCTGCATCCAAAGAGAAGAAAGAATATTGGTCTACGAGTACATGCCCAATGGAAGCTTAGACTTCCACTTATTTGGTAGGCCTTCTTTATCTTAACATATGAATGATTCTTGCAAGTTTTGCCACTTAATAATATGCATTTTGTGCTCAAATAGATGCAGAAAGAAGGCACATTTTGGATTGGGAAAAACGACTTAACATTATTGAAGGCATTGCTCAGGGACTTTTATATCTTCATGAGTATTCAAGATTAAAAGTGATACATCGTGATTTGAAAGCCAGCAATATATTACTTGATGATGAAATGAAACCTAAAATATCGGATTTTGGAGTGGCTAGAATATTAGGACTAAAAAGTTCTGAAGAAAAAACAAATAAACCTGTTGGAACATAGTAAGTATTTGAAAAAGTCATGCAATATTAGTATTATCCTTGACCTTTTCCAATCTTAAATGCTAAAGTTCGTTCACTAATGTTATTACTTTAGTGGTTACATGTCTCCAGAGTATGCGTTAAATGGCATTGTGTCCACAAAAACAGATGTTTTCAGCTTTGGTGTGTTACTACTAGAGATTCTTAGTGGAAAAAAGAATAATTGCTTTTATGACGTAGATTCTTCGCTCAATCTCATAGGATATGTAAGCTTCCTTAACAACTAGTGCATCAAATTTAAATTCCAATTCAATAGAAGAGTCTATGACAATGTTGGGTTTCTGATAGGCATGGAAGTTATGGAATGAAGGTAGAGCTCTCGAGCTAATGGACCCAGGATTAAATGAAACATGCACTCCCAATGAAGTACTGAGATGCATGCAAATTGGCTTACTTTGTGTACAAGACCATACAATAGATAGACCTACCATGCTTGACGTTGTCTCTTTTTTGTCAAATGATGCTATCCAGCTTGCTCAGCCAAAGCAGCCAGCATTCTTCATCAATGCGGATACAAACAGGTCAGAATTGCCTGGCAACATACAAGAAAGATACTCCATAAATAGTGTAACACTATCTGATATGGATGGCAGGTAAATATGACCTTTGTAAAGCCACTCGTATCCATTTCATTTTATTGAGGACTATTTCACAATTATTTCATTCTTAATGCTGAGATGAGAACATTAAGTAATTTATAGTCCCTTGATTATATGGACAAAGTCATATCATTGCTATGCTAGTGGGAGTTCTCGGTATTGTGAATCTATTTATAATATATTATTTCTGATACCCAAGTTGTGCCTTATTGAAATATTGATACGTAGGATGATTTGAGATCTGACACATGAGCTTATTATATAAGTTGTCATCCAATAGAAGTTGTTCAGTTACAAAAGCAGAAACATATTAAAGCATCTATATAAAAATGTAGCAATTAAATTCTAATGGACTATAACCACAACATGAAAAAAAAAAAACTACAAAACCAATATAATAGTAAAATCAAATTGCAACTTAATTTAATGGGATATATCATTGAGTTATTAACACAATGTAACCTACCAAATATATATATAGGGAGATTATCACATGAAAGGAGTGATTTATTATGAGAGTGAGAGGAGCAAATCTAGGCCGTATAACTATATATGGATGGTCAAGATTTAAAGTCGTTTACCACATCTATATATAAGAATAGTATCAAAAAGTTTAACACCTATTTGACTCAAAAAAAGTCTCTCATTCTCTAACTCCTCCACATTTTACCTTCTTTTGCTGGGAAATTTGTATTGTACACCTTTGAGAACTCTTCAAAATAGAAAATCATCAAGAGCCAATTCTCTTAGAGATGATACTTCTGGATAAACAAGTAATTGCTTTTGGCATTTTAAACAAAGTAGCTCTTATATTATTAATAATCAGAAAATTAATTAAAATATTACTCTTTGATTTCTTAATTTTCCAAGAGCACTCATTAAGTCATGAGATATTCATGCAATTATGTTACATACTTTTCTGATACATACTATACATGATTTTTATACTTTACATGCTTTACACTCTATTTTGACATCTAAATTTATTCAACATGTTTAAATAGTTTCAACTAATAGTATATTCATAATACAATTATTAAACCTGGAAAATAGACACATAGCTTTCTCTGAATCTGCTATGTCTTGCTGTCTAAGTCTAACATTAGCATGGGTAGCTAACAAAAAATAAAAAAATTAATATAAACTAAAAAATATTTTAAACAAAATATCTCTTATTATTTTGATAATTAGAAAATTGATTAAAATATTAGTCTTTGGTTTCATAATTTTCTATTCAACAAAAAACAATATCTTAATTTATATTCCTTTAACTTAATGCTTATCCTTCAATTTTTTTTTATTTTTTTATAAATATAACAAACAAACAACTAATCATTTACCATCCATGCTTTCTAACCTTACCAATGCTTTTCTTTTCTATCACATGTTTAAAAACGGAACTCCATTACATGCAATAATGCGCACAAATTTCATTTCAAATTTCAAGCCAATATAAATTAGAAGTTTCAGAAGAAACTGTTCTATACAAACACCACCTACGAGCAACAAGTAAAAAGATGACAAAAGTGCAAAAAAAAGAGATGAATGCCAACTATGGTGAACACAAAGAGTTAAAAGGAAGAAGCTTAAAGAGAATATATATCCATTTTTTTTTTTTTTTTTTTGGGGATACAAGACCATATATCTTTGTTTGACTTGTATTACTCCATTATCATCTTATTATGAATAAATAATATTTTTCTTCTATTACATACTTATTATACTTTACAATAATTGGGTAGCATATACTAAATTATTTTTATATTGAACTGAACAATATCATATATTTTTCATCCCTTAAAAATGCAAATTTACTAATAAAACTTAATTTTCCTGCACATCGCGCAGGTCAAAGTCCAATTTTAATTTTAATTTGGAGGTTCAAGACGACTAAATTAGGGTCACAATCAATTCTCCAACCTCAAATTTTGCTACCTGAATCATAGAAACCATAGTTTCACAATATCATCACACATGTGCCTAGTAGTATTGCAAGTGAATAACATCAAAAGTAAGACTCTGCTGTCAAAGGTAGCATACAGGCGTTAGTTGACAGGTTGCCCCCATTCATGGGGCACTAGGCAAAACTACTACTACAATTAGACGTATCAAATGGGATCATTGTTTTGTCAAAGCTTGGTGACACTCCATTGGCAATGGTAAGAGGGTGCGAGTATGTGACCTTTTACAGCACAATTGTAGCTGATGGAATTAAACGAATATTATATATAGTTTTCCAATTGACATAGCAATTAAAAACTTACAAACTCCTATAAACTGGATGCAAAACGGAGATAAATTATGGTGTCCACGTACAAAAGATGTTACCCACACTGTTAAAGGCGGATACTATATTCGGATGTTGGAAAGAGTGAAGGGCTAGAGGTGTTGAAATGTGCAACGACTCATGGGACTTGCCTATGACACCTGAAATCAAATTTTTGAAATATTGAAGTGGATTCACATTTGTTTCCTTCATCAAAATTTTTCACTACTCTTGATAGTGTAATTATAGGTGCGTTTGTGTAAGATATTTTTAATAAAAAGTGAATTTTTAAGTACTAAAAAATATTAATTACCAAGATAAATAACTTTTATAAAAAGTGATTTTTTTTTTTAAACTCAAAAAATCAATTTGATCTTTTGCTATTGGAAAGGTTTCAGGTTTGTGAAACTCAAAAGCACACTTTCAAGTAAAATGCAGCTTGTTTGGGGAATACATAATGGAAGAAACAACTTTTGCTTTGAGCATAAGATCCCAAACTCTAAGCTAAGGGCCAATAGCGAAACCAACAGTAAGCAGCTCATGAATCCGCCAAGCTAGCTGCCTAAGGTCTTCTTGCTCCAAATTGGGCTCTTGTACCTCCCCCATCAGATTCGGTCATACACTATCATTATAAATTATGCTAATAATTGATATATTATAACGTGTAAAATTCATTATATATAAATCTAAGACTATATTCTATAAAAAGAAAATTCAAAACTATATTATCATCACTTTAATAAATGTGTGGATAAATTTTTAAAACATACTTTAAAGATAAAACTAAACTAAGAGTAGAAGTATAGACAGTTCTTCTTCTACTTCTCATCGAAAAGCATAAACTAAATTATTTTTTGTTCTTCTTTTTTAAGAAATTCATCAGAATAGGCTACATAAGTATTTTTATAAAAATAAAATTATTTTAAAAATAAACACACTCAATATTAGGAGAGCAAATTATTTTAAAAAAACTTGAAATTGTCTAAATAATTTAAAAATAATAACCTGATTAAATTATTCAGCCAAAATAATCTTGGACAAGAAGTCCAACGAAGACCAATTGTGAATTTTCAATCTGCGATTTGCTGTTATAAGCTGGATTGAATGGAAAGAGGATACGTGTCCTTGTAATTGAATAAAATAGGGGGAAAAAAGGAAAAGAATAAAAGTGAGTGTTAAAGCTCAACCATTATCCTTTAGCCTCAGTTCATCGTTTCTTTTCGGGATCTATAGAAGAACTATTGGGGGCCTTTTTTTGTGGATGCCCCCAATGCATCAGCTCATTGATTTGGAATCAAGGTAAGATTTAGAATCACACTCAATGACCAGGTAATTACGAAATCCCTTGTCAATGTGCGACCATATGCTTCTATCAAGAGGTTGCTTTCCTCCACTCTTACCAATAAGAACTTGCATCTACATGGCTTCGGACTTGTTTATTATAGATTAGCTGATTTTCAGGAACAAACAATAAATTTTTAAAATTTTTAATCATTTACGCTCATTTTTTACAAAATGAGAACTTAAACCAACAGTACAAACACAAAAGATGAACACAGTCAAAGATCAAAATTCTTTTTATTTTTATTATTTTTATACTGAGGTAAACCAAATTTATTATTTTCGTTAGGTTTATGAAACTTATCAGGGGTTGGAATTGTTCACTGTCTAAGAAAAAAGCATGAAACTATGGGTTAATATAGCAATCACAATAAATGGAAGTTGAAACAACATTGAAAACTAAAACACCCCAAGATTGGTATTGCAAATTTGCAACTCAATGCGTTACTAGGGTAGCATTGCAGTTAATGAAGTCAGGCGAAAGTAGCCATTAGTTAGGGCACTCTCGTAATTCCAGCACAATTATTATACTCCCTTTATTTCAATATATCTATCAGTTTGATTAAAATAGTACATTCTTAAATCAATGTATTTAGATACATTGATTTACGATATAATTGTATTAAGATATATTGATTTAAGAATATATCACTTTGATCAAATTAATAGATATATTAAAATAGAAGGAGTATTACAGTACTATTATGTAAGAATGCCTTGTAAAAGGGTCGATCTTTCGGCAAATTGCAATAAGACGTTTTGCCTAAGGTTTCGCAATAAAATTTATACTCATAAAGGACAATTATACAAATAGTGCATACGTTGGGTTTAGGGTTTATTATATATAAATAATAATGCGCCCTCAAAATTTATATAAATAATGCACATGTAGGGTCATGTTAATTTATTTTAGTATATTCAAACTGATTGAAAAATATATTAATTAACATAAGCCATTCACTAATTAATGTCATGCTATTAATTAAGAAAGTCGTTTACATTTTTATTGTATACTATTTGATAGAAAAATAAAAAAAAAATTGTTTATATAAACACTAAAATAATTTATTGAAAAAAATTTGATAGGAAAAAAATTGTAAAAAATTATTGATGAGGTAATATTTTAGTGTTTATATATATCCACTCCTTCCACTTGATCATTTCCATATGTGTATATACATATATATAGTTTAGTGAAAGGGATTAGTCCTCTATATATGATGAATTAAGATTCAAATTTTAGTTAGGAAAGGTGACAACATTTATAAAGAATTCGCAAGTTATGAAGGAAAAAGAGGGAAGGCTTCAAAAAAGAAGTAATAAAAGCAAGGCTCTGAAAACCAAATCAGACATTGAGTTAGAGAAGACACTGATTCAAAGATTTATTGATTCAATCGACGTATAATAAGATATAAATTTATATATAAATATGATTAATTATGTGCTATAAAATATATATAAAAAATAAAATAATACATATGAAAAGTTAAAATATGAAGTACTTAAATTTCACATTATTTAGACTATAAATATTTTACTCTTAAGACTATTATAAGAAACTCAAGTTCCACATATTACTTACACAAAGAGCTTTTTACTCTTAAGATACTTATTATAAATACTTTGTCACATTATTTTATACTTAACTGTAGACCTTTTTAGAAGAGTAAAAAATTTAGTAGGCCTTAACTTAGTCAATCAAAGTGCATTTTTGGCCCCTTTTTTTCTCCACAATAGGGTTATCAACCTTACCATTGGTGATTAGAATTTTAAAAAATGAATTTGCTAAAAAAAAAAAAAAATTCATCAATTCGACCAATGAACCGGCCGATTTTTTATCGATTCACATCAATTTTTGGAAATGTGGCTTTTGTACTATGACCAGACCAACCTAAAGATTGGTTCTTGGTCCAACCGGTTGGACTAGCAGATCCGGTTTGGTTTTCTAAACAATGATGATAAGAGAATAAGGGGTTTAGAGGATTTCAATCACTCTTATGCACAAATTTAAAAGTGACAAGCAGAAGGCAATGAAAGGCTTATAATGTACTTTTATGATTTTACCTTTTACTAAAATAGTTGAGTATAATTAATATATTTTATAATAAATATTAATTTAAAAAAAATTATATATTTTCTAAATTCTACAAATATTTCCTTTCTAAAAATATTTTTTAAGGAGAGAATAAATTTTGATGGAAGCTGATAAAAGATTAAGAGGGAAATATAATTTTTATGAAAAGTTGAAATAAAATGAGAATGAATTGATAAAGATGGCATTTTAATGTTTCAATAGGGACAAGACAATAAATTAAATTCAAATTTTAACAAAATCTCCAATTTGGGAAACCATAAAATAAAAATTTTGGAGGATTTTGAGCAGTTAATTAAAACCTCCAAATATTATGTACCCAAAAATAAAAAATAAAAAATCCAAATATCTTTTCCTACTAACATAAATATTTCCTTTCCCTTTTTTTTTTCCTCCTAAGCCAAACTCGCACCAAATGTGGTCCAAATAAGATTGTATCGAACCTAGGGAAACCAAAATGTATCTTTAGTCCCAATTTATTTTTTATCAAATTTCATTGGAATATTAATTATTTATCATTTTTATAATTATCAGCACCAATAAATTTATATAAAATTTGAAAAGAATAAAATAATTAATATATCTTATTAATAATTAAAAACTAAAAAAATAAGGATAAATATATGTTTAATTATAATATACTAACAGTGTAAAAGATTTTATATAATCAATCAATTATATTATCCCATTTGCATAACTATCTAAGTAGTGGGTCTAAAAGTTTACTATATTTGTTAATATAATAATATATAATTAAATAACAGTATAAAATTTTTTTACATTGATGATGCATATATATATTAAATCGTAAATATAATTACTTATAATTTTTTGTTTTTATTATTTTTATAGATAACCAATATGAGGTTGATCAAGGTGATAAGTATCTTGACCTCTTAATTAGATATCTCATATTTGAGTCTGATAATAGAAAAAATTCTCACTAAGAGATCCTTACCTCCTTCGGGAATGTTTGTTGGATCGAGTTGGCTTAGTAAGGTTTCTAGTAATATGGTCTGGGTGGTCCCAATCAAACGAAAAAAGAAAAAAAAATATTCATTTTTATAGATAACGGGGCACCGCTTTGCCCATATGTCACTACTCACTGGTTTGCTCAAAGATACCATTCGTAGAACATGAGATGGCCTTTTCACCCATCTACAGTGCTTTTAGAAACAATTGACTGGAATGTAGTTGTTTTCGAACCATTTACTTGCTTGTTGTTGTTTGTGCCACGGTGGAGAGTTGCAATTTTTTTTTTTTTGTCAATCCATTGTTACAAAGAGAACCTGCGCCACCATTCCCTGTCAGAGATTCTCTACGGGACAAGACTAGCCAGGCATGGCTCCTATAGGTGGAGCAACATGAACCAGCGCCACCTAGAGGACAAGACACTTCAGGCAGGAGTTCACTCAGGTGGAGCAGAATGAAGATGCGCCATCATGTGTACCTTATCAGCTCCCTATAAAATCCCCTTATTCTCTCCCCCCTCTCACCCGCAACGAGCACAACCCACACCTGCACTCTGGTTTTTTTTTTAGTGCCTTATATTGATATAAATTGGGTGATCCTGTGTGGTTCATAAACATAAAATTTGTTTAGTGATCTTGGGTAGTTTAGCAGATCCTGTAAAGGTAATTTAAAATTTATTAGTTACTTATAGTTTTTAATTAATTTATTTTTAGTTTATAAGTATAATAATTTTGCTAAAGAAATTAAATATTAGGCTTTAATTTTTTAATGAGTTCAATTTTGTAAAAATTATTGTGTTAAAAATTATTCTATTTATCCATGAGTTTATTTTTCTTTTTTTAAGATTATGCTTTAATTTTATCAACGAGTTCAATCTGTAAAAAATATTATTAATTTTTTTAAGAAAATTATAAGAGCTTCTAGTGAATTTTTTTATGAGTTTAGTTTTAAAAAGTTTTATTAGGATATTTTTAATCTTGTTTCTAATAAATTTTTTATTAGAAACATTAGGCTATGTAATAAAAAATTTATTAAAGAGATTATTAGGATATCTTTAGTTTTGATCATTAGGCTTTAATTTTCTTCATGAGTTCAGTTTTTTAAAAATCATTGTGATAGAAAATATTGTATTTATTTATGTGTTTAAGTTTTTTTCTTTTTTAAGAGTAGACTTTAATTTTATCAATGAGTTCAATTTGAAAAACTATTAGTAATTTTTTTAAAAAAAGTATAAGAGCATCTAATTAATTTTTTTTATGAGTGTAGTTTTAAAAAGTTTTATTAGGATATATGTCGTCTTGTTTCTAATGAAAAAAATTATTAGATCAAACATTAATTATAATAATATGACTATTATAACTTCAGTAACAATTTTTTTCTTTTTTGACATATATCTTCACATAATATTTTCAAATTTTTGTGGAAAGTGTAACAAGTAAATTTTAATCTATATTACTAAACAAATAAAGTAGTAAGAAAACTATTAAATAAAAATGATTATATTACTATTTTATATAAAGAAGCATATAAATAATTTGATAATTAATATTTTTTTTAATAGATGGCATCTAGTTCTTCTTCTTCATCACGAGTTAGTCGTCCCAGTCCAAAAATTGCATCTTTGTTGATGATGCAAGAGACACATGTTTCACAGTATATTTAGAATGGACATTCTGATTAAGTGTAATTAAGTTGTTAGAGGAAAATCTTCTATTCGTAGCAGGGGTGAGTAAATTCCTATTGAGATTATTCTGTGCTTAGAGTAGGCAGGATTTCTTGAAGTTGCAAAGCTTGAATTTTTTCAAATTAAGCACACATTGGTATCTGCTCTAGTAGAGCATTGGAGACCAAAGAAACGTACATTTCATATGCCTCTGGGGGAATACACGATTACGCTGCAAGATATTGCTATCCAAATGGGTCTTTGTATTGATTGGAGACCAGTTATTGGCAATACTTCTAGTCCATAGCAACCTTATCTCTAGCAACTACTTGGCATAACTCCCTTGCAAAATGCTTTGCATGGTTATCGATTGAAAATGGGGTGGTTAGAAACTCACTTTAGTGATATAAATAATCATATTGGCAATGAGGTCCAGCTTCAGTGATTTGCTCGAACATATATTTTGCAATTGATATGGTTACTTTTGTTTCTAGATCATTCTGGAAACTTGGTACCCTTAAGATTTCTACCATTAATAGAGGATTTTGCCTTGGTTAGACAATACAGTTAGGGATCAAAGGTGCTCTCTTATTTATATAGTGAGCTTTGCAAGTGTACGGATTATAATCGACGTGAGATTAGAGGCATGGCTCTGTTGGTTCAGCAGTGGGTGTGGGATAGATTCCCATCGATTGCTTCAATTTCTCGAGTGGAGACCTCCAATGCCCCACACAATACTCGGTATGACTTTTTTCTTTCTTTTTTTAGAAGATTTCTGTTTAGATAATCATTACATGTTTATAATATTTGGTTGAATACGTGAAATTATAGATGGATAGGTGGTAAAACTTTTATGGCCATACGACGAGACTTGCCGTACTATCGTCACAGGCTTGATCAATTAAAGCAGAAAGATGTAATAATTGCTTATTGATGCCTCTATAATCTCTTATTGGCTATTAATTCTTTCTCTAATCAAAGAAATTGGAATCGATGGTTCCAACCTAACTAACGCTAACATAAATTAAGCAATCAAATTATTATCAACAAATGACTTAATAACCATAAAATGCATATTGATATATAGCTCAGTGACATACCTAATATATTTGCATAGATAAAATTTGAATTTAATTTACAGTGATTTGAGAAAGCATTAGATTAAGACAGATATGATGACCATCCCATTTAGTGATTTGCCACTTGTTTGTCTTCTTTCCTAAAATTGCCTTCATTCACTTGGGGCAACCTTCTCTGTGTCTTGTGCACTTTGTGTAAAAAATTGTTGATGTTGGTTCGACCATAATACATGTTTGATGGGCTTTCATAAAGCAATATATGACAGCCATCTGTCACAACATACTCGGAGGGCGCCATGACGAGAGGTAACAAAAAAATTTTGAAAATATAATTCAATGGAGTCGCCACCAATTTTTATTATGGGAAAAATCGAAAAAATCTTTTAAATTTGCAAAATCGGTCTTTTTAAAGAGATTGAATTCAGGAGTCCAATTATACATAGGGAAGGGTGAAAACTTAATCCCACTGCACCCCTAATACATCCATTTTATAACAGTTAACCTAGAGCTTGTTATGCAAATGAATTAATAACCTTAATAATATTTATTTTTCCCCTTTAAAATAAAATAATTTATTTACAAAAGAAAAGCAAAGAAAAAATAATGCAGCGATTATTTACAAAAAGAGCAAAATTAATATAACAATTATTTACAAAAGAGAATATACAAAATTAATATGATAATTATTTACAAAGCAAAACTAGTACAATAAAGGCAAAATTAATGTAACAATTATTTATAAAAAAAAGAAAAGAAAACAATAATAATAATATGATAATTATTTACAACAGGAAAGAAAAGTAAAATTATATAATAATTATTTCCAAAAAAGGATAGATATATAATTATTTACGAAGGAAACAGAAATTAATATAACAACTATTTACAAAAGAAAAAGAAAGTAAAATTAATATTATGATTATTTGCGAAAGAAATAGAAACTGATATAATAATTATTTACAAACAAAAAATAAAGTAAAATTAATGTTACAATTATTTAAGGAGTTAAAATTGAACAAAATTTAAGAAAATTTAATTTTTTATTTGACGGAGATTATCTGCTCCTACGTATCTTTTGATGCAATGAGGAATTTAAAATCACATAGTTCTTGTAGAAAATAATTGTACGTTGAGTTGATTTTATTTATGAAAAGAGTTTTTTTATTTTTTTTTAGAAAAAAATACAAATCCACTCTTACACAGGATTAAGGATAGCATCAACTATACAATAAATTCTTACAATCTTTACAATTCTTGATAATGGTTGAACCATATATCAGTATCGTAAATTTGTTGCGAGGATAAAAAGATGAAAAAAAAGAAGAGCTTTCATCAAAAAGAAAAACCAGTTTTTTTATAATTGCTAAGAAGTACTAAAAAGTCAAAATTAAAAAATGATTAGCAAGATAATTAAAAAAGAAAAAAAAACGAAATCAACACATCTAAACAATTCAAATATTTTTTTTTAATTTTATTTGACTAAAAGTTAAACAATCAAAAAAGAAGAGACCAAGACACTACCCTAGCGTACAAAAAAAAAGAACAAAAAGTGGAAGCCGAAAGTGAAATAATAAAAATGGATCAATATAAAAATCAAATATTCAGAAAAGGAAATAAAAGCATCGATTTACACAAAAAGAAAAAAAACCTAAAAACTAAGAGATACGCTATTCATGGATAAGGAATTGCACCGCGTTTATGGTTAGGGAGGGGGACTATGCGGCGTAGACATACCACAGGAGAGATAACGGGAAACAACAGGAGCGATGGTGAGTGAATCTTCCATATTCCTGCTTATTGTTGGGTGGAAAAAATGCTGTGATAATAGAGAAAATAGATAACTTTCAATGATTTCTGATTATTGTTTACGGTCTTTTCTGATTTTTGACCATTGTCCCTCTTTATTGCTGGTATTTGATGCCTATTTATAGATGTTTGGGGATGAACAAAATTAATGACAAAATAATTTAAATTGATATTGATAGTGAGATTTGATTTGATTGACATAAATTAAAACCAATAAAAAGATGCTGATTGACTAATTAAGAGATAAAAATTAACATTAATTGATAAATTAAGATATATTGATTGATACTAATTGACAATTTAAAATATACTGATTTATACTAATTGACCTTAAATGGATACAATTTTTATTTTTTGATTTTTTTGATTTTTATCTTTATTAATTTTTGGATTAAGATATTACTTGGACTTGGGCCAAAAGATTGGGCTTTTATTTTTTATTTTTTTTAAATTTGAAAAATATTTCGGATAAAATATGGCGTTCACACTATCTATACAGCTTCTTTGCTATCAAATTATAAACCAACATATAGCTCATCTCTAACATGCTAGAAACAAGGCACATCTAACCCCAAAAATTCATCCGTCTCTTGATTAGGGTGGTCCCAATTGATATAATTATAATGTGGAGACATATTCCAAAATGATATCTTTGTCAAATGTGTTACACCTATAAAAATATCATCAAGTCATGAAAGGGTTCTAGTAAAATCATAATATATATAAACAATTATACGAAAACTAGCCACCTTGTTGTGGAAATTGTTCTCTAATATGCAATGAGGATGCAATAGAAAAAACTATAATAGCTAGAGAATTCAATTCAACTTCAGACTCAGAAAAATTGCCATAAAAAATTTCATCTTCGTTATCATCTTCATCATCATCTTCATTTTCATTTGACAATAGATTCCTAATACAATCTTCACATTCATCTAACAAGTATACATCAACATTATAACGATCGCCAAATACAATAACAAAGTGAATAGGAGGGGCAATAGGCAAGAATGAACTGCAACATCAATCTCAGCATACAGTTCGAGCATCACTAAAGCAGATTGTTGCTCAAAGATGTTGATTATGTAATCAATATCATCATCATCAACTATCTCAAAAGTAGTATAAGTACTGGCGAATTTTGTCATGCACCTCATAAAGTAAGGCACATCACATATTTTGTGAGATTAATGGTCAGATGTGAGGGTGCACAAATATACCCTCACATCTGATTATTAATCTTATAAGGTGTTTGGTACACCCTAACATCTGACCGTTAATCTCGCAAGATGTGTAATACATCTCACAAAAATGACAGAATTTATCATAAGAGTACTGCTATCTTGAGCAATTGAAAATACGCAAGTGAGACTTGAAATTGTATAATTTTCATCCTAAACAACTTAAACACAACAAGTCAGTAAGTAAAATTTTTGCGCTAATTAAAAGCACAGTAGGATTGACCTCCAATCCGTTTTACACGGAAGTTAGGATGGGTCCAAGTGTAACATTTTTCCACATCAGTCATAAAAGTCTTCATGTCCTACCTACTACCTAGAAGCTATGTGGAAATAGAAGTGAAAGCGCGCAAAGGAAACCGTGAGGCTGAAGGTAAGATCGTATCGTGTTGGATGCTGTGACCAATTACTTTGGCGTTTCGGGTATTGAGATTCAGACAGAACGCTAACCTAGTAAAGCAGGGCCGATTAAGTGAGGTACCATAATGAGAGATGCTACAGAGTCAGAAAATCTTTGGACGACTTTTACATAGACATAAAGTTGTTGGATAAAATAAAGGAGATGAACCACTCATTCATTCAAAATTCATAGTATGACACATTATTCTAAACTTTTTTGGCTCTCCAGCGTTTCTATTCTTTCTACCACATGATTTCGCAGATTCCTTGGATTCTTGTTGAGCATCAAGTTCTTTCTATTTCATATTTGTTATTAAGGATTAAGGATGTTGATTTTGCATTTCATATAATCGATTTTTAATTTCTTTTTTCTTTTTGGGAATTTTAGGTGGAAAGGCTAAGCCTTCGAAGAAACCCAAGTATGGAAAGAGAAAACGACGAGGTATCTCATTCAAACCCTTTTGGAATTTTTTATTGTCTTCAATTCTTGTTCTCTTTATTATTTCAATTGGTGTTGTGATCGAACATAAATTTCGAGGTTGATGCACTTTGGTTTTGAGAATTAGCAATAAAATTTAAGGACGACAGGTGATGGAACCGTGGATTTTGGGTTTGGTTGAATTATTGGTTGTTTTCTATGTAGTGAAACTTTGCAAATTGCATGGGTCTGATTTTATAATCTGGCATATTGACATTCGTAAATTTATGTTTGTTTTTTATATTCGTGTGGATTTATGTTTGTTTTAACCAATTTTAGCACAAGTTTTGGCTCAAATATAGGGTTAGTAAGCTTCAAGCATCTTTTTTATGTTATTTTTCATAAAAGATTTTTTTTTTTTTTTTTGATACTCTCTAGTTTAAGTACTCTCAAGTTTAAGTCCATACTAGTAGTTTATAGTAATTTGCAGTTACAAGAAGTTAGTAGGAGTGAAATAGTCATGAGAGGTTTGAATAATATATGTGGTGGTCTAGATGGGCAGTCTAGCCTACTTCCACTCCTAGTAGTAGCTAGTAGAGGCACTAGAATTTGGAAAGAGCAATGCCATCCGGTTAGAAAATATAATCAAAATTCTTGATAGAAATTATAGCGGTGGATGAATATTATAAAGTGATAAGGTTCACTTAATCATCTAAAGGTAAGTAATGATGCTTATTATTTTAATAATAAAATTCTAACCAAAATTCTGATTGTTTAATATTTTTCATCTAAAAAAGTAAAGCCAAACACACCAAATTAAAGCCTAATCAGATGTCATACTCACATAGTGAAATTGTGACATCATATATTCATATTCATATAGCTAGAACATGTTGATGGAGAATGGATAAATAAGAAGTAAGAAGCTACTTAGAAAAGAAAACAAAAAATTTAACATGAATTATAATCCAATAGAAGTGATTTAGTATAAAAGTAAGAGGAGCAAACTTAACCATTAGATCTTATATAAAAAGTTAAAATTAAAATATAAAATCATATATTTTTTTAAGTGATCATATAATCTTTAAATAATTTTTAGTTTTCACTATCCATATATAGTTATATGACCCGAATTTAGTCTTCTTACTCTTATAATAAACAATTTCTCTCATTTGATCATGTTTCATTAAATTAATTTGGGAATAGGCATATTAGGATTTTTACTTTTCTTTTTGGACGTGTTATTGAGATTATTAAAGAAATAGAACTATTAACCACAAATCAAGTAGCAAAGATAAATTTATGGAAACAGCCAAGCAGACGAAAGATGAATCCTGTGTAAGTCTATAACAGCTCAAAATTCATTTGCTTTATTTATTAAGGTAAACAATATCTTATCTATTTTGATTATTACAAATATCGAATCATTTTGCAATTTAAGAAGAAAGCATGCGAACTCCAGATGAATATACCAATGCTTGAAAACTAGACTAATACACCCCAAGATTGTTACTGCAAACCACACCAAAAAAAAGAAAAGATTGTTAATGCAGACAAATTCATTGCATCATAAGTGTCGAAGTGTCGTAGTGCGGATGACACAAAAATGAACTATGGATGAAAATAACCGTTAAGAAACTATCGCAACTCAAGCACACATATGTTGAGAGCACTGCGTGGAAAGGAAAGATATAATACACATTTATATGAATGCCTTGTAAAAAGATGGATCTTTTGGTAAATTGCAATAAGATCTTTTGCCTAATGTTCGGATGCATGTTGACATTACAGGTTCTGTGAATTGAGTTAGAAGATACCACCATAGTAGACGTGTGCAATTAATTGGTTGTCCACTTGAAAGGCTTTAAGCAACCAGAGTGGGAGAATGGTGAACATTATTCAGTTCAGCTCTTGCCACTTGATTACATCTCCTTAATATGTTTTAATCTTTGAAGTGATTGGGTGATAAAACAGAACATAGATGATCAGAGTTAATCTTCAGTTTTCCTATATGCTACTCATTTATTTCCTATTTTTGGTCCTGATTGGCATCTCCCAAGCTGATGACATTGGCATTTATTGGGGTGAAGAAGATGATGTGGAAAGTCTTGCCCATACATGTTCAACAGGAAAGTACTCCCATCTAAACATAGCTGGCCTCGACACATTTGGAAATGGTCGAACACCAAAAATCAACCTTGGACGTCGTTGTGATCCTTATATAAATGGGTGCACTGTTGTTAGCTCAGATATCAAAAATTGCCAGAAGAAAGGGATCAAGGTGATGCTCTCTATTGGAGGAGCAAGTGGAACAATCGATCTGACTTCTTCTGAGGATGCTAAAAATGTTTCTGAATACCTGTGGAACAATTTCTTAGGTGGTAACTCATCTTCACGCCCCCTTGGGGATGCAATACTAGATGGCATAGATTTCTGCCCCATGGGCAGCTTAGGATACTGGGGGGACCTTGCACGTTACCTCAAGTCAAAAACAACACCAGATGTTCGCTTAAGTGCATCTCTTTTATGCCACTCTGAAAAATTTGTGAAATCTATCCTTAATAGTGGACTTTTTGACCATATTACGGTATTGTTCATGGGCAGTCCTTCATGCAACTATAAGGATGGCAATCCTGACATCGTTATAAGTTCATGGAACCAATGGGCCATGTTAAAAGTGGGCAAAATATTTTTGGGGTTGTCAGCATCTCCGGATGCAAGTTTATCTGGTTATATTCCTATTGCTTTGTTAAATTCTCAGATCCTCCCAGTCATAAGGAAGTCGCCTAAGTATGGAGGCATAACGTTGTGGTCAAGACAATCTGATAAACAAACTGGCTATAGTGATTCCATCAAAATTCTGCTGTGCAAACTGCAAAGCCCTCCACAATGCAATAGGCGTGGCATTAAGTTTACCGAAAGTTTTGGTTATATGTCAATGGCTAGCTTCACGATTAATGAAAGTGATGGAATTAACCACGATTGCTGCGAGGTTATATGCAGTAGCAATTGTTCCTGTGATGCCTATGCACCAACAAATTATGCTACCAACACTGGATGCCAGATATGGAGTAAGGAGTCAACCTTCAACAGATCTTCAGGGTCAAATGGGCAGAAAATTTATATTGCCAATAAAGGTAAGTCCTGTTTTATCCTGCAACTTTATGTTGTTTTTGTATCTTTGAATGGGACAAGATTTAGTTCTTATTGTTGTTTGGTTATGTTAACGTCACTTATAATTTTTTTTTTTTTTTTTGGGTGTACAAAGAAGGGCAAGAACACACACCTGGTGGAAGCAACAAATCCCATGCAGGTCAGCAAACAGCACAAAATGTTTTGCAGAAGAACCACAACAATTTATAGTTACATGCAGATTTCAAATAATCTAAAACAATTAAGATAATAACAAATCAAAGCAATAATAAAGACCACTAACCACAGTTAATAGCAAATACAAGATCCTAACTGGTTTACGATGAGCTATTAGTGTCTCTTTGCAATGGTTTTCCAATCTTGAAAAGAACCACCAACCTCAATTCAAAATTACCATTTTCACAATTTGCAAATTACCTTGTGATAAGTTGCAGTTATATGGATCGTCACTAGTGTGGGAGCTGCCCTTGCAATAACTTTTATCTGCTACTTAAGTTGTGTATTTTGGAGGAAGTACAAAGCAGAAGGTTGTCACTACACTATACCTTTTAAATAATGTATGATAAGCTGTAGACTTACTGCTATATAGAACTTGAGCTTCATTGTCATTTTACCAGTGGATACAAGAAAGAGGCAAAAGAAGCTAATACATGACATTGGAGGCAATGCAATGCTCTCCAAGATGAATTACACAGCCAAAAAGATCAAAAAAGAGGGAAACACTAGCTATGAGATTGAAATATTTAGTTTTGAGAGCATGGTCATTGCTACAAACAATTTCTCAGCCTCTAATAAGCTTGGAGAGGGAGGATTTGGACCTGTTTATATGGTATTACCTAGACACCTTCTTAAATTGAAACTATCTTAGATAAGAAAGAAAGTAAGTAATGTAATGACACTTTCAGGGTAGATTAACAAACCAACAAGAAATTGCGATAAAACGACTCTCTAGGAGTTCAGGGCAAGGGTTAACAGAGTTTAAGAATGAAGCTAAACTCATTGCCAAACTCCAGCACACTAATCTTGTGAGGCTCATAGGGCTCTGCATCCAAAGAGAAGAAAGAATGCTGATCTATGAGTACATGCCCAATGGAAGCTTAGACTTCCACTTTTTTGGTAGGCATTCTTTATCTTAATATATGAATGATTCTTGCAAGTTTTACCACTTAATAATATGCATTTTGTGCTGAAATAGATGCAGAAAGAAGGAATGTTTTAGATTGGGAAAAACGACTCAATATTATTGAAGGCATTGCTCAGGGACTTTTATATCTTCACAAGTATTCAAGACTAAAAGTGATACATCGTGATTTGAAGACTAGTAATATATTACTTGATGATGAAATGAAACCCAAAATATCGGATTTTGGCATGGCCAGAATATTAGCACTAAAAAGTTCTGAAGAAAAAACAAATAGAATTGTTGGAACATAGTAAGTATATGATAAATTCATGTAATATTAGTACTGTTCATGATATTTTCCAATCTTAAATGCTAAAGCTCATTCACTAACGGTATTGCTGTAGTGGTTACATGTCTCCGGAGTATGCGTTGAATGGCATTGTCTCCGCAAAAATAGATGTTTTCAGCTTTGGTGTATTACTACTTGAGATTCTTAGTGGGAAAAAGAATAATTCCTCTTATGACCTAGATTCTCCACTCAGTCTCATAGGATATGTAAGCTTCCTTCACAACTGGTGCATCAAATTTTAATTCCAATTCAATAGAACAATGTATGACAATGTTGGGTTTCCTATAGGCATGGAAGTTATGGAATGAAGGTAGAGCTCTCAAGCTAATTGACCCAAGATTAAATGAAACATGCACTCCCAATGAAGCACTAAGATGTATGCAGATTGGCCTACTATGTGTACAAGACCATGCAACAAATAGACCTAATATGCTTGATGTTGTCTCCTTTTTATCAAATGATGGTATCCAGCTTGCTCAACCAAAGCAGCCAGCATTCTTCATCAATGTGGATACAAACAGGTCAGAATTGCCAGGCAACAGCCAAGAAAGATACTCCATAAATAGTATAACAATATCTAATATGGATGGCAGATAAATATGCACTTTGCTAGACAATTAGATAATTAGTGCAATGATAAATCCACCTGCTTCCACTTTGTCTTATTGAGGACTAATTCACAACTATTTCATTCTTATTGCTAAGATAAGAAGATTAAGTAATTTATAATCCTCTGGTTATAGAGATGAAGTCGTATCATTGCTATGCTAGCTAGAGTTCTCAGTATTGTGAATTTTAATTTTGATTTGGAGATTCAAGATGACTAAAATTAGAGTCATAGCCAATTCTCCAACCTCAAATTTTGCTACTTGAATCACAAAAACCCTTGTTCCACAATATCGTTATACATGTGCCTAGAAGTATTGCAAGTGAATAGCATCAAAAGTAAGACTATGCTGTCAATGGTAGCACATAGACTTTAGTTGATATGTTACCCCTATTCATGGGTCCCTTGGCAAAACCACAGCAATTAGATGGTATCAAATGGAATCTTTATTTTGTCGAAGATTGGTGACACTCCATTAGCAATGGTAAAAGGGTGTGGGCATGTGACCTTTTAGAGCATAACGATACAAGATGGAATTTGAGGAATATTGTAAATAATTTTCCATTTAACATAGCAATTAAAATCTTTCAAACTCCTATAAACGGGATGAAAAATGGAGATAAATTATGGTGGCCATCTGCTAAAGATATTGCCTACACTGTTAAACGGGAATACTATATTGAAAAGAGTAAAGAGGTAGAGGTATTGAACTGTGGAACGAGCTATGAGACTTGCCTATGACATTTGAAATCAAAATTTTGAAACAAAATTTTGAAATATTAAAGTGAATCGCACTTTTTTCTCTTCAACAAAATTTTTTGCTACTCTTGATAGTGCAACTAGATCTGATCATTGGCTATTGGAAAGGTTTCAAGTTTGGCAGAGGCAGTAGTGGACCTTCTTCCGTTTTAGTTCAAGTTGATGAATAAATCTGTGCCATTGAATTTCAATTCTAAGATTGAGATTCTATATTTTTAATATTATGAGTCTCATTTTATACTCATAAAAAATTTATATTTAAAATTATGAAATTATATTATGACCCCTATTTTAATTAAAGGACATAAAATTAATGACATAATATTATATATAATTTATTAAATAATATAATAATTTTAAAATTATAATTTTACCTTTCTTTAGTTTTTTTTCTCTCTGGCTCTTCTTCCTCCTGCCAAGTGCAAACTCATCTTCCCAACGTTAATCCAGAATGTTCACCCAGATATTATGCAATCATCCTTTAAAGCATGATTGAAAAATTCACATCTTTATGATATTTAGACCCAAATAAAACACCATTCTCAGAGTAGAGGAAAAAAGAAAAAAAGCAAGGAATAGTAGCATAATGAAGAGGGGAAGGAGCATCCCTTGGAGATTCTCTGGGCGTCCAATTCCAAAGAGGGGACAAGTGAAGGTTGGAATGCATAGAGTTGGAAAGCTAACCGGTATGAACAACAATATGTGAACAAAAATTGGGATAACTCATAGTGGCCCCTTTACCCATTAATTCTGCCACAACTCGTGTTTGAACTTTAGCCAAAACTTGAAAGAATTAATTTTTTCAAATGTAAATAGATCAAAAAACAAGGAGTACTTCACACATAATAATTAATATATTGCATCATCAGTGGGTGGGTGAAGCAAGGCTATGCTTCACCTCCACACCTCCAACACAAATGGTGGGTTGTTGGCACTTATATATTGCATCGTCGGATTAAATTCAAACCCAGTAACCCTCAAGTTGTATTCATTGAGCATCCTTGGATCAATCTATATATCGATTGGTTTGGTATTCTGAACCTTCACATCAACGACGAGGTGCTGCAGAAGCTTCACACAGCGTTTGGGAAGGGTGGTGATGGTGACAAGGTGCCAAAATTGGGATGAAGGAAGAGAACGGTGGCTTTTGGGGCCGAACAGGCTACAACTTCGATGGACCCGGTTTTGGGTCATGCCTCACCGGTGATTGCGGCTCCGGCCAGATAGAGTACAGCGGTGCCGGAGCGCCCCTCTCGCACCTCCCGAGGTAAGATGCTGGAAGTGGGTGTTAATTATAGATTAATTAGGAATTATTAAGCAACTTTTAAAATTATAATTTTACCTCAGTCATGACTTTTTCTCACAATACATACCAATCATCAACTTGGACCACAACTAAAGAGGGTCCACCATAGCCTCCGCCTTCAAGTTTGTGGAAACTCGAAAGTGCTCTTTCAAGCAAAATGCAGCTTGTTTAGGGAATACTGAATGGAAGAAACAACATTTGCTTTGATCATAAGATCCGAAACTCTAAGCTAGGGACCAATAGAGAAATCAACAGTAAGTAGCACATGAATCTACCAAGCAAGCTGCCCAAGTCAGATGGCACCTAATGGCAGTCAAAAACTAAACACTGTAACCAGCACACATAAAATAAGAAACTAAAAAGTCTCAATAAGGGCACAGAGGAGATGAACCGCCAGAGGAGATATTTTCCAAGAGCATATTGGAGGTGGTTAGTCCAGGATCATTGAAGACAAAATCTGTGAAGTTCATTCAAACAGTGGAGATCTAATACTTACATAAAGGAGCAAAGGAGAAGATTGCAACCGGGAGGTGTCAAAAGGTGGAAAAATGGATGGAACAGTGAAATGACCACTTTGTTTGTTGACAACCTTCCTGAGGAGATGTGTTGGGAATGGCTTCTTCAAATTTAAAAATTTGAAGAGGAAGTAGTTGATGTATACGTCTCGCACAAGAAGAGGAAGAAAGCTAATAGTCCTTTTGGCTTTGTCATATTCAAAGATAAACAGGAAGCAATGAAGGCAAGTAATAGGTTGGATGGCTTGGTTATCCGTGAAAAGAAGATCCAAGTCTCCTTTGCCAAATTTAGCAAGGTCTATCAAAATGTAAACAAGAGTGTGAATAGCATTAAGAAATATGAGGAGAAGAAGGTGAAGGGGAGTGCTACTAGAGAAGCCCTCAGGGATGGTAGAAGCTACAAAGAGATGCTCAAAGCAAGCCTATGACCCCGAGACGAAGGTAGGACGATCCAATGAGAAAGAGAAGGAAGGTGGAGATCCAGTGCAAAGATCTAGGAAAATGGACTCGTCTATTGTGAATCATAACAAGCAACAGCATGAGGATATAACATTGGTGGATCAAGGGGGTGTATGTAACGATAACTAACATTGAATGGTTAAAAAGAAGCATTGTAGGGGAGGTTAACCAAGCAAGAGGTTTCGACTCCATCTCTGAAAGGGTTTTCTAATGCTGGCCATCTACTCAAATGGTTGGAGCATACGGAAAATTTAAATTTCTGATCACTTTTCCTTCTCAAGAGGAAGTGGATGAACCTCTTTCCCCACACTATGATGTTTGGTCATCTATTTTTAGGGAGGTAAGGAGGTGGAGTCTAGATGAAAGCAATCAAGATAGAAGAGTATGGCTAGAGTGCATTGGCCTACCATTATACGGGTGGTCTGTTAACAACCTTCATAAGATTGGGGAGCTATGGGGACAAGTGGTTTGTTGCGATGAGCCTACAAGGGGAAAGATGATTTTAGCTCGGCAAAGATTCTTGTTGATACTCCATGTTTTCCTATCATTAATAATTGGATTTGGTTCATTCTAGATGGTGTTAAGTTTAAGGTTCATGTACGTGAAGTCTACTCCGATGTTGCTTAGATCTGGACAAGATGCGGTATTAAGCATGAGTCTAGTGGAGTAGTTAAACTTGTTTCCTCATCTCTTGAGGATTTGATTGGCGATTCAATTGAAGGTGCAACTCCTCATAATAATCTCAATGTGAGTAAGGATGAAGTGGTGGAAGCTGAACCGTCTCTGCATGTAGAAGGTGAATAAAGGTGGGAGGCAAATGATAGGCAGATGCATTTAATTTTTGGAGAACCACTCAAGACCCACAGTGCCAAAGGAAAAGGTTCTAGACCAAATGATGATGCTGATCTATCCAAGACCACAACGGTTTCTCTTAATTGTCTTGCTGGAACAAATGATTTCTGCTTTAATATCTCAAGGAATGAGAATGGGCCGACCCATGTGGGTAAGAGTAAAGGAGCTTATGGGAATTGCAAGGAAATGGGCCGCTGTGCCTATTGCATCCCATCTAAAAGTCTTGGAAGTGGTATAAGAGACCCAAATAGTTTATACTATGCTGAAACTAGCGCATTACGGTGCTGAAGTACAACATAGGTCTGCTCTCACTGAGGTGGAAAATGCTGCTGTAGATGAGGATGTTGAGGCCATCGGCAATAATCCTAATAGTGGTGATTCCAGGGAAAAATGGGCAGATCCTGAAAGAGAAGAGGCGAGACTACGTGGAGACTTGGAAAACAATTGGGGTTTCATGTTGAGGAAGAGGAAGATATAGTTGAAGCTCTGATGAAGACAAGAAAAGGAGAAAGGGTTGCAGGGACCAAGAAAAGAGGGTGTCCGCCCAAAGGGAAAGGGAAAGGGAAAGGCAAATAGAAGACTTGACTTGAGATTCCAGTTAGGTGTCTCTTTCATTGATAGAAGATGAGGATTTTTTGCTGGAATGTTAGGGGTGTCGGTGGTGCCGGCAAACGTGCAGCAATTGGGAAATTAATGGGTGAAGTTAAACCTATGATATGCGGACTGGTGGAGACTAAACACTCCTCTGTCACAGATAGGTTGGTTAAGAAATGGTGGGGTGGTGATGATTGTCGATGGGAGGCAGTGGGAGCTATTGGTGCTAGTGGGGGTTTGATTTGTTGTTGGAATAAAGATCTTTTTGAACTTGCCAATACTGTGAAAGGTAGGTATTAGTTGTGTCTTGATGGTGTTTTGAAGCATTTTTCTTTGAACTGTACTGTGGTTACCATCTATGCACCGAATGATAGAATAGAAAGGAAAGAAATGTTGTTGGAGCTGTTGGCTTTAGGATTCTATCTCGGTCCCTTTCTCTTTAGGGGGACTTTAATGAGGTGCTGTCCCCTGAGGAAAGAAGTGGTGGCCAACATAATAGAGGAAGTGTGCAGGAGCTTTTAGATTGGGCTCAAAGTTTGGGTCTCTCTTATTTGCCTTTATTGGGGTGTAAAATTGGGAGTTTGAAATTAATCAAGTCAAGGTGAGGTTTGGATACTGGATGAACGTGTGGTGTCAAGAGGTGCCTTTCTCACTAGATTTTGTGGCACGTAATCCGTCTATAGTCAGAAAATCGAAGAGGAGGTGGCTGAATGTTAGCCGCTGATTGTTAAGGTGGATTTATTTATACAATAGATGAAGGGTTGCTGGTTGGGGAATCTTTGCACGTAACTCTGATTTTGCTAAGGTATAGCTGGTTTTCGGGAATCTTTTGGTTATAGCAAATCTGGTGGTTGATTTTGTTAGTGCATCAGCATGACAGAATTGCCAAGCACATATCATCCAAGTGGTTTCTCTGGAACAGTTTTTGAGAACAGTTGCAGCTTTCTAAGGAGTATCTCTAATTGTGATTGTGAATATCATTTTCTATGAGGTTTGGTTACTAGTTTTCCGGGGTAATTCCTTTTTGTCTTGCTATTTTTCAGGACCCTGATATATATGTATTGAGTTGATCCCATGCTCTTTGCTCCTCTCATCCCATTGAGGATGGAGCCTTCGAATAAAACTATCAAAAAAAGCTGCCCAAGTCAGGTTATGGGTGAATCAGTTTTTTGCTTTCATTATAAATTATGTTAATAATTGATATGTTATCATGTGTAAAATGTATTATAAATTTAAGATTATATTCTATTAAAAACATACAAATATATTATAATCACTTTAATAAATATGTGGATAAATTTTGGAAAACATCTTTTAAGATAAAACTAAGAGTAGAAATATTGACAGTTTTCCTTCTACTTCTCATAGAAAAGCAGAAATTAAATTATTTTTTATTCTACTTTTTAGAGAAATTAATCAAAATAGGCTACATAAATTTTTAAAAATATTTTTATAAAAAGATATTATTTTTTGGAAAAAAAAATAAGCACACTCAATGAGAGCAAATCTTAAATTCGTTCACGTTAAATAAGATTTTATGTAATCATTATTTTCAACTTGAAATTGTCTAAATAATTTTAAAAGAATAACCTGATTAAACTACTCTGCCAAATTAATCTTGGACAAGAAGTCCAACGAGTACAAATGGTGAATTTTCAATTTGGGATTCGCTGTTATAAGCTGGATTGAAATGAAAGAGTATACGTGTCGTTCTGAATCGTTTCTAGCCACAATATTACCTAGGTTTTGTAAAAGAGTAATTGGGATTTGGGGGGCTTCAATTCATCGGGCAGTTAGCTTCGAAAAGGGCCTCAGGTTTAGTTCGGTTTATGAGTTTTACTCTTAAAATTTAAAATAATTATAATTAATATAAAATTTTAAAATATAAAGGGAAGCCATCAAAAGGTTAAATTGGATTTTGATAAAAATTTAAGATTATATTAATTTTTTAAATTTTAAAGAGCATAAATTGATTCTAAAAAATATTTTATAAGAATTTTTAAGAGCATCCCTATTTTTTAAAAATTGGAAGCAAAAATATTCTAATTTTTTTATTAAATAAAAAAATTAATTTATATTTTTCATAAAAATAAAAGAATTTAATTTAAATATATTGATAGTGTAAAATAATTTTACACTATCAACTAATAAAAATAGTAGAAAGTGTCAATTCATACAAATAATCACCCATTATAATGAAAAATCTCCCATAATTTTTCACTTTACAATATTTTTATTGATTGATAGTATAAAACTATTTTATATTTCTAAAAATAAAATCCTTTTAAGAACATTACCAAACCAGATCTCAGTGATTGGATTTAAAATCCCTTGTTAACGGGCGACCGTATGCTTTTATGTCGAGGTGAACTTGCACCTACATGGTTTATTATAGACCAGCCGATTTTTAGGAACAAAAACATTTTTTAAAATTTTCAATGATCATTTACGCTCATTTTTAATAAAATGAGAACTGAAACCAAGAGTAAAAACACAAAAGATGAACACCGTCAAAGATCAAATTCACTTTTTTCTTTTATTTATTGAGGTAAACCAAATTTATTATTTTCGTTAAGCCTGTCAAACTTATCAGGGGTTGAAATTGTTTACAATCTAACGAAAAAGCATAAAACTATAGGTTAATATAGCAATCACAATACATACAAGCTGACATAATATTGAAAACTAGAACACCATAAGATTAGTACTGCAAATTTGCAACTCAATGCATTATTAGGTTAGCAAAGCAGTCAAATAAAGTCAGGCGAAAGTAGCCATTAGTTAAGAGACTCTCGTAACTCCAGCACAATTATTATATTACAATACTACTCTATAAGATTGCCTAGTAAAAAGGTTTTGATTTATATAAAAAATATATCTAATAATTTTAAATTAGGGAGATTGCTAATCTCCAATACATTTTTCGTAACGAAGTTAGCAATTTCTATATTTTGTTTTGGACAAAAAAAAGTTCACACGCCTCATATATATATATATATATATATATATAGTGTATTAGGATTAAGTTATATTAATGTAAATTTAAATAATTCTTATACAATTGAATAATATTTTATTCATATTTTTTAATAAAATGTAATTAAAGATTTTTTATTTTAATTATGTAATTAAAAATTAATAATTTAATTTTCATCCTAAACAACTTAAACGCAACAAGTCCGTATGTATAATTTTCGCCCTAATTAAAGCCACAGTAGGATTGACCTTCAATCCGTTTTACACGGAAGTCATGATGGCTCCAAGTGTAACATAACATTTTTCCAGTCTTCATCATGTCCAACCAAGAAGCTATGTGGAAAATGGAAAGTATAAGTGAATGAGCTTAAAAGAAATCGTGAGGCTGACGGGTAAGGTCGTAAGTAAAGTGTCGTGTGCTGTCACTGACCTCGGTTTTCTGACTCTGGGATTCAGACCGAACATTAATCTAGTTTTGCAGCGCAACCATGTCGACCAAGCAAGGTACCATGATTCTTCTACTTCCTGATTTCTCAGGTTCCCCTTGAGCATCAAGTTCTTTCTTTTTTTTTTTTTTTCAGATCATTATTAAGGATGTTGATTTTAATTTTTGCATTTCATTCAATTTATTTTATTTTATTTTATTTTTTTATTTTTAGGGGGATTTTAGGTGGAAAGGCAAAGCCTTTGGAGCTATAATGCACAAATCCTTCAGTTTTGCTCACGGATGCATGCCACATGCATATATATACATCAAATACTGCTGTTTTAGGCTTATTTTATTTGTGATTTATATTTTGAACCAAAAAATAACATTATTTATTCTATCTATTATTTGAGATAATCTATCATATTTAAGATAATTATTATGAATATTTGATTAAGATTATCATAAATATTTAATATTATATATAAATATATTTTTTTATTTAATATATATTTCCTTATTTGTATTTTATATTTTATAAAATTGTCATATTTATGTATCGTACTATATCATATTCTATACGCATATATGTACTTATGCAACATAGTTTTGGAGAAACCCAACTCTGAAAAGAAACAGTAGGATCAAATATTTCATCTCAAACCCTTTTGAAACTTTTTCGTTGTTTTTACTTGTTATCTAAAGGCTAGGATATAAGGTGTATCTATGAGAATGATTCACCTTAAAATTCTCCAAAACTCTCTCCCTCTCAATTTGCCTATCTTGACACCACCGGTTGTATCAATGTCCACGCCAACAGCCTCGGCCCCTCCTTCCATCGAAGAACTCGCCAACATCTCTGGCGTCAAGCTAAACCGCCTCGTCGTTGCCGCCCAGGTCCACGGCTCCCTCCGGCAGCCCAACATTGGCCCCGAACTCATCTCCGCTTCGAAGTCGGTGGCGCTGAGCGACTCTACGGGCTCAACCTCCTTAGCGCCACCCAAAGCGCCGCCGTCGCATATCACACCGTCAAGGTGCTCAGAAGTCTCCACACGGAGAGGTCCTTTCAAAAATTTATTGTATGTCATGGAAAATGAGGTTTCGCATGGTGGATCTCATTCATCTCCTCTGTTTAGGGGGGCCATCAAAGGTGGTCTGGGGGGAAAAAAGATTCAAACTAAACACAATCATGGAGGCAATCAATATCCATGATTTGATTATGTTCATTTTTATAGCAATTGATTCACAATCTTACAATACTTCCGATTGTAACTCTCTTGATGTTGTTTTTTATGTCAGAGCTGTAAATTTGAATGCTTCATGGATACTGGCATAATCAAATACGCAATATCAAGCTCATCTATTGATTTTGAGTATAAATTTTGGAGGTTGGAAGAGAACTTGTCGCAGAGATTCTTGTGTATGTAGTTACAGATTTTTTTTATTGTTGCTCATGAGACCATGGAAAAAAGATAACCATGGAGGGCCCATAATAGGTTCCACCACTAGTGGGGGACGCCGGGGGCCGTGCCGTGATGGCTGGGATGGGATGGGGCGGCCGGTGCTGTAGAGAAGGACAACCATGAAGGAGGGCAGCGGAAGCTAAGATAGATGAGGTTCTGAGTGTTGGGGAGCTACTAGAATGCAACCCTAAAGTGTAGAAGCATAGATAGTCTATCGGATCAGCACCAATAGATAAGTGTGTGTGTGGTGCACCTTGAGAAGTCCAATGTATAGGAGACATCACCCTTTTTATGCCCCTTTATATTTCAAGTTGCCGTCAGCAGTATACCGGCCTCAAGTTGGTTTTTGATACATTGGGGCAATTCAGTGGTGAGATTGAGATGTGTATCTATAAATCAAATTATATATGATGTACTACAATATATTCTTAGTTTAGTTAGATTTAAAAAGTATTGTTAAATGTATATTAAAAGTGGCTAGATTTTTTCTATTGTGATCCTAAAATTAATTAAATTTTTTAGCATCGCACAAATAAAATTTGGTGATTTCTACAATAAAAAGAATATCACACAAATAAAATTTAATTAATTTAGTAGTTATTAGATTTTATCTATATAATTATGTAAATAAATAGAATTTTTTGGGGCATTATATAAAAATATTTTAGTCACTTTTAAAATACATTTAATTACTTTTTTAAATCTAGTAAAACTGAAAAAATATTATAATATACCATATGTGATTTAGTGTATGAATATACCCTTCAATCACACCATCGAATTAGTCAATGTATTAACTTGATGTATCATAGGATTCTCCATATTTCAATTGGTGTTGTGAATTGTGATTGAGCATAATTTTTCTACGCTGATGCATTTTGGTATGCGGGAAGTGTTTCAAGTGTTCCATGGAACACTAATGTTCCAAACTTTTGTCGATCATTGATTGGTTTTCGGTTTTGCAACATGAGTAATGACACTTTTGTCTATATAACATTGGAACCTTCTACCATAGGACTTGTCAAGTTTTGCATCATGATGGTCCTTGAAGATAATCATAATTACATGAGTTAAAGTAAAAGTTTAAGAGGGTATAAAATTACTTTTTTCTCCAAAAGCTTCTCCACATCTCGATGGTCATCTTCGCTGCCTCCTCCCTCAGCCGTAGCTGCCTACCTCCACATCCTCCCTTACGAGATCTACAACCTCGCGCCTGTCCATCGTTGTCGTCGTCTTCGAGATCCCGAAGTTGCGCAGCCTTGGCGAGATCTTGCTTCTCGGGGTTCGGCGCAGCGGTGACGAGTGGAACTAACATGATTGTAAAATAATCTTTAGTGAGTTATTACGTCTTTTCATATTATCAAAAAAATTAATCGATAACTCATCAGGAATAATCCTGATACACCGATGTACTATAGATCATTGTAAACGTTTCCAATATTAGGATAAGCTTCTTAAAACATTGTTTTTTATGTTATTTTTTATAAAATGAATTTCTTCGGTACTCTTATTTTTAAAAGGATACCAGCCACTTTTAGTAATTTATAGCTATAATTTAACTATATATGCTATTTTTTTTTTTTGTAATAACTATATATGCTATGTATCTTAAATATGAATTTAATTTAATTTTTTAAAATTTATATTTTAAATTAGTGAAATATGTGACAAAAATTAAGTTACTATTCAATCCAGTGCTCTTAAAAGAAAAAAAGGGTGCTGGAGAAAATTAAATTTATATTTAGATGCAAAATTTAATTTATGTTTGAATGTATGTTAAAAGTTCTTCTTTTATCTTTAGACTACATTGTTATTTTGCAAATTTTTATAGAAAATTAAAATTGTAGCCTTAATTTTTTTTTTACATTTTTTTTTGGTAATTTTGCTTTTTTAAAATAGTCCATCTAAACATTTTACATGATATAAATGTACTTTTTGCATTAATTTCTTTTAGTCAAAAGTAGCATATATAAACAAAATGATAAACTAGTGGTTTTAAAATTAATGCTTGGTTGGTTCAAGGTATTTGGTTCTTGTTCCCCTTTAATAAGGTCTTGAGTTTGAGTCTTGTGGATAGAAAAAATTAGTACTGAGATAACTTTACCTATTTGAAGAGCTTTGAGCAACAAGAGTTTAACATGATGTTAGTTTTATTTGACCAGTATCACATTTAGGATTTGATGGACTTAACATTCCAGCCATAGCACCAGTAATGAGTGCAGTTCATTATGTTAGATGTGATTATTAGAAACTATAAGGAAATAAAGTTGCGTCCTTATCAAAAACTATAACTTTTGGCTTAGTAGTAAACACTTGATCCAACAAGTGGTAAGGTCATAGGTTCAAATTCCCTAGCTGACACTAAGGGAGAGATTGTTGATTTTATTTGACCAATGTCACCTTTAGGGTTTGATAGGTTTAATATTCTAACCCATGATGCTTGTAATAGGTGTAGACCCTTATGCTAGATGCGATTCTAAGAAACTATAAGGAAATAAAGATACATTCTTGTCAAAAGTTATAACTTTTGACCTAGTGATAAGCACTTGATCCAACACATGAGGACATGGGGTGTACAACAAAAGGAAGAGGAAAATGGTGAATATTGAGTTAAGCTCCTGCCAATATTGATTACATCTAATCTCCTTAATTTGTTTGAACTTTGAAGATATTGGGTGATCAAATAGAAATATAGATTATTAGAGTTAATCTTCAGTTTTCCTATGTACTACTCATTTATTTACTATTCTTGGTCCTGCTTGACATCTCCCAAGCTCATAATAGCATTTACTGGGGCCAAGACAGTGATGAGGGAAGTCTTGGCAAACATGTGCAACAGGAAAGTATTCTTATGTAAACATAGCTTTCCTTGAAACATTTGGAAATAACACAACCCCACAAATCAACCTAAGAGGTCGTTGTTTAGCTTCTTCAAATGGGTGCACTTGTATTAGCTTAGATATCAGAAATTGCAAAAAGCAAGGGATCAAGGTGATGCTCTCGATTGGAGGACGACTCAAGACATCCAATCTAACTTCTTCTGAGGACGATAAAAATGTTTCTGAATACCTGTGAAACAATTTCTTTGGCAGTAGGTGGTAACTCATCTTCATGCCTATTTGGGGATGCAATATCAGATGGCATAGATTTTGCCCATGTGATGTTCTTAACATATTGGGAAGACCTTGCATGTTACCTTAAGTAGGGGTGGAATTAGGCTAGGTTTTAACTTAAATAAGCCTAGCCTACATTACAAATATGCAGCTCAAGCTAGATCTATTATCTAATATAGACTATTTTTGGGGCCTTAATCTAGCCTTTTTAAAAGCTTGATTTGACTCGAAAACCTGTTTAGAGACCTACTTGATCATAAAATTCTTAAATAAATCAAAAAGTCTACTCTTAAATAGTCCAAAAAGCTTTTAAATATACCAAAAAATATATTCCTAAATAGGTCAAAAAATATATTCAAAATAGATCATAACACTTTGATTATCATTAGAATTTGTGAAATAATAATAATAATAATAATATAGTATAAATAAGCAAGCCTATTAGATCTAATAAGCTTTTTTTCTTAATCTATAGCCTAATCTGTTTGGTTAAAAAGATTTTTTGAAAAGTCTGGATCTACCTTATTTACTAAAAAGGCTAGACCAAAAGCCCCGAACAAACTATTTGGCCTACTTCCACCCCTAACCTCAAGTCATACACAACACAAAATGTTTACTTAAGTGCAACAACTATTTGCTCTGACAATTTTGGGAACAATGTCCTTAATAGTGGACTTTTTTACTATCTTTTAGTACTATTCTTCAACTATCCTGAATGCGATTATATGGATGGCAGTACTAGTAACCTTATACAATCTTGGACCCAATGGACCAAATTACAAGTGGAGAAAATTTTTTGGGGGTTGCCAGTATCTCCTAATTCAAGTGGCTTTGCCTTTGGCTATGTTCCTACTGATTTGTTAAAATCTATGATCCTCCCACTCATTAATTTGTCGCCTAAGTATGGAGGCGTAATGTTGTGGTCAAGACACTATGACAGACTAAGTGGATATAGTGACTCCGTCATAAGTCCTTTGTGCAAACACCAAAATCCTCGTTTATGCGGTAGCCGTGACATCAATTTCACATAAAGTTTTGGTTATATGTCAATGTTTGGCTTTGTGATTAGTGGAAGTGTGGTAATCAACCATCACTGCTGCAAGGTTATATGTCGAAACAATTGTTCTTGCAGTGCCCACCAACAAATTATGCCACTAACACTGGATGCTAGATATGGAGTAAACAATCAACCTTCTTCAACAAGTCTTTAGGGTCACATGGGTAGAAAATTTATGTTGCTAATAAAGGTAAGTCCTGTTTTATCATGCAACTTTATGTTTTTTCTGTATTTTTTAATGGGATAAGGTTTGGTTGTTGTTGTTTTTGTTGTTTAGATATGCTAAATTCACTTTTTCTTTTGTTGGTGTTACATAGGAGGGCAAGAAAACACACCCACAAAAAACAACAAACCCCATGCTAGTCAACAAACAAAATTTATTATTTATGAGAAAAACCACAACAATTTATAGTTATGTACACTATTAGAAGAAAATTGGTTGTTTAGTTCTGATAAATTCGCTATTTCTTTTTTATTTTTGTTGGGGGTATACAAGAAGCAGCAAATGTCATGCAGGTCAGCAAACAACACTTACTGTATAACTAAAGAACCATAATAATACATAATCATGTACACTTTAAGAAGAAAATTGGTTGCTTATTGTATATTTACTGATAATTGTTACCTGTAGATTTCAAATAAGCTAAAACAATTAAGATCATAACAAATAAAAGCAATAATAAAGAGGAGTAACCACATTTAATAACAATCCCACTTGGCTTAGGATGAGCTATTCGTGTCTCTTTGCAATGGTTTTCCAATCTTGCAAAAAGCCACCAACCTTAATTCAAAATTGCATCATGACCATTTTCACAATTTGCAAATTACCTTGTGATGAGTTGCAGTTATATGGATTGTCACTAATGTGGGAGTTGCCCTTGCAATAATTTTAATTTGCTACTTAAGTTGTGTATTTTGGAGGAAGTACAAAGCACAAGGTAGTTATTACATTATACGTTCTAAAAAATGCATTTATGATAAGTTGTAGACTGCTATATAACTTAAACTTTATTGTCATTTTACTAGTGAATACAAGAACGAGGCAAAATAAGCTAATACATGGCATTGGAGGTACCACCATGCTCTCAAGGATGAATTATACAGCCAACAAGATTAAAAAAGAGGCAAACACAAGCGGTGAAATTGAAATATTCAATTTTGAAAGCATGGTCGCTGCTACAAACAATTTCTCAACCTCTAATAAGCTTGGAGAGAGAGGATTTGGACCTATTTATATGGCATATGGCCTAGACACCTTCTCAAATTCAAACTATTTGGATAAGAAAATAAGTATTGTAATGACACATCCAGGGTAAATTAACAAACCAGCAAGAAATTTCGATAAAGCAACTTTCTAAGAGTTTAGGGCAAGGGGTAGCAGAGTTTAAGAATGAAGCTTAGGTCATTGCCAAACTCTAGCACACTAATCTTGTGAGGCTCATATAACTCTACATCCTAAGAGAAGAAAGAATATTGGTTTATGAGTACATGTCCAATGGAAGCTTAGACTTTCACTTATTTGGTATGCCTTCTTTATGTTAACATATGAATGATCCTAGAAAATTTTACCACTTAATAATATGCATTCTGTGCTCAAATAGATGCAGAAAGAAGGAACATTTTATATTGAGAAAATGACTAAACATTATTGAAGGCATTGCTTAGGGACTTTTATATCTTCATAAGTATTCAAAACTAAAAGTGATACATCTTGATTTGAAGGCTATATTACTTGATGATGAAATGAAACCTAAAATATCATATTTTGGCATGGCTAGAATATTAGGACTAAAATGTTCTGAAGAAAAAACAAATGGAATTGTTGGAATATAGTAAGTATTTGAAAAAATTATACAATATTAGTATTATCCATGACCTTTTCTAATCTTAAATGCTAAAGCTCGATTGCTGATGTTATTGGGGATGGCAAAAAAATCCGTTAAAGTGAGTATCTGCGGGATTTACCCGCAATGGGGACAGGGACGAGGATAGATTTGGTCCCTACGAGGACTTGGGCATGTCCTCATTTAGCTAATGGGGGTGGAGGTAAGGGATGAGGTCTCTGTCTCATGGGGACCAATGAAATTTTCGTTTAAATATTAAATTACTCAAATACCCTTTTATATATGTAAATTGTTGTTGTTGTAATGTGGTTGTAGATCAATTACTGGTTATTTCTTCTTTAATTTCATTGTTATTGTTGTTGTGCTATGATTGTGTTTTACTAGTTCTTTCTTTTAGTTATTTCATTGTTGTTGTTCTCTTAATGTTGTTGTAGTTTTTTTTTTTTTTCCATTTACCGGTTCTTTCATTGCAGTTTATATATGTTGTTGTTGTTGTAATTTTGTTGTTAGTTTTGGAAATTGCAACTTGCTTGTCTTAATTTTAATTTTTGTAATTATTATATAGTTTCTATTGTAGTTTCTGTACTAAAAATGGATCTTTTTATTATTGGCAATTATGTATTTTATTTGTAATTTAAATTGTATTGGATAATGATATAAACTATAAATAATTATGGATGTTTTATTTAGGTTCAAGAGTATTTCTTTAGATTTTTCTCTTTGTTTGAGTTTTTCTTATGAAAACCCATGGATATCCGCAGGGATTTGAGTCCCCACAAAGAGCAGGGAATGAAGACCTGCAACGAGAATAGGGATGGGGGACAAAATCCTAAACGGGGATGAGGGGCAAGGGGTATGTCCTCGCTCCCATAGAGACTCATTGCCATCCATAGATGTTATTATTTCAATGGTTACAAATCTCTAGAGTATGCATTGAATGGCATTGTCTCCATAAAAATAGATGTTTTCAACTTTGGCATCTTGCTACTAGAGATTTTTAGTGGAAAAAAGAATAATTGCTCTTATGACCCTGATTCTCCACTTAATCTCATAGGATACGTAAGCTACCTTAACTTAACAACCAGTGCATCAAATTTTAATTCCAATTCAATAGAATAGTCTATGACAATGTGGGTTTCATATAGCCATGGAAGTAATGGAATAAAGGTACAGCTCTCGAGCTAATGGACCCATAGTTCCACCTTATAATTTGCTACCTGATTCACAGAAACCATAGTTCCATGATATGATTATACATGTGCCTGCCAGTATTGCAAGTGAATATCAAAAGTAAGACTATGCTGTCAACAGTAGCACACAGGCATTAGTTGATAGGTTGCCCCCATTCATGGGGCACTAGGCAAAACCACCGTAATCAGATGTACTAAACAGGATCATTGTTTTGTCAAAGATTGGTGACGCTCCAATAGCAATGGTATACGAGGGTGCGTGTAGGTGACCTTTTAGACCACAACAGTAGAAGATGGAATCCAAGGGATATTATATATAATTTCCCAGTTGACATAGCAATTAAAATTTTTCAAACTAGTGGAGATAAATTATGGTGGCCACACACTAAAGATATTGCCTACACCGTTAAAAGTAGATACTATATCGAAAAGAGTTAAGAGTTAGAGATATTGAACTATGGAACAAGTTATGGGACTTGCCTATGACAACTGAATCCAAATTTTTGAAATATTCAACTGGATTTGCACTTGTTTCCCTTCAACAAAATCTTTTTCTACTCTTGACAGTATAACTAGATTTGTTCTTTGGCTATTGGAAAGGTTTCAGGTTTGTAGAAACTCAGAAGCGCTCTTTCAAAGAAAATGCAGCTTGTTTGGGAGATATAGAATGGAAGAAACAACTTTTGCTTTGCGCATAAGATCCCAAACTCTAAGCTAAGTTACCAACAAAGAAACCAACAGTGAGCATCTCATGAATCTGCCAAGCTAGTTGATCGAGTCAGATTATGGGTGAATCGTTCATATGCTATCATTATAAATCTATCATCTATTTCTATTATTTATTTATTACTAAATTAACTACTTCTGACTGTCACTTGTCACCCTCCAATTAAAATAAAACTAAAATTATATCCGCTAAAAAATTGTAAAGGCCTCGCTAAAAATTGATCAAATTGACCTTTATGACATATATACCTCACCGCTTCTTTTTGACTCTTGCGTGCCTCATGTTGGTGCTTCAACATGCAGCATTCAGTTTTTTAATTTATTGGTTTTTATATAAAACAAAAAATTTTGGTGTTTTAGTTTAAATAAATTTTTACTTCTTAAAGTAAAATAAATGATAAAAAATATTATTTCAAGTAAATCTATCATCCATCATCAATAATTACAAGATATACAAATATGAAAATTTATAAATATCAATTAATGAAAAATAATTAACTAATTAATTTCATAATATTTAGACTAGCTTACTTGAATTTAATAAAAAAATAAAATATGGTGATATTATTAAAAAAAATAGGTATAATTTTAAAATTCTATTGAGATTAAATTTTTTTTTTAGCTCTTAATTAAATAAATGAAGAAGGTTTATAATTTAAAAAATGAATTTAATTTTAATGTATTATCAGGGTAAAAAGTTTTACACAAATATTCAATCACGTATTACCACAGCAGCAAAAATGTTTGACTTAACTATCAACTATAATAAAAATCTTATAAATAGAAATATATGATTAGATGACAGTGTATCAAAAATGTTTTATACTGACAATATATCAAAATTAATCTATTCAAAAATAGATATTTGAAAAATCTTTAAATCTTCAGAACTCATTTGATCAAGCTATAAGAAAATAATATATAATTCCATTATATAAGTAATATGTGATAAGGTTGGTAAAAAAATTAACACTTTTTATGTGAATACGATAAATGTATTTTTGATAATTCAAACTTTGAATAAAAAAATCATCTTAATTAAAGATTAAATATGTTTATTAATTCATAAAATGTTCATGGAAATATTTATGAATAACTCAATAATAAAAAAATAAAATTAAATCAAAATGATAATTTATTACAATTAAAGAAAAATTGTTACTGCTAAAATATCTTGAAAATTTTAACTCTCTTCATCTCTTTTTAAAACCTTCCTCTCTTCTCCCGTCCATCCCAATGCTCCCTACCAATCTCTTGCTTCTCCTCCCCACCATCACTTGCTCCCTTCACTCCTCCTTCCTCGCTCGGTAGAGCCACTGTATGTCTTCCCCCAGCCTTCATTCTAACATCAGAGTCGCCACTTGTTAAGTGAGTGAAGGGGAATATGATTGATGCTAGTGGGATCAAGAAGGGGATGTTTTATCTCACTACGTATTGCATGAAGGGCCTCTCTCAAGATGATCAAGGAGCTTATTTTAGTTATTGACTTATATACATAGGTAGGAACTAGCTATGCTATCTCTATCTGATAAGGTTTTTGTTGTATTTTATTTTTTTTTTGCCTTTTAACAAAAATACTTTAATAAAATGTGGGATTTGTTAGCCTCTTTATGAAAGCATTTGCAATTTTCTTTTGAAAAAACAAATAGCTGATTTTTTTTTTCAGTGAGTACTAATTTAAATGAAAAAGTGGCTTCAAGACATTGATAGTTATTATTGTTGCTATAGGACAACATTTTTTTCAGGATAATTGCAGTTTACCCCTTACATTATAGGCCATTTATATTTTACCCCCTACATTTTGAAAATGTGCATCCCGACTACCTGCATTTTCACAATGTATAGGGGGTAAAATATACATGGCCTATAATGTAGAGGAGTAAACTGCAATTAACTCTTTTTTTTTTTTGGCTTACTTTATAAGTGCTCTATATTCAAGTGAATTAGCTATATAAAGCAATTATTTCTTATTTCCTTAGTTTGTCCTCTCTTTCTCTTGTTATCCCACCTTTTCTCCATCACTTATTGCCACCACCTTGTTTACTACTATATATCGCTGCCTGCTACTGCCTCATAGTTCTCACTCCTTTCACCCCCTAGGTAACATATTGAATGTTTTTGTTGCTAAATGTTTTCTATTCTTGCTTCGTGCTTCCTTTTAATTTGCATTATTGCATAAAGAATCTATAACTAAAGGAATAATGAATAACTTGAAAGCTAAACTCTTCTTGTTTCATGAAGTCAAATGATATTTCTCTTCTTTAGATTTTATGAATAAATTTATTAGCTTTGTATTTATGGTGCTATAGTAATATTTTGTATGGATCAATTTCTTTGTTGTTACTTCACTTTTATTGATACATACGTTAATTCTATTCCATGACTTATTATTTGTTGACTTCATAATTTTTGGAATTTATAGATAAAGTTATGTTTTTATAGGTTTCACATGATAATAGTTGAAGCTTTACGACAAGTTACTTTTCTTGCTTTCACCTAATTAGTTTACTCATGGTAGATTATTAGTTTATTGTATCACTCATAAACTCAAGCTAGTTGTTAAAATTGTATGGTATTTTCCCTTTCTAAAGATATTTGCTAGACCTACACACTTTTTGCTTAGCATGATGATTAACATAAGAGTTGTAACTACAATTTCAAATTTCTTATAATTTTATTTTTCAAGAACCTTTAGAAATATTAGTTGATCTAAGATGTTTCAAATTTTCAGTGTGATTGTTTGAATGTTTAATAAGATTGACTCACTTTGAAAATTATTTCCAATCATAATTATGACTCAAGAAGATTTCCTTCCATCACTTTAATTTGTGCAATTAGATGCCTAAAATCTTTTACATCAAAATCCTTTTTTTTTTGGTCCATATACAATTCCACAACGTTTCAACTATCTTCAACAAATCATTCGATGATTCATTTAAATTTGGGTATTACTATCAAGAGGTCATGATATATTTCAATGCAAAAAACTTATTTTGACTTCGTAATAAATGAAATAATATGTGCTTTATTTTTTTGAAAAAAAGTAAATAAAAATAATTAAAAAATAATAGAAAGTATGAAATAAAAAATAAGGAGGTCAAAATAAACCCATGAAATCACGAGGATAAATACTAGTTTTGTTAATAATTGATATGTTATCACATGCAAAATTCATTATAAATCTAAGACTATATTCTTTTAAAAAAATACCCAAAACTATATTATTATCACTTTAATATCTGTGTGGATAAATTTTCAAAAACATACTTTTAAGATAAAACTCAGAATAGAAGTATAGACAGGGATGCAACATACATGGGGAGGGTGAGTTAGGGACCAAAATCATCCCTAATCATGGCCATAAAAATATCAATCTAATAGTTGATATTTAATTATTGTATTATATAAAAATAAGTTTATGATAAATTATATTTATATTTTAATGTTTTTAAAAAGAAAATTATATGATTTACCTTTTTATCCTTTAACAAATTTTCCATCCTCTTCTTTCCTACTGTCACCCTCCAACACTCCCACCACCGCCACCCTCACCTCCGCCCATTGCCCCATGCACATCCTTTTTATGAGGTTGATCTAGGTATTGAATGCTATTACCAAGTGGGGACAATCTTCAATATTTCAAGTTAAAAAGCTAAGACACCATTGCAACAATTATTAAACACACACACACACACACACACACACACACACACACACACATATATATATATATATATATATATATATATATATATATATATATATAATTATAAAAATTTCACATATTTCATGTAATAAAAATTAAAATTTCACATGATAAATATACACAATTTTTATATGACTCAAAACTCAAAAATAATTACCCATTCAAATTAATAGAACAAATAAAAGAACACTATCAATCCAATACAGTGAACATGAAGAAACACTCAACAAATCTCATTTTATTCCAATATTCCAAAACCAAATGTAGCAAAAAAAATCAATAAAGAACAAGTATATCTCACCCAAATGAGTATAGTAGGCAAAATAATCACTCATCACTCAAATGGCATGGAAAAAGTTGAAAGAAATAGAACCCACTAACTGTGGAGGCTAAAGAATGGCTATCATCGGTCACCAAATAACAGGGTCTTCTGCCATCCACTGCTATTGGGTGCTGTCGTTGCTACTGTTGGGTGCCGTTACTACTACTATTGGGTTGCCATCGCTGCTGTTAGGTCATTTTGTGTGTTGTCAACGATGATGGGAGGACAAGAGCAATGGTGGCCAGTGGGGCAAGAACTTAGGGAGGAGGAAGAGTGGTGGTGTAGCTGTTTTGTTTGTGTGGGTGATTGAAAATGAAAAAAAGGGGAGTAGGGTTTACATTCTGTCTTTGTGCCTTGAAACGACATAGTTTTGTAAGCCACGTGCCTTGACTCGCACCCAACCGTATTCGGTCGTATCCAATTAAGTAAAATTAAAAAAAAATTAAGTGGTAAGTACCCAGGCATATCCCAGCATACTTGAACCGTACCCATAACCATACTTGTACCCCTGTCATACTCGAAACGAGTACTTTGGCAAAAATGTTGTACCCATGCTTTATCATGCTAAATGGTCTAAGCATGTATAGATGTTGAAACCAAATTAATATATAACAACTTTATGGGATCATTGGCCAATTGCCAAGCCAAACCATTAGATTTGATCTTTGACAGCGATGCACAACAGCCAAAACTACCAATATGTGGCCATAATAATAATAAAAAAAAGAACAAAGAAACCAATTTTGATTTTGAGTTATTGTCTGAGTACTTAAACATCTGCTATATGTGGAGTTGCTATTTTCCTTCTAATTTGAGGAGCGGAAGAAAGAAGTAGGGAACCTCTGAAATGGAAGCAGGGACATGGTCATCGGTGGAGTGGCATCAGTGGTGGCAATGGGGGCTACCGGTGGCAAACAGAGGGAGTTGCTGGCTGCAGTCATAGTAGGGTGATGACAATCTGACAGAGGAAGAAGGTTAGTAGAAAAAATAGATAATGATTAAAATGTAATTTTATTATTTTTTTTTAAATTTAAAATCACTAAGGAGCAAAATGATCCATAACTTAGCAAAGAGCAAGCCATATAGACAATTCTCCTTCTTCTTCTCACAGAAAAGCAAAAATTAAATTATTTTTTATTCTATTTTTTTGAGAAATTTATCAAAAGAGGCTACATTAATTTTAAAAATATGTTTATTTAAAAAGTATCCTTTTTGAAGAAAAAAAATAAATGTGCTCAATGGTAGGAGAGCAAATCTTAAATTCATTAGTTTAAATAAGATTTTATTTGATCATTATTTTCAACTTGAAATTGTACCTAAATAATTTTAAAAGAAATTAATCTTGGACAAGAAGTCCAACGAATATCAATGGTGAATTTTCAATTTGGGATTCACTGTTATAAGCTAAATTGAAAGGAAAGAGGATATGTGTACTTGTAATTGAATAATCCCCCCTCTCCCACCAAAAAAAATGTGAGTGTTAAGGCTCAGCCATTATTCTTTAGCTTCAATTCATCGTTTTTTTTTTTTCCGAATCTACAAAAGAATATATAATTGGAATAGGTTTTTTTTCGTACATTGGAATTTGTGCAATACTCTCTTAAATATAATATCATGTTTAAGTCATAATATCATATTAAAAATTGCTTCAACAAATTTGAATGGACCTTGGCTCATTATTTGCATTGTATCATGTGTAAATAATACAATATTCTTTTACAATCCACTCATATTGGAGTTACTAAACAGCCTCTCAAATACTCACAAACATATAAATATACAGATATGCATGTATAAAATGTCTTCGGCAACTGGTCCAGTCTCGGTCGCATTCCTCTCTGCTAATTATTTTTTGGGTCTTCTAGACTGTCTGGAGACAATACGGAAATACATACATAGGAATGGGAACTTTATATTCTCTGTAGGCTTCTTAAACTATCTAACAATCTATATCATCGTTATCATTCCAGCTATTTTGATTTATTAGAAAAAGGTGATTTCATACATAGTGGTAAGGTTCATTTATTAAGTTCCAAAACTATCCCTCCAAAGCAGGTTAATTTTATTCACACACTTGATAATTGAAGAAGCAGATTCATAATGGAAAATAAGGAGAATATAACTTATGCACATGCGGATGCACATTATGTAATCGTGCGAATGTTCTTATGTTTTCCTTAACTTTCTTTACTTGACACACCTAGGCATTTTGTATTATCGTCCCTAGGGTGTCTATTGTGTCTTTGATCTTTACTGCCATTGGATAGTCTGATCTAGAAGTGAGTTTAACTCGTGACCGTTATCATACAGTACTAATCTACAAGGGGATCCATGTGCTTTTAGATTTGGAGGGATCTCATTTGGCCAACTGCCTTCAAAGTAGAGGGATTTCATAGTTTTCATATGACTTCCTTCATATGGAGGGACCTCATAATTGCCTCTATGTGAAAGGATCTTATCTTATTTATTCACATACGGTCAAAATTCATATCCACATATACGTATAATATGCTTGAAGAATTCATAATTATAATGCATGGTTCATATAATTCTACTGGAAATCTGGCAGCATAACAGCTGAAATATGAGACTTCTTAAAATACAACAAGTAAATTCACAGCTACCCAATCACAAGAATAAAATCCAACATGGTAACATTTCAATATCACATTATATCACAAGAGGTTGCATCCATAGCTCACTCTTTGGTCTCTTATGACTCATTAGCTTATAATCTTTGAAACTGCCATGATGTTTTATTTGCAACAATTCTGCCTTGTTTCTTAAATTCATTAAAATTTCATTTTAACTTATTTTGATCTGGAAATTTTATACATGACACCTTATTAGTCTATTTTAAAACCCTTTTAGTCCCATGAAGTTTTGAGATGTATAACATAAGTTATTAATGTTTTGCCTAAGGCTACCCTGGTTCAGAATAGACTTGAATACTTAAGTTGGAAAATTCACTAAAATTTGACTTCTTGTTATTTCTGTACCAAAATTATACCAATTTGAAACTAATTGAATAATCTTTCCATCCCAATAAGTTTCATCATAATTGAGAAGGTAGAGCTCAAGTTATGAGCCCCTCAATTAGGTTGTTTTGTATTGCCCTATTCCAACCCAAATAGGACATAAGGTAATTGTAGAGAATTACTGGGAGTAATGTTCTTAGAATATAAATATGAAATTTTCATAGTATGATTATCTATATGTTAGCTTTCTAAAAAAATTTGTTGCACTCAATTTGAGGTTATATAGGGCAAGTTATAACCTTCTCAATGCACTCTGGTTAGGGTAATAAGTGAAACCCAATAGTCTATTTCAAAAAATCATAACTCTCTCATTTTAAATTCAATGAACCTATAATTTATATGGTTGGAAAGCTGCTGAAGTCTAGTTTTATTTAAAATTTGTTTCACTTAATTTTGATGCATATAGATGGAATCATACTACTCAGAGTGCAGACAGTACACTTAGGGTTTCTTCATAACATTTCTATTTTGTGTTTCCTCTTTATCTTTTAATCAATCTTCAATCCAATCCAATGATTCTCATTTTAAATCACTACAAATAAGTCATATGATCATCAAATATCATCAAATAAGAATGACATGAAGAAACTCTAAGCAGCCCTATACCACAAAGAACAACCAAAGTCCAAGCAAATCCTACCAAAAACACCACTTGTAGCTTAAATATGAAGTTCCTTGGTAGTTTCCCCTCAAGTAAGGCTCCAAGATGATGCTAGTTTTCTCTCTTTTCTCCTATAGACTAAAGCTATATGACTCAAGGATAAGAGGATTATGAAGTGTGTTGAGGTTTGCTTGAGGGAATATAAGGAAAAAGTGAAAATTAGAGGAGAAAAAGGCAAGGTTCACTTAGAAACTTAGATGGAGATGGAAAGGATGAAAGAAGGAATGAAGTGAATGAAAGAAATAGAGGAGGTTAGGTTAAATGGCTGGCTGAACTTTTAGGGGTAAGGGGGAAGATTTTGAAAGCTCGTGGACAAAGTTGGAAGAATGGAAAAACAAGGTGATTGATGGATTCCATTGGAATTTTAATTTTTGTTAATTCTTGCATCATGTGGCTAATATTTAACCAACAAACATGAGGTAGGTGGCTAGTTTCTAGCCATATATTCTAGAGTTTGTAACTGGTACTTATGTCATTCTACATTACAGATTCCTATCGATTCGATTCTTGCAATTCATCCAATTTCTCTTAAACTAGCAAAGCATTGCTATTTTTTCTACATAAAATTTTCTACCAAGAAAATCAAATTCGTCTAACCCTAATAGATGCATTTTGATATTGATTACTCATATATCTATAATGTATCGAAATAAATCAGTTAACAACATTAATCATATGTGTCATTCTTTGGGATGTTACAATTTGTAGGGCCAAACGGAGCACAAAACTACTCGATCAATTTAACAAGGCAAGGAGGAACAAGGTGTTGATCCTAAAAAGAGAGTCAAGTCCCTTAAACACATGATGCTATATTCAATTTTGGGATTTACGTATATGAAAAAAAAATACTATTAGGAGGTAGCCTCCCTTAGGTGTCTACCATAACCCGAGAGATTAGCCTTTTACTTATCGGAATAATAGCTTTTGGTGAGAGCCCAATTCGCTAACCCATCCACCGTCTTCTTGTTTCCTTCTCTCGGCACATGAGATTGAATTTGATATGCCAATCTCTATTAATCAATTGCTGAATTCTTCTGACAAGGCGACCATGTGTGGGATGGTCAGGGGTGTTTTTCCAATAAGATCAATGCAAGATTTAGAACCACACACAACGATCAGATTACAAAATCCCGTGTTAATGCGAACCATATGCTTCTATCAAGAAGTTGATTTCTTCCACTCTTACTAATAGGAAATTGCACCTACATGGCTTTGGACTTATTTATTTATTTATTTTATATTGACAGCAATGAGCTTTGAATTTAAGACCTCATATAAATTATTTAAATCTCTCGCCATTAAACTACTCGTAATGGCTTGACTTCAGACTTGTTCATTATAGATAAGCCAATTTTCAAGAACAAAAGCGATGGTTTTTTTAAAATTTTCAATTATCATTTACGCTCATTTTTCACGAAATGAGAACTTAAACCGAAAGTAAAAACACCAAAGATGAACATAGTCAAAGGTCAAATTCATTTTTTTAATTGAAGTAAAAAATAAAGAATTTTATTTTAAAAAAAATTACTTTTATAATAACTAATAATAGAATAAAATTTGATTATGATATACTTAATAATAGTATATATGGATAAATTCTTTAAACAAATATTAACAAAGAAAATAAAAAGTGACTCTATTACTAAAAATTTAAGTACAAAACTTTAAAAGATTAGAAATAAATAAATAAAATAGTTGATTGGGTGATTGGATTGGGTGTTTGGATGATCAGATTGGAAAAAACATAAATTTGAAACTAAAATGAACCAATTACCCGAACAAATTTGATCCAATTCCAATACACTAGTTTGATTTTGATCTTCAAGTTTATTAGATCAATCGAGTCCACTTACATCTCTAGCTGGTGGTGAGGAATTTAGGTAGCATATATGAGGTCATATTTTTAACTTCATTGCTACTGACGAAAAAAAAAGAATATACACACAGATTAGCAAGGTGAAAAAAAATGAGATGTAAAAAAGATGGGATGTAAAGTTCCTTTTAAATGAATACTCTCCTTATCCATAAATATTTGTCACAAAATTGCTATATCCTTATATATATATATATATATAAAAGGATGTATCAATTTTATCAAAATAACAATTATTTATGGACGGAGGGAGTAAATTATTAAATTAGGTATTAAGATATAAGATATATTGATTTAACAATGTATCAATTTTGTTAATATGACAATTATTTGTGTGCAGAAGAAGTAAATCACTAAATTGGGTAGAAATGAAAAGAAAAAAAATAATACATTATCTTCTAAGTTTCAAAAATTTTCAATAACGTTAGACTTGACGCAGGTATAAATGAGCAGTAGGTTCTGAAGCAGAACAAGTACCAAACCAATTTCCCATCTAATAAAAACTGGCCATTATCATAGAATACAAATTGCAAAAGTTTGTTGGAATTAAATGTGCCTTCAGCCAACACATGTTTTTAAACAGTGGAGTTACGGTGGGTTTGAAAACTCCTCAGTTGTATTTTTATAAATAGATAGACTAATTCAAATAAATTTGATAAATGAATGCGATGAGTGCTATATGATAAAATAATAAATTTGATAGACACATGGTAACTACTCATAATAACATTGTTTGGAACTAGAAAATCGGAATACAACTTACCTACAAATTACCTAGTCTTCGATGTAGGGAAGGAAACACAAAACTGGTGCAACCCTTGCTCCAAGTTGGTGGGGTATGTCTACAACGATTTCAATACTTAAGTTAGTAAGAGTCAAGAGATACTAATAAGTGAAAAATTAGATGTCATATTTGATCTCCTAACTCAATATTTATAAAAAATGGTTAGAGGTGGTAGTTTTACCTTTGAGACAATTTGGTACTTACTTATTCCCAAGGTTAGAAGAGGTTGAATAACCATATTTTAGGATGATTAGAATCCTTCTAAAAGTATTCCTTGGAGAAGCAGTTAAGTCAGGTATTGGGCTAATTTTTAAATTGGGCCTTTTTATTAGGGTCATTTGAGTCTTAGCCATCTTGGGACTATAGACCTAGTCTATAATAAACATAAAATAAACTTAATAGAAACATATTATCTATCCTATAAATTTGTTAATTAAAATAAGAGATTAATTTTGATATATTTAATAATATAAACTATTTTATATTATCAATCAATTGGATATTAAAATTATTATCTATTAATTGGATATTAAAAATATTTTATATTATCAATCAATTAAATATTAAAATAAATTTGATAGAAATGTATTATCTATCCTATAAATTTATTAATTAAAATAAAAGATTAATTTTAATATATTAATAATATAAAATATTTTATATTATCAATCTCTTACAATGCATTATTTACTCTTTGACTCTGTCGGAGTTTGGTTTGAGTAAGCAGAGAAGGGAAGGAAAATAGGGTCCAAATCTCCCATTCACATATTGCTGGTGTCCTTTCCAACAGCAAGGAAACCTCCTTTTGCCATCTGATGCTACAGCGAATTAAGACTTTGATTTTTTTTTTTTTTTGTAATTAAAAGTTAGTGATTTAATTTGCATTCTGAACATGGTTTTAAATTGAGTTCCATAATCGTAATTGCAGCCGTAATATTGCTATTGCAAAGGACATGCAATAGTATCATAGTAGCAACTGCAACCGCAATAGCCTCATCTTTTCCACAATTTCCTATAATTACAGTAATCGCAATGCAGCCACAATCATAATCGCAGCTGTAATTTAAACATAACAACTTAGCATGAAAAATTATTGGACATCGAAATTTACTGGCGCCGATGGGGACCTCATGTGGAATTTTCTCCCCATAACTCAAAGGCAACCTGGGATTGACCTTTCAATCCATTTTTAAACGGAAGTCAAGATGGGTCGACGTAAGACAAATTTCCACATCATTCATAAAGGCTTCATGTCCTACTCCTATGAAGAAGTTAAATGTAATAAATAGAAGTGAATGCTCATAAAGGAAACCCTGAGGCTGAGGAATGAGGTCGTATCGTGTGGTGTGGTGTGCTGACACTTACTCTGTCGTTTCTGGCTTTGGGATTGAGACCAAACACTAGCCTAGTTTTGCAGTGCAACCATGTCGACCAAGCGAGGTAGTCATGGAGTATAACAAGGATTAGATTTACATATAATTTTCCAACTGACAACGCAATTAAAATCATGCAAATTGTTGCGGACACTGTTAAATGTGGACACTAATACATTGAAAAGATTAAAGAGTTTGAGAGGTGCTGAATTGTGGAAAGTGAAAAGGGTTATGGAACTTGCCTATGCCAACTATAAGTATAATCAGATATTCCATATTTGTGTGGAAAGCCTCCTATAATGGCCTATGAAGAAAAAAAAATCGTACCAGAGGAGAATCTCCTTCTCCAAGCCCAGAAACAGAGGATCGTGCTCTCCTGATCCTATAACCATAATTGTTCTTTGGCTATTGGGTGTCACTGGCTTGCTCAAAGAACCCATCCGTAGAGTTTCGGGTTTCACCATCCGACGCTGCAGCTTAATTATGATTTTGATTTTGATTCTGAATTTTGTAATTAAAATTTAATGATTTAATTTTTATCCTAAACAAGTTAAAGACAACAACTCAATATGCGCATTTATTGGAGCACGAAATTTACCAGCGCCTACCTTTGAGGACCACCTATGAAAATTTTCGCTCTGACTCCAAAGTCACAGTAGGACTGACCTTTAAATCCAGTTATACCCGGAAGTCAAAGGTGGGTCCACAAGTATAACAAATTTTCCACATCATTCATAAAGGCTTCATTTTCCGACAAAGAAGCAATTTTCTAAATATGGAAATGGAAGTGAATGAGCGTAAGGAAAACCGTGAGGGGCCCGTAGACAAGGTCGTGTCCTGCGCCATCACTTTCTTTGGCGTTTTTTGGGATTCAGAGTTCAGACCGAAAACTAACCTAGTTTTGCAGCGCAACCTTGTCGACCGAAGCGAGGTACCATGATTCTTCTACCTCCTGATTTTTCAGATTCCCTTGATTCTTCTTGAGCATCAACTTCTTTCTTCTTCTGATCTGTTATTAATGATTAAGGATGTTGATTTTGCATTTCGTCTAATTGATTTTTATTTTTTCTTTTTAGGGGGATTTTAGGTGGAAAGACCAAACCTTTGAAGAAACCCAAATCTGAAAAGAACGAATACGACCAGGCATATCATTCAAACCCTTTTGCAACCTTTTTTCCTTTTTCAATTTTTTTGTCATTATATTTCAATTGGTGTTGTTGCGAAGGTTAAAAAGATTAGACCGGCTATCAAATCAATTAGAATATTAGTTTAAAGATTTAGAGGTTGAAATAATTTAACTAAAAATTTGATTAGAATATAATAAAAAATATATATTAAATTATTAATAATAATCAAATAAAAATTAAAATTTTTTTAATAACACCTTAATACAATCATCTTAAAGCCTATTAATTTTTTTTTCTCTTAATAGTCTGTTAGTATCAAACCTATATATTATAATAATAATAATAAAAAAACAAAATTTTAGTGGGCCAACAATCAAACCCCAAAAATCTCTCTAGCTTTCGTTGGGCTGTTTAGAAGGAAAAAGGTGATGCAGTGTGAGCGGTACATCTCAGGAGAGTCAAGATTGGTGCAAAAAAAGAAGGAGAGTCAAGAGATCATTTTTTCTTCTCACTTTTGCTTTGTTTTATTTTGTGTGTTTCACGAGAACTTTCCCCTCTCTCTCTTCTGTTTTACCTGTGAGCAATGATAGGTGAATGCGTTCTGTAACGAACTATATGATGCATATAAAAAAAAGGAAGAAAATAACAAAATGTATTATGCAATTTTGTTCAGTTTTTTTTCCTCAAAATATTACCAGTATATTGTTGAAAAATACTGGTAAGTTTTTAAATAAAAAAAATTAAATAAAAATAACAATGATTATGTGGAATACTGATAAATTTACTTAAAATACTGATAAATTTGTCAAAAACTCTAGTAAATTTATGGAAAAAATAAAAAAAATTTAAATAAAAGTAACAATAATCAGGTAGGATATTGGTAAATTTATCCAAAATATTGGTAAATTTGCTCAAAATGCTAGTAAATTTGCCAAAAATGCTGGTAACTTTCTGAAAAAAATAAAAAACTTGAACAAAAATAACAACAATCACATGAGACATTGGTAAATTTGCCCAAAATACTGGTAAATTTGCCAAAAATACTAGTAAATTTTTGGAAAAAAATAAAAAAACTTGAACAAAAGTAACAATAATCATGTGGGATATTGATAAAGTTATTCAAAATGCTGGTAACTTTCTAGATAAAAAAATAAAATTTGAACAAAAGTAACAATAATTATGTGAGATGCTGGTAAATTTGTTTAAAACGCTAATAAATTTGTCCAAAACGCTGTTAAGTTTAAGGACCAAAACAAAACTAAACAAAATGAACAATTATTATGTGAGATCCATCATCCAAGCATTTTGTCATTTTCCACACTTTTTTCGTAGTGGTGCGTAGTACGTTGCAAAAAATGCGTTCATCAAACATTATTTTTTTCTTCTTGCTTTCAGTCCCTCCTTCCTACCCATCTATCTTCTCTTCTCTTTCCATCTTTCTATATGACCAAATATGACATCACCTAGAGGATTTAGCCGTCACACTTTTCCACCCAAAAGCTACGGGGACATGCTTGAAGATCGGCATCATGGTGAGGTTGTAGACGAATAGTGGGTGAACTAAACACTAGGTAGTGTGGAGGACAGACGTTGGATAGCTGAATGGCAACAATTGTGTCCTTCTTCCTTCTTTGGCAACTGCAGTGTGAAGAGTGAAGATAGGAGAGAAACGATAGATAGAAACAAAGCCAAAATGTAGTGTGCCCTAACCCTCCACCCCTATTTCTAATTTTTGCTGATTTGGTTTTGCTTCTGAAGCTGCAAAACCATCATTTTCCAAGTTTTTTTTTTAAATGACAATATTTTACAATGGAAAATAAAAATCAAATTAACTAAATCAGTTCCGCGATTTTTCCGGTTCTATCCAATTTGTCGCCAATTTTTGAGATTAATGGTTCAAGAAAGATAACCGGACCAGTCTAATGCTAGTTTCCAATCCAACTAGCCGATCCGATCCGATTTTCTTAATCATGACTGTGATGGAATATAATTTTATAGGTTGATGCACTTTGGTTCGAAAATTGGCAATAAAGTTAAGTTGACTTTTGCAATGTTCTAGGGTAAATTATGGTATATTGGTGTACCAATTTTTTCCTAGTCAGTTACCAATTTTTCTTTCCAAAAAAATGCTTAAAAGACAAATTAACCATCCTTATAAATTTGTTTCACAAGCTTGCCAGCTCTTTTATAGGTATGTGGTATGACACTGTTTTGAACTTCCCTTTCACCTCCTTTTACCAAAACTCTTATGTGAATGTGCAGTTTTGTTTTTTTATTTTTAATGATATTAAGATACTATAAAATTATAATTAAATAAATTAATATATAAAAAAAATTTTAATTAATTATTTAAGTATTCTATTAATTTATTAATCATTAATTATTATTATTAGTATTAGAGATTAACTTTGATGCATTATTAATGTAAAGAAATTTTACACTATCATCCAATCATATATTTCTTTTTATAAGATTTTTAAGATAGTTGGTAATTGAATTAAACTCTTAGTATTATTAATAAATTCAACATTTTATACATAAGTCTAAGTTTCTTATGTATATAATCACCTTTTGTATATTTTAATAGAAATCAAAGACTCATAAAAAATTGATAATCATATATTATCTAGAATTATAAATTTGTTAAAAAAAAAAAGGGAAGTAAGTATTTTGTACAAGATAAAATATGGAGTTTTTCATGTGGAGGTTAATATTTCTATATATAAATATTATCCTTTGTTTTAAATTTTGTTCACATTATTTATATATATTATTGCTGCTTATTTATATATAATTGATATATTAGATATACTAACAATAATTAATTTATTTTTTAAGGGTTATAAAGCACGAAGAGAGATGTATTGTTGTGAGAAATATATACATATTAAAAATTTTTAATAGGAATCAAAGACTTTTGCTATAGTTTAAAAAAAAATTCAATAAAATTCAATTGATCAAATACTGATCTGCATTATTTTAATCCATTGATTAAGCAAGGAAATAAATGCAAGAAAAAAAAAGCACTTTACCCTCTAAATTATAGATCATATATGTTTTAACACTTAAACTTTAAAAATATGTAAATTGATCTCCTAAACTTTTGATAATATGCATTTTGGTCAAAATAAATATATTATATCTCTTTGAACTTTGGGTTATGTGTAAATTGATTATTGAACTTTTCTAAATATTCAACCCGATATTGAAATATTCTCGAATATATGATATTTTTGTTAATAATTGATAAAAAATTAATTGAAGGGTCAATTTAAAAATTCAAGAATGCTCATAGGATCAATTTGCATATTTTTAAAGTCTTGAGGCTGAAGTGCACATATCCCATACCTCATAGAGGTAAAGTATTTTTTTTTCCCTGAATGTAATAATTAATACTGCATAAAGAATAAATATGGCGGTTGGAAAAATTGATTTTCCAAAGTTCCAATTACCAATAAGTATTTTTTTAAAATTTTGTTAATTTCCAAAGCCATGGCTAGATACCACGATATGTACATTAATATTACTTTATAATAAGTGGTACAAGGTGCATGAGTTAAGTATTTTTCGTTCTTTATTTTTAATAAAAGTTAACATATTTAATATATAAGACCATAATTACTATTTTGTACATATTAAAATTAGTTAAACAAATAGTTTAATTTTTATTTATATTATTTTCTGCTTCTATGAATGTTTCTTTTTTTTCATATAATTTCTTTAACAAGAGTAAAATATTGTTTTTAATTATATTGAGACAATTTTTTAAAAATATTTTTTTATTTAATTTGTATAAGTTGATGGGGTGTAACAGGTTGATTTGGTTTAGTTTTGAGTAAAAAATAAATTTGAACTAATTCAATTTAATTAAATTGATTTGATTTGGGTTTTAATATTTTTTTCCAATCTATCTAATTCGATTAATATTGAGTTGATTTAGTTTGGGTAATCAAGTTGAACTAAAAAATACAGAATTGTATTTTTTAAAAAGTTTTTATTCTTATAACAACTAATAATAATGTAAAACTTGATTATGATACACTTCAATAATAGTATAAATAGACAAATTCTTTAAACAAATATTAACAAAGAAAATACCAATGACTCTATTACTAAAAATTTAAAGTGTAAAATTTTGAAAGATTAGAAATAAATAAAAACAATTAGTTAATTGGATGATCAGACTAAAAAATTGATTTAGTTTCACCTTAAAATAATCTGATTGTCCAAATCAATCCAAACCAATTCCATTGATTTAATTTGGTTTGATTCAAATATTTAGATTTATTGGATCAATTTAATCTGCTTGCACTCTTATAACTTGATATTTGGGGGGGGGGGATATTCGCACTTTCTTTTACTTATCCACCACACTCCCCTATTATTATGTCATTACTTTGATTTCCTAAATTATCTTGATTTAAATCAATTGATTTAATTAAAATTAAATTTTAATTAAGTAGATAACTTTTTCTTTTTTGGCATATTGGTGGTATTAAGATTTGAAGTTATAATTTCATATAAATTATCCAAATCTCTTACTACTAACCCACTCCTAATGACTTAATTAAGTAAATTACTACTTATCTATTTACACTTTCATTTAATATCAATTATTTTCATGTTTTTCTACTAAAACTTTTTCCTTTAGTCTATTGTATCACTCTTCCCTCTACTTCATCATATCAAAACTTTTCCTCTATCATGTACATTTCTTTATTTATTTATATTTTTATATTTATTTAAAATTCTAAAAAAAAAATCCCCAAAAAGGCTTGTAAAAACATAGGTTCTAATGGATTTTAGCTGCAAAATATTGCAATAAAAAATTAGCATCCAATAATTAATAAAAAGTATATAATACCACTGATAAAAACAAGTCGATATCAATGATTTACTCCATATAACCTTCAAACAATATATTATATTTACGTCAATAATAAATTTTTCTAAATTATACAATAATACTATCTTGCAAGTAAATACAATTGACTAAATAATATAACAACATCATTTTTAAAACTCTTTATCTTGTTTATAATGAAACACTAATTTTATCATCACATTTTTTCCAACTTCTGCTTCATTGTGGTTTATTCCATCATATAAATATTGAGATGGTCTTATTTTATAAAAAAATGGTTTACCACTTTCATGATATTTAAGCTCGTCTACAACTTCTTTTTTTCTTTACATTCACGGCTGGCTTATGTATTACCTAAATCTTTTATCATTATATTGTCTCGTTTCTTTTTTTTACAAACACCAACTATTCAATTAGTAATTCATTAGTTATATATAATCTTAGATTTTCATAATTAATGTAAATCCAAAAATGTTTGGTAAATTTTTATCTGTATCAAAATCAAGATAATATATATGATTAAATAATATAAGAAAAAAGCTACTTTCTTACATTCTTATTAATGCTTAAAGTTATATTGATGTAACTTACTCTTAGCTGATTAAATCAAATATATTCAGCTTATATTATATTTATAATTAAATAATTTAACTTATCATTTTTTTTATGTGATATTTAACTTGCCAATTTATACTACATACATCTGATTAGAAAAGGAAATATTAATAATAATAATAATAAAATATATTATCTACACATTTCCGAATAGTCAGCCACCTGAGTTTATTGTCGAACTCCATATACCGTCCCAATTGGTTGTATAGATCCGGCTTGTGAAATCTAAAGCCTGACATTGAGTGCATTTGAGTCATTTAACAAAACTCCATTTTTCATTAGAAAAATCTTTTACCAGAGAACCGGTGGTTTATGCATGCTCTTATACTGCTTGGTACTACGTTAGATTTATGTCTAGTAATCTCAACCTTTATCCAATTTTTATTCATATCTTAATGGACTAAAAAAACTGGTACACCAGTGTACCAGAATTTACCGTGAAATATTGCAAAAGACGAGGGAGCATGGAGACGTGGGGTTTGGGTTTGGATGGATTATTGAGTGTTTTTTCATATAAAACTTTGCAAAGGACTGATATTATAGCCTGGCATATTGATATTCGTGTGGATTTAAGTTCGTTTTAACCAATTTTAGTACAATTTTTGGCTCAAATACAGGGATAGTTAGCTTCAAACATCTTTTTTATATTTTTTTGATAAAATGAATTTTTCCGTACTCTCATTTTTAAGATGGTACTAGTAGTTATTATGGGTATTAGTTTCAAAGTATGTAAAATTATTTTCAGGAATAATTGCTTGAAAATTATATATTTTCATGTTTGTTTTAAGGTTTTAAAAAATATTCACAAATAATAATTATTTTTAGAAAAATTAAATTTTCATATTTTAATAATTATTTATTCCCATCATATGGGTTGGAAATGAAACATTTCCATAGTATAGGAATGAAAACTATTGAATAAAAATACTTAAATATTCCTCAATTAATAATAATAAATAATACATTTAATTATATTTGGGGTATTTTAAGAATTATTATAGGTATTCCAAGAATATGTATTATAAATTAAATAAGTTTTCAATTTATTCCCAGGAATCTCGACAAATATTTCTAGAAATTATTCATACTAAGTAAACAAATTTTATACAATACTCAAGAATGATATTCTTAAATATAATATTTTCAAAATAGTGATTTCTAGAAATATAATTTTAAACCTTAAAACAAACATCTCCTAATAATTTACAAATATAAATCATAATTAAACCTCATATCTTATGTATCTTAAAGATAAATATAATTTTTAAAAAAATTATATTTTAAACTAGTGAAATATGTGAGAAAAAAAATAGCAAGTTACTATTTACTCCATACTCTTAAAAGAAAAACAAGAGTAGCGGAGAAACCATTTTCTTAAAAGTTTTTTTTTAAAAAAAAAAAAGTAAAATTTAACTTATATTTGAATGTAAAATTTAATTTATGTTTGAACGTAATACTAAAAATTCGTAAAAAGTCCTCAAATATATCATCTAACACCTGAAAACTTCGGAGAATAGTTTTCCTATTTAATGGTTAAAAATTGCATATTGGAATTTATGTAATGTGTGATATTTAAGAATTATTTTTTCTGTTACAACATGTATGTTTAATCATTGTTGTGGCTTTTCCTGTTTTGCTATTTTTTTTTTCCATAATGATAGAAATTACTTTATTTTATATGTTGAAAATGTTTATTTTCCATCTAAGATTTTGACATTATTTGTCATTTAAGATGTCATCATCATTTAATACAATAATTTAAATAAGGAATCAGTTAAGGATAATATTGAATATAATTGATAAATTAAGGGATCAAAATAAACAAATTAAAAATGTTAAAATCAAAATGAATATAAGATTAAAATCAAGGTTCTAAAAATCGGACAGGGCATTGAATCGGACAAGGTTCAGGTTCACAAATTTAATGATTCAATCGGTTCAACCGAAAATTCAACCATGATGTAATAAAATATATACTTATATATAAATGTATATACATATGATTGAGAAGATGTTATGAGATAAATAAAAATGATTAAAAAACTTTAATATGATAAAAATAGTTTTAGAAATCAAAATTATCATATTAAGTCATATTAATATAATAAATACAAGTAAAGTATAAAGTCTCATATTACTTAGATTTTAAATTTTTTATTCTTAAAGCTAATATAAAACATTTAAGAAGTCAAATATAGCTTAGAGTAAAAGTTTTTTACTCTTGAAACTTCTATAAATAGTATCTATGTATCATTTTTTTTATATATGTATCATCTCTAAGCTCTTTTTTAAAAAGTAAGAAATATAGTAGTCTTTGGTTTTGTTAACCAAAATATAATTTTAGTCATTTTCACTATAATGAAATAGTTAACTTTACCGTTAATGATCAAAAAATAATTTTGTACGTCTATTTAAAAAAAAAATGGTCAACTAATAAAATCGGTTCGATTTAGTCTGTTCAATACCAACTTTTTGACACGGCGATTTCTTAGGTGTAATCGAATCGGATATCTAGCCGATTCCTGGTTCAATTAGTCGAATTGGCCGATTTGGTCTGATTTTCAAAACATAGATTAAAATATAAGGATTGAAAACTTATTTAAATGCCTGGCATATTCCCACCTGAAATGGGGAAGAAGTAGATTGCAACAATAAAGAATGATTGTTAGAGTAGCTCTAGCTTCACACACTAGTGCTATCACCAGCTTCACCAATAATCGTAGCATTAGGAGCAATGGAATCCAGAAAAGTAAAACCAAACACAGCAAAAATCAGGGCCACAATGACATTGTGACATTGTACTAATATCATCACATATTCATATTCATATAGAACATGCTGAGGAGAGAGGATAAATAAAAAACAAGGGCATATTTAGTTTTAGAAAATATATTTTTGTTTTTATTTTCTATTTTTAAAGTTAATTATAAAAATGCTATAATGTTTTTAATGTGCTTTCTATTTGCTGAATTTTGTGATGGAATTAATGAAAACAAAAAAAATTTAACACGAATAATTAACATGATAGATAGGTATAATCAACTGTTGGATCAATAAGCATTACATTCATAAAAGTTATTGAAAATATAAGCATTTCATATCTTACATTGATATCAATCATTCCTCCCATATTATTATACAATTCTACTATTCTAAATTGAGAAAGGTGAATAGCTTCTTTCGTTAAATTAACTAATTTGGGAATAGTCTCGTTGGAATTTTTTTTTTTTTTTGGCTTGTTATTGTGATGATTGAACACACAGAATTATAAACCACAAATCAAGTAGCAAAATTAAATTTATTGAAGCAGCCAAGTAGTAGAAACACCAAAGATGAATATTGCACAAGTCCGTATTGGCTTTTGGATTATTGACCACAACTCAATTTATTGACGTAAACAATGTTTTATCTATTTTGATTAGAAATATCAAAGATTTGATTATTTTACAATATAAAAGAAAAGCATCCGGACTCCAGATGAATATAACTAGCAATGTTTGAAAACTAGAACAATGCACCCCAAGATTATTTTGTCCTGCAAACAAATCTCTTGCATTAAAGTGTCGCAGTGGGGATGACACAAAAATGAACTATGGGTGAAAATAGCCATTACTATCACAACTCCACCACACATGTATTGAGGACTCTGCCTGGAGAGGGAAGATATTACAATACAACTCTGCAAGAATGCCTAGTAAAAAAGTGGATCTTTTGGCAAATTGCAATAAGATCTTTTGTCTAATGTTTGGCTATATGTTGACAAAACAGGTTCTGTGAATTGAGTTAAACGAAGATCAAATAGAGTACCATAGTAGACGTGTGTAATTGGTTGTCCACTTGAAGAGCTCTGAGCAACCACAGTTTACAAGACATACAAAGTTGCATGGGGGTGTATCACAAAAGGAGGAGGAAGATGGTGAACATTCAGTTCAGCTCCTGCTACTGGATTACATCTCCTTAATTTATTTGAACTTTGAATATATTGGGGTGATCAAATAGAAACACAGATGATCAGACTTTATCTTCAGTTTTCCTATGCACTGCTGATTTATTTCCTATTTTTTGAGACCTCCCAAGCTGATGACATTGGCATTTACTGGGGCCAAAATGTTAATGAGGGAAGTCTTGCAGAAACATGTGCCACAGGAAAGTACTCCTATGTAAACATAGCTTTCCTTGACATGGCTTTCAATTACACATTTGGACATGGCCGCCAAACCCCAAAAGTCAACCTGGAAGGTCACTGTGATCCTTCTTCAAATCGTTGTACTGTTGTTAGCTCAGATATCAAAAGATGCCAGAGGCTAGGGATCAAAGTGATGCTCACTATTGCCGGAGCGTATAAAGACAGTCTAACTTCCTCGGAGGATGCTAAAAATGTTTCTGAATACCTTTGGAACAATTTCTTAGGAGGTAACTCGTCTTCACGCCCACTTGGGGATGCAATATTAGATGGCTTAGATTTTGCCCCCGACGTCATCGGCACAATATACTCAAACAACTCAATATACTGGGAGGACCTTGCACGTTATCTCAAGTCATACAGGACACAAAATGTTTACGTAAGTGCAGCTCCTCCATGCCCTGAAAGTCTGAACTCTCACTTTAATAGTGGTCTTTTTGACTATCTTTCGGTACAATTCTTCAACAATCATCCTTGCGATTATGAGGATGGCAGCACAGATGGCCTCATAAATTCATGGAACCAATGGTCGAAGTTAAAAGTAAAGAAAATATTTTTGGTGTTGCCAGCATCTCCTGCTGCAGCTGAATCTGGCTTTATTCCTGCTGATGTGTTACTGTCTCAGATCCTCCCAATCGTAAGGAAGTCGCCTAAGTATGGAGGCGTAATGTTGTGGTCAAGATACGAAGATCAAACAAGTGGATATAGTGATTCCATCAAACACAATGCAGGTCAGCAAACAACACTTACTGTTTAACAGATGAACCATAACAATTTATAGTAATGTGCATTTTTAGAAGAAAATTGGCTGTTTGTTTCTTCTAAATTCACTATTTCTTTATTTGTTGGTGGTACACAGGAGGGCAAGCACCCAAACCTGCGAAAAGCAGCAAACCCCATGCAGGTCAGCAAAAAACACTTACTATTTAACAAAAGAACTACAACAATTTATAGTTATGTACACTTTTAGAAGAAAATTAAGTGGTTGTTTAGTTCTGCTAAGTTCACTATCTCTTTTTTTCTTTTCTTTTCTTTTCTTTTGTTTTTTTTTCTTGTTGGAGGTATGCAGGAAGCAGAAAACACCATGCAGGTTAGCAAACAACACTTTTTGTTTAACTAAGGGACCACAATAATTTATAATTGTGTACACTTTTAGAAGAAAATTGGTTGCTTACTGTTTACAATTGTTACCTGCGGATTTGAAATAAGCTAAAACAATTATGATAATAACAAATAAAAGCAATAATAAAGAAGAGTAACCACATATAATAGCAGATACAAGATCCCGGTTGGCTCAGGATGAGCTATTGGTGTCTCTTTGCAATGGTTTTCCAATCTTGAAAAGAACCACCAACCTCAATTCAAAATTGCATCAATTCATGGCCATTTTCACAATTTGCAAATTGCCTTGTGATGAGTTGCAGTTATATGGATTGCCACTAGTGTGGGATCTGCCCTTGCAATAACTTCTATCTGCTACTTAGGCTGTGTATTTTGGAGGAAGTATAAAGCAGAAGGTTGCCACTACATTATACCTTTTAAATAATGTATGATGAGTTGTAGACTTACTACTATATAACTTAAACTTCATTGTCATGTTACCAGTGGATAAAAGAAAGAGGCAAAAGAAGCTAATACATGACATTGGAGGCACCGCAATGCTCTCCAGGATGAATTACACAGCCAAAAAGATTAAAAAAGAGGGAAACACAAGTGGTGAGATTGAAATTTTCAATTTTGAAAGCATGGTTGCTGCTACAAATAATTTCTCAGCTTCTAATAAGCTTGGAGAGGGAGGATTTGGACCTGTTTATATGGTATTACTCAGACACATTCCTAGCTTGAAACTATTTGGATAAGAAAGTAAGTAATGTAATGACATTTTCAGGGTAGATTAACAAACCAGCAAGAAATTACGATAAAGCGACTCTCTAGGAGTTCAAGGCAAGGGTTAACAGAGTTTAAGAATGAAGTTAAACTCATTGCCAAACTCCAACACACTAATCTTGTGAGGCTCATAGGGCTCTGCATCCAAAGAGAAGAAAGAATGCTGCTCTACGAGTACATGCCCAATGGAAGCTTAGACTTCCACTTATTTGGTAGCCTTCTTTATTTTAATGTATGAATGATCCTTGCAAGTTTTACCATTTAATTATATGCATTTTGTCCTCAAATAGATGCAGAAAGAAGGAACGTTTTGGATTGGGAGAAACGACTTAACATTATTGAAGGCATTGCTCAGGGACTTTTATATCTTCACAGGTATTCAAGACTAAAAGTGATACATCGTGATTTGAAGGCTAGCAATATATTACTTGATAATGAAATGAAACCTCAAATATCTGATTTTGGAATGACTAGAATATTAGGACTAAAAAGTTTTGAAGAAAAAACAAATAGGCCTGTTGGAACATAGTAAGTATTTGCAAAAGTCATGCAATATTAGTATTATCCATGACCTTTTCCCATCTTAAATGCTAAAGCTTGTTCACTAATATTATTACTTTAGTGGTTATATGTCTCCAGAGTATGCATTGAATGACATTGTGTCCACAAAAATAGATGTTTTCAGCTTTGGTGTGTTACTGCTAGAGATTCTTAGTGAAAAAAAGAATAATTGCTCTTATGATGCAGATTCTTCGCTCAATCTCATAGGATATGTAAGATTCCTTAACAACTAGTGCATCAAATTTAAATTCCAATTCAAGAGAAGAGTCTATGACAATGATGGGTTTCTTATAGGCATGGAAGTTATGGAATGAAGGTAAAGCTCTCGAGATAATGGACCTAGGAATAAATGAAATATGCACTCCCAATGAAGTACTGAGATGCATGCAGATTGGCCTATTATGTGTACAAGACCATACAACAGATAGACCTACCATGCTTGATGTTGTCTCTTTTTTGTCAAATAATGCTATCCAGCTTGCTCAGCCAAAGCAGCCAGCATTCTTCATCAATGCGGATACAAACAGGTTAGAATTGCCTGGCAACAAACAAGAAAGATACTCCATAAATAGTATAATAGTATCTGATATGGATGGCAGATAAATATGACCTTTGTAAAGCCACCTGCTTTCACTTCGTTATATTCATGAGGACTAATTTACATCCATATCATTCTTAATGCCGACATGAGAACATTAAGTAATTTATAATCCCCTAATTATATGGATGAAGTCATATCATTGCTATGCTAGTGGGAGTTCTCGATATTGTGAATCTATTTATAATATATTATTTCTGATATTGAGGTTGTCTCTCATTGATATATTGATATATCAGATGATCTAAGATATATAGAAGTTGTTTAGTTACAGAATTGGAAACATAATAAAGCATCTAAATAAAAATGTAGCAATTAAATTCTAATGGGCTACAAACACAACGTAAATAAAAAAAAAAAAACTACAAAAACCAGTATAATAGTAAAATAAAACTGCAACTTAATTTAATGAGATATATCAAACAGTCTCTCGTTCTCTAACTCCTCCACATTTTAGCTTCTTCTCCTAGGAAAGGTTTTTCACAAAAAATAACATGGAATACTAACTTCTTCAAAATCTTAATATAGAATGAGATGACTGATTCCTCAAAATTCATATTGTACACCTTTGGAAAGTCTTCACACTAGGAAATTAATAAGAGCCAATTCTCTTAGAGATAATACTTCTGGGTAAACAAGTAATTACTTTTGGCATTTTAAACAAATTAGTTCTTATTATATTGATAATAAAAAAATTAATTAAAATATTACTATTTGATTTCTTAATTTTCCAAGAGCACTCAATAAGTCATGAGATATTTATGCAATTATGTTATATGCTTTTCTGATACACACTATACATGATTTTCATACTTTACACGCTTTACACTTTATTTTGGCATCTAAATTCATTCAACATGTTTAAACAGTTTTAACTAACAATATATTCACATTACAATTTTTAAATCTTGAAAATAGACATAGCTTTCTTTAAATCTGCTATACCTCACTGTCTCAGTCTAATATTAGTATAGCTAGCTAACAGAAATTAACAAATTAATATAAACTAAAAAAGTATTTTAAACAAAATAACTCTTATTATTTTAATAATTAGAAAATTGATTAAAATATTACTATTTGATTTCATAATTTTCTATTCAACAAAAAACAATATCTTAATTTATATTCCTTTAACTTAATGCTTATCCCCCAATGTTTTTTATAAATATAACAAACAAACAACTAATCATTTACCATCCATTCTTTCTAACCTTACTAATGCTTTTCTTTTCTATCACATGTTTACAAAGGGAACTCCATTACATGCAACAATGTGCACAAACTTCATTTCAAATTTCAAGCCAATATTAATTAGAAGTCTCAAAAGAAACAGTTCCATACAAACACCACCTACAAGCAACACAAGTAAAAAAGATGACCAAAGTACAAAAAAGGAGATGAGTGCCAACTATGGTGAACACAAAGAGTTAAAAGGAAGAAGCTTAAAGAGACCATGTATCCAATTTTATTTTATTTTATGGGATACAAGACCATATATCTTTATTTGACTTGTATTATTCCATCATCACCTTAGTATGAATAAATAACATTTTTCTTTTATTACATATTTATTATAATTTACAATAATCGGGTAGCATATACTAATTTATTTTTATATTAAACTAAATAATATCATATTATTTTCATCCCTAACAAATACAAATTTATTAATAAAACTTAATTTTCCCGGACATCCCACGGGTCCAAGTCTAGTTCTAATTTTAATTTGGAGATTCAAGACGACTAAAATTAGACTCACAGTCAATTCTCCAACCTCAAATTTTGCTACTTGAATCATAGAAACCATAGTTTCACAGCATCATCATAGATGTGCCTAGTAGTATTGCAAGTGAATGGTATCAAAAGTAAGACTATGCTGTCAAAGGTACCACATCGGCGTTAGTTGACAGGTTGCCCCCATTCATGGGGCGCTAGGCAAAACTACTGCAATTAGACGTATCAAATGGGATCATTGTTTTGTCAAAGCTTGGTGACACTCCATTAGCAATGGTAAGAGGGTGCGAGTATGTGACCTTTTACAGGACAATTGTAGCAGATGGAATCAAACGAATGTTATATATAGTTTTCCAATTGACATAGCAATTAAAATCTTACAAACTCCTATAAACTGGATGCGAAATGGAGTTATGGGACTTGCCTATGACACCTGAAATCAAATTTTTAAAATATTCAAGTGTTTGCATTTGTTTCCCTTCAACAAAATCTTTCCCTACTCTTGACAGTATAACTGTGTTATATTTTATTTATAATTAATTTATATTTCAAACATAATTTATTTGATCATTAATTCACGTTAACATTCTCCTGAAGGTCGCTAAAGTGGTTGCGTTTTATCCCCTTAAATTTCTGCATTTGATCTATCATTTCACCAGATTTTTAGAGTTGGTTTCTAAATGTTATTAGTTCCTAGTTTTCAGCCTAAAATACTTTAGTTTTCTTGTCCGTTTACTTGCCCACTTCTTGGTGTTTTAACGGGAAGATATCCTTTTGGTTATAAATAATACCAATACTTATAGTCGAAGGAGGGAGTGACAAGATATATGAACCCGAGACTTCTCTTTTAATTCTTTCTCTGCCTTGCTTGTTGCTTCACAAAAATTATTATTTTAAATACTCATTTTATAGTTCCCTTAAGCAATCCTTGCAAGTTGTTCCTGTAGCCCATTAGTTCAAGTGCGAAGTTAGTCGGAAGTAACTATTGTATCTTGAAGAGTATTAATTGTAAAGATCATCTATGTCGTGTGATTGACTCGTGATGGCGAAATACTCTTAAGCTCAATAGGTAACACACCTGAACTAATCATAATGATGATAAGCAATTTCATTTTTATTGTATTTTTTATTTTATTATTTAATTGTAGTATACTTGCCATCAATTATTTAGAGATAATTTTATTTTTTGTTTATATATTATTTGTGATATTTTATTTAATCACCTCCAACAAACTATGGATGAGTTTGTTTAAGCTGTTTTTAACAAAAAAGTGATTTTTTAAGTACTAAAAAAAAAAATCAATTAGCGGGATAAATATTTTTTATAAAAAGTGATTTTTTTTTTCTTAAACTTATATAATCAATTTGATCTTTTGCTGTTGGAAGGGTTTCACATGTTTGTGAAACTCAGAAGCACTCTTCAAGGAAAATGCAGCTTGTTTGGGGAATACATAATGGAAGAAACAACTTTTGCTTTGAGCATAAGATCCCAAACTCTAAGGACCAATAGAGAAACCAATGGTGAGCAGCTCCTGAATCTGCCAAGCTAGCTGCCCGAGGTCTTCTTCCCCCAAATTGGACTCCTGTACCTCCCCCATCTGATTATGGGTGAATCGGTCATATGTTATCATTATTAATTATGTTAATAATTGATATATTATAACGTGTAAAATTCAATATATATAAATCTAACACTATATTCAATAAAAAGAAAATTCAAAACTATATTATCATCACCTTAATAGATGTGTGGATAATTTTATTAAAACATACTTTTAAGATAAGACTAAGAATAGAAGTATAGACAGTTCTTCTTCTACTTCTCATCGAAAAGCATAAACTAAATTATTTTTTGTTCTACTTTTTTAAAAAATTCATCAGAATAGGCTACATAAATACTTTGATAAAAATAAAATTATTTTTTAAAAAAAAGGCACTCAATATTAGGAGATCAAATATTGAATCCGTTCGCTTTAAATAGGATTTTATACAATCATTATTTTCAACTTGAAATTATCGACACGTTAAAAAAAAAAAAAACAACTTGAAATTGTCTAAATAATTTTAAAAGAATAACCTGATTAAATTATTCAGCCAAATTTCTTGGACAAGAAGTCCAACGAAGACCAATGGTCAATTTTCATTTTGGTATTTGCTATTATAAGCTGGATTGAATGGAAAGAGGATATGTTAAAGCTCATAGAAGAACTATTGAGGGCTTTAGCTTCAGTTTATCGTTTCTTTTCGGGATCTATAGAAGAACTATTGGGGGCTTTTTTTGTGGATGCCTCTAACGCATCAGCTCAATGATTTGGAATCAAGGTAAGATTTAGAATCACACTCAATGACCAGATAATTACGAAATCCCTTGTTAATGTGCGACCAAATACTTCTATCAAGAGGTTGATTTCCTCCACTCTTACCAATAAGAACTTGCATCTACATGGCTTCGGACTTGTTTATTATAGATCAGCTGATTTTCAGGAACAAACAATAAATTTTTAAAATTTTCAATCATTTACGCTCATTTTTAACAAAATGAGAACTTAAACCAACAGTAAAAAAAACAAACGATGAACACAGTCAAAGATCAAAATTCGTTTTCTTTTTTTAATATTGAGGTAAATTTATTATTTTCGTTAAGTTTATCAAACTTATCAGGGGTTGAAATTGTTCACAGTCTAAGAAAAAAGCATGAAACTATGGGTTAAAATAGCAATCACAATACATGGAAGTTGAAACAACATTTAAAACTAGAACACCCCAAGATTAGTATTGCAAATTTGCAACTCAATGTGTTATATTAAATTAGCATTGCAGTTAAATAAAGTCAGGCGAAAGTAGCCATTAGTTAAGAGACTCTAGTAATTCCAGCACAATTATTATTCTTATTTCTTTTCAATATATCTATCAGTTTGATTAAAATAATATATTAAGATAAATTAATTTAAAAATAAAATTATATTCAGATAAATTGATTTAAGAATATACCACTTTAATCAAACTGAAATATATATTGAAACAAAGAGAGTATTACAATACTACTCTATAAGAATGCCTTGTAAAATGGTCGATCTTTCGGCAAATTGCAATAAGATGCTTTGCCTAAGGTTTCGCAATAAAATTTATAATCATAAAGGACAATTATATAAACAATGCATATGTTGGGTTTAGGGTTTATTATATATAAATAATAATGCGCCCTTAAAATTTATATAAATAATGCACATGCAGGGTCATGTTAATTTATTTTAGTATATTCAAACTGATTGAAAAATATATCAATTAACAAAAGTCATTCACTAATTAATATCATGCTATTAATTAAGAAAGTCATTTATATTTTTATTGCATACTATCTGATAGGAAAATAAAAAAAAATTGTTTATATAAACATTAAAATAATTTATAAAAAAAAAAATTGATAGGAAAATAAAAAATTGTAAAAATTATTGATGAGATAATATTTTAGTGTTTATATATATCCATTCCTCTCACTTGATTCTTTATATATATATATATATATATATATATATATATATATATATATATATATATATATATATATATATATATATATATATATATATATATATATATATATAATGTCTAGCGGAAGAGATTAGTCCTCTGTATATGGTGAATTAAGATTCAAATTCTAGTTAGAAAAAGCAATAACATTTATAAAGAATTCGTGAGTTATGAAAGATAGAGAGGTAAGAGATCAAAGAAGAAGGAATGATAAGAAAAGTTCTGAAAATTGAACTAGACATCGAATCAGACAAAACACTGGTTCAAAGGTTTATTAGTTCAATCGAAGTGTAATATATATATATATAAAGTAAAATAATACACATGAAAAGTTAAAATATGAAGTACTTAAATTCCACATTATTTAGACTATAAACATTTTACTCTTAAGACTACTATAAGAAATTGAACTCAAGTCCACATTGCTTAGATAAAGGGCTTTTTACTCTTAAGACACTTATTATAAATACGTTGTTACATTGTTTTATGCTTAACTCTAAACTCTTTTTAAAAAAGTAAAAGGTTTAATAGTCATTGACTTAGCCAATCAAAGTGCATTTTTGGCTTCTTCTTTTTTTTTTTCACCATGGTAGGGTTATCAATCTTACCATTGGTGATTAGAGTTAAAAAAAAATGAATTTGCAAAAAAAAAAAAATAACTAATTTGAACAAGCCGATTTTTAGCTGGTTCACCGATTTTTGTATTGTGATTGGACAGGCTTAGGGACTAGTTTCCAGTTCAATTGGTTGGACTAGCCGATCTGGTTTGGTTATCTAAACAATGATGATAAGAGAAGAGAAGGAGTTTAGATGATTTCAATCAACCTTATTAACAAGTTTAAAAGTGACAAGGGGAAAGAAATGAAAGGCTTATAATGTATTTTTATAATTTTACTTTTTACTAAAATAGTTGAGTATAATTAATTTGTTTTATAATAAATATTAATTTTAAAAAGATTTCAGAAAAATATTATATATTTTCTAAATTTTACAAATATTTCCTTTCTAAAAACATTTTTTTAAGGAGAGAACAAATTTTTATGAAATCTAATAAAAGATTAAGAGGGAAATATAATTTTTATGAAAAGTTGAAATAAAATTAGAATAAATTGATAAAAATGGTATTTTAATATTTCAATAAGGATAAAACAGTAAATTAAATTCAAATCTTAACAAAACCCCCAATTTGAGGAACCATAAAAAAAAAATTTTGGAAAATTTTGAGAGGTTAGTTAAAACTTGCCATGTACTCAAAAAAAAAAAAAAAAACAATGTCTTTTCCTACTAACATAAATCTTTCCCTTCACTATCCTTCTTTTTCCTTCTAAATCAAACTCGCTCTGAATGTAGTTCAAATAAGATTGCCTCCAACCTAGGAAAACAAAAAGTATCTTTAGTCACAATTCATTTTTTTTTTATCAAATTTCATTGGAATATTAATTATTTATCATTTTTATAATTATCACTACCAGTAAATTTCTATAAAATTTGAAAAGAATAAAATAATTAATATATATTATTAATAATTAAAAAAATACAAAAATAAGAATAAATTTAGATTTAATTATGATGTATGAACAATATAAAATATTTTTATATAGTCAACCAATTATATTATCCCAATTATACGACAATTCAAGTAATGGGTGTAAGAGTTAATTATATTTGCTGATGTAAAAACATATGATTATATGATAGTGTAAAAAAATTTTATATTGATAATGCATATAAATTAAATCCAAAACATGATTACTTATAATTTTTTGTTTTTATTATTTTTATAAATGAGCAACGTGGGGTTGGTCAATATAGTAGGTATCTTGACCTTTTAATTATATATCTCGGGTTCAAGCTTGGTAATGGAAAAAATTCTCACAAAGAGACCCCTACCTTCTTCAAGGACGTCCATTGGGTTGTGCCAATTTAGTCGAGTTCCTAGTAATAGGGTTCAGATATATAATTACTTATAATTGGTTTAGAATGTGCTATTGGTGTCTATTTGCAATGGTTTTCCAATCATGAAAAGATCCACCAACCTCAATCGAAAATTGCATCATGACCATTTTTCATAATTTGAAAATTACTTGTGATGAGTTGCAGTTGTATGGATTATCACTGGTGTGGGAGCTGCCCTTGCAATAGCTTTTATCTGCTACTTAAGTTGTGCGTTTTGGAGGAAGTACAAAGCAGAAGGTGGTCGCCACTTTATACCTTTTAAATAATGGATGATAAGTTTTAGATTGTTACATAACTTAAACTTCGTTGTCACATTACCAAAGGATACAAGAAAGAGGCAAAAGAAACTGATACATGACAGTGGAGATAATACAATGCTCTCCATGATGAATTATGCAACCAAAAAGATTAAAAAAGAGGCAAGCACAAGAGACGAGATTGAAATATTCAGTTTTGAAAGCATGGATGCTGCTACAAACAATTTCTCAGCCTCTAATAAGCTTGGAAAAGGAGGATTTGGACCTGTTTATATGGTAATTTATAAACACCTACATAAATTGAAATTATCTGGATAAAATAGTAACATAATGATACTTTCAAGGGAGATTAACAAACCAGCGAGAAATTGCTATAAAGCGACTCTCTAGGAGTTCAGGGCAAGAGTTAACATAGTTTAAGAATGAAGCTAAGCTCATAGCCAAACTACAGCACACTAATCTTTTGAGGCTCATAGGACTCTGCATCGAAAGAGAAGAAAGATTGCTAGTCTACAAGTACATGCCCAATAGAAGCTTAGGCTTCCACTTATTTGGTAGGCCTTCGTTTATGTTAACATATGAATGATTATGGCAAGTTTTACCACTTATTAATTTGCATTCTCTGCTAAAATAGACACAAAAAGAAGGAACATTTTGGATTGGGAAAAATGACTTAACATTATTGATGGCATTGCTTAGGGACTTTTATATCTTCACAAGTATTCAAGACTAAAAGTGATACATCATGATTTGAAGGCTAGCAATATATTACTTGATGATGAAATGAAGCCTAAAATATTGGATTTTGGCATGGCAAGAATAGTAGGATTAAAAGGTTATGAAGAAAAAACAAATAGAATTATTGGACAGTAGTAAGTATGTGAAAAAGCCATACAATATTAGTATTATCCATGACTTTTCCAGTCTTAAATGCTAAAACTTGTTTGCTGAAGTTATTACATCAGTGGTTACCTATCTCCAGAGTATGTGTTGAATAGTGTTGTCTCCACAAAAATGGATGTTCTTAGCTTTGGTGTATTATTGGTAGAGATTCTCGGTGGAATAAAGAATAATTGCTCCCATGACCCAGATTTTCAACTCAATCTCATATGATATGTAGGTTTCCTTAACAACTGGTGCATCAAATTTAAATTCGAATTCAATAGAACAGTTTATGACAATGCTGGATTTCTTACCGGCTTGGAAGTTATGGAATGAAGGAAGAGAACTTGAGCTAATGGACTCAGCATTAAATGAATTTGTCCAGTAGCAAAGTTGCTCAGCCAAAGCAGCCAACATTCTTCATCAATGTGGACACAGATAAATCAGAATTGTCCAGTAGCAAACAAGAAAAGTACTCCATAAATAGTGTAACACTTTCTGTTATAGATGGCAGATGAATTTGGCACTTTGTAATACAATTAGATAATTAGTGTAGTGATAAAGTCAACTGCTTCCACTTTGTTTTGTTGAGAACTAATTCACAACTATTTCATCCCCATTGTTGAGATGAGAATGTGAAGTAATTTATAATTCCCTAATTATATGTATGAAGTTATATCATTGCTATTCTAGCGAGAATTGTCAGTATTGTGAATTTTAATTTTAATTTAAAGATTCAAGAGTACTAAAATTAGAATCAATTTGCCAACCTTAAACTTTGCTACCTGAATCTGAGAAACCATTGTTCCACAATACCATCATACATTTGCCTGGCAGTGTTGCAAGTAGATAATATAAAAAATATGACTATGTTGTCAATGGTAGGACTTAGGCTATAGCACATGCATTTAAAGCAATTAAGGAAGATTAGATACAATTTTCTAACTGACAAAGCAATTAAAATCATGCAAAATGGTGCCTACACTTTTAAATGTGGATACTATATTGAAGAGCATAAAGAGTTTGAGAGGTGGTAAATTGTGGAAACTGGAAAGAGTTATTGAAACTTGCCTCTGCCAACTTATAATCAGATCATATTTGTGTGGAAAGCTTGTCATAAAATAGCCTATGAAGAAAATGTTGTACCAGAGCATAATCGCTAACTTACAAGTTTGTGGAAACTCAGAAGCAGTCATGCAAGGAAAATGCAGCTTGTTTGGGAATGCAAGTGACAACTTTTGCTTTGAGTATAAGATCCCAATCCCAAAATTGGGTCCTGTACCTCCCCAACAGATGCTGGGTCCAGGATAAACTTCCAAAAAAGAATAATTTCATGATAAAATGTAGAGTAGTAGTAGAACTTGTCCCCTTTCTGATTATTAAAAAAATACAGAAATTAATTATTATCTCATTATTTTTTTAAGAAATTTATCGAAATAAGTTACACAAATTTTAAATATTTCTAATAGAAAAAGCTTCTTTTATAAAAAATATTAGAAACAATCTTTTTCATCTAAACCACAAGCAAACAATGTCTACTGTATTGCAACTAATTTAGATCGAGCTGGTATAATTTCTATTTGAATTTATTTGTTAGAATCATGGACATACATGTTATTTTTAAAATGAGTAAGTTAGTTATATCATTTTATTTTATGCAACAATCACTTTAGTTTTTTTTTTTTTTTTAATTCTGATATTTTTTCCAACTAGATAGCCTTACTCTTAATTCAAAAATTTTTTAAAAAAATTGTGAGCGTTAAAGCTCAGCCATTATTCTTTAGAATGTTCCTTCAATTCATTATTTTGTTTTGGAATCCATAGAAGAATGACTGGGATAGGCTTTACAGAGCCCAAACTGACTCAACTTTTTAATTTGATAATTTTTAAAAAATTCAAGTCTTGCTTAATTATGACGATTAATGACTAAATTAATGACTAAATGTCTTAAAATCAACCTAAAATTTTAAAAAATAAAATAAAATATACTTCACTAGATATATGATAAAAAAAATCTCAATGCAAAATATTATTGGGTAATATGTTTTTCGTACTTAAAAATATAACACTTTTCATTTTATTTTTTTTTGAAAAAAAAATTTTGGTCCCTTATTTTTTTTAAAAAAAAGGGAGTAAAACTAGTATGACAGGGATGAAAAGCATAATTTTTTTTATTTTTTAAAAGTTATTTATGGTCATTTTAAAAAAAATAAGGATTTAAACTAAACAATTTCTTTTATGAATCAAAACAAAAAAAATGCTATATTTTCATAAGTAAAAAAATATATTTAAACCTAAATTAAATGTATTATATATTTAAAGAGTTATTTTCATTCAAATTAAACTAAATTAATTCAAAATATGACTCGAAATATTACTCCAACTCAAATGAAAAATATTTGTCGTCTTATTTTTAAAATTCAAAATAGCCCAACTTCGAATTGAGATAGGCTATCAAATTCAGCCATCTTGAACATTCGTAATTTCTTTCATAAAATAATTTTTTAATTTATTGTTTATACTTAAGTAAATTATAAATCAAGGTCCAAATATTTATGACTATATCTCTCCATATTAATTTCCATAACGTTATTCTCTCACCATCTTCTCTTAACATTTTTTTTATTCTTCTGGTATGCAAAATGTTAGGTTGAAAGGAAGATTTGCCCCTATTTAGGGCTAGGGATGTCTCCAAGCTCATCAAATGTTTATAAGTATTTATATATCACTTACCAACAAAAGAATTAAAGAATTGAATCCAAGTCACGGTGATATATAAGCGAAAAATCAACTAAGGCCTAGTTTGGTAATGTTTTTTGACAAGGTACTCTAGCTTATGAAAAATATAAGCCAATTTTTTTTGTGTAGTAAATAAAAAGCTAGGGATGCTTTTGCTCTTGGCTTTTAAAAGCCAGGGGGTACTTTCGGAAACCCTGCTTTTCAGAGTTAGCTTATGCTTTCTAAAATTTAAAAGACTAATATAACAGTACTCTCATTAATGACATTAAAAATATAAATTATTCTTTTTAATATTTATATCTATTATAGTTATTTTAGATTTTAAGATCAACTTTACAGAGCACTATTTTTGTGACTTCTATTTATTGAGAGCAACTTTTATATTATTTTATTAAATGGTACTACTATAACTTTTTAAGAGCAGCTTCTATAAAGTCCAAAAGCTCAACAGCTCTCAAAAAACTACAATAATACCAAATCAAGCCTAAGTAACCTAACTCCCATTGGCACCATCTTCTCAACATTATAACTATCATGTCGCTCACAATTTTGTGTGTGCTTCTTAATCACATGCGATGCAAGTAATTTTAATTTTCTATAGACAAAATGGAAATGAAGTTGGAAGTCTTCGATATTATCAATCGTTTGATCAAAATGGAAGTAGGGTGAAGGAAGTTTAAGTGTATTTATTTATGTTTTAAAAATATTTTTATAATAGTTTTTTAGAATTTTAGAAGTTATTTTTTTTATTTATAAAAATAATAAAAATGTTTTGAAGTTTTATCAAAAAAATATTTAACTATCTTATATTTTATTGTCATATCTTCTAATTAAAGAAATTATTTACCAACAAAAATTTGATCTAATGATAAAGAGTTAGTCCACTATAAGATAACATGACGAACCTCCTACCACTTTTACTACATGTCCTTAATTTATTTGAACTTTGGAGATGTATTGGGCAATCAAACACAAACATGATCAGAAATAATCTTCAGTGTTGCAATGCAGCACACGTTTATCTACTATTTTTGGTCCTTCTTGACACCTCTCTAGCTGAAGACATTGGCGTTTACTGGGGCCATTACAGTGACGAGGGAAGCCTTCTCGAAACATGTGCAACTGGCAAGTACTCCTATGTAAACATAGCTTTCCTTGACACATTGGATAATGATCAAACCCCAGAAATCAACCTTCGAGGTCATTGTGATGCTTTCCCATATGGATGCACTAGTGTTAGCTTAGGTATCAAAGTCTGCCAGGATCTAGGGATCAAGGTGATGCTCTCGGTTAGAAGAGTTAGAACATTCAGTCCAATTCATACTACTATATCAATGCTGCGGATTTTTCTGATTACTTGTGGAACAATTTCTTAGGAGGTGACTCGTCTTCAAGCGCACTTGGGGATGCAACATTAGATGGCATAGATTTTACCACTGTGAGCGACTCATCATACTGGCAGGATGTTGCACGTCACCTCAAGGCATTATCAGCATCAAATATTTACTTAAGTGCAGCATCTTTATGCTCGTAGTACAATTCTGAGAACTCTACCCTTAATACTGTACTTTTTGACTATCTTTGGGTACTGTTCCTAAATAGTCCTTAGTGCCAATATGACGTAGGCAATGTTGATAACCTTACAGATTGAAAATGCAACGGACCAAATTAAAGGTGGAGAAAATATTTTTGGGATTGCCAGCATCTCCTGATGCAGGATCTGGCTATTTTCCTGCTTATTTGTTAAATTCTCTAATCCTCCCAATCGTAAGGAAGTCCTCTAACTATGGAGGAATAATGTTGTGGTCAAGATACTATGATAGACTAAATTATTATAGTGACTCCATCATAAGTCCTCTGTGCACGCCGCAAAACCCTCCGCAATGCAAACAAACGTGACATAAATTTCACGGAAAGTTTTGGTTATATGTCAATGGCCAGCTTCAGGGTTAGTGAAAGTGAGAAAATTAGTCACCAGCGCTGTGAGATTACGTGCCGGAACAATTGCTCTTGTGAAGCCTATGCAACAACAAATAATGCCACCGACACTGGTTGCCAGATACGGAGTAAAGAGTCAACCTTCAACAAGTCATCAGGGTCAAATGGGCAGAAAATTTATGTTGCTAACAAAGGTAAGCCCCGATTAACCATTTTTCAATTTGTTGTGCAATTTTTATTTTTTTTCTACTGGATGCATGCACCATTTTTTGTTGTGGTAAGCAGGAAGCCAAGAACCCGCGCCTGATGACAGAAGCAAACATCGTGCAGGTCAGCAAGCAACACCAGCTGTTTAAAAGAACTACAACAATTTTATACTTATGTACTCTCTTAAAAGAAAAATGGTTGTTTATAATTTAGCCACTAATAAGTTACCTCCATATTCAAATAGGATAAAACTCTAGTTGCCACAGTTAATAGCAGATACAATTAAGAACATAGTGAGTTTAGGATCAGCTGTTTGTGTCTCCTACAGACATATAGAATATTAATATAGGATCATTAACCTCAATCTGAAATTGCATCAATTTGACAATTTGTAAATTATAAGTTGCAGTCATTTTGATGCGTATCACTGCTGTGGGAGTAGCTCTTGCAATAACTTTCATCAGCTATTTAAGCTATGCCGTATGGAGGAAATACAAAGCAGAATGTGTTCACCACATTATACCTTTTACGTAATGTATTATGACTTGAAGACTATATTATAAGTTAAACTTCCTTGTCACATTACAGTGGATATAAAACAGAAGCAAAAGAAGTTGATACATGACATTGGAGGTAATGCAATGGTCGCTATGATGTCTAGCAGAGCCAAAAAGATTAAGAAAGAGGCAAATACAAATGATGAAGTTGAAATATTCAATTTTGAAAGCATGGTCGCTGCCACAAACAATTTCTCAGCCTCTAATAAACTAGGAGAGGGAGGATTTGGACCTATTTATATGGTATTGCCTAGATGCCCACTAAATTGAATCTATTCGGATAAGAAAATAATGTAATGATACTTTCAGGGGAGATTAACAAATGATCAAGAAATAGCTATAAAGCAATTCTCCGGGAGTTCAAAACAAGGGCTAATAGAGTTTAAGAATGAAGCTATACTCATTGTCAAACTCCAACAAACTAATTTTGTGAGGCTCTTAGGGCTCGACATTGAAAGAGAAGAAAGAATGCTGGTCTATGAGTACATATCCAATAGGAGCTTAGACTTCCACTTATTTTGTTTGGTGTCTCTTTCTTAACAGATGAATGAACCTAGCAAGTTTTACCATTTCAGTTTAGTATGAGGATAAAAATTAGGTTACAAATGCCATGGATCATATTATTAGTAAAATTGTATGAAAAACCAATCCTCAAGTTCTTCACCCTCATTTTCATTCCATATCAAACTGACCTTTAATATGCATTTGTTTTTCAAACAAATGTAGAAAGAAAGAATATTTTGGATTGGGAGAAAACTCTTAACATCATTGAAGGCATTGCACAAGGAATTTTATATCTTCACAAGTATTCAAATGTAAAAGTGATATATCGTGACTTGGAGGTTAGTAATATATTACTTGATAACAAAATGAATCAAAAGTGTCAGATTTTGGCATAGCTAGAATATTAGATCTAAAAGGATGTGAAGAAAAAACAAATAGAATTGTTGATAGTAAATATGTAAAATAGACAACCAATGTTAGTATTTTCTATGGCCTTTTCAATCTAAAATGCTAAAGCACATTGATTTATATTATTTTTATAGTGGCTACATGTCTCCAGGGTATGCATTGAATGGCGTTATCTCGATAAAAATAGCTGTTTTCAGCTTTGGTGTATTACAACTTGAGATTCTTAGCGGCAAGAAGAACAATTGCTATCATTCAGTTTTGCCACTCAATCTTGTAGGATATTAACAGCTAGTTCATCAAATTTAAATTCCAAATCACTGGTTACCTTTATCTATGAGCATGCGGGGTTTCTTTTAGGCATGGCAGTTATGGAATGAAGGTAGAGCTCTAGAGTTGATGGACCCAAGATTAAATGAAAAATGCACACCTAATGAAGTACTAAGATGTATGCATATTGGCCTATTATGCGTACAAGACCATGCAATAGATAGACCTACCATGTCTGATGTTGTCTCTTTTTTGTCAAATGGTGCAATCCAGCTTGTTCGGCCAAAGCAACCAGCATTCTTTATCAATGTAGATAGGGACAAATCAGAATTATCGAGTAATAAACAAGAAAAATATTCTATAAACTACGTAACACTTTCTACGCACTATGGATGGTAGATGAATGTTCCACTTTGAAAAACGATCAAATCCAGATGTGCACATTGATAAAGTCACCTGCTTGCTCCCCATTTCATTAGGAAATAACACGCAACTATTGATAAACCCTTTTATATAGCATTGTTGCACTAGTGGGAGTTCTCACTATCGAGACTTTTAAGATACAAGAGGACCAAAAGAATAATTAATTCCCCAATCCTAGGCTATGTTTGAATGTTTCATAGCGAATGAAATGGAATGTGATAGCATGGTATAGAGTGGAATTGAATAAATATTTTATTCTATTGTTTAGATATTAAAGAATAAAATAGAGAAAAGCTTCCCCTTTGTTGTTTGAAAATTAAATTAAAAAAATGAGATGGTAATAATTTTAGATTGTGTTTAGATAGTTTGAAATACAAAGCAATTGAACTACAATAGATAATCTGTCTGGAACATAACCATATAGATAAAGGATAAAATGACCAGAATTGAGAAATAATATTGTCTTTTATTCATGAATAAGCAGAAAGAATTCTAACCATTTTATGTGCTGGTGACGCTGCTACTACCTACCCCCTCAGGTGATGCAACAGCATTGGTGTCATGAAAGTAGTTCTTTTAATCTCTAAGGGCGCGATTCAAAACGCAGGTCAAAATGGGCGCAGTCGCGTCGGAATTTATGCAATTAAAATAATAGAGAATGATGTGTGTGAATCCATGCCGTGGCGCTGTTGTGGATGATAGAGGTGGCGCCCCTAAGCAGAGCAATTTATGTATTCTAGTAAAATATTTCAACTAAATACTTTGAAATTTTCAAATATTTTTAATAAATATTTAAACAAATTATTTTATTGTAAAAAAATTCAAGCTATTGGGAAGGGATATGTTAATACCGGTATAAATTATACTCATATTTTATACTATTGAATAATTTTTTATCAATGAAATTTTTTATAAAGCTAACTATTGGCTTTGAAAGTTCATACGCATATTATAATCCGAAATTTTACATTAATCGAAAATTTTGTTTAATACATTTTATATATATATTTAAATCAATATAATAAATATTTTTAAAATATATATAAAAAAGAATTATTTGATTATATTCTAATTAATATTTAATTTTTTTAAAATTTGGCACAAATAATTAATATAATATGTAGTTATAATTTAATAATCAAATTGATAATAACTATATTATATAAAAAGTTATTAAAGGTCTTATACTAGTGCCAATGAATCCCTCCTCTTCTAAAATATACATTTTTTTTTGTAACAATTTCTTACGTAAACACATATCTATGTTATTTGTTCTCATTGTATTCTATCATCCCATTCTATCCAAATTAGAAAGAAATAAAATTAACGATACACAAAATAATTCCGCCTAATATCATTCCTTACTATCCTATTTCAATGTATTAAACCAATAGAATTTATTCCATTTCACTATATTAATTTTGTCACTTTTCATCCAATCACACATAGGATAATAGTTATTGTATTATTTCATTTAATTCAATTTTAACATATTTCAAATGCAAATTAATTTATTGTAGAAGAATTATTTTTTATTTTTCTACCTATCATTTCTTTTTATGTTAGGAATTGCTTATGTAATTTTTAGCATAAGACGGTAGTTAGATTAAAAAAAATTAAATTAATTTCTAGAATTCAAAATCTTGATATTATAAATAAAACTCACATATAATATGTTTGGATTAGAGTTTGCAAATGGACAATAATTTATTTTACAAAATTAATTTTGATCAAAAATAAATTAGTGTCAACGTAATTTATATTTAGAAATTTTTATAATATCAAAAGTAAGTATTATAGAATGAATATTATTTGGATGGTATTAATCAAAATTATTTTTGAATATGTAATTTCTAAAAAAGACATGAGTTTTATACTATATTTTTAATATTATTTTATTTTTGTTTTTAAGATTTTTGAATAAACTATATATTCACATCTAAAAAAAAAACTATATTGATATTATTATAAAGAAAATTATACAAATATTATTTTGAGATATTAACCTTTTTTCGATACTAAATAAGACTCCACCACTCCAAACCAGAGGGAAGCATTGAAGTCTGATACAAAGCAAAATCAGAAACATAACAAAGAAAGGTGCAGCCAAATTTCTGTCTCGTAGCAGATTACACCTAGGCTCCATCATACTACTTCATGAAACAATTAACAGCAAAACAACTTGGGTACTAATAGCCAAAACATCAACAATCAGCAAAAACAACAGATTAAAAAACAGCTTAGCCAAGGAAAACACATGCAATGAGAAAGTATTCAAATCTCTATTCTTCCTCCTTTTGTAATTGCAAACGCGGTTCTAGGCATTGGCAAATTCTACCCAATACATTCGTAGGTGCATAGGCAATAGGCAGAGGTACAAAATCCTTCGGCTGTGGGGCCATGCATGCTCATGCAATCATATTGACAAACATCAGATTTGCAATCTAAATCAGGCCAAAGTTCTTGACAAGTTGCGCTTTCAGCCACCTGACTTGTCATCGAGACAGCTGCAAAATATTAAAACAGAGCTAAAGAAGACATTTTGATATAGAACATTAGGTTTTCAATAGATAATAGAACAAGGACAAGAATATATACCCCCCCCCCCCCCAAAAACACGAAAAAAAAAAAAGGATTGAATATCAGATATGAAGGAATGATGAACCTAAAACCAGAAGGACAAGTGAAAAGACGTGTGCCAAAGTAAACTTAGCCATCTTTCTAACGAGTGCAGTGACAATAACTCTTAGTCTCGATGTCTTTTGTGTATGCAACTCCCGGAGACGGAGGGTGTATGTATAGGTGGAGATTCATTTCACAACGTCTAAAAGAATTTTAAACTTAGTTGATATTTCAATTTTTTATTCTATTTTAACGTGTATAATAAAATGTTATTTAATAATGTATCAAGTTATATTCATATAACTTTAAGCAATATTTGTTACATCATTAAGTAACTTTTTTATCGGTGTAATTTTTTTTTTCAATACCTACTGTGGGATTAGAAGTTTATGCATTATAGATCATATATATAATAAGAGCTTTCTTATCATTTAGATATTATTATATACTATGCGCTCTATTTTTTATAAATGTTAAGCTCTTATTTACTTATATAAAAAAAAAGATCATGTATATAAAATTTTATAATAATCTAAAACCATTTGATATATTTTTTATATATATCAAAATTAATGTAATATATATAAATAAAAGTTATTTTATTATACTCTTATTTAAAGATTATATGATTACTTAAAAAATTTATATCACTGTATATTTTAATCTCATTTATGTAAAATATAATGGTTAAAATTTATTACTCTAACCCATTCTTATAATTTACCGCTCATTTCAATTGATTCTCTTCCTATATATTACTGTGTTGTCTAAAACATATGTAAAGGTGAATTATTAAGTTCAATAACTATGAAAATTGAATTAATAAAACTTGGTATTTATGAAAAGTTAATGGAAGTTCAATGGGTATATATATATAGCCGACCGCTCTACTACTGAGTTATGAAGGAGCAACGGAATAGTTAATGAAGGTATGCATCGCTTGGTATTTATGAAAAGTTAATGGAGGTACGTACTGCTCCCATATACAACAATTGTTTACTTCAGAGAAAAATATTATGTTACTAGTTTATGAGAACTATAAGATAATGGCCCACACACTTTTACCGTCCATGCTTTGATAATAACCTTACATCCACGTTAGTTTTTCATTGAGCTCTCAAGGTGGGTCGCAACCTGTGAATCAGTCTGATTCGATCTATCAAAATGGAGGGTTGAGCCAATAAAATTTTAACTCATATAAAAGTGGATTAATTTAACTCAACCTGTATAACTCACAGGTTAAGTGAATTTGGGTCGGGTTGAAAGTGGGTTGACCCTTCTTTTTTTACAATTTTTTTAAAAAATATTAACACTAGTAACAAGTGATGGATAACACTAATAAGTAATAACTATACTCTATAATGTATAGTATATAGTACTTTATATGATTGCTTAATTGTTATATTTGACCAATCTTAACCACTATTTGATAGAATTATAGGTTATTAATTGTTACTACGTTAGTGAATCTTTATTTCTTGTGTTGAATTTTATATATTATTCCCCTAGTTTTGCATAATTTTTTTTTGATTTTTATACAGCCAAAGTTTAATTTTTTAACCTTTTTTTGATATTTTTTAATTAATTTTAAGATTTTTTATTTTTTTCTAATTTTTTAATTTTTTTTGTGACCAACCCGTTTAACCCACCAGCTCGGATGAGTTGAGCCGGGTTGGTATTTTTGTGGCTCACCAGAAAAGTGAATCAGCTCGTATAACTAGTCTCGGCATGTGACCCATGGTGGTCGGGTTGGCCCACTTTGATAGCTTTAATTTTTCGCTAATTTTTCCAATTTGAGTTCATGTATCACTTGCGGTTATACATTTTTTTTAAGCCTAATTTGGGAGTGCTCTCTGAAGAAGTACTTTAACTTATGTAAAATATAAGTTATTTTTTTCTATTTGATAAACCAAAAGTTGGGGTACTTTTGTTCTTGACTTTTAAAAGTCAGGGGGTACTCTTAGGAGCTTTCATCAGATACTTTTCAAAGTTGGCTTATGCTCTCTAAAATTTAAAAGACTAAATAACCTTACTCTTATTAATGATATTAAAAATAAAAATTATTCTTTTAATATTTATATTCATTATAATCATTTTTGATTTTAAGAGCAACTTTACCAAATATTATTTTTGTGGCTTCTGCTTGTTAAGAGTAATTACTATATTATTTTACCAAACGGTACTGTTATGACTTTTCGATAGCAGCTTTTAGAAAGCTCAGCAGCTCTCAAAAAGCCACAATAATACCAAATCAACCCTTATTTTCTTCTTTTGTTGTTTGACTAAAGATTTACGTAAACTTGGGTTATAATTTATAAGTTAACGGAATTTAAATTTCTTCATTTTTGGGCTATTTAGGTTTTAACTGATTTTTCAATCAGCTACTTTCAGATAAATTCTGTGCATTTTAATTTTTTTTCTAAGTTTGGATTTTTATTCGTGTTAGACAAATTACGAGTTGGAAAAAAAAATATAAAGAAAAACGAAAGGGGACAAGGGGAAAAGTTACAAAAGATACTAATAGTGCAATTTCTCTAATAAAAAATGATTGTTAGTTAGTTAATAATAAAATTTATGAAATCCGAAAGTGGTACGTATCCGAAAAAACAAAAAAAACAAAGAAATCGGTAATTTCCAAAATACACTTTATTGTTTAATTTAATTAGAATAAATGCAACATAACTTCTGCATCTGACTAAAAACAGATTTGAATATATCATGCAAAAACCCTCATTAGACAAAATGATTGTGTGAACTTGCCAATGCAACTAGTGGGATATGAAGCAAAGGAACATGATCTTACATTTATTTACATTTAAAGTGTAAATAAAGGAATACTCCCATTTGAATCTAATAAAAATATTAGAAAAATCAAATTCTTTAAGAATCAAAATTCAATTTTTTTATTCTAGTATATATTTTCGAAAACTTGCGTTTTCCTAAACTTCTGGGCTACAAACGAAAGGGTCAATGACTTCCTCAAATCTATTAAAAGTCACTTTTCGATTTTTGGATATCTAGGAAAAAAATTACTGAGAGTTTTAATCCCATAAAAAATGTCCCAATCATATAACTTTCCAAGGAGGATATAGGATCTAAACTTAGGATTTTCACAAGGTTCGACAGGACAAAGTATCACAATTCATGTAATCTTAGACTCAGGTATTACAAGAATTTTTTTACTTTTTTTTTTTAATATTTTTCTGATCTTAAGTTTTTGTATTTTTTGTTATTACAAAAAGAAAAGTACAGAAGTAAAAATAGAAGCAAAACAATGATTTGTTTTATTGTCCGATTTTTATGTTTTTAGTATTTTGAATATTAATTCTTAAATTACAAAAGAAAGAGAAGAAAAGATAAAAAGAGTAAACCAAACATAAATTAAGGAGATATGTTCACAAACAAAGAAAAGAGTTATATGAATTAAAAAAAATTTAGACAACATATGGTGTTCAACAATCACCTAAAAAAATGCAGAAAGGAAAAAAAATCAATTTAAATAGAAAACATTGGGGGAAAAGGAAAATATATATGATTGAAAAAAACTAGAGATGTAAATAGGTTGGTTTAGATTGGGTTTGATAGAAAAACAAATTTAAACCAATTAATTTTAATTGATTTGATTTGGTTTAGATTCATGAAATTTTTTTATTGAATTCGAATCAAACCAATCCAATTAAATTTGAGTTGGTTTGGTTCGGATAATTGGATTACCTATATAAATTTTTTTTCCAGTTTCTGTCAAAAAAATATAATAAAAAATAATATAAAGCATTAAAATTTTTGTATAAGCAAATTTCATAGTCTATTCTAATATCCAAAGGCTAAATTATTATAATTTGTTATTTTGTTAAGAAAAAATATAGGAGGTTCGGGTAGGGTCAAGCCGAGCATTAAGTTGCAAAACCCCTTATCTGATGACCGAACCAAATACTAGTCGGTTCTAATTAGATTGTATCCGATTAACCCAATAAGCCAAAACCAATTTAATTGGTTCGGTTTGAATTGATCGAGTTCATCGGGTTGGTCTGATCTACTTAGAGCCTATGTGGATTGCAGTTTGCATCTTCCAAAATGCCTTCTATGGGAAGGAAAATGACTTTGTACAGTAAATAGTAGTGTTTGGTTTAATTTCTTACTTTTTAGAAAGCCTTTTAAAATTTCAAAAGGTCTTTTGGAAAAAGTATCTTTGAGGTTACTTTTCATTCTAGAAAAAGACCTTTTGAAAAGGAATCTTATTATTACTCTAATATCAACAATCAAAAATAATTTTATTTTATCCTATCCAAATAAAACTCATTCTCCTAAATTTACTTTTGACATATTCAAACCAAACAAAAATAATTCTTTTAAAAATAATTCCTCTAAAAGGTCTTTTTTTAAAAAGACCTTCTTTCAAAATATTTTCTCCCAAAAATTAAACCAAACGGACCTTACACTCCTGAAAAAATTTATGCAATCATCCAAAAGACCCATCGCTAGTGAAAAAAGGGAGTTTTTTTTTTTTGTACATAAAAAAAGGGAGTTTGCGTTAGCAAAATTGAACTATTTTACAATTGAATAATCTGGACGTTAAGTCACTATGATTCCTCTGTAGGGTTAATGCTCGCCATCGAATCAGTAGCAGAAGTCATGAGCATTAGAAAAAATACAAGAAAAGAAAACAAAAATTGATTCGAGTTCTAGGTTTAGCAACATAAAACAAAGAGCAAAGAGATAAATAAATTTGGGCAAATTGAGCCATTATATAGACAAATATACAATATTAAATTAGCAAGGCCCAGACCGAGCATTGAACAAGATAGGCTCCTGATTTAAAGGTTTATTAATTTAATTGGATTGTAATAAAATGTATATATTTATATATATATATATATATATATATATATATATATATATATATATATATATATATATATATATATATATATATATATATTACGTGCTGTTAAATAAATGAAAATTATTAAATAATATAAATAAAAAGTAAAATAAAATTTTAACATAATAAAGTAGCTTTAGAAAGTAAAAACACTATATTAAGTTATTAACATAATCAATACAAATAGAATATTTTGAACCTTTTACTCTATAAAGCAAACAAGAAGTCTTACATTGCTTAAAATAAGAGTTTATTTTTTTTAACTCTTAAGACTTCTATAAATAATATCAATGCATTATTTTTTTAATTCTTTATATATTTATCACTTCTAGACTTTTTTTAAAAGAGTAATTAATAGGTATAATAGTCTTTCATTTGGTCAATCAAAATATATTTTTTGATATTTTTTATCATAATAAAGTTATTAATTTCATCATAATGATCAAGTAATAATTTTTTTATTTCTATTTTTCAAAAAATAAAAAAGCTGACCAACAAGTAAAATCAGTCCAATTTGTCCAATTTACCAGCTCTTAACCAATTGAGCCTGTTCAACGCCGATTTTTTGGCAGGGCGGTTTTTGAATTAATAAGACTTGGTATTTATGAAAGGTAAATGATGGCACGTATCGCTTCGTATTCATGAAAAGTTAAATAAGGTACGCGGTACATATTGCTCTCAATATAAATGTGAATGATTGTTTAATACGAAAATTAATACTAAGGATAGTTAACAAGGGTTAGTTAATAAAAAAAATCAATTATATTAAAATTATTAAGAAGAACATATTTAAGGAAAATGACCAAAAAGTAGATTCAAATGGGCGTAGTTGCATATAGTATATACAATTAAAATATATTAAAATTTTTAATTGGTTCTCAAAAGAGCTATGAAATATTATTTAGTCATAAAAAAATTTATGACATCAATTTGAACCTCGAAAGATTTATGATATTAATTTAGCCTTTAAAATATTAAAATTCATTTTATATTAATCCCAATTTTTTTTATATTTCGAACAAACTTAAAATAAATTTTAATCTTTTGGGAATCAATATAATATCACAACTCTTTGAAGGCTCTAATTGACGTCTTACAACTCTTTCAAATTTAAAGTTTTTACTCAATTAAAATACTAGAGAAAGATGCATGCGTATCCATGTCCTCGTTGTAGATGATAGAAGTGGCTTCCTTAAGCATAGCAATTTAGAAATTCAAGTAAAATATTTCAAATAAATACTTTGAAATTTTCAAATACCTTTTAATAATTAAATAATAAATATCTAAACAAAATATTATACGGTAAAAATACTTAAACTATTCTAAAATGTACTTTTTTTTGGGTAACAATTTCTTACTCAAACACATATCTAAACTATTTACTCATTATATTCTTTCTCATCCCATTCTATCCAAATTAGTAGGAAATATAACGAAGAATACTAGATGAAATAAACGAAATGATTCCGCCTAATATCATTCCTTGCTATCTTATTTTAACGTATCGAAACGATAGAATTTTTTTTTCCGTTTCACTATATTTTGTCGCTTTTCATCAAATCAGACATAGCATATAATAGTTACTGTAACATTTCATTCAATTCAATTTTAACATATTTCGGAGGCAAATTAAATTTTGAGTACATACCTATTTTGGTCCTTAACAAAAAATTTATGGGATAATTTAGTCTTTCAGAATTTAAAAAAAAACCCCAAACAGTCCCTCATCATTTAAACAAGGGGGATATATTAGTTTATCTATATAGATTCATACCATAAAAAAATTATGTAAAAAGGGATTAATGTGTCCCCTTTTTAAATATGGGAAACCATCCAAAGACTTTTAAATTTTGAGGGACTAATTTATTCTCTAAAATTTTTGTTAGAGACTAAAATGGATATTTACTCTTAATTTTGAGTAGAATAATTACTTTTTATTTGTCTATCTATATCATTTCTTTTTATGTTAGCAATTGCTTATGTAATTTTTGGCATAAGATGGTCGTTAGATAACAAAAATTTAAAGTAATTTTCAGAATTCAAACTCTTGATTAGGGCAATCAAACTATGCCAAACTCATCGGATCAATCCATTTATAGGCTAAAAATAGGTGAACTGGGCTTAAACAATAACAACCGTTTAAAATTAGCCTATTTTCAGCCCCACCTATTCAACTAGCATGTTAAATAGGTCATCTCGCGAGGGTAAATGGGCAGATCTGTTTACCCATGTTTCTTTTTTTAATGAGACAAATATCAAATTAGGATATAAAAACATGATTTAATAATCAAATTTAGGATATTCTCACTTTTTTTAATAAGGAATTAGATCTTTTGTCTCCTTTTTTTAATCAAAATCAATTTTTTAAATCAAAAATCATAATTAAAAGTCTAAAAGGCAAGCAAAAAAAAAGACCTATTTAGCGTGTTTATTTCGTGAGTTTTAACAGACTGGACCTAAATGAGTCAGTTTGACACGTTTGACAACCCTACTCTTTATATTACAAATAAAACTCATATATAATATGTGTTAGGATTAGAGTTTGTAAATGGAGATTTGCATCAACTTAATTATACAAAATTAATTTTGATCAAAAGTGAGTTAGTATCAATGTGATTTTTGTTTAAAAACTTTTATATCAAAAGTAAGTATGATAGAATGAATATTATTTATATAATATTAATCAAAATTATTTTTGGATGTATAATTCCTAAAAAGGATATGAGCTTTTAACTATACATTTAATATTATTTTATTTTTGTTTTTGAGATATTTGAATAAGTTATATTAATATTATTATAAAGAAAATTATATAAATATTTTTTGAGATATTATATAAATATTATTATGGATATTATAAATAAAATTACATTAATAACATTATAAATAAAATTATTTTTTAGAGACATACATAATTCTTGGTAGCAAGCATTTGATATGCATAAAATTAAAAGAAAAGAATTATGTAATAATTCAAAAAAATAGACAATTAAAATAATATATTTAATTTTAAAAAATAACTCATATATTTTTATTTTGGTATTTTATTTTATTGCTTTCTATTTATTTTTTTTATTTTTTTTGTTTTGGACCCTCCAAACTAAGAGATCTATTTAGGTAAAAGAAAACGTGAGCAACAATCCAACAAACTAAAAGACACAAGTCCAACCAATCGCTTTATTCGGCCATTTCTTTATTTCTCTACAATGAACAACAATCATAACACTATCATGAGAGTATATCTCAGAGATAATAATAGTTACAATAACCTTCCTTATTATAGCAGAATATTTTGCTGAAATTCGCACATCTTGAATCTTTTTCAAACAAAATTTTTAACACTAGATTTGGCGTTTATATTTAATATTCCTTATAAGTGCTGTACTACTATGTTGTGCAAATATCAGGGAAGATTTACGCATGTAAACGCATATCACTTGAATCCCACTTGCCACAATCATTCATTCCTCCGATAGAATTTTATTAGACACTTATTTTTTTTCGATAGTTATTAAACAATGCTCAAAACTCTCGAAGAGGAGAGAGGAGCAACGCCAACTTCAAGAGACACCAAAGACTCAGCACAAACCAAAAGGCACCAGACAGGATGCCAACACAAGGAACATGACTCGTACAATCACCAAACGACAAAGGAAACGAACCAAACCAAACCACACCTCTATTCTTCCTCCTTTTGTAATTGCATACGCGGTTCTAGCTAGGCATGGGCAAATACTATTCAATGATGTTAACATTCGTAGCTGCAAAAGCAATTGTGATCGACGCAAAATCCGCTGGCTGTGGAGCCAAACATGCCCGAGCACCTCACTTGACAAGCAGAAGGTTGGCAAAAGTAATCAAGCAAAACCTCTCGACAAGTCGCGCCTTCAGCCACTTGAGTTGTCATCGACACAGCTGAAAAAAATATTGAAACAGAGCTAAAGAAGACATTTCGATATAGGAAATTAGGTTTTCAATAGATAATAGAACAAGGACATGAAAAAAGAATATGAGTATGAGATATGAAGGAATGATGAACCTGAGACCAGAAGGACAAGTGAAAAAACGTTTGCCAAAGTTAACTTAGCCATCTTTCTAACAAGCGTAGTGCCAATAACTCTTAGTCTCGATATCTTTTGCGTATGCAACTGCGGGAGATGGAGGGGGTGGATATATAGGTGGAGATTCATTTCACAACGCCTAAAAGAATTTTAAAATTAACTGATATTTCATTTTTAATATATATATATATATATATATATATATAAGAATTGTTAATTGTGAGAGTGAGAGTAAGAAGAGTAAATTTTAACTATTATATTTTACCTAAATGCTCAAGAATAAAATATAAAATTATATGAAAGGAGTAGTTTATTGTGAAAGTGAGAAAAATAAATCTTGGTCACGTAAATATATATGAATGACCAATATTTAAAATTATTTGAAGGATATATGATTATTTTAAAAAGTTATATGGCTTAGCACGCTATTTGTTTCAAGGTTTATCAACTTATTTTTTATTTCCATATTTGTTGTAAGTTTTATAAAATAATTTTCCGAAGTATAAATTATTTCTAGGAAAGTTAAATTTCCATATTTTAATAGAATATTATTTCTGTGACAAGGGTTTAAACATTTCCATGTCATAGGAATGAAAGTTATCAAACAAAAATACTAATACCCCTCAATTACAGAATAATAATAATAATAATAATAATAATAATAATAATACAATTAAATAGTTATGGTATTTTAAGAATTATCATATATATTTACAGTAATATTTATTATAAATCAAATAAGTTTTTTATTTATTCTCAGGATATACTGTCAGTGCAAAAAAAATTTATATATCCAATCATATATTGTTATATCAATAAAAATATTTGACTGAATCATCTACTACCTTAAAAGTCTTTAAAATAAAAATATTTGATTGAATGGTAGTTAAAACTCTTTTATACTAATAATATATCTAAATCAATCTCTAATTTTTAATACTATACAAAGAAAATTTTTTAAAATACTTGAAAATGATATTCCTAAGTATATATATCGAGGAATTTGATTCCTTGGAAGGTAATTTTAAACATTGAAACAAAAATCTTAAGTTTTAAAAAGTTATTTAATAATGTAACAAGTTATATTGTTGTAACTTTAAATAATTATTATATTATTAAATAACTTTTTTATTTGTGTAATATTTTTCAAATCCCATCGTTAGATTATAAATTTATATTTTATAAATCATTTACATAAAATTTTATAATAATCTAAAATTATTTGATATACTTTATATATATACATATATATATGAATTATTTGATTTCATTATTATTTAAAAGTCATGTAATTACTTAAAAAAATTATATCACTTTATATTTTAATTCTATTTATATAAGATGTATTCGTTAAAATTTACTCATTTTACTTATTATCATAATTAATCACTTATTTTATTTGATCGTGTCCCTATGTATTACAATGTTCTCTAAAACATATGTAAGGGTGAATTATTAAGCTCAATAAACTATGACAATTGGATTAATAAAAATTCGTATTTACGAAAAGTTAATGAAGATACGTATCACTTGGTATTTATGAAAAGTTAATGGAGGTACGTCTCTCTCTCTCTCTCTCTCTGCATCGCTTGGTATTTATGAAAAGTTAATGGAGGTACCTCTCTCTCTCTCTCTCTCTCTCTCTGTATCATATCTACTAAGTTCATTGAAATACCCTTCCTTATTTTTATAGCCAAAATTAACAAAAATGTTAAATTTTACAATTTTTATAAAATCCAATAAAAAAAATTTTTAAGTGAAAAATTTAATAAAATAATTTTGATATGACCTATATTTATTATAAAATAAACAAATTTACCAAAATAAAAATATGAGCAGTGCAACATAACACTTTTTTTTTTTTTTGGTAAAAGCAATAGTAACGAGTAACACATTGTTACCTTTTCTTTCGCAAGAAATAAAAAACATAAAACAAAAGATAAACCGATGATAAACAGTTATAAGCATTGTGAATTGATTCGTACAGATCATTATTTTGTACTAATAGCTTTTCTATAAAAATATAATGTAAAATTAACTGGTGAATCAGACTAATAACAACAATTATATGAGACAAAATTGATAAAATTTTATTAATATGTTAAATTTTGAATTCAAAAGATTAGCTTTTAACAACCTTAAAACATGAATTTGTTATCTTTTTTATTTAGTTTGTTATTTTTTTTAAGGATTATTTAAAAAGAATAGAAATCACATTACTTTAATACTTAAGCTTTAAATTCATATTAAATAAGCAAATTTATGTATTTATAAAATAGTTAGTTTGGCACCAAAAAAAATTAAGAGTAACAATAAAATAATTAAAAGATTTTAAGTTTTAAATAAAATTAGGAGTTATAATAAAAATAATTTTAAAAAATTAGTTTGAAGCAAAAAGGAAGAAGTGTATTTTAGATAAATCAAACAAAATTTAATTAGATGGGAATGATAATAGTTACATAAAAGTGACAGTAGACGCTACTTAAAAATATTAAAAATATTGTATCTTAAAGGAATATATGAAGTAAAGATTAACTTAGTTCGTAAACTATTTTGTTATGATGGTAATGAATATAAGTCACATCAAAATTATTTTATTCACTTTTTATTTAAAAAAATTAATTTAATGTATTCTATAAATATTGTGAAGCTTAACATTTTTATTAATTTAGTTATAAAACTAAGAGAGGGTACTGTAATGAACTTAGTAAATGTGTTTGGTGAGTGAAAGTGACAATAGACAAAATAGAGTGGCAATAGCTACACTGACTGCTCTACCGCTGAGCTATTGAGGAGTAATGGAAAATTTGATCTCACAAAGTTCAATTCCTATTTTCAACTCATAACCAATATGAGTTTCCTTTGTAGATTAATAAAACTTGGTATTTATGAAAAGTTAAAATAGGTATGCTTCCCTTGGCATTTATGAAAAGAGAAATGTCCGAAGGACGTATAAAATTGTGGTGCATACAGAAAAAGTAATAAAAATGATAAAAATATTTGGATGATTAATTTTACATGATCATTACTCTTTTTGTCCAAGTTCTTTTTGTCTAAAAAGTTACCAATATATTATATAGAGTTCTCAATATTTTTAACAAAGTTACTAGCATTTTAGATAAAGTTATCATATATTATATAGAGTTACCAGTATTTTCAGCAAAATTACTAGTGTTTTGAACAAAATTACTAGTATAATATATAGCATTACTAGCATTTTCAGCAAAGTTAATATGTTATAGAGTTACCAATATCTTCAGCAAAATTATCAGTATTTTGGATAAAGTTACCAACATATTATATAAAGTTACTAGTATTTTCAGTAAAATTACTAGTATATTGTATAGAGTTATTAGTATTTTCAGCACAATCACCAGTATTTTTGGCAAAATTATCAACGTACATGCAGGTAATTCTATATAATACGCTTATAACTTTATTCAAAAAATTAATAACATTGTTGGATTAAAAAAAAAAACAATGATTATCTGAAACTAGTGATTCAAACATCGTTGTCACTTTTCTCTATTTTTTCATATGCGTCACAATTTTTTGTGTTCCCTATCATTATTCTTATGAAAAGTTATTAGAGGTAGTACCGCTCCCATATATAATGATTGTTTAATTGAGAGAAAATATTATATTACTATATTTATAAGAACATTTTTAAGATAATGGGCAACACACTTTTACCGTCTATGCTTTGATGATAATCTTACATCAACGCTAGTTTTTCACTAATTTTTCCAATCTGAGTTCATATATCACTTGCGGTTATACATTTTTCATTTTTCTTGTTTTGTTGATTAGAGATTTGCATAAACCTGGATTATAATTTATAAGCTAACGGAATTTAAATTTGTTCATTTTTGGGCTATTTAGGTTTTAACTGATTGAACAATTAGCTACTTAAAGTTCTAGTGCATTTTAAATTGTTTTTCTAAGTTTGGATTTTTATTCGTGTTAGACAAATTATGAGTTTAAAAAAAAAGACGAAAGGGATAGAGGGAAAGTTACAAAAGATACTAATACTAGTGTGGTTTCTCTAATAAAAAATGATTGTTAGTTTGTTTAATTATAAAATTTATGAAGTCCGATCTTGGTACGTATCCGAAAAAAAAAAAAAAACCGGTAACATAACATCTGCATCTGAATAAAAACAGATTTGAATATATCATACAAAATACCTCATTAGATAAAATGATTGTGTGAAATTGCCAACGCAGCTAGTGGGATATGATGCAAAGGAACATGATTGATGAACCTGAAACCGAACAAATGGATAATGTTGGCCGTCTCAGAATTAAATGGCCTAAATCAATCCCAAAAAATAGTTTATGAAAAAAGATTTATCCAAATTTTTATGAAAATTATCTTAATCATATATTTAAATAATATGGGCTTTAGAAACCGAAAATACCCAATATTACTCTAAGGTCAGTATTTTTTTGTGTTTGCAAATTTGGAAACATGGCGCGCAGCAAAAATTGGGTTTTCACTCGACTAAATATATGTGGTCTTGTGCCTCTACTTCCAAATATTTCTTACAAATTTCAATTTTTTAATACTTATTCATACAACTCCAAGCTAGAATAGTACATAACTCGGTAACTTCAAAATTCAGCTGCAAAAACATACGTAAAGTTTATTGTCTCTATTTTCCCTAAAAAGAGAAAAAAGTTTGTTGTTGCTTTGAAATTCTACTGCAACTAATTACTTTAAATTTCTAACGAATGATATTTTAAATGAAATTTTATGTTTACAAATTTTGTTTTACATTTCAGATATATTAGTCTTGAACGTTTTGAGTTAAATAAATTTATGTTTCACATAGTGGTGAAGTTTGAAGAAAATGTTTAGGAGGGACAAAAGAGTTTAATATGTAAAATATATGACGGCAACTAAATTAAAACTAGTTACACATCACATATATACATAAAATTTAAAGCAAATAGTTAACAGAAAAAAAATAATTTAAAAAAGAAGGACTAAAAAATACTTTATAGTATTGGATATATTAACTTAATAGTAGTTTTAAAATAGTGTGTTTTTATTTGGATTGTGTGAAAATAATTATTTTTGTATGATAAATTACTAAAAATGGTATGAAATAATTTATTTGTATTTTATAATATTTGATATTTAGGATTATTTTGATAAGAATATTATAATTCTAAAATAATCAATTTTTACTTATATAATTAAAAGTTTCAAAAATCTATTTATGCTTTTAAGTGGATTTTACACTAATAATTGGAATTTTTTCCCTAAAAATGTGAAATTATTTTAAAACAATTTTCTTTAAGAAAAAAAGTTATTTTTTTGCATTCACACAAGCACACGAACACGCACACACACCTACCTAACAATGTAAAAAATTTTGTAAGTATCCTTAAGAATTAGTGGAGCTTAAAATTAACAAATCTATTGCTTGATCACACACAACTACTAGAAATATGCTAATTACCAACAAAAATTTAAATAAAAATTGTCGGTAATAATTTTACCGACGGTGATACCAACGGATATATTCCATTGGTATGAAATACATTGGTAATAAAATAATGATTATTATCGACAGAAAAAGTAATTCATTAGTAAAATGGAAATTATATAGACAATAAAATTCCGTCAGTAAAATTGAAAATACGTTGGTAATAATAGCGTAAAATATTGTCAATGATTTTTGACAAATTTCTGGTAGTGCACACCCCCTAACAATGTCAAATTTTGTAAGCATTCTTAAGAAACAAAATGGAGCTTAAAGATAATAAATCTATTGCTTGATCATTGACTTTGTTATTCAACTCTTGTAATTGTTTATTTATCGTAACAAAAATATTTATACTCTAAAATGATATTTAACTATGACGTAATCTTTTTGATTTTTAGTTAAAGAAAATAAGCTAATGAATATAGAATAGCATGCTCAAAGTTAAGTCTATTTATCAAACAAAATCTCTCTCTCTCTCTCTCTATATATATATATTAATTTAAAAAAAATTTGGGGGACCATGCCCCATTGTCCCTATTAAGATCCACCAATGAGTTTCAAATTTTTTTTAAAAAAAAATTGTTTTCTGTTTAAAGGCGTTTGCCGAGACACATGCTAAATTGTGGTTTTCCCGTAACTTTTTATTCTTTAGCCAATACTTCCAATCTTGTTGCTTTTCAAGGCTTGTTTAATTGGCACGGTGTATTAGATCCAATAAAATAAGTTAATATAAAAAATTTATAAGTGTTATATTATATAATTTATTCCTTAAAATTTGTTATATATCGAAATGATGAATGCGTAGTACAGGAATATCGATGGAGCATAGCAAAGTGAGGCGGGGTGGGGCAAGGGATACTCCCTGTCCCGTCTAGTGGGTAGAATTTCGACCCTATCCCTGTCCCATATTTATACAGGTACTTATTGTTAAGTTCCCCCATGATTAAATAGGTACTTGTAAATATACATGGGTACTCAATATATCATTATAAATTTTAAAAAATAAAATAAATGAAGTTAAATTGTAATATCATAATTTTGAATTTGTCCAATACAATTAAAGTTGTCCAAGTATAATTAGTCTAAATAAATTATAAATTTAATAACTTAAAACACTTACAATAAAAATAACAGCAGACAAATGTTATGAATTAAGAGAACGAAAATTCTAAAAGTACACTAACATTGAAGGTATTGCCAAAAAAACATTGAAGGTATTGCCAAATAAAATAATTAGGGTGGCCGCGGCGGTGATCGGTGGTAGCGGGCGGTGATCGGTGACATTTTGAGTGGTGATAGGAGTATTTTGATCTTTTCACAATGACAAACATTCTCTTTCCATGGGAATGTTGGATTCTCATGGGAGAGGTGGTAATGTTTTGGAGGGGAAATTCCTTTCCGGAAATGCAATATTCTCGAGCATGTTCCTTCAAACCTCCTACAAAATATGGGAATGTTTTAATATTCCCGGGAAAATAAAAAAATTACTGCATACCAAACGCCCCCTAAGCTCTAACACAATGAAGAACAAATTAGTAATATACAATTATCTAGAGCTAGATCAAAAAATAGACCTAAAGAAATGGGATTTTATAGAATCAACGAGTAAGTTGAAATGAAGTTCGAGAGAAGTGAGATTGAGGACAATAGAGGTGAGGTTGCTACAATGGTGGGCGATGGAAGGGCTGCAACAAATAGAGCAAGGTTGCAACAATGACAATGGTAAAAACAAGGTCGCTACAATGGTTAAAGAGCTACAACGATGAAGCATGAATGCTAACGAGGGTTGAGGACAGTGGAGTTCCTCACGTGCGGAGTAACAGTGGTTGTCGCGTAGGTTTGTAACAGAGTGGCTGACAGTGAACAGTGGCTAATAGTAGTTGATGGTAGTCAATGGTGGTTTTGATTTCGTGGTTGTGACAAAGATAGTGAAAGTTGGACAAATGCAATGGGATATGGGTGGCAGTAGCAAAATGAGAAAGAGGAGAAAGAAATTAGGGTTTCTAAATATATGTCTATATTGGGATAATTTAATAATTATATAATGAGTACTTGCAGGTATAGAAATAGTATTCTCATTCCCACCTAGTTTAGTAAGAGGGTATTTAAAATACTTATCCATGAAGGGCAAAATTTTTTTCCCATACCCATTCTATCATGGGTATTACCTGTGCGTATCAATGAGGGCGGGTAAAATTGACATCCCTGATATAGTAGAATATTTTTGTTCTTACTTTGTCCTTTCCACCCCACGTGTCATACTTGTTATGCAATCTACTTTCTTATTTTCAACTCTTCCCATTTTGATTCTCATTTTTTGCCAAGCTAAACCTAATACATAAAACATTTATCAATAATTATAATTAATTTACAATTTTTGTAATTAAGATGAATACATGAATATTTAAAATTTAAACCTTGGAATGAAGGTGTTGCACATCATTTTCTCTCGATCTATTAAGACGATTCTTGCAACCTCTCTATCACTAGGTGAGTGCTATTATGCACTTTACTTGCAAGGTATATTGTGCAACTTGTAAAATTAACAGTGGATGGAAAGGGTGTACTCATACACTCTCTTATAGATGATGCACTATAATATTTTTTCAATTTAACTAGATTTTACCAATATGATTAAATATATTTTAGAGTTACCCAGATTTATTTTTGTATGATATATAAAAAATTCTATTTCATTGCTGAATTAAGAGGATAAATTATAATCATTTCGCAAGTGGCTAGATTTTACCTGTATGATATATTTTATATTTCAAAGATGATCAAATTTTATCTTTGTGATATTTAAAAAATTTTAGTTAATTATAGAATTATGAAGAAAAATAAACTAATCACTATTGAGATAGGGATGATAAAAAAAATCCGTTTAAGGAGGTACCTGCAGGGATTACCTACAATGGAGACTAGGACAGGGACGAGTTTGGTCCCGCACAGATAGGATATGTCCCTATTTAGCTAATAGGAGCTGGGAAAGGAGATGAGGTCCTCACCCGATATGGACTCGTGAAATCCCCACATAAATATAAAATTACTCAAATACCCTTCTATATATATAAACACATGAAAATACCCTAGAATCACTTTATTTTCTCCACTGTCATTCTACTTTTCTGTGGGACTATGACTGTGGCTTCTTTCTATCTAACTCAAATATGAAGTGGCTTGTTAAAGTTGTTATTTGGAATTTGGATATTTGAGTTTTGTAATATGAATATTTTTTATTTTTTGATTTGAATATTTTTATTGCCTTGTAATGGATTTGCAATTATGTATTTTATTTGTAATTTAAATTGTGTTGGATGATGGAATGAAATATGCATAATTATAGATATTTTATTTAGACTTAAGAGTATTTTTTTAGATTTTCCTCTTTTTTAAGATTTTTTTAAGTTTTTCTTATAGAAACTCGCGGGGACAGAGTCCTCATTGGGAATAAGGAGCAAGGACCCGCGACAGGGATAGGGACGGGGTTGGGGATGGGGGGCAAAATGCTAAATGGAGACAACGAAGTCCCATTGCCATCCCTAATTGAGATGCATTTAATCATATTTTAAAAAATCTGATTAAATCAAGAAAATACTATAATGCACCACATATAAGGAGTGTATGAATACATTACCTTTCCATCTATCATTAATCTTGTAAGATGCATAGTACATCTTGCAAGTAGGGTGCATTTAAGACATCGCTGCATCTATCTTGGTGGATTCTATGATTCACCTTACAAAGTAAGGTGCATTAAACATCATGTTGTTTTAATGGTCAAATATGAGAAGTATGGTTTAATTCCACAAATACACCATTAGATCTAATCATTAAAACAACAAGGTGTTTGATGCACCTTAGGTGTGTAACATCCCCATATAATGTAATAGGAAATGATAAAAATGTCCTTGGGCAAACTTTTGTTATTCATAACCTTGCCCCTGAACTTTTTAGAAAATGACATTTAGGTCTTTATATCAATAGGATTAGTAGAATAAGGTTTTAAACGAAACAGAATCACGTAGCGAAAACGTAGAAAGCTGAACCTCGGCTGATTGAGCCACGGAGGTATCCATATGTGAAATGATATGGGATGCCCCCAGACTTGCCCATAATTACGAAAATGCCATTGGCCATGAAAAACAAAAAACAGAAAGTCCTTCAACTTGCAAAATGTTTAATTTACACTGTTAATTGATTTATTCGATTTTATTGAATCTTCAAGATTAATTAGAAATTAATTAAAGGTTAATCAAGAGTTAATTAGATGTTAATTAGAGAGATTAGAATTAGAAATAATTAGAATAGAAACATCCTCACAAAATTCTTCAAGATCGTTTGGCCAATTTGAAGGAAATCGGTAAAGATTCGGTGTGTTAAACTGTCATAACCGAATCAATAGAATTTCACACCAATCACCCTAGTTTAAGTGGTTGTTATTCAACCACTCCTAACTCCATGGAGGTTGCCACTTGCTACCCAAGTTGGTGGGGAAGCTTGGCTTAATAACCACTAACCAATCCTTGACAAATCACAAGCCTTCCCTTATGTTTTAAGGCACCAAAACCCCCTTCAACTCCACTCAAAATTTCACCCCTTTCTGTAGAGTAATCTACTCCAATTTTCTTCTATTTCACCTCCTCCTTCTTCCATCTTCAGCCTTCATCATCTTCTTTCAACAACAACTTGAGTTTTGCCAACTTACGCCTCAAATCTAAGGTAGGATTCAACTTTTGTTCTTGATTTCTATGGATTGTGGCTGTTTGGAATTCTAATTTGCTTCATTATTTGATGATATATTGGATGTATTTGATGGGTTATGGTTGGATTAACATGATATTTTGAGTTGGAATTAAAGTTAGAAGGAGAAAACTAGAAGAAGTGGAGAATTCGGATGCTGTCTAGGTGAAAAACCTACGGCAGTCCGTACGGTAGGGTGTACAAATCTTTGTAAAACTATTTAAATTTGATGAATCTATTTTTATATAAAACTAGACATTCAGAGCTTTTCATACATATAAATTATAAGACCATTGGATTAGTATAGAATTAGTTATGAATTTTTGAAGTTTGACTCAGAAATCTGAATTCTCACCTAGGTAGTATGAGTTAAGAAGGGTGTAACTCACCCTACACAACTCTAAATTGAGTAAACCTAACGTTGTTTGAAAGCTAACATGTAAGGGAACATCTCATGAAAATTTTAGAGTCAGATTCATTGCCATTTGTTCCCAACACATCAATGAAATTATCTTAAGTTCAAACCAAGCTAGAGCAGGGTAGTCCAGCAGGTTCAAGTTACAGGACTTATATCTCAAAATATACTCATGCAAATGATATGCAACTTATTTCATTTAAAAGATTGTTCTGTTAGCTTTAATTTAATATAAATTTCATATGATTTCACCTAGATTCCTATTTTTAGTGAATTTTCACTTATAAGAATGCACTTTTGGTTAAATACAGGGCAGTCTGAGGTAAAATGCTAATAACTTGAGTTATAAAAATCAAAATGAGATAGGACCAAAAGGGTTGGAAACTAGACACATAGAGCTATGACATATCCAAAACTCAGGTTTAAATGAGTTGAATAAGACTAAAGGTGGATTATACAAAATTCAGGCAGAATAGGATAAAGTAAGCAGAAAACTCTATTGATGTTTGCATTGAATTTGATGAATGATATTGTGAATATATAATCGCTGATCCATATTGATTTGCATGTTTGAATGATTTTACTGGTAGCCTCGCACTATTTATGAGGAAGCGGATGTGATTCGTCATGCTACCAAATTTCCGGCAGAAATTAGTAATAGTTCTAAATGTTTGTGTGTTAACATTATTACGCGACGTATATGAATATCATGCATGTATGATCATTTGAGAATAAGGTATGAAGCTTGTGTATTGATGATTCTATGATAAAAAATATGATGATGAGTTCGTATTCCTAAGGAACGTGACATAGCGATCACGCTCTGATGGGGTATGACATGGCGATCGTACTTTGGAATGTGGCATAATGATCCCACACCCTAAGGGATGTGACATGGCAATCACACCCGATGGAGCATGATATGGCGATCATACTTTGGGACGTGGCAAGAGGAACATATTTCTAAGGAGTGTGACATGGCGATCACATCTCGATGGGATATGACATGGCGATCATACTCTAGAATGTGACATGACAATGAGATCCCTCTACTTGGAGGCACGTGGCCAAATGAGATCCTTCTACCTTGGAGGCACGTAGCCAGATGAGATCCCTCCAAATTAGAGGCACGTGGTCAAAATGAGATCCCTCCAATTAGAGGCACGTCCAAGCTCACACCCTAAGGACGGCGATACGTAATGCCTAGGATTGCCAAGTAAAGAAAGTAAAGAAAGTTAACAGGAGAAATAATCACTTGCATCAAATGTATTGTTGCACTCATAAATGCATATTATTTAGTTGTTCTTTGATCTGCTATGCTTATGCTTCAATTCTTTTTCCTATTTATTAAGAGACTAATTGTGTCTATATGTAGACGTTAATTATTCTGCTGTATTTATGTTTAAATTCTTCCTTTGATTAACAAGTGTATGAATAAAATGAACTCTGCTTTGGATAATATATTTTCGAACTATAAAATTGAACAGTCTATATAATATGCTCACGTTTTTCATAATAAACCGAAGCAGCTGGAGATAATCACGATGACACGGTATGAAATTTCTTAGTGAATCCCACTAAGAATTTAAAATTCTCACTCCTGTTTCTGTGTTATCTCTAGATAGTTCGAGAAGATTCAAAACGGCTGAAATTGCTATCAAATAAGGTCCAAACAGAGTAAAGAATAACTCGAGAGAGCAGACTTATGATTTAAGTATAGTACTGTATAGAGGAGAATGTTACAAGGTGCATCATAGAATTCACCAATATCTTGGGTAGTTTCAACAGTGGCAGACACGCCCCCTAACAATATTGCTAACAAATTATAAATTTAAATGTAAATCTTGGAATTAGAATAGAATCAGTAGGCATTTTAGAAAAAAAAAAAAAAATACTTTGTGCGAAGGTTCAAAGTTGGAATTCTCAAATGTCTTAATCTCAACTTTGAAGAGATAAGTTTTATCACTCAAGTCTAGAAAGCTCCTTAGAGCACCAGTAATTTCTCCAACATATTTTGAACAAAACAAGAGATAACCAATTACCACTTTCTAAAAGGAAAAAAGATCAATTTAAATTCAGAACATTGAGGGGTAGGAAAATATGTATGATGAAAAAACTTATGCATTCATCCAAAAGAACCATCTCTAGTGAAAAGAAAAAAAGGGAGTTTCAGTTAGCAAAATTGGACTATTTCACAATTAAATAATTTGGACGTTAAGTCACTATGATTCCTTCGCAGGGTTAATGCTCACCACCGAATCAGTAGCAGAAGCCATGAGCATCAGAAAAAACACAGGAAAAGAAAGTAAAAACTAATTAGGGTTCTGGGTATAGCAAAACAACACATAGAGCAAAGAGATAAACAAATTTGGGTAAACCGAGCCATTTAAATAGGCATATATCCAATTAGAAAGGCAAATTACACAGAAAACTGAAAGAGATCATGTTTATTGCGCCTTAAAATTATGCAAAATAAATAAAAACAATAAAAAATGAGTATAATGTGAGCAACAATCCAACAAACTAGGACACGGGTCCAACCAATCGCTTTATTTGGCCATTACTTTATAATGATAAACATTTATAATATTATCATGAGAGTATATCTCAGAGATAATAATAATGATAATAATTACAATAAAACCTTCCTTATAGAAGATTATTTTGCTAAAATTCGTCTCGAATCTTTTTTAAAGAAAATTTTTCACACTAATTTTTTTTTTGGATACAATTGGTGTTTTTTTTCATCGGAAGCAGTAACTAATCCCCTCGTCGCAAGAACTCTCTGAAGAGGCAAATGATTGACCAAAAAATGCGCTCCATTCCGATGGGCGAGGATCAAAGCCCCGACCTCATGGTTAACAATTGGTGTTTATATTTAATATTCCTTATATGTGCGGCACTATTATGTGGTGTAAATATCAGGCAAGCATTACGCATGTAAACACATGTAATGAAAATCACTCAGATCTCGCTTGCGGTAATCATTCATTCCTCCGATAGAATTTTATTACAAACGCATGCAATGAGAATTATTTAAATCTCTATTCTTCCTCCTTTTGTAATTGCATACGCGGTTCTAGCCATAGGCAAATTCTACTCTTAACATTCGAAGATGCATACACAATGGGGATAGGTGCAAATTCCATGGGCTGCGGGGCCATGTATGTGGTTACAACCCTGTTGACAATCGTCAGATTTGCAATCTAATTTAAACCAAAGTTCTCGACAAGTTATGCCTTCAGCCACTTGACTTGTCATCGAGATAGCTGCAAAATATTAAAACAGAGCTAAAGAAGACATTTTGATATAGAGAACATCAGGTTTTCAATAGATAATAGAACAAGGAGAAGAATATATACCCGGACCAAAAAAAAGACAAAAAAGATATCAATATGAGATATGAAGGAATGATGAACCTGAAACCAGAAGGACGAGCGAAAAACTGTTTGCCAAGGTTAACTTAGCCATATTTCTAAGAAGCTCAGTATCTTAATCTCGATATCTTTTGTGTATGCAATTCCGGGAGATGGAGGGGGTGTATATACACGTGGAGATTCATTTCGCGACGTCTAAAGGAATTTTAAAGTTGATTGATTTTTCATTTTTTATTCTTCATTGTAATATTGTGAGAACCTAATGAGTAAATTTTGGTTTTATAATTATATATGTATAGTCAATATTTAAATTTATTTAAAAGTTACGTAATCATTTGAAAAAAATCATATTGCATTATGTTTTAATCCAATTTATATAAGATTTAATAATTAAAATTTATTTTTCTTATTTATTTTTATAATTAATTATTTCTCTTACTTGATCTTTTTCCTATATATTATTGTATATTGGCTAAAATATATGTGAAGGTGAATTATTAAGTTCAATAACTATACGAAATGAATTAGCAAAGCTTGATATCTATGAAAAGTTAAAGAGGGCACGCATCGCTTGGTATTCATGAAAAGTTAATGAAGGTAGGCGGCACGTATTGCCCTCATTATAAATATGAATGATTTTTTAATACAAAAAATAATACCAAGGACCATCAATAAGAATTAATTAATAGAAAAGTCAATTATATTAAAATTATTGAGAATAAGCTATTTAAATAATATTTAAAGCGATCAAAAACGCTCCAAATGGCTGTGGTTGCATAGAAGTTTATACAATTAAAATAGACTAAAATCTCAAATTGGTATTAAAAAATTGTAAGACATCAATTTAGTTATCGAAAATTTGTGATATTAATTTGGTTATTGAAAGATTAAAATTCATTTCATATCAATTCAATTTTTTTTAATTTTTTGGATTAACTTAAAATAAGTTTTAATATTTTAATAATCAAATTAATTTTACAACTCTTTAAAGAATCAAATTGATATTATACAAATATTTCGAAAGCCAATTTGAAATTGTTACTCAAGTTAAATACTAGAGAAAGATTTGTGTGAATCCATGTCGTGGCATTGTTGTAGATGATAGAAGTGGTGTCCCTAAGCAGAGCAATTTTGAAATTCTAGTAAAATATTTCAAATAAATACTTTGAAATTTTCAAATATTTTTTTAATAAACATCTAAACAAAATATTTTACTGTAATACTATTTAAACTACTCTAAAATATACCTTTTTTTTTTAACAATTGCTTACCCAAACACATATATAAATTATTTACTCTCATTATATTCTACCTCATCCCATCCTATCCAAATTAGAAGGAAATATAATTAGGAATAGTAGATGAAATAAACGAAAAAGATTCCTCCTATATCATTCCTTATTTTAAAGTATCAAACCGATAGAATTTATTCCATTTCACTATATTTTGTCACTTTTCATCAAATCAGACATAGTATACAATAGTTATTGTATTATTTCATTTAATTTAATTTTTACATATTTCAAAGGCTTAATTTTTGTAGAAAATTATTTTTTATTTTTATATCTATATCATTTCTTTTTATGTAGCAATTGCTTATGAAACTTTTGGAAAAAGATGGTAGCTAGATAAAAAATTTTCAAAGTAATTTGCAGAATTCAAACTTTTCATATTACAAACAAAAGTCACCTATGGGTTAGGATTAGAGTTTGCAAAGCAAGATTTACATCGACTTGATTTTGTAAAATTAATTTTGATAAAAAATGAGTTAGTATTAATGTAATTTATGTTCAAAAGCTTTTATATCAAAAGTGAGTATAATATAATGAATATTATTTGAGTAATATTAATCAAAAGTACTTTTGGATATATAATTTCTAAAAAAGACATGAGTTTTATACTATACTTTTAATATTATTTTTTTAATATATTTAAATAAATTATATTAATATTATTATAAAGAAATTATGCAAATATTTTTGAGATATTATATAAATATTATTCTGGATATTATAAATAAAATTACATTAATATTATTATAAATAAAATTATTTTTAAGAGACATACATAATTCTGTGTAGCAAGCGTTTAATATGCATAAAATTAAAAGATAAGAATTAAGTAACAATTTAAAAAATAGCCAATTACACACACACACACACACACACACACACACATATATATATATATATATATATATATATATATATATATATATATATATATATATAATTTTAAAAAATAACTCATATATTTTTATTTTTATGACCTTTTATTAATTATTTTTTTATTTTTTACTTTTTATTTGGGACCCTACAAGCTAAGAGACATATTTAGGTAAAAGAAAACATGAGCAACAATCCAACAAACTAAAAGACACAAGTCCAACCAATCGCTTTATTTGGCCGTCACTTCATTTCTCTACAGTGAAAAACATTCGTGACACGATCATGACAGTATATCTCAGAGATAATAATCATTACAATCAAAACTTCCTTATAGAGTTATAGTAGATTATTTTGCTGAAATTCGTCTCGAATCTTTTTCAAAGAAAATTTTTTCATGCTAAACTTGGCTTTTATATTTAATCTTCCTTATATGTGCTTTACTACTATGTTTTGCAAATATCAGGCAAGAGTTACGCATGTAAACAAATATCACTCGAATCCCACTTGCCCTAATCATTCATTCCTCCAATAGAATTTTATTAGAGAGACAGGCAATGAGAATTATTTAAATCTCCATTCTTCCTCTTTTTGTAATTGCATACGCGCGCGATTCTAGGCGTAGGCAAATTCTATCCAGTAATCATCTTAGTACATTCGAAGCTGCATACACAAATGGGATGGGCGCAAAATCCAATGGCTGTGGGGCCATACATGTTCATGCAATTCAGTTGACAAACATCAGATTTACAATCGAAGTCAGCCAAACTTGTTGACAGGTACTTATGCCTTCAGCCACTTGGCTTGTCATCAAGACAGCTGCAAAATATTAAAACAAAGCTAAAGAAGACATTCCGATATAGAACAATAGGTTTTCAATAGATATAATAGAACAAGGACATGAGCATATGCCAAAAAAAAAAAAAAAAAAGAATGAGAATGAGATATGCAGGAATGATGAACCTGAGACCGGAAGGACAAGTGAAAAAACGTTTGCCAAAGTTAACTTAGCCATCTTTCTAACGGGCGCAGTGTCAATAACTCCTAGTCATATATTTTGTGTATGCAACTCTGGGAGATGGAGGGGTGTATATATAGGTGGAGATTCATTTTAAAGAATTTTAAAATTAATTGATATTTTGTTTTTATTTATATAGATGGAGAGGGTCAAGTGAGAGGAGTGGTTAATTGTAAGAGTGAGAAGAATAAATCTTGACCATTGGATCTTACATAAATAGTTAAGATTAAAACGTAAAGTTATATGAGAGGAATAATTTAGAGTGAGAAAAATAATTTTTTGTCATAAAATCATATATAAATGGTTAATATTTAAAGTTATTCGAAGATCATATGATTATTTTAAAAAGTCACATGACTTTAAAGGTCATTCATTTCAAGATTTATCAACTTATTTATGAGAATAATTACTTGGAAATGATATATTTCCATATTTGTTATCAGTTTTATAAAAATATTCTCGAGTATCAATCATTACTAGAAAAATTATATTCCATTGTTTTAGTAGGATTTTATTCCCAAAATAGGGGTTGAAAATGAAATACTCCCATGTCATGGAATAAAAGGAAAAAGAAAGAAGAGTGGGAAAGGAAAGTTCACTTACCTTTGAAAAATGTGGAAGCAATTTGCAAATAAAGAACAAAGTAAACCTTACCCAAGTGCACCATTGGAACCTTTCTTGGGCAAATTTCGGACAAGTAACAAAGGAAATAGAAGCAAAAGTATGAAAAAAGGTGTTGAGATTTCCTTGGATTGATTTTTAAGAATAGGATCAGTTTAACCAGATTTCTAAATACACGTAATCTTCGTTGTAAACTTCTGTTATAGATAAGTTTAGAAAGTTTAGAAATAGTATGAAGTCTATTCTTAGTTATTTCTTCTTCTATAAATTTGTTGTACATACACGTGAAACAATAATAGAAATAAAAAAAAAAGGAATAATTTCTATTATATTCCTATTTTTCACTTAGTATCACAAGCCAAAACTTTTTTTTTAAAAAGATTAATATGTCAGGAGACAAATCTATTCCTTTATTATTCAATCCGGAAATATTTTCAATACAGGAATCATTCTCATGGAATCAAATTATGATATTTGGTCACAACTTATGGCGATGCATATTGCAGAGTGAGAGAAACTCTTGTATATCAACAGCAAAATGAAAAAACTTGAAAAGTCCGACAATGGTTATGAAAAATGGTATGCTGAGGAAAGTGAAGAGATGGTTGTTGATATCCATGAGCCTAGAAATAATGAAGCATTGCTTACGCTTATCCACTACGCATGAAATATGGAGTGCATTGTCAAAAGCATTCTATGATGGAAGTGATGAGTTACAAATTTTCACTTTGAACCATAAAGAATTCACTACTAAACAAAATGGTAAGTCTCTTTCTGAATACTACGTGGAGTTGACTGAGATTTTTCGTGAGTTGGACCACCATGATAAAGTGGTCATGAAAGTTGTCGATGACATTAAAGAATACCAAAAGGCAACCCAAAGATAGAGGGTGCACATTTTCCTTGCTAGATTAGATGGTGTTTGAACAAATTTGTGGAGAGATTCTACATAAAGAACCAATTCTTGATTTGGAAGATTGTTATGCTCTAGTTCGACGGGAGGCAGTAAGTCATTCCACTTTGAATAATGGGTATGAAAATTCTGAATCCTCAATTATGGTAGCTCAAAATCGGTCAACATAAAATTGGCAACATTTAGCAAAAATCGATCATTCTAAGACCACTACTAGTGCTGATAAGTCCGTTTACAAGTGCACCCATTGCAATAAGACAGGTCATACTAAAAGTCATTGCTTTGAACTAGTCGAATATCCAGATTGGTGGGATCATAGTCATGATAAAAAGGGGAAAAACTTCACTAAAGTTTCCAACTACAGCCACTATTGAAATAAAGGCAAAAGATGAAACAAATATGGCCTTGATTACAGCTACAGATGTTATTGGTAAGGCTTTAAATATTTCTACACCTATTTCTAAGTACATGGATAATTGATTTAGGTGCTAGGATCATATGACATTTGATTCTAGACAGGTCTCATCCCTTAAATCATCTTCACAAAAACTTGTTTGCACAGCTAATGGTGACACAACTCCCGCTATGGGGGAAGGATCCTTAACTCTTTCAAATACCTTAAATTTGGACTCTGTTTTACTTGTCCCATCTTTATCTTATAACCTTTTGTCTGTCTCTCAAATAACTATTGTTTTATCTTGTGTCGTAATATTTTGGCCTGAATTTTGTGTGTTTAAGGACATTCAAACAAGGCAAATGATTGGTTGTGGTATTAGGAGAGGGAAGTTGTACTATTTGAACTTGACGTCCAAAAGTACTAACAAGTTACAACAAGCTTTGAACGTGGATTGTTCTAAGGGGGAGAAGAAGAAATTTGAAATTTGGTTATGGCATAGACACTTGGGGCATGCATCCTTTGGTTATTTGAAGAAATTATTTCCTAGTTTGTTTGAAAAGTACAATGTTTCTAGTTTTCACTGTGATGTTTGTGAATTGGCAAAAAGCCATTGTGCCTCATCATTAAGTTTAAATGAAAGTACAATACCTTTTATGATTATCCATTCTGACGTTCGGGGTGCATCTAAAGTCCAAACTTTAGGTGAATCAAAGTGGTTTGTTACTTTTATTGATGGTTGTACAAGGATGACTTGATTATATTTAATGAAGTCTAAAGAAGAAGTGAATATATTGTTTCAGAGGTTTCATAAAATGATTCAAACTCAGTACAATGCACAAGTTTAGGTTATTTGCAGTGATAATGGAGGAGAATACCAGAGTGCTGACCTTCAATGATATCTAAAGAGCAAACGGAATTATTTATCAGACTACTTGCTCTTATACACCATAGCAAAATGGAGTAGCTGAGTGGGAAAACTATCACTTGTTGGAGGTTGTACGTGCTTCATTAATAGAAGCTCATATGCCATTGTTCTATTAGGGAGAGGCACTTACTTCTGCTGCATACTTAATCAATCGAACACCCTCCAGCACTAATGACTTTCGAACTCCTTTTCAGACTCTAATTGAAGCAGTTGTCGTCCCATCTATTCTAAACTTACCGCCACATGTTTTTGGATGTGTAGCTTTTGCGCATCTCCTTAAGCATCAACGGAACAAATTTACCCCTCGAGCATTATGATGTGTGTTTCTTGGATATTCTATACAATAAAAAGGTTATCGATGTTATCATCCTCCAACTCAACAAATGATTATCACCATGGACGTGCTTTTCCATGAAGATACAATGTATTTCTCCTCTAAGTCTGAATCTCAGGGGGAGCATCATCAAGAAATTCAAACTTCAAATTATAAATTGTTGGATTATGATTATCATAGTCATATGAAGTATAATCTTTCTGAAACAAGTAACTTAGGTGTTGACAACTTGGAAATAAGTGGTATCAGCTTGGATCAAAGTAGTGATGAGCACTCTGAAGGTGAAGGAGTAATAGAAATAGAGGGTGGAATGTCTCTCACCCCAAAACTTGAATCTTGTGAGCTTGAGTCCTTCACTGATATACCACACCAATCACCTATCGAGGATGTTCTTACTTTAATCCCTGAGCCAACTAGAAAACAGTTACCACAACGTTATACTAGAGGTATTTCGAAACCCACATATGAACCTGTTCTTTCTAGTAAAGCTAAATATCCCTTGAGTAAGTATGTGTCTAGTCACCATTTGTCAGAATTAAATAAGTCATTTTTAAATCAATTATCTATTGTATTTATTCCTAATAATGTGCAGGAGCCTTTAGCTAACCCAAATTGGAAAGCTGCTACGAATGAGGAGATGCAATCCTTACAAAACAATGGAACATGGGAACTCGCTGACTGTCCTCTAAGAAAAAAACCAATTGGGTGTCGATGGGTTTATAGTGTGAAGTATAAAGTTGATAACTCAATTGAATGTTTTAAAGCAAGACTAGTGGCAAAAGGATACACTTAATCCTATAGGATTGATTATACAGAGACGTTTGCACTAGTAGCCAAAATCAACACGGTTCGTGTATTATTGTCATCGACTGCAAACTTTGATTGGCAATTACAACAATTTGACGTGAAGAAAGCCTTTCTTCATGGTGAATAGTTTCAAGAAGTATATATGGATCTCCCACTAGGATATACAAGACCGAAAGAACATAGTCAAAAGGTGTCTACATTGAAATAGGCACTTTATAGGTTGAAACAATCACCAAGAGCATGGTTTGGAAGGTTTACAAAATCAGTGATAGTTTTTGGATATTTTCACCAAAGTAGTGTCAAATAAAGGGTTCTCTATGGTTCTACACAAGTTGGGCATGTTTGACATCTATGCACCAACTTGAGGGGGAGTGTTGAGATTTCCTTGGATTGATTTCCAAGAATAGGATCAGTTTAACCAGATTTCTAAATACACGTAATTTTCGTTGTAAACTTCTGTTATAGATAAGTTTAGAAAGTTTAGAAATAACATCAAGTCTATTCTTAGTTATTTCTTCTTCTATAAATTTGTTGTACATGCATGTGAACCAATAATAGACATAAAAAAAATGAATAATTTCTATTTTATTCCTATTTTTCACTAAAGGGAAGAGAAGGGGGTATTTAAAGAAGTTTTCACGTCCCTTACTATGCAACCCAAAGGTCATAGAGGGTAATAGGTGTCTTTTCACATTGCAAGTTGGGGGCAAAATTGGCAAAATGTCTGGATTCAAATGATGATGGTGTGGAAAATGAGGTGTCAAAATAACATGCGTTTGCTTGAGGGTAAATGATGTAGCTCGTGATAGGAGAGCCTGACAAGACGTGAAAGGTCGCGTCCTCTTGAAGCATGGTGGATAATATTTGGCTTCCGAGAAATGGCATTGTAATATTACGAAATCATTAAACTTGGCATATGAGGTTGTCTCCTTGAAGTTGAGTTGGGAGCACTATTCTAAACTGGTATTTGGGGCCCATGCCCCAATATGACTATCAAAGTCCAATCAATGATTTGGGTGGTATGGCCTAACTCGGATCCACAACAATGAGGCCCAACTTGGATCCATGAAGCCAAATGGTCAAGCACTCGCCAAGAGATGTTGCGAATCTTAGACCATATGCGACATGCAAGTTTGTTACTCAAAGGACGAAGTGGCCTCCTCAAATTGCAGAACTCAACCACATCCACTCTCATCCACTCGCATCTATAAGTAAGAGGTAATTCCTCCGAAATTAGGTATGCATATAAACTATCTATGCTTGTATCACTTACAACCCCTGACTTGAGTATCGGAGTCCTTGCAAGTATACTTCCTGCCACTATGGAGATCAAGTTTCAACTCCCTGCAACAGAGTTCAAGCAACTTTGATGTCTTAATCTCATTCAAAATTTTTTTAATTTACAGAATTCGGCTATCTACCTCTAAACAAATACATATTAAAAGAATAAAATGATAAATATATCTTATTAATAATCTAAAAAAATATAAAAATAAAAATAAAAATTTATTTTTATTAAATTGTAAAATAATTTTATATTTTAATTATATATTTAATAATTATTTTTTCCTTTAACAAAATAATAGCATAAAATAAATCTGATTGATACCACTGTCTGTCCTATAAATTTACTAATTCAAAATAATACTATTAATAAAAAATATTTAACCTTGATTTAAAATTAGTTGTTACGTTGAAAAATAAAAACCACCGTATCAAGTAAAATCAAATTAATAATAAAGCCGAAGAAAATTTTCTTATAAATGAAAAACAGTTGAGACCAAAAAATAAAAGAAAAAGAAGTATATGGAAATACACACGCGTGGTCTTTAGATTTGCAGTGCAACCGCGTCGACCAAGCAAGGTACGATGATTCTTCTACCTCCTATTTTCTCAGATTCCCTTGATTCTTGTTGAACATCAAGTTCTTTCTTTTTCAGATCTGTTATTAAGGACTAAATATGTTGTTTTTGCAATTCATTTAATTGATTTTTTTTTCTCATCACAAAGGTTTCTGCTTTTTTCATTTATTGGGAGATACCATTTGGTTTCAGCTCATTTACCTTTCTGGGTAGTTCATATTTGTTGTAAAAAAAATGTGTTTTTTCCTGGTGGGGTCTGTGTTTTGAAGCTAAATTTCCATCCTTTGTGGTTTCTGAGCTTGTTTATGCTAATGGGCTGCAAGAGCAAGTGCTCAAGTGTGCGCCTTCTTGCTCATTTTTTGTGATAATATTCATTCTTTGATTATTTGTTTGTCTTTTGTGTGCGTAACAGTGCTGTTCTTGGGGATTGATTAGTATTCATTGCTTGAAGCTTTGTTATGCTAAGCAATGGATAGTTCCTGTGGTTTGGAAACTTGAAAAGCCTTCATGCCTCAGGGTTTAGTGTATAGCTAGTTGAGTTATATGAAAGCCATGACTTGGGATACACCCAAAGGTTCTCCCATGGTGTCTCCCCATCCAAGACCTCTCATTCTTGGATTGTGATTTCTGTGGGAGTACTGGCAGGGTTCTGGATTTTTGTTCCTGGGATTCTTGTATCATGCCCAATTGGCTCCTCAATAGGGAGGTTATTCATGTATAGTTACTTACAACATGTTGTAAGTTTTTCATATCTTGAACTAATGAAAGGATGATTCATCAGAGAATATGTCAGAGCAAGTGAATGAAAACTCTGACTGTGTGGATGAAAACAGTGTCTAATGGAATCCATGAAATTTCACAACCAAGGTACGGGAGAAGTTATGAGTTTCCTGAATGGTTGGATGATGTCACTAGCCAGCTGAAATGCCGAGATCAATGTATTTCTTTTTTCCAAGTGGCTAAGAAAAACTTCGACTTTGGTTCTTCTGATAAGTCTAATGTGTCTTTGTTATAGTTGAGTAATTTGTTTTTTATTTTGAAGTTTGTGAGTAGTGACATATGAAACCTTTTCAAGTGGTCAAGGACTTTGAGCTGGCAGAGGGGACTTTATGAAGTTTTCGATATTAACTATGTTGATGAGAGACTTGAATTACCCATTATTGTTAACTCAAAAACCAATTGTTACAAAAATCCCCAACCGGTGACATCATTCTTTTTTCTTTTTTTTAATAGAAAAAGAAATTTTATTAAAAGAGAAGAGAATGTACAAAGAAAGATAAGACATCCTCAGATAGATACAAAAGAAACAGCTAAGACCTAAAGACGTCCTCAGATAGGTGCAAAAGAAATAGTTAAAACCTAAAGGGATAGACCATATAAGAACACTTGCAATCCCTCTGAATATTAGCTAGAGGAACACCAGTAAACAGATGATATGTTGAGCACCAACCAGTGACATCATTCTAGAAGCCTTTTCTGTATAGCTGTTTAGTGATTATCCTGTAAAATTCCATTTGTTGATTCAACTTCCTTGTTGATTTGTGTTCAATCAAAGCATTAATGATCATTTTTGGTCTCTATTTGTTGTGAATGGTTAGCTCCTATACACCATAAGTTGAATCATTCTTTGTGTTAAAAACACTGGTTATAGTTCGTTGTTTTAAATGCTGGAAGTAGAGGGGATGTGCTTAATGGTTTTCATTTGTAGATAATTTTTCTTTTAGATGGGGATTGCAAACTGTGTCAGGGCTATATTGCATTTGGTTTTCCTTCTTTTCATCTCATTCATGTGTGTGATTTCCTAATGGTTGCTTCATCCTTTGCTTTAACTCACACAGCCCAGAACCTTATTCCCATTCATAAACTGTGTTAATTTCGTGGTTGTGGTTCAGATTTACTTCTTTAGATAGCATTAGTAGAGCATGCTAGTTGGGTACAGTGATGCACTTGGAGGCATAGGGAACGCACTTGACAACATTGCATACAAATAGTTATTGCTTGTTTGTAGTATTGTTTAATATGGTATGGTTAAAACAAACTATTTCACATAAACCTTTTTTTTTTTGGGCAGCTATAGGAGATATGAATTGGATTCAGCGCAAGATCCACCTCTACAATGTGACTTTTGGGCTTTATATGTTGGATTGGTGGGAGCGTTATACTTTCAGTATCCTCTATTTCATTCTCTTCTACGTGGGTTTTAACTTATTAATATATGTCTTTTCCTTTTCAACTTTCCTAAATGCAAAGTTTTGTTCATTTCCACTAAAACTTAAAGGTAAATTTTACCGCACAACTACAAGATTGGCACTGTTGTATGGGACTGAATGTTAGGCAATAAAAAGTCAACAAGAACATAAACTAAATGTTGCAGAGATGAGGATGTTGCGTTGGATGTGCACACATTAGACAAGATAAGATTAAGAATGAGTGTATTAGAGAGAAAGTTGGGGTCGCGCCTATTGTAGAGAAAATTGGATGATGGTAAAATCTCCCCTTAGGTGGTTTAGGCATGTGCAGAGAAGACTTGTAGAGGCTCTAGTAAAGAGAGTCAATCAAATGGAGGGTAGTCCAATAGCTAGAGGTAGAGGAAGTTTTAGAAAAATTATATGTGAAACTATTAAAAGAGATTTGGATGTAAATGGTTTAAATATAAATATGATTTATGATCAAATACTATGGCATTGCCTGATCCATGTATCCAACCCCAACTAGTGGAACAAGGCATAGTTTGTTGTTGTTGTTGTTGTTGCTAAGTTTTGATCATTTCTAAATATTTATGTCGGAATTTCTTTGAAGTGTGAAACTGAGACTCATCAGCTCTTGGAAGTTGTTTGTGACATGTTTCTAAGGCAGTCTAGGCAAGTGATCAGTTGTCTTTTTTGGTAGGAAAGATAAATGAAACATGTTGGAGTTTTTTTTTTTTTTTAATAAATAAAGAGCATGTTTGAATTAGATTAATTTAGGGGAAAATTGCTTTTTTACTTAGAGTTTTTGTTTATAAGTTGTTCCGAACACAAAATAAACTAATCAAAACACACACCTTCAAAAAGTTGAGGAATTTATTGAACTCATACACAATCATGTATGTTGTTGTATTGCTTGTTTGTGTTCCTAAATTTTTACAGATATTTTGCTGATTGTATTAATCTGGTTCGTGCTACGATATGTTTTTGAGTTCTTCAAGAGGTAATGCAGTCCATTTCCTCTCTTCTCATCCATCTTTTTAAATACTGTCAATTTAGCTACCGTTGCCAGTGATGATCTTGCATGTATCTAAGCATTCTGAGAGTCCTTTATATCTTAGCATCCAATATAGCACCTGTTTATATGGCTGAATTCACAGGTTAATGTGGATTCTTTACAAGGCAACTCCCAAAGCCTTTTAATAAAGTTACATTTAAAATAAAAATGATCAGAATCTTCAATAGATATATTGCTCAAGCTATATAAATTGTTTCCAGTAAACCACAATCTTAGCACTTAGCAGCCTTTTTGCTAGTTTCTTCAGTACTGCAGTGCTTTTAAAACCTGGACTGGGCCAGCATGGAAATAGGACTTTATTCTTTGTATAATTTGTTATATAGAATTGCAAGAGAATGTCTTTGTGCAGACTGCAATTGACCTGTAAAGTGAAATCTTTTGTAAAGTGAAAAAGTGGGTAGTTATTTACCCTTAAATCATTTGATGAGACATGCACATAATGCAATATATTAATCCAAGGGTGGATAACCCTAACCCCTCACCTTTTCACTTTATCAAGATCTCACTTTGGAAGATCCAAATTCCAGTTTGACCCTTTTTTTCCCCTGTCTAAATTGTGTATGTATCTTTTAATGTCAGGTATGTGTGGTGAGAAGCAAAATATGTAGATGGTCAATTGGGGATTTATATTAGTAGCAGCCGATGTATTTGGTATAGCTGACTAGGAATATCCTGTAGCAGTTTGATATGGAACTGACATGGAATTTCTTAAAGCTGCCAGAAAAATTGTGCATCTCACGCCTGTTGTACTTGTACACAGTCATTAACTTTAATTGAAAATTTTCTTGCTTAAAAGATTGTATGGGGATGATAAATGGCATTACACTGTAGTAATTAATGGGAATGTTTGCTTCTCTTGTTTTTGTAAGTGTTGATGTTTGAAAAAGTGAGGAGTTTGTTAAGAGAAAATTAGAATGGAAGTGTATAGTTTTTATTTATGCTTATTTTAAATATTCTCTCCCTGGTCATGTATGAATGCACGATACTTTTCGTTTTTACTTTGACCTCCCCACTCTGCATTTCATAATTGTGCAGTCTGCTCTCTTATTTTCAAATCTTGCCATTTTGGTTCTCATTTTAATGCCAAGCTGAACAGAAAGTTTTCTGATGTGCTCATGGACTTGGTAATGATGGTATCCTCATGACTTTGTTGCATGAGACGTAGAGATTGTAGTTGTGACAATGTCTCAAGTGTGATTGCATGCTATCAAGTTTAATTGAGATCAAGTCACTTTTAACACACTGCATGCTTTAGGATAGACCTCATTTGTAATTCCTTATCGGAGTCTAGTAATTCCTTGAACAATCCATTATCTCTATGATTTTTTTTTTTTTTAATAATTGACATTTCATATAGATGCTCCTTGGTTTTAGTTTAAGTGTTGAGCAGCTGATGTAGGGTGATAAGTTTAATTCATGAAATAACCAAAAAAAGAAGGTTCATGTATCATTGCAATCGGATTTGGGGCTTGGTGAGTTGCTTCGGTGCTTTGCCCTTCACTCTAGGCTGCTATTGTCACAATTGCCGGCAGGGCTTGATATCTAATTATAGCATACATTAATATTCAAATCATAACACTAATCTCTGAAATGATCGCTTCCAATTTTTCAAGAATTACTAATTGCTCCTTAAATTTAACTTAACAGTCAATAAAGCTATTATGATGAAAAATGTGTATAAATATTTATATTATTATGTTTACAAGTAGCATACTAATAGTTCAGTTGTGTAGGTGTTTCGTTGATTTTCACGACTACTAAATATTCACGATTGTAATGTGGTTATCAAAGAACGTCATGCTAATTAATTACGGAACAATCTTTCAACTACTTCCTTTGATTAAAAATAGTTATCAATTTGATCATTTTCACATAGATTAAGAAACCTAAAACCAAAACATAATTATGGTGTAGGTTTATTAAAATACTTTTATTAAATATTATAGATTAGTGTTGGACACTCTCATTCTGAAAAAAAAAAAACAAAACCTGCTACAGAAATTTATTGTGTGATGAAAAGCAAGACTTCTTAATATTTTACCCAAATTTTATCATTATGTGATGGAAAATGTATAAAGGTAGAATTGGAAAATTAACAATAAATAATGTATTGATATATGAGAATACCAATTATTGTGAATTAATTTTTTTTTCTCAAATTGATAACTATTATAATATGGAGAGAGTTCTTTGCAAGTAGCCGCAATTATTATTAGCGGAGATACATACTTAATAGTATGTGGAAGGAATATAAAGGTGTTAATAGAGAAGATACACATCAAAGGAAGGTTTGTAGTTATTATAATTTAACAACATATCTTATGTATCTTAAATATGAATTTAATTTTTTATTTTTAAATTTACATTTTAGCTTAGTGGTATATATGTGACAAAAGAATAAGTTACTTCAAGTACCGGTACCTCTTTTGAAGGGTACAGGAGAAATCACATTGTTAGTGGAAGTGTTTTTAAATTTAAAATTTTCTAAAATTGTGAAGAGTAAAAAATAAATAAATAAATAAATAAATAAATAACAACTAAGCATGCTGCTATCTTTGAAGAAGAAAACGCTATAGGAATTGGGGTCATCATCAAAGATGAGAGGAGAGCTGTAATCACGGCCAAAGCTCTAAAAGTTGGAGGCGATACTGAGGTATTAAGAGCAAAGATCCTAGTGGCTAGAGAAGGGTTACAAGTCACAACAGAATTGGGGCTGAAGTCAAAAATCCTAGGAGGGGACTCGCAAATGGTGTCTGAGGAGTTTGAGAGTAGTCATGGTGACCTATCCGACAATCAGGTGTTATTACATGAGCTATGTAGAATGGGGTTTAAATTTGAGTGGTTTAAGGCCTAATATGTTCCTAGAACATGCAATGAAGTAGCAAATTCATTGGCCTATTTTGCTACATTCGTTGGGTCTAGGCTTTGAATAGGTTTAATCCCAAATTATGTATCTCAGCCGGTGGCTTAGGAAGCTTATTTTGAAGAAAATTGCTTATTCTAACACAAAAAAAAAAGATAAATTATTATCGGAAACATAAATTTCAATAAATGTTATTGAAGATAGTGGTTCTAGATGGAGCATATATCGGTTACGATTGATTTTAACAGGTAATTGTATTTTGAATTTAAATCTTGTTGAGGAATTTGTTATGTGATGAAGATAGTTTTCATTAATAGTAAGTGCAAATGAATTTTTTAAAAATTAAAAATCATGAAAAGTTGACACGCATCAAAACTTTCCTTTGGTAGATTGGTGGCAAATAAGATTTGAATTTATGAATTCATACAAACTACCAAGTCTTATGTCACTAACCCACTCCTAATGGCTTTGACATGTATCAAAACTTTTCAAACTTCAAAGAATGTACCTAAAATTGTTTATATTATTATGGATGGATTATGAATTACGCATTAGATATTTGATTAAATTAGAATAAATATTAGGTGTAATAGAAATCAATGATATTTAAGATAGAAATTAATTTTGATTCACCGTTGATATAAAAAAGTTTTATATTATCATCTAATTATATGTTTTTATTTATAAAACTTCTACAGTAGTGAATAGTTAAATTAAATAATTTTACTATATGATAATACATAATTAAATGTCTATGTAATACACTAACAATACATTGAAATTAAATTCTTTAAGATTTGTTTGTTTGAGTTTTTTTTTTCTTTGTAAAATGTATCTATCAAAAGAATTTAGTTTTTATGTATTGATAATGTAAAAAATATTTATACTATTATCTAATTATATATTAATATATTGACAAATATGATTGATTCTCACACCTACAATTTGAATTATCATACAAATAAAATAATTTGATTACATCAGTGAATCAAAATTCAACTAATATATGAAAAAAAAATTAGTATAGTTAGATAATTTTTAAACAAATTTAAAATTTTGATAGGATTTTACTTCATTATCACTTCCAACCCAAAGTTAATAAAGCTAAACCTACGGATAAACTCTGAAATCAAATCCAATCAATGATAAAGCTCAAGAAATTTTGCTTAAAAAAGGAAGCAGATAAAAAAAGTTTAAAAAAATAATTAAAAAAAAGAGTATTTTTCAGATGGATTTAAAAAGGATCGACTGATTTCGCAGTTGGCACTATATATAGAAATAGAAGTGAGTGCGCGTAAAGAAAACCGTGAGGCGCTGAGGGTGAGGTCTTCTCGTGTGGTTTCGCGATTCAGACCGAACCCTAACCTAGTTCATCAACGCAACCATGTCGACCAAGCAAGGTACTAATGGTTCTTCTACCTCCTGATTTATCAGATTCCCTTGATTCTTCTTGATCATCAAGTTCTTTCTTTTCCAGATCTGTTATTAAGGATTAAGGATGTTGGTTTTGCAATTCATCTAATTAATTAATTGATTTTTATTTTTTTTAAATTCTTTTTGGGGATTTTAGGCGGAAAGGCCAAGCCTTTGAAGAAACCCAAGTCTGACAAGAAAGAATACGACGAGGTATTTCATTCAAACCCTTTTTGGGATTTTTTCTTTTTTGGCTGTTTTCTCAATTCTCTTTATTACATTTTAATTGGTGTTGTGAATAATAAAAAATTTTCAAGATTGATGTTCTTTGGTTTGAAAATCGCTAACAAGTTTAAGGAAGAGGGGTAAAGGGGTTGTGGCGTTTCGGCCTTTTGGATTATTGGTGTAGTTAATATGAAACTTTGCAAAGGTTTGATCTTAGAGCTATATTTATATTCGTGTGGGTTTGGTTGTCTAATTATGTATTAAATTGAAATTTGAGAGCCAGCTAGGAATATGTTGGTTCAAACAAATGTATTAAGAGTGGAACTTGGCGTACCTGTCATGAAACAATCACCTTATACATGTGTGGAGGGCAAGAAGATTTCTGCCTCTGGTTGGCTTCACAAACACTTCTTATTCATTCCCTGGCCTAGACATAGCATTTGCAAAACAAGAACTTGTAGTTAGCTTAATTTTGGTTTTGCACATGCATAATTGTTTGGTTCAATTTTTGCTAAGGTGGTGTGTCATGTTAAATGCTGCTCCCCCGCCCCCCCTTCCTCCTCTTAAACATATTCCATATATATGTTCTTGAATATTGATCTGTCTTCCAGATGATTAGGAATATGATGACCATGTTAGCTGCTTTCCTGCAACCAGTTTTCACTCTAGTCAATTGCTTGTATTTGTAAATTGGACTGGGTACCACTTGTGTCTCTTTCTACTCCCAAAATATGGAAGTGGGTTTACTTGGTGCATGGTTCTAAATTGCTGATGCAGAGAACTTTGTGGAAGCAATATTGCGGCTGCAATTGTGGGCAATTTAAAACCTTGCTTGTTGGTTTCATTCAGAATAAACCATTCAAGTTTATGATGATAGTTTTGTTACGTTTGAAGTATGATATCCAGTCAGTGCCATGTGTGGACTATTGCATGCCTGTAATTGCTGTTTATTGTGAAATGTTAATTTCAACCATGGTTGGTTTGCAATGGGGTTTGTCAACTTTTGAATCTGCTTGTGAACTTACAATTGATTTCTGTTGTTATTTTGTAGACTGACATGGCTAACATTCAGAAGAAAAAGGAAGAGGAAAAGGTCAGATATTTTACCATAATTTAGTGCGAGCTATGTTCAATTGATCTGATGGAATAATGATCTGGTTAACCCTGTTGCATGCACTGAACAGGCGCTAAAGGAGTTGAAAGCCAAGGCACAACAGAAGGGATCTTTTGGAGGTTCTGGCCTCAAGAAGAGTGGAAAGAAATGAGGGCTCTCTGCCATGATTTTAACCGTATACATCCATCATTGAGCTCTGTAATTACAATTGTTACTATGAGGACCTCTCTTATTGTGGCCTACTTTATTGTTGATGTTGGCACTGAACCTAGGCGTGTCATGATTTAAGCGCAATAAGTTACTGGTTTGTAATTTTACTGTGTGTCCCACTTGGGTTCCGACTTCTGATAATTACATCTTTTTAATTGTTGTTTTGGCTTTGACAGACACTTCAACTCAGTATCGTTAGTTGGATTTGGTAATTTTAAAATATGCATGTATTTCGTTCCTCTAGTTCACCATGGGAAGTTTAAAATATTCCAAAAATTTCACCACTTCAATACTTAGAATGTGCATAAGCTCCTGGATAGATCTTTTAGGGAACTAGCTCGATGGTAACTCTACACTTTGTAGCTTGGACAACGGCAAATCTTTGACTTGTTTTGCCGGTATGTGAGAAATATTGGCTGTAGTTTTAAGACTTTGCTTGCTGTTGCTGCATTAAAAATAGCATATTTTGTTTATGAATTGTAGTTATTGAAGGTAGCCCTGAATTTATGTTATCCGCTGCATGAGCAAGGTAAGTTGGCCTTATACGTGTTTCAGTTGTTTGGCATTGATCATGTAATGGTCAAACGAGTGAAATAGTTAAATTATACTCTATAGATCGCATAGAATGACCTACCACAAAGTTAGAGTTGATTTAAAAACTTCAATTGACCGGAGGGTACTCCATTAGTCCATTTTCTTTCTCCTTCCCCGTTTCTTCGTGCTCATAGTAGTTCTAGAGGGGAAGAATAATATATGCATGGGGACATTTTGTATACAATTTATCATTGAAATTGTAATTTAATTGTCGAGGGTATTGATAGTCGATTTTCAAGTGAGGATCATAAAACTTAGGAAAAAAAATTATCTCATTTTCCTTCCCCTTTAGTAAGAATAGCTTAGGGGGTGTTTGTTTCAAAGTATGCAAAATTATTCTTGGGAATAATCATTTGAGAATGAAATATTTTCCTATTTGTTTTAAGTTTAACAAATTTTTGCAGATATTAACTATTTTCAGGGAAGTTATATTCATATGTTTAGATAGTATTTTTTTTCTTATCATAGGGGTTGGGAATAAAATATTCCCATGTTATCGGAATGAAAATTATTATGAGAAATACCAAAATATTTATCAATTATCTTACTTCTTTTAATGATAAAAAAATAAATATATTAGGAATATTTTGAGCTTATTATATATATTTTTAGAAATATATTTTTAGGAATATGTATTATAAACCAAACAAATTTTAATTTATTTCTGGGAGTTTTATAAAATTTACCCAAAAAATTTTAATGGTAAATAAACAAAATTTTCAAAATATTCGGAAATAACATTCTTGGATGTAATATTCAGCCTTGAAACAAACACCTTTTATATGTATATAATTTCATCTCCTGCACATATATGTACAATATAACAAATAACCCAGGTTTGGTATGTAACAAACATAGCAAATGAGAAATCTACAACCGTCAATGGTACTCAATTCTCCCAACCGTTTTCTCTTTTCTTGCTCCTTTTCAATGTTTATTAGACCCAGTACAGTTCCAATGTCTTCTTCCTACTTCATTAATCTCAATTGTTGTAACAACTTGTGTCAAAATAAGAACAAAGAATGCTTACACATTGTAAAATCTAAACCATAAAACATAATCGGTTGAACTTTGAAGCTAATATAAGTTACATGATATAGAAATTCAAAGCACATGACTTACAATTTCTCCAACCTTTTGTTTCATCCCCCCCACCACCCAACACAACAGAAAAACCGAAAAAAATTAGAGGAAAGAGTGCATCAATTAGAAGGAGACTTTATTTATTTTTATCCCATTATTTGAATTCCTGTGAACAAAAAAGTGTGAGGGACTAATGTGAGTCTTTATTTCTATCTAATCATTTTTTAATGAGAAATATCATTTATGTTCACTTTTTTTTTTTTAGTTTTTGTATCAACTTACTCTCATCCACCAAGGCCTCCCCGATTATCCCAGTCACTTTGTGGCTTACGTCAACGCGTTCCAGCCCAGCTTAGCGCCATCCCACTGCGGTTTCACCTCTCCTGTTTTGGTGGTACAAATGAGAAAAAATAATATCACAACTTGGGTGAGTTTTGCCATTGGCCCCTATCTCCAGAAACTGCATCTCTCTCTCTGTGTCTACAACTTGATTTTCCATGTTTCAACTCCAGACTCCTAACAGAATTGCTTCATGATCGCCATATGCTTCGAATTCTCATAAGTTCATAATGAGAAGGTATCAAATTCAACCTCTTGTCTATTTGCTATTTGATTGCATTCTTTGAGAAGTCTTGTTCCTTCTTGTTAGGGATCGTTTTTTGGTTGGTCGTGTAATCCCACTCAATCTACCGGGTTGACACAGCCAACCAGTGTTCCTAACTGCGTTATATCACACTTTGAGATTCTTGAATTTGGAGGATACGACTGAATCTATGGTCCCTGCATCAGTGATCCACCTGAAATCCTCAAATATTTGTTGAAGCATTTGATGCATGGGCCTGGAAATTAAAATAGTCACTTCAACGTAGTATGTGGTTGGATTTGGTGATTTTGAAATATGCATGTATTTCCTTCCTCTAATTAATCTATATGAAGTTTATAATATTCCAACATTTTCACCCTTTTAATACTTAGAATCTGCATAAGCTCTTGAATAAACCTTTTTAGTAAAGTAGGTCGATGGTAACTCTACACTTTCGGTGGTAGCAAATCTTTGACCTCTCTTGCTGTTTACATCACATAACATATAGCTGTTATTTAAGATTGTACTGCTGCTGCATTAAAATAGCATATTTTGTTTATGAATTGCAGGTGTTGAAGGTAGCCCTGAAGTTGTGTTATCCACTGCATAATATGTGTAATGTTCTTCTTTACTTTTGGAGTTATATGCCTTTGTGCTGTGTAAAAGATGTAAATAGTTAATCAAGGTTAAATGCTATGATTCCCCCCCCCCCCCCCCCAACCAAAAAAAAATTCTAACGATTGATTGAATCTAGGTAACTGTTTGATGCTAAAATTATATGTGGCACATAATATAGCAAACTAGGTTTGGCATTTTCCAATTGCGGTTCTTTAATCTTCACTCGAGATAAATGTGATGGGGTTTGGGGAACTTTCCCTAACTATTTTGCAGGACCTCTTTGCTTAAATGGAAAGGTTTGAAGACTCTTGTCCTTAGTTGGCGTTTTGCAGTGCCATGATTTCCGAGATACTCAAAATCATGTTTTCCCATTTGCTTTCAGCTTCATTAGAAATTGGGAACTAAACATATGAATGCATACTTTGCATTTGGTTAGTTTATAAGTTTTTGATGACATGAAATTTTTTTTTTCGCTGGGCTAGCCAATCGAAACAGTTGTTCCCTTATTGGTTTTACAAATTTTCATGGTTTTTATGAGTGGAATAGAAGAAAGCCATTGGGTTGCTGCCTTCTTTTGCTCCTTTAGAGTATGTTTGGATTAACTAAATTTTGGAATTGATTTGATTTAAATTGAATTGATTTGAATTGATTTGATTTATAAATTAAATTTTATATTTGGAATGATTGTATAAAATTAGGATTTGAATTGATTTAGAAATCAATTCTTATATTTATAATATATTAGATTGTGTTTTGAATTATCAAGAATGAAATTGGTTTGATTTGATTTAATTTGTACTTAAATTTTAAAATTAAATTAATTCCCATCAAATCCTTTCAATTTTGGTAGGATTTCATAGTTAAATTCTATGATAATTAGAAATTACTTCATTTCTTATTTTTAAAATATCCAAACACAAGATTTGATTTCCAAATCAAATCATTTCCATTTTTTTAACATTTCAAACACACTCTTGTAGATTGTTCTTTCTGTTGCTAAGCAATATGAATTTCGCACATCGAAATATTATAATAATAAGAAAAAAGATACTAATAATTATACAAAGCACTAGAGGTTAATATACAAAATGGTTATGAACGTCAATTCAAGAATGATCTGGTTTGTTTTGGCCATAAATGATTGATTTGTTTTTCGAGTTTGGTGATGATATAACTTTTTTTCAAAAAATAAATAAATAAAGGTGCTGATATAATATTCAAGATCAGCAATGCTAAATTATATGTGATGCCTGCATGATATGGTGTGTAAGTAGTCGACTCGAAGGGCAGGACGGCGCTTGATTTTGATGAGCAATATTTGATAGTTGGGGAAATAAAAAGTACCACATATACCAGGAAATTGTAGTTTAACATATTTGTCAATCTGAATACTAATTGTTACAGAGACAGATACGAATATCTTAGAAAGTATAAGGACTCAGAATAAATTTATATCTTCAGCATTTATTTAATCAATTTAAATAGATGATGATAAAGTAGTGGGACTTAATAATATGAGTAATGTTATTTTGTCGGAAAAAATTGTGAGAACTTTTGATAGAAAGCAAGAGTAGGTGTTGAATAGAATTAAATGGTATGTATTACTTAACCATCCAAATGTTAACATATATGTACATTATCCTAACAAATAAATTGAGGCAACAATTCTAACTTTCTGGTATTTTCCTAATAATATATCTATGGAAGCCTAAAAGTAACTAGGACACGATGGTATAAGTCGACCTACAAAGTTGTTTGACGAAATTATGATGTCTACAAAATTGTCAAATAAGTGGAGTACGTAGGAGTACCTTAACTCTTATATATGGAGAGGGTAATTGAATGGACGTTAAACATGATACTCACATTACAAAACAAAGAACTAGTTTAGTTTTATATGTGGGAGGTCTATTACAAAAGCGAATGATTTTCTTATTACAAAGATTGATAGAGATACATTTGAGGAATCAAAAGATTTACATATGATCTTTATCAGTTTGGAAAGACATACAATAGGGTGCCAAAGAAGATTTTATGGAAGGTTTAGATAAAAAAAAAAGAGTTCATATTGCCTATAATTGAGGAATCAAAAATATGTATAACAGTAACGCGATTATAACTATAGAAATGTACAAAACATTTGAGCAATTTCAATAGATTTTCCAATAACTATAGAATTGCACCTAGAGTCAATTATATGTCCCTATATTTTTAAAATTCTTAACATATCTAAGAATCGATGTCATTGTACATAATTTTTTGCGGATAATAAGCTTCTTTTTAGTGTAGCAGATACTACTCCTCATTTATTGCTTTTACTTGTTACATTTCTAAAAAGTGCTTAACTAGAAACTTATTTTAAATTTGTAATATATTATCACTCTCATATTCTAAATTTAAATTTAATAATTATACTAATTAATATTACATATAAAAATTAACTACAATTAAACTTCTAATTTAATAGAAAAATTCCTAAATTAAATATAATAATTAACTTAAATAAAAAGTGTAGTAAAATAAAATTTAAATAACTTGTCAAATTTGATCAAACAAAAAATATAACCTCTTTTTTTCACATCATATTTATACAAAAATAATACATCCAAATCTTAAATATTGTAACTCTGTACAAAAATTAATTTATCAGAATTATAATGTTGTAACTCCATCCTAATTTTAAATTTCATAAACATTTCAAAAATATTAACGTCTTATTAATTATATATTGTGTTTTAATGTTTGATTTGACACTTTTTTTCATTTATTTAAAAAAATCACTCTTAAATCTTAAAATAAACACAATAAAGAATTATTGTTAATTAAATAAATAGTTGTTAGTTGTAAAGATTGATTATGTTTATACTTCTATTTCTCATACTTTTTGGTTAAGTATTTTCTCACATTTTTAGTGACACGACTATTTTCTTTTTAATTATAGTTTCTCTTTTTTATTTTATGAGAATTGTAGTTTCTCTTTATTTATTTTGAAAAGTGATTATTTAATAATTTAAAAATAAAATATAGCACCAAGTGTGTTACAAAATCTAACTTGGCTCTATAATACTCTCACAAAAATAGTTTAAAAGCATAAATTTTGATACGAATTCTTTAGAAATAAATCTCTTTGTTGTGTAATTCTTATGAAAAAAATGTCTTTTAAAAGAAATAAAAGACTATTTATCATAGAATATTCACTGGAAAATAAAAATAAATCCAAATTTTAGTTATCTCTCCCAGTCTATTTGCATTTTAATAGAGTTACAATACTATAAGAGTTGGATGTATTATTTTGCACAAATGGGATATAAAAAAAAAAAAGAATGTTATATTTTTTTTATTTGATTAAATTTTGTAAGTTATTTAAATTTATTTCACTATACTATTTTATTCAAGTTAATCATTATATTTAAGTTGAGAGTTTTTTTTTTTTGTTATGTTAGAAGTTTAATTATAATTAATTTTTATATTTAATATTAATTAGTATAATTATTAAATATAAATTTAAAATATAAGAGTGACAATATGCTACAAATTTAAAACAAAATTTTAATTAAGTATATTTTAGGAATATAATAAGTAAGAGCAATAAATGAGGAGTGACAATAAACAATAGCCACTCCCAAATAATAAACTTTGAAAGCACATAATTTTTGTAATAAATAGAAGTAAGACATAATGTATAAAATATAAGATTAGTACAAGGTGCACAAACCCTAGCGTAAAGGGTAACAAATTAGAGACAATACTATACAATAAGTTACTTAGTTTAAAAATATATTATTAAAATAAGTCCCTCCATTTTTTAAGAATAAAACATAAAATAGGGACTTTTTGGATAATTATTTTACCTTTAAATAATTTTTAATTTTGACTATTTATATACAGTTATATGCCCAGTATTTGCCTCTCTCATTCTTATATTACTTGATATGCCCTCTTCATATAGAGAGAGAATCAAATAAGAGGAGTAATTAATTATAAAAGTGAAAGAAGTAAATCTTGACTATTGAATTTTATATATATGATTAAAATTAAAATATAAAATCATATGACTTTTAAATAATTTTTAATTATAATCATCCATATATAATTATACGGCTAATATTTGCTCTTCACTTTCCTAATAAATCACTTATCTCACTTGATATTACCTCTATTTTAAACGTGTTCTATATAAAAATTTATGAGTCCTTATAACAGTAATTTAATAAGATTTTAACGACAAAATCTCAGTTATGAACTTTTTAAAACTACAAATACTCCATTACAAACTATTTAAGTCTAAGAACTTGTTTGAGTTTTTCCTTACAAAAAAAAAAAAAAAAAAAGGGGGAACCAACAGCTTAACAAAACGTTTTTTCTTTTTAACGAGCACTACTTTACATTATTTGGAAGTATCAACCCCGTATGTACAGCATAGAATTTTGCTTAAAAATCGCTACTTTTTCCACTTATGAAATACCTCAACTTTTGTAGTTTGCCTGATTAGCCAATATTAACCTCTCCCGCGCCCAAAAAGAAAGAACCCGTTCCACTGCACGCTTCAAATATCATGATCATTTAGTACATAGATGCTTTTCCCAATGTCATTGCCAAAAAATTTTCAAAAAAGAAAAATTCCGTATTTAGTGCAAGGAAAAATAAACGTCACCACGCTTGAAATCCAGGGTTTCTCACAGAACATAAAATCAACTTAAAGATATAGCTCCATATTGACCAGAAAATGAAAAAAGGGATATAGCTCCATCTATTACTCAATTTACTACAACAGTAATCCAATCAGCATTGAAGTTGCATCTTAAACTGGAAATCAAGGACCATCAAAATTCAAAAATGATGGCATATATGCAGAAATTCAATCAAGTTGAAATATAATTCAGTACACAACCCAACCATCTGTAATATTGCTTTATAATAGCACAACAAAATTGTTGAATGGGGAGGAGATGATATGAAAGCACTTGCATAAACTAACTTATATAAGGGTATATAATACGATTGGCAGCTAGAAAATCTTGGAGAAAGCTCACATTTCTGATACAATAGAATGATCATCTATGTCGAGTTTAGCAAGCAGCTAGTTGGAATGAGATATCAAAACAAGTGGAGGGATCAAGACAACTCATATACTACATCCACCATCACTGTTCTGGCTTCTCTGTCTCCTCCTTCTCAGGATCTTCCTCTGGTTCCTCTTTCTTTTCTTCCTCCTCTTCTTCATCCTCCTCAGGGGGATCCGCGGGCAATGGAGCCGGCAAAGGTGTCTTCATTGGACTAAATTGAGGGAATATATCCGGTCTTCGTCCTGGCTTAGGCCTTTCCCATTCCTGTTGGTATATATGCATTCAACAATCGATCAGCTTGTGTACTGACTGTTCACTAATTGAGAAGAGAAAATCTCACAAAACAAGACATTCGGCAAACCCAAATCTGAACATTACGAAAGAGCCACCAGATCATGGGAATTAGGAAACTGAGGCTGTTTTAGGAAGTTAGGAATGAAAGGGAAGATATTAAGGGGGAAGGAAGAGAAATAAAGAGTTTAACCTTACACTTATTTGCAAGTTTAAAATAGACAAAGCAGAAGGAAATTGAGAGCTTAAGATGTATTTTTACAATTTTACGCTTTATTAAAATAACTAAGCACAACTCCAAATGAGATATAAAAATGTCATTTTTAATATTTTAATAAGTATAAAACCATAATTTTATATTTTAATCCTCCTTAACCACCCATTTTGGGGAACTTTAAAATATAACAATAAGAGGGTTTTAAGGGTTTATGAAAAATCCTCATTTCTTCCCCTATTTTGACAAAACTCCCAAATAGTGAGAAAATATATACTAAACTTTCCTCTTCTCTCCCTACCTCTCCTAAATCTATCTCACAAACTCACCCTTAAGTTCCATAAAGATTAGTCTAGAGAACTGTTCTACCAAAGTTTTTGTTCTCCCCTTTACACTACACAACCAGACAAGAGATAATCATCAAGGGGGAAAGGAAAAGAGGTACTTGCTGTGAAATATCATTCGTTATTTGCTAGAAGTATGCATGAGGAAATGGTAGCACCACCAAAGTAACCTTAAATCACCACCCAAAAAAAAAAAAAAATGTTCATCATATATCTATATCTATAAACAATACAACTATGTTCATCATATATCTATAAAAAATACAACATATAAGGTCATTGAGCTTTAATCACCTGAGAGCATACACATAATCCTATCTTGTTCAATTAGACAGCTTAATCATCTGAATGCATTTTAGGATGATGACATCATGAAGCCAGCCAAGTGTTAATTTATCCAGGAGTGAGCAAAACATATTACTTAAACTAGAATTCCAATTTACTCTATCAACCAAATCATGCATCCTTCCTATGAAGCTTGGGTACTCCTAAATGGCTGTTGTACGAGTACTAGATACATACCTAGTACATACCTAACATTTTAATTTTGAAAATTTTGCCAACAAATACTCTCGCTACATCTTGGTCAAGTGCAAATGTCACCTAAGTAAAAATTAGTCCTTATATAACATATAATTTTACAACTAAACTGTTTTAGTTTGCTCCTAAATGAAACAAACTACTAGAATCATCCCTTCAAATTTTATGCCCGCTTACTATATTTTTATAGTGATTGAATGAAGACTTGGAGCTAAAATTTAAAACTAAAATTAAAAAATAATAAAAATTACATTTATCTTGTTATTTAACTGCTTTATTGTTTATAATTTCATATTTTTATATAATATCCTCCCCTAAACCTAGTTTGTGCAAACGTTTTCTACTTTGTACCTACCAGTAACTATGCAACATAGCATCCTTCATTCAAAAAACAAGCTCACATATACAGTGAATAATAATTCAAGGTAGTATCATTATCGAGCATAAGAATTAGTTTCCTCAAATCCAGACACTAATCAACTTGTAATCAAAATCTTTTCAGAAACAATTCTCGAAAAAAGTGATTATTTCTATTAGACAATCCCTTGTCAAGCCAAACATGCCTCAACAACACTAGAAATTCAAACAGAGAGAGAGAGAGAGAGAAAAGGGGTAACATACAATTGGGAAATCGAGAGGGGAACGGCGAGTCATCTTCTCCTCCTCGGGGGCCATGCGAACTCGGTGCCTCCGAAAGCGACAGGTAAGAGGAATCATTGGAGTGCTCGAAAGTGTCCACGAACAATGGACGATAAAGGGTCCTCGAAATTTGCAGCAAGATGAAAGCTTGGTACTGGAAGAAGAAGATGATGATGATGATGATGAAGAAGGAACTGGTAATAGGGGCGTGTTGGTGTTGTTGAGGGTCAACAACGCCATGGTGGTGGTGGTGGTGGTGGTGGAGTTGGCGGTGATGGGTAGGTGAATGTGTGGCTCTCTCTTGCTGCGGCTGCGGAACACCTAATCCTTCCCTTCCCTTCGTTTATTAACGGGCTTTCTGGGTCGGTTTAGGATTATCTGGTCTGCAAAATTGACATATGGTATTTTCAGGGGGACAAAATCCAAAATAAAAGCTGTTAATCAAAGAAGGGGCCATGAGGCCCAAAAAGGGAAATTAAATCAAATTTAACAAACAAATTTTAACTCTGACCCAAAAAAAAAACAACACATTACCAATAAAAAATCATCTTACAAATTAAAAAAAAAAAGGGAAAGAAAGAGGTACATAAGAAAGATAGTATTTTGAATTATTAAAATTATAATTTAATTTAATTTAATTTGATTTATAAGTTAAATTTTGTGTTTAGAATGATTATATAAAATAGGATTTGAATTAATTTAAAAATCAATTCTTATATTTAAAATATATTAAATAATATTTGGAATAATGATAAATAAAATTAATTTGGTTTGCACTTAAATTTTGAAATAAATCAATTTTTATCAAATTCTTTTAATTTTAATAGAATTTTAAATATAAAATAATTAAATCCATGAGATTTGATAAATAAAATTTTTTTTATTTTTAAAATATTTAAATACAATTTTAATTTACAAATCAAATCAATTCCTTTTTTTTCCATTCCAAACAAAATCAAAATTTTATTCACATAATGAACCAATTCTACTCAAATCAAATTAGTTGGGGTTCAATAAGTTTAATATACTAGTGGTGATTTATAAAAGAAAAAACTGTAAATTTTCAATTTAGTCACTGAAATTATTTGCTTCAGTGATAATTGTCCTTAATTTTAAGAATCAAGCTTTAATATATATATATATATATATATATATATATATATATATATATATATATATATATATATCAAGAACTAATTTAACTTACAACAATATAATATCAGGGACTTAAAAGTGAATTCCTTAAAATTGAGAACTATTATAATCGATTCTCATAATTTTAGAAAATAAAGTGAGGATTTACTTAAAAAAAAAAAAAAAAAAAAGACAAATACATGGAATCATATCATCCCCTACTGTCATTTTGATAATTTTATTATGATCTTGTATATTTTATTTTTTATTAATTTAGTATTTTAAAATCAATTTTATTAGTTCGTCAATCAATTTAGTATTCACTACATATATAGGACAAACATAAAAAAAACAAGAGAGGACATTACAGCAAAAAAAAAAAAAAAATGATTCACACTGAAAATGAATTAACAATCTTAACCAGCAAAAGCTTTAGCAGGTAGAACACATCCTAAAAAATTGCAATAGGACGCATCCTAAAATCAATCTAATATTCTATTATTCTTAACGGTGAATGCCGACTCTTTGACTCTATGAAAAACAGCAAAACCATAGATCTTCATAATGAACACCGTCTCTTTATTTTAATGCCAAATCATTTCTTATTGTGCCAACTTCGTTCGCTAGAACAAAATTCTGTAATTTTCATATGCATTTTATGAGCTCTCCATTTGACTTCAGTTCCCTTTCCTGCTCTCTAAGTCATCAATTTTTGGAACAATGCAACCCTTTCTTTCGCCATAGATGGAGTACACTAAATTCCAGCTGTTGGTATATCAATCAGCCTCATTTGGACATACATGAGTGGTGTGACAAAGTTATAAATGCCTTCATATCTGTAGTTTGCTTACGAAATGTGCTTATTTTTCATACTACAATCATAATCGTATATACTTCGTGCTCCCCTCATATTATTCTATAAGCCATTATGAGACTTTTATTTCATTAAAACATTTTTTTGATAAGCAATCAAATTCTATACACGCACGTAATTATAGTTTTCTTGTCCATATTCTCTTTTCTTCTTTGTGGTCAGCCCTTATCCATATTCCATACTCTCCATACGTCAAGTGTGATGAAAAGAAGTTTTGGGCCTCGGCTTGATGAGGGGTGTTCAAAATTTGGCCAGGCCGAAGCTTATTAATTCGAGTTGGAATTCTAAAATTTGATTCGGTACACTTTTTGGTTCAAATTTGATCATATATCATATTGATTCGACCTAGCTTAATCAAAATAATTTTTTGAAAGTTATTTTAAAAAACAAAATTAATCATAAATTATAAGATTTTTTTATTTTAATTAATATATTTTATACAATATAGTATTATTTTTATATTGACATAATTTGTTTTTAAATATGTATTGTTAAATATCTCTTGAATTTTATTTTTTACTTCTAAAATTGTATGATTTTACTATTTATAATTTCCAAATCTTTATATATTGTCAAACTATTGGGTTGACAATTACTAATTGGGTCATTATCTATATCATTATCAAGCCCGATTTAGGGTTCAAAGAAGACTTAGTCAAAAAAATCGAGTTATATTCAAATCCAGTTTAATTCGGTTCAATTTGTCCTTTATACACCCCCTAATACCTTAATATCATTGTTTTCTTAGAGAGAGAGAGAGAGAGAGAGATTTAAGAAAAAGAAAAAAAAGGTTTAAATACCTTTTGGTTTTTATAATTACACTGAATTTTGATTTTGATTCTTATAATATTTTTCTTTTAGTATAAGTCCCCATATATTTTTAGCATTTGAGTTTTGATCTTTGAGGGACTTAAATCAAAATAAATTAAACTATAGGAACCCAATTTTTATGAAAGTAGGGGCTAATCTTTTATATTAAAAAAATAGCAATTATAGAGACCGAAAACCTAAAAAAGTAAAACTCCTAAGAACCAATAATTAATTTTGGGGACCAAAAACTAAATTTTTGACATTATAAGGACTAAAGCTTAAAAACAATTATAAGGACTAAAACTAAAATCAATGAAATATGTAGGGACCAAAAATTTGTTTAAATCAAGAAAAAGTTTAGATAAATAACGATATATGAACATTTTTTACTAAAATAAATATAAGAAAGTTTATATAAATCTTATTTTTAAATAAAAAGAGTGTTTGATGAAAAGGAAGGAATGGCTTATATGAGCTATGAGTAGATAAGTGCATAGCAGCATAACAAAATCAGAGAGAGATATCATGTAAGTCCCAAGTGGTTTTCACTTTCCAAAAAGTAGTCCTTTTTCCTCCCTAAGATGACATCAAAATGGACCCACAAATATTGAGAAACCAAGTCTCCCATCTCTTTCCTAGAAAATCATGGCTGGAACAGGGGTAGCTCGCCACGGAAAGAAAGAATAATTATTCCAATGGTGTTGGTAATATTCAATTTGAACACTACAAACAATCATAATGCCTCCAATTTAGAAAATTCAAGGAGCAGTTCCTGTGGTTTATTTCTTTTATGCTAGTGGGGTGGAGATCGAAACCATCTAAGTGCAGACAAACATAAGGAGCCACAAGCGAGGAAAATTATTTTAACTACACATTTTTACTCTCGTGTTGTTTCTTATAAATTAATATTTGCGTCTATCCCCTCTCCATCTATTTTTCTCCTTCCCTTATCAATTGAGTACATGTTCACATTACCCTCTAAAATTACATGTGTGAGTCACTCATTTTGGTCTCTAAAACTTAGAAATTGACTTTTTAGTTTTTAAAATTGCAAAATACAGATCATGCTAGTCTTTAACATCATTTTCATCACCATGTCTTTTCGTTTTCACTATCATGTGACATGGTGGCATCTGATAGTGGCCTGTAAATCGATATTGTTGGACAATAGGTTCAAATTAATCCACTGGGATTGCATTTTTGTAGTCTTTCCGTAACAAAATCCAGCCCTACATGACACATAATGACAAAAGCTTCTGAAACCAACTTGTGCTCCTCCGAGTCTAAAAACTCTCACCAGCTTATAAGGCCCATCGAAATTTGTAAATAAAATTATCTCATACCATGCACTGAATTCTCATACACAATCGTATAGTCTTTTATAATGTTATTTGAGTACAAGAAGATTTATTATTTACAGAGATAATAATAAATATAAAGTTTTAGCCCCCACCTACCTGTCACCATAAGATGATTTGAGTCCCTTGATAAGTATTCACTTCTTTTGCCCACTTATTGTGTCTAAAATAAAATTACTCTATATCTTTGGCTTGTATGGAACACTAACAACAATTTCAATTGGATGCATCAGAAAGTTGGTGAACACTGGGCTGAGAGCAAACCCGTGGGACATTATTAAAGTTTTCCACGTGTACAGCATGTATTGGTTACACATGGGGGGTACATCTTGGTCCTTATGAAAGAAAACGTTGGCCTTTTCTTTGCACTTCAAAATAGCAAACAAAATAGTAACCGGTGGCTTTTGTTTTGGCCTATAATTGAGAAGCGAGGTTTGGGGTTGTCCTGTCCATTTTTCTATCTCTCCTTCTTCCTCCCAAGAAAAGGGAAGTGAAAAAAAAAAAAGATATTCAAGTTTGGGATCATTTTGCTTGTTGGGTTGTCACAAAGAAGAATAAGATTAAGTTTTGGTCAGAAAGAAAAAAGGCTTTTTAGCAAGTTGAATATCTGGTTCAATTTTCCAAGATTTGTAGAGATAACACAACCAAGAAAAAGAAGTTCCATTAGCAAGTCCTCACAGGAATTTTGAGGCAACTGGGGTATACTAATTTTGGTTGTGTTATGTAGCTGATAGATAGTGATAGTAATAGTGCAATTTGATCCGTGTAAGGCAACCCAACAAGAAGATATAATATATAGTTTTTGTGGGTTATCTCAAATCTCAAATCTCATCCAAAGTGTGATATCTGAGGGAATGAGAGCAAGAAGATAATGGATTTCTGGCCAGAATTTCTTGCAAGTAGTTGGGGTAGAGAGTTTGTAGCAGGAGGGTTTGGAGGCATTGCTGGCATAGTATCTGGTTATCCATTTGACACACTACGCATAAGGCAACAGAGCTCAAGAACTGCCTCATCAGCATTCAGCATCCTTAGACACATGGTGGCTAGGGAAGGACCAGCTTCTCTGTACCGTGGCATGGGTGCACCTTTGGCGTCAGTTACTTTTCAGGTCTTCAATCATTTCTTACTTTCATTCCTCAACTTTGTTTATGTTTGTTTTCAATCTTTTTGTTCATAAGTTTAGATGCAGATTCATGTGGGAATTTATCCTTAATTTCCAATTTCATCTTATCAATATGATGTTGCATGTAAATTGTTTCACAGAACATCCTCAAACTCGACCAACCCATCTTTTCTGTTACTTTTGTTATATTTCATGATTCTAAATTTTGTTCTGATAAATGCAATTGGAAAAAGCATATGGCTAATACGTCTTGGTCACAGGGAATAAATTATAGTCTCATTCGATAGTCTTTTTTTTTTTTTGTGAATATTGTTATTATTATTATCATTTAGAATATACTATTATACTCATTGATGGGAGTGCCTAATTCCCTATGGAAAGTCACTTTCCCACGGCTTTAGTTTTATAATTTTGGTTTATGATGATATCATGTGAATCATCTTTTCTTGTGGATTGATCTAGATTATTCAAGAATCACTAGGATAAGGACTCACCGACTCCTACACACCTTTTTTTCCTATTCAAGCAATATTCAATGAACATGGCTTGGCTTAAATGTCTGCCTCACGGCATTAGGTAGGAAATGAACACGGTTTGTACACCACATGCCACCTTAAAAGTTAGTTACATTAGTTTCACGACGAGGTCACTTAAAATTATAATTGTGCTCTATGGATCATTGATTTACAATACAAGACAGTTAGTCATTCACAGATTAAACAGAAGTATTGATTTTTTGTGACTCATAATTGAGATTCTAGCTAGAATCAAGCTAGATTGTGACAGCAATTAATTTTCATTTGCCATATAGTCAAATCAACAAGATGCTTCAAACCATTTTTGTTCGCCTCCCCACCATTTCCACGAGGGCCAGTGTGCTTCCGTGTCTTTCAGCTATGGTGGGGAACAAGCATAAGGGCATGGAGCCAACATCTGAAGTTGTAGGTACCATTGGGTTCATGTGCCATTCACAGCCATTCCATCGTCTTTTAGGCATTTAAATCACGTGTAAAAATATTTTTAATAATAAATGCATTTTTATTGTAATTTCTACTACCTTACACACGTTAAATAATAATTTGTACGTCTGTGATAAACGCGCCCACCAAAGAATTACTTTAATGCCAATGGAGAAGATTCACCCAAAAGATTGTCCTATTCCATTTAAATGTTTGACATAAGTATGTGAATGTCATTGTTTATTTTGTTTGTCTACACCACAAGAACTCAAATCCTTAACATCAAATGCAAGTGCAACTAAACAGTTCATTGTCTCATCCTGATTATTCTTCTTTTTGTTGATGGCAGAATGCTATGGTTTTCCAAACTTATGCAGTTCTCTCAAGGGCATTTGACAAATCCGTTTCTGCCAAAGACCCTCCTTCCTACAAAAGTGTTGGTTTAGGTGGAATTGGTACAGGTGCTCTCCAAAGCCTATTGCTTTCCCCAGTGGAGTTGGTAAAAATTCGTCTTCAGCTGCAGCACACAAGCCACTTGACAGAACCCCAAAAGGGTCCTGTAATGGTTGCTAAAAACATATGGAGAAAAGAGGGACTTAGAGGCATCTATAGAGGACTAGGCATCACTGTGATAAGGGATGCACCTTCTCATGGTTTCTACTTCTGGACATACGAATACGTGAGGGAACAGCTTCACCCAGGTTGCAGAAAAAGTGGTCAAGAAAGCTTGGCTACTATGTTAGTAGCAGGAGGGTTAGCTGGGGTAGCAAGTTGGATTAGTTGCTACCCTTTTGATGTTATAAAGACAAGACTACAGGCTCAAACACCAGCTTCATTGAAATACAAGGGCATCCTTGATTGTCTCAGAAAAAGCATTAAAGAAGAAGGGTATGCTGTGCTATGGCGTGGACTAGGAACCGCAGTTGCTAGAGCGTTTGTGGTGAATGGTGCCGTGTTTTCTGCTTATGAGATCACACTAAGGTTACTGTTTAACAACGGAAGTATTCAAATGCAGGAAACGATTTAGGAGAATTTACTCCTTGTTTTTGTGGCAGACATGAGAATGTATATCCATTTGGGTAACGGTTGCACTAAAAACAATTAAAATTCAGGTTTGATATTCGAAAACCATTACCACATTTAATTCCCAAATATTTGATATTTGACAATCCTCACCTGTCATTAGACATAATAAAAAGTCCAGTGCATGAGACTCTTAACTAACAAGTTTGAGAAGGGTAGATACATAAGCAGCCTTAACTGCAAAATATTTATTCTTCTTCTGGTATAACATGATTGTGAAGCCCATATCATTTAGGAGCTGAATCTGTTAGGAAGAACAAATGGTTATGAATATGATATGTAGCATATGTTAAGATTATGAATTAAAACAAACGAATTCCACACAAAAAGGAACCAACTTATTCCAGTTTCTCTCAGCAATTCAAAGCAACTGGATGAAAGAAAAGATCAATTATTAAGATCAATAACTGAGGAGAGACAACAAAAACAAATGAAGCACATGACATATAGGCATATACTATGACGAAAATAGACTCCAATCATACTATATATGCTTAATCGCAGATACATAGTTCTCATCATTGATACAAATTTATAAGTTCTATATCAGAAAAGAGTAAATAATAGATTACAATACATGAGTTCGATCATTAGGCACCACCATCAAATGGCTCATCCTCAATCCTGTCTTCACTAAGATTGAGATCCGCCATGGCCTGATTCAAGCCACAGCTAGTCTCAACCAACACGTGAGGATCATTGTAGTGCCTAACAGCCTGAACTATCCCTCTAACTCTCTTGAAAGGATCCTCACATTGAAAAATCTCAGACCCAACGAACACCCCATCACACCCAAGCTGCATCATCAATGCTGCATCTGCAGGGGTCACGATCCCCCCAGCAGCGAAATGCACCACTGGAAGCCTACCCATCTGCTTCGTCTGCGCCACAAGGTCATAAGGCGCCTCAATCTTCTTCGAGAACGCAAAAACCTCATCATCATCCATGTTAGTAAGGACCCTTATGTTCCCCATCACAGACCTCACATTCCTCACAGTTTCTGCAATGTTCCCAGAACCCACCAGATCCCCTTGAGTCCTCACCATTGCAGCACCTTCCCTCACCCTCCTCAACGCTTCTCCAAGGCTTCGTGCTCCGCACACAAAAGGGCACCTAACAACCACAGTTAGTTATAACTGTCAGTTAGTTATGCCCTGTCATAGTAAGCATATCAACTAGTTTGTTATTTCTGTTAAGGAAGTGAGCCTAGTTAAGCACAAAACTCATAGTAAGCTCAATAATAATACAAAAATTCTAGTGTGCTCCAACAGCATGCCATTGCTCTTGCTTGAATCCATTAATTGCATACCACACATCAGTCTTTTATTTTTCAGACCATTTTCATCTGTTGAACCACCACAAAGCTAATGTGACATGCACTCAATGGATTCGAACAAGAGCACTGACTTGCTCTCGATGCACATAAAAAATTCTCATAATAATACGCTCAGCTCAAATTCTGGTTAAGTAAGAAGTAAAACTAATTTTTATGCTCGAGCTTAGTGCAGAAGCTCACAAAAGCTCAATTAGTTAGCTCAAGTTAAGACAAAATAAGTTTTTTAGAACATAGCAAAGTAATCTTAACTCATCTAATAAAAGATTTCAAATTCTTAATTTACAACAAAAGGCACCAAATCAAGCATAATGTGATAAGCGAAACTGAGTTAGAAACAGCTTAGAACTCGCTTGACTCGCTTCTAGCACTAGCATTACTTAGTTAGTTAATTAGGTAACTGAATTCCGTTGGTTAGTTAGCTCTCACCTGAAATTGTGCTTGTTGATGTAATTTTGCTCGTCCGCGATGGCGAGGGCCTCGCTCTCGTCAACGTAGTCAACGCCTACGGCTTCGAGGATCTGAGCCTCGACAAAGTGACCGACGCGTGCCCGAGCCAGCATCGGGATCGAGACGGCGCGCTTGATATCCTTGACGAGGGAAGGATCCGTCATCCGGAGAATGCCGCCGCCGCCGCCGGCACGTGTAGGCCGCGGTGGCTCCGAGACCACGACGGCACACGCGCCGGCTCGTTCGGCGATCTTGGCTTGGTCGACGGTGGAGACCTGGAGAATGGCTCCGCCGCGGAGCGTCTGGGCCACGCCGACTTTGAAGGAGTATGGGTTGTGCTTTGGGTCGGTGATGACTGTGGTGTTGTAGAGTGTGACTGCGCCATCTTCGGCCATTGCTACGATGCGTTTGCGAAAATGCCCAAATGAAATGAAGCGTGAGAGCGTAGCGTATGTTTTGCTTTTGTTGTTTTGTTGTTTTGTCGTGTTGGCGTTGGTTGATTTTATTGGGGGGGGGGGGGGGGTGTGGTAGGTTCGAGAAAATTCGAAGGAGTCGTCCGGTGTGAGTGAGTCGGTGGTGCCGTGGTGACTTGGAACGCGAGTCACGAGAGGTAGAAGGTTCGATTTTGGTTCAGAGACTATCACCTTACGTTGCCACGTGGGAAGAGGAAAGACCGAAAGCCTGCTTTTGTGACGTTTTCATTTTGTAGTTTGTTTGATTTTATAAAATTAATTTTAAATAAAATTAATTTTATTGAAATTGATTTGATTATAATTAATTTTAAGATAAAATAGTTTATATTTAATAATTTAATTTAAAAAATAATTTATATTTAAATAATATTGATCAAAATTATTTTTAGATGTATAATTTATAAAAAAAATCTCAAATCAAATATGATGGAATTGAAAAGTAAAATTTTTTTATTTTTATCTAAAATTAATTTTAAGATCATAATTAATTTTGAAAAGAGAAACCAAATATGAGAAAAAAAGATCATAATTAATTTTGGCCTCCCAAAACCATTTCTTGAGCGTCCAAACATGCTCTTGTTTAGTTTTGAGAGTTCAAAATGGCAATGGTAAAAATAGAATAGAAATTTACTTTAATTTTTGAAATTGTAAACACATTTTATTTTGATCTCTAAAATTAAAAAATTAATTATTTAATTTTTGAAATTGTAGATGGTGTATAATTATAGCCTTCAAAATGTATGTTATTTTTATAAATTAAAGACAAAAGTGATATATGATTTACAATTTCAAAATTAAATAATTAATTTCTTAATTATAAATATTAAAATAAAATCCATCTACATCATTGAGATTAAAGTTAACCTTTATTTGGTAGCCGCAGCAAGAAAGTTGATTTATATGCAGCAATTTGAGGTTCACAAAAGAATAGTAATTTGTTATTTGAAGATATTTAAGAAATTTACTTTAGTTTATTGAAAATTTTATCTATCTTGCTAGTAAATTCCATATGGAAATGGAACACATATGTGAATAAAGTAAACTAATAAGAATAATTTGTTTGGAATGAGAGCTCGAGTAGTCTACTAATTTGTAGGTGTAGGAGGCTAGGAGCAATGATTAATCGCTCTGTTCTGAAAGAACGAAACTGTTATCAGCCAGTGGTTTAAAGAATCACAAGGATGAAGGATAGTTAGAAACCACAATTTTTCAGTTTACAACTCACTTATGTAAATGACCTTAATAATTAACAATAATATTCACATAGATTTTATTATGCTTTTTTCTTCTCCCCTGCCAAAGGTACAAAGAAACAGAACCGACGCCCCAGAACAAAACAATGCCCAATTGTTTTCGTTTTTCATTTTTCATTTTTCATTTTTCTTCGTCTTGAATTTTGTTTTGGTTGTCATTAGAGTGATTTGATAAAATAAAACTCAATTTAATATGCCAAAAAATCCAATAAGCACACACAGTTTTGGTCAACAAAGTCATTATATCACACTCATCAATGGGCTTTAATCTTTGACGGGCTCAAGTACAATCATGGGATAAATGAGGCTATAGTGCAGTAGCCGATTCTTCGGCTGATTTGGACCCATCATCGTAAAATTCTTGGTACACCAAACCCAACCCACAACACTACCTCCGTACCCCCTTTCCTGCTTTTCTGACTGCTTCATCAAAAAGCAGACACAGCACTAGACGAAGACACGTGGCACGATCTGAAAAGCTCCCAAAAAGGTCGCAGAGTTTTTGAATACGAAGGAGCCAAGCTAAGCGCGCAACGATAACATGGACACAGGAAAAAAGAGCTCGTTGGTCCCCACGCACGTGAGTGATGATAGGACAAGTTCAAAAACGAGAAAAAGGAGCCAAAAGGACCCACTTAAAACGTCGTCGTTTCAAGCATCGTATCGTTAATCCTTCTCCTCTAGTTCAAACAAACGCATTTTCAAAAAGGCTCATTCATTCATTCTTTCGTATCGTGAGTTTCACTTCACACGGTGACAGTGTCCACTTGAAGTTTGTTGAGCTTCTTCTTCTTCTTCTTATTCAGTTATTCTTATTCTGTTACGATCGGTTAAGATGAACAACAGGCAAGGGCAGCGATCTGGTGCTTCGGCGGTGCACCAACACCGGCAGTACTCCGAGAACCTTCTGGAACCTTCCTCCAACGGCAGGTGGCTTCAGTCACACCTCCACTCCTCTTCCAATCTCATTCCTCCTCTTCAGGTTCTCTCTTCTCTTTTTCTTCAATTACAATTTTCTTTTTACACAAAAATATTATTTTTTATTATTATTACATATTGCATTTATTGGTTGCAACAACCACTTTTGATATTTTTTTATTTTTTGAAATGATCTGAATCTTGTTGGTGGTGATGGACGGTGATGATCTTGTGATGGAACTTGGAATTCGGTTATTGTGATTGTTGAGTTTTTTATTGGAAATGGAGCATTTGCAGGATTATAACTTGTACGGTGGAGGAGGAGGCAGAATGTTTAGGAGCAGCGTTCAGAGGAGCTTCAGTGGAGGGAATGATTATTATTATAACGTGGAAACCTCCACGCCGCCGAAGAAGAAGAACGGCGGCGAAGAAGATTCGGCCGGCGATTTCAGCCCTGGCCTCTTGGATCTCCATTCATTTGATACTGAGCTTCTTCCTGAGGTTACTAACTACTCACTGTTTTGATATATTCTGCTTTTGTTGCTTTAGAATTTACACATTTAATCATGTTCTGTTACAGTAAACACTCAAATTGGTCCTCCAGAGATATGTGAGGCATCAAATTAGTCCTTTAGAGCTTAAAGAGTTTTTTACATCAATTTAGCCTTTTATAGTGTGGAATAGCCATTAATTTAAGGACCGACTTGATGTCTAAATATACATTGGAGGACTAAATTGATATCCATTTTAAACATTGAGGAACCAAAAATGTCCAAAATCTTTAAAAGATTAACTTGATGTCACGAATATATTTAGAGGGCTAATATTAATGTTTACTTTAATCGGTTATGATTATGGGTAATGCATGTGTTCTATCTTTGAACAATAGGATGGTTGATCTTTCATTATCTATTTGTGAATAGATGATTTTGCTTGTAATTTGTCTGTGTCTTATGGTAGATGCCGTCTTCCAATGTATTTGATGCCGCACTGTATCAGCCTAACTGCAGTAGAGGGTTGGATGATGTTGAGCCTTACATTTTGAGCAAGCAGACTGGCAGAGCTCGTGCTCCTGAAAACAATGTCTTGAATAACCTCTCTTCTGATAAAGAGAAATCTAGCTCTGTAGCAAAGATTAAAGTTGTGGTATGTGCTTCTTTCTTATTTCTCAATGTATTGTACCGTTTGATGATGATTCATTTTTAACTGAAGCTTGTGGACTTGTTTTCCACTTAAAATGTTTTGCTCGCTCTTTGCTAGTGAATTTGAAAGTTTTACTCGAACACTATTTTAATTTTGTCTAGAATTTTTTGAATTTTAGTTTTGTTCTAACTTTGGTATGTTCCTATTTTAATGCAGGTTCGCAAGAGACCACTTAATAAGAAGGAAATAGCAAAACATGAGGAAGATATTATAGAGACAGTTTCGAAATCTTTAACAGTGCATGAGACGAAACTTAAGGTGAGTGTAATAGGCAATAAAAATCCACAGTTCTGATGTGGTATGACTATCCATAACTTTGAGTCTGTAAGATTAAGCAGTTATGAATGACTCACGAGAACTAAGAAATTGATAATGAAGCTGCCCAGCATATCTAATAGCTCTAAATCTTTCTCTTGGTGAACATACAATGTTTGACTTGAAAACAGTGCAGTGAATTTGTATAGGGTTAAAACCTAGAAGGACAAGTGATTGCTCTTAACTCTACGTATGTAATTATGTTGATGTTTATTTCAATACTTAAAGAAGCCTTCTAGGAATTTTAGCAATGTCCAACATACCTAAAAACTTTAAACTTCTTAGTTATTATTATTTACCCACCTATTTTTCTCATAAATCAGTGCATATGACAAATTTTTGGTATGATATTCTAATTAACGTTTTTAAAATCTAAATGCTTTACAGGTTGATCTAACTCAGTATGTAGAGAAGCATGAATTTGTTTTTGATGCTGTCTTGGATGAAGAGGTTTCAAATGATGAGGTAACTATAATGCAGTTAAATGTTCAGTTGAAAAGAATGAATTGACAATATAGCCCTATTTGTATAACTTTTGCTTTTAACCTTTTGACTGCCTTAGGTGTATCGTGAAACAGTGGAGCCCATAGTTCCAATAATTTTTCAACGAACTAAGGCAACTTGTTTTGCATATGGGCAAACAGGTGATAGCAGCCTCTCATATCTGTTCTAGTTGCTATTAGCATTACGGCCTGCGTTAGGACAAGTCAGATTATGCCTATTTGAGAACGAACTTCAAAACATGTGTCCCTTTGGAATATTTTACAATTTTTCTTTTTGATTTTCCTAAGAATAACATGTCGGTCATGATAATGTATGGTCTTAAATTCTGTTATTCACATCTTCAATTACAATTGTAGATGGTCATCTTCTTTAAGCAAGTATGGTTTTGTGGTTTGAAGTTTGGGTAATGTGATACATATTCCCAAATATTTTCATTGTTCCCGTACTTGTTTCTTGTCAAGGCAAAATGCTTGAATTCTGCAAAGGTAAAACATGATTCTTCTGTAATTGTTATTTATGCCAAAATGACTTTGTTGGCTTGCACTATTGCTAGCATGTTTCTGCAGGTTATGTACCTTGAAAACCTCTAAATACCACTTTCTGCTTATCTAGGAAGTGGGAAAACTTACACAATGAAGCCACTGCCTCTAAAAGCATCAGGGGACATCTTGAGATTAATGCATCATACGTACAGGAATCAGGGATTTCAGTTGTTTGTTAGTTTCTTTGAAATATATGGTGGAAAGCTTTTTGATCTCCTTAATGATCGAAAGTGAGTCATTTGATCCTTCTTGTTTGCACCTGTTGTCTCTGTATTCTTGAGGTGTAATGGTGTACTCCTGCAGAAAACTGTGCATGAGGGAGGATGGTAAGCAGCAAGTTTGCATTGTTGGTTTGCAAGAGTACCAAGTATCGGATGTAGAGACCATCAAGGAATTGATTGACCAAGGAAATGCCACACGAAGTACTGGCACCACTGGTGCAAACGAGGAATCTTCACGGTCACATGCAATACTTCAGCTTGCTATCAAGAGGTCAGCTGATGGCAATGCATCCAAGCCTCCCCGTGTTGTTGGCAAGCTCTCCTTCATTGATCTTGCTGGAAGTGAACGTGGAGCAGATACCACAGATAATGACAAACAGACAAGGTATGTTCAAAGGAGAGCTTGAAAGGGGATATTGTGAAAGACATATATTTTATTTGTAACAACTTCTCAGATTTGCTCCCCTTGACCCTCTTAACAACTCTGTTTTTTGGTTGGCTGTTCCAATTTATATGATGCAGAATAGAAGGTGCTGAGATCAATAAGAGCTTACTCGCCCTGAAGGAGTGCATAAGAGCTCTTGATAATGACCAGGGACACATTCCATTCAGAGGCAGTAAATTGACTGAAGTTTTAAGGGATTCATTTGTTGGTGATTCCCGCACTGTTATGATATCATGCATATCGCCAAGCTCTGGTTCGTGCGAACATACTCTCAATACATTAAGATATGCTGACAGGTAACAAAAGAAAAAAAAATCTGTTGTTATTTATTCCCCCACTTATGCCTCGTGCAATCTCAATCTCTGATGTGTCCAAAACTGCGAACTTATGGTTTTGCTGTTAAAAATTCAGGGTAAAAAGCCTATCAAAAGGGAACAATTCTAAGAAGGATGCTTTATCTTCAATCAACCTTAGGGAATCAACTACGATTCCTTTATCTGCTTTTACTGCATCTGCCTATGAGGATCACACAGCTGATACATGGCCAGAAGAAAATGATGTGGATGAATTTAGCCCTCCTGAAGAGTACTATGAGCCAGTAAAACCATCATTGAAGAAAAATGGCAAGATAGAACCGTATGGTGTGACGGATGACAAACTGAAGAAACCCAATGGTCAGGTCAAATGGAAGGACCTCTCAAAAGTTGAACCTAAAGCTGAACATTCAGATGACGATTTAAGTGCCCTATTAGAGGTAAGACTACTGACTGCTAAGAGAACATGTTTTCACACGCACAAAACCTGGAGTAAAAGCATTGTATCATAATTTCAGGAAGAAGAAGATCTCGTGAATGCTCACCGGAAACAAGTAGAGGAGACCATGAATATTGTTAGAGAGGTATTTAAATTAACTCAATTGTTCCTCTAGAATTTTATTTGTTTTTATAAATGTTTGGTTAGTATGCAACTCTGCCATGCATAAAATAAAACCGTTGAAACTTCTGACTAGGCTTTAGACAAAGTGGTGAGCCACGCAAAACATGGCTTCTCATCAACTTGCTTTTTTTCCTTTTTGTAATTGGGTGTGGTCTTAGATGAATATGGTGATAGAACTTGGAATACTGTGTATAAGAATCCTTGAAAGAGCAGTGATTGGAGCATGAACAGGATCTGTGCATATTGTCATAGTAGAAATTAAGTACATACACATATACACAAAGTCACAAAGTTTCAATTTGTTGAACATCTTCGTGCATGCCGCCCATGGTTTCAGTAATTATTCATCCTAGAAGAAAAAAAAAATAGTTCCTCGAACAAAAGATGCATTTCAAAACACTGTCCTTGCCACTGCATCCTTTGAAGACATATTGGAAAGCCCACAGTTTTTTTTTTTTTTTTTTTTGCTCAGTTCAGATTTCTGTTTGCTGTACATATGCAGGAAATGAACCTCTTGGTTGAAGCAGATCATCCAGAGAATCAGCTGGATGATTATATTACAAGACTAAATGCCATTCTATCTCAGAAGGCCGCTGGTATCATGCAGTTACAAACACGTTTAGCTCATTTCCAGAAACGTTTAAAGGAGCATAATGTTTTGGTTTCATCTGCCGGTTACTAATTTAAATGAGACTCCTCGGAAGAGTTTATTTTGCTGTGGTTGGAATCATGCATTTCTGGGATATTTATGCCATGATTCATCATTATTTTACCTTAGCTGTTCTCTAGGGTTACAATTTATAAGCTGGGGTCTCTTCGTTTTCTCTTTACCTTCTGAGCATATAGAGGTGTATTGGTTTTACGTGCCGGTACAGGCACAATATCAATGTATAAAACTCTGATTTGATGTTTGATTAATCAATGGAATTTGTTATGGAATAGTCCTTTTCTTATTCTGCAGTAGATTAGTCATATCTTTTACTAAGAACTACTCTGAAATCTGAATCTATTCATTCCGCTTAGTGAAAACGTTCTGTTTTTGCAAATACATCCCAGTATGCAATGTTGAAAGCGTCTTGCTTTAACAATATAATTAAAATCTCTTATGTGTTAAGCTTTTACCCAAGAGAGCCCACGTAAGTTGCCTAGCTTTTGAAATTTTCTGATTTCTTGTTTTCAAACTCACAAGAAAACAAAGAACCATGGTGGGCATAAAAAGGAATAAACAGGATGTTGATCTTAAAAACTATAAACAATATAAATTTTTTGTTCCCTACCTTGATAATATAATTTTTAAATAAGATTAATGTTTTATTTTGATTTCTTATTAATCATAAGGACTGTAATTTTGTTTCATTCCTTCCCCTTTTTTTTTCCAGCTCATTTATGTTTGTCTCATTCTATTAATGAAAAATAATTCAAACATATTGTTGGAGTAAAATGTTAATTTAGGTGTAATATTTATAATTAGTTTAATATTTTATGGTCGAGTATTTGTTTGAAATTCATTTAGAAAATATAAAATTAAAAAACAACATAATTTATAGGATAGAATTTTGATATACTATTATCCAATCATTTATAATCATATTATTAAAAGTATTTAACTTTTTTATCATAACAATCTCTAAAATTATATAAAAGACAAGATATGACCAAGTTTTTTTTAAAAACAAAAAACAAATTTAATGCATTAAAATTATAAAAAAATTTCACATGATTCAATTATATATGGAAGTCGTTACTTTAGAGAAGACTTTACCTAACCATTATCTTATCCTAAAATTACGTGAAAAATTATAAAAATAAAAGGGAAAAGGGATTTGAAATTTTGCAAAGGGACATATAGCGACACTTATAAAAAGAAAAAAAAGAAAGTAATGAAGAGAAAAGAACAAAAGAAAAGAGAGAAGATGATGAATCCATATTTTTTTTTTCTCTAAATTTTGAGATATCTATAAAATTAGATGGTGCAAATAACAAATCTAAAAACAAAAAAATCATGTCTTGCCATATGAATAAGACATTGTAAAACTTTGTGTAATACCAAAATAATCTTTTAAAAAAATTTAGTAAGCAGGATAGGACGTAAACCGTGAATTGCACTAGCACTAGCAGGTGGCAGTTGTGTTACTTTGACATCGAACAGACCAACGAACTTTCTTCCCGCCATCTTCTTCTTCATGGCTAAACTCTGCAACTGCACTTTGGGTCTCTTTCACTCACAGAACCCATAGCCATTGCCAAGAACCTGAAACCCATTGAGAGAAGAAAGATGGCAAGTTTGATAATGAACATGGACCAAATGCCCAAGATTAGCTTCCTTATGCTCCTCTTGTGCCTTATGCTCTCTTTCAACACCAACAGCAACAGCAACAACAAAACAATCATTAGCACCTCCTCTTTCTCTTCTTCCTCTTCTTCCCACTCACGTTCTGTTCCCTTAGATTCCTTCTCCAACCACCCTGTCTCATTATCCGTGAAGAACCATGATGTTCATGATGACAATGGTGATGGTGATGATGATGATTCTGAGTCCCTTCAATATGATTTCTACCGCAATTCCTGCCCCCAAGCAGAGCGCATAATTCGCTCCACCATTCACCATCTCCACCGCACCACACCCGCTTTGATTCCTGCTATCATTCGCCTTGCTTTCCATGATTGCTTCATTCAGGTTCCGTGTTTTTTTTCTTTTATGCATTTTCTCTTTGTTGGAAAAATAGAAAATAAGAAGTAAAAAATGGGTCTTCTTATTATGTTACGCATTTTTCTTTTTTCTGGTTCTGGGTTTTACTGGACTTGCTTATGTGATTTTGATCTCTCTTTAGTGTTTTCTTGAGGAAATTTCATCTGGGCCGTCTTGAATTGGTCTTGGCCTCCATGTTTTAGATGATTTCTTAAAAGTGAGGATTATTGAGTTGCATTTTGCTAGATGTTTTCCTATATAAAATTGAATTCCCATTTCCAATTTTTTGTGTTAAGCCGTTTTCATTCTCTTAATTCTCTAGTTCTGAGGCGTGTTTGGACTAAACTAATCTTGATATCTAGTCAATAGTTTCTTGGAGAATTTCATATTGGTCTCTTGGTAATCAAGTTTTAGATGCTTCTTGTAGAACACATTTATGGAATTTGATTCTCAAAGTGAGATTTGTTGTGGTTTTGTTACTTGTTGCGTACTTCTTCTGATGTTACCTATGTTGCGTTTGTTGGGTCAGATTGTAAGTGGTTCTCATGCTTTTTGAACTGAATTGTGTTGATTTTTAATGGGATTTGCTTCAGGGATGTGATGCTTCTGTTTTGTTAGATGATGATGATTACATTGATTCAGAGAAAGAGTCACCTCCCAATGGAAGTCTCAAAGGTTTTGATGTAATTGACACCATCAAGTCCAAGCTTGAAGAAGCTTGCCCTGGGGTTGTTTCTTGTGCTGATATTCTTGTACTAGCAGCTAGAGACTGTGTGGTTCTGGTAATGTATTTTCTCAACTCTTCCTTTCTATCATTGTATGTGTGTATCTGTCATACACTCTGGAACATGATTTAGAACTGTGTTTTCTTCAGGCTGGTGGCCCCTTCTATCCATTATATACCGGCAGGAGAGACGGATCGAACTCTTACTCTGACATCGCAACATACGAGCTTCCTTCACCCTATGCTGATTTATCCCAAACCCTTGAATCCTTCAAAGCAAAGGGATTCGATGAAAGGGAGATGGTCACTCTCCTAGGTTAGTTTCTAGTTAATCTTTCCCCTTCTCTTTGTACTAATGTGTAACAAAAGCTTTTGTCCTTAATATTATGTTATAAATTTCATGATATTGAAGCACCTCTTACCTCTAGATTCAGCACAAAGAAATTGTATATTTCAGCAACATGCATTTGGGACACAAATCATTTCCTTACAAAACCGCAATAACGCCTGAATAGTCGTTTTGCCATTAATTGATGGAATGCAGCACATAGATAGGATATATTTGCTGGTTAAAATGTGCTTGGTATTTTTATACCATACTTTGGTATCAATGCTTTCATGGCCATCTTAACTAGCTGAGCTCATTGAGGGCCAGTGTTTGGAAATCTTTGGTTTCTGCTTTTGATGCTATTTGGTTCTTGTGCAATTCTCGGTTATCAATGGATGACTTAACTAGTCTGTCCACTCTTTCCTTCCAGGTGCCCACAGCATTGGTGAAATCCACTGCAAATTCTTCCAAAACCGTCTCTATAACTTCACTGGAACTAATGAACCTGACCCTTCTGTAGAAATCGAATTTCTGGACCTACTAAGATCAAGATGCAGCAACACTAATGCATCATCCTCATCAGGATCAGGATATACTTCCCATGGCTCACATTCATCAGCAGCATTTGAGTCAACTCCCTTCAACGGCTCGCCTTCTTCCTCGGTCGAAGAGCCGGGAATTACCATGGACTTGGAGCAACCTCGATCAGATTTCGGGGCGATATACTACCGCAGCCTATTGCAGGGCAGAGGAATCCTGTATGCTGATCAGCAGCTAATGGAAGGGGAAGGAACCAGGTATTGGGTTAAAGCATATGCAATGGATCCTACCTTGTTCCATAGAGATTTCGCCCTGGCAATGATGAAACTCTCAGATCTCCGGGTCTTGACGCTGCCTATGGGTCAGATTCGGCTTAATTGTTCAAAGGTTGTATGACACTGTTGCCAAGAGTGGAATTTTGATAAAATGTTTGTATGCATTACACTTTAGTTGCCAACTATAAGTCCAGAGTAGCTAGAAATTTTAATATGAGGTTTTGTTTTTTTAACATGAGGTTTTGTTTTCAATGACTAACCAAAGTTTTATGAGTCTATTATGATCCAAGCTTCTTTGAGAAAGAAACTGAAGATTCAAAAGTTTGCACAATAGGTAGACTGGCAAACAAGAAAGTTTGATATTCTTATATTGTAAGAAATCATTACCAATGAATGAACAATATTACAGATTCAATTCACACAACAACCATAAAGTAGGAATAAGGAAGAAAGCTCTAAATAGTGGGAATTGAACCAACAAACTCAATCATACATCACACTGGAAAAAGGAAATAAGAGGCACAAAATAGTGAAATAAACATATTTCATATACACTAGAACATGCTGTGCATTGCGGCTATCTTATCTACAACCGGATTGAGCCAAGTCTTTGTTTTGAGGGTCTGATGCTGACAGAGGGCTGTGGAACAGACAACTCTGAGTGCATGTGCATGAAAAACTGGTCCACAATATCTAAATAGACAGGGCTTTTAAGGCGAGAATAGTAATGGAGTGCCTCTTCTATGTCTAGTACATGCTCAAGATCACCCTTATCCGTCATATCCAATTCCCTCATCTTCTGTGCTAAAAGTAAAACATGAGCTCCCTTATTCAAATCCTCCTTTTTTGCCATTTGTGAGTTACCTTTTTTCTTCCTCTCTTTTGGGTTGTCTTCATGAAAGCTCTTCTTTTGTGTACTTTGCTCTGCAAAACTCATGAAGCTACATGCAGCGTCTTCAATTGCTGGCTCTTTTGACTTGGATATTTCATTGTTGCCTAACCTCTTCATTCTGCTCAGGTCAGACTGCAAGTGTTCATAGAACTCATTGTAAAATTGGTCACTTGTGTGAGTTCTTGCACTGCCACTTCCACAAAGGAATGGATTGAAACAGAGTGATCTAGGTAGTTTTTGGTACCCTCCATGGAAGAAAGACCCGAAATTTCTGAGGCTTCTGTTAAATAAAACCTTTGTCTTGTGAATGGTTTCTCTTAGCAACATTTGTGATGCTACTGAGAAAAGGAGAGGCTTTCTCCAAGTGGTTCTGCCCTCAAGAGCAGGCATGGTTTTAATGTGCTGTAGTTCTTGTGCATTCTCCAATTTTGTCCTTATATTCACAAATAAAGAGGCATGCAAATTGTAACTATTGTCTTAAGGTTACCAAAAGACAACAGAAATGTACTCTAAAAGGGTAGTATTCCCTCTATGTTTCAACCCTACCTTTCTGTGTACGGCACCCCATGCTATATGTCCCTTTCACACCCTCTCTCTCATACATTAAAGCTCAAAGCTGATGACAATATGATAATATGAAAATTATAAGATCAGAGGGCCAAAGTATTTTTTTTGGGGTCCTAGAACTTATGTAGATATTGTCTGCTGATATGGTGGTTGTTCCTCTTTGGCTTAAAGATATTTATAGAAGAAAGTATAGGTATGAGGACTTTGGTATTTACATTATCACATATACATTGTTTTGGCTAAGTGTTACCAAGTCCAGCAGCATGGATTAAGAGGAAAATCTAACAGTAGTTGGTGGCTAAAAGATTAAATCAAGAACTTGCAAAACTTAGCCAAATTTGAAACCTTGGACCAATAAATTAAATGATTCTGAATTTGAGTTTTTCAGGAGGTCTATGCTTTTTGTCGTGACATGCAACTGATTTTAACTTTTTGGAGCTGCACTTATTAATTAATGTACCTCCAATGCAGATTCAGCAGTGCTTTTAGCAGAAAAATCAGTAGGTGTCACTGAGAATAATAAATGGCACACATGCTTCCAATCCCGGTAAAGTTAGAGAAATTACAGGGTGCTCTTCGAGTGATGCTCAGTCTATTGGGACCTATCACTAACACATCTATGCTGTTAATCAAATATTTTATATTTTAAAAATAAAAATATATAGATATATGTCTTAGTGATGGGTCTCATCATAAACAATTGCTAAATAAGTGTATAACGACCAAAGTGCGCATTCAATAATTTCTTGTCAAGTTGGTTCATCGTATTAGCATCTTGATTATCATCTAATATCTCAAGGACTTTTGAAGGAGAAAACTTTGTTTATTTTGTAAGAAAGGGGTAAATGGTCCCCATTATGTAGTCTAATTGGCACAGAGAGAGTAGTGCATTCCATACCATGCACTGAGGTCACTATCGGACAATTGACACAGATTTTCAATTCCCCTACCTACCCCTGTCCGAAATTATGTAAGTTAAAGGGACTGCACAGAGTTTAGCAAATATCTTTTCCTTTCCTGAAAAACTGTTTGTCCTGCAAGGAGAGCAACTGAACTCTGGCAGTTGACATAACTTTGGATGCGCAAACACGGGTCACAAGTGCCAAAATTGCATCTCTCATTCATGAGGATGCCGTGATACTTGCCCGGCTATATTCTTAAGAAAAATTCTTAATGAAATTGTATTAAAAATACAGTTGTACTGACAAATAATAATGACCTACAAAATTAAGATATTAAACAATAAATAAAATAGAACATCAACTTTTTCTTGCTCTCAGAATGAAATATTGCAAGGAATAGTCTAGAAAACATGTCATGAATAGGGAAACTGGTGCAATTTATTACAGTAAACAAGCCTCAGTTGTTGCCCTTTTAATTGATGGTGAGACATTCACATCTTATAAGTAGCGATTTTATATCAAATCCCATTTATATAGAGAATACAAATAAAGTAATATTATTTGAACGTTAAAATGAACTTTTTGATAGACACCGTTAAAAGAAAGATAAAATATTTGGTGGCAATGATCAGGACCAAAGCTTTATCTCTTCTTTCTTCAACGTCTATTTTTAATGTACAAATACTATCACTCATATAAACGAACTAAAGGAGGGATCTCATGCACATAAACTAAGTATGCTGATTTGTTATTATTATTATTATTATTATCATTATTATTATTATTTTGTGTGCAAGTTATATATCTGACGCCATACTTGCCCGTGACCAGCATTAAGTTTCAAAAGAAAGTGGCAGACTGGCAGCTACCTCAATTAATCTGCTTCTTAATGGGCATTCACTGATTCAATTCTCTCACCATTGAATAGGGTTGCCAACATTATAACTCCGTATGACACATTCGTGGATCACAAAATCGGCTAGTAAATGGCTATAAGGCTATGAAGTATGAGCCATATGTCATAATGAAAATCAAATTAACCAGTTTGTACATACTTATTGCTGGCTAAGACAGTCCAAGATTTTATCTGGGGTACGATCAGATAACATACACAAGCCCCCATCAATACGTGTTTATAACAACTGAAGATAAAAAGGGGGAAAAAATTACATGTAGGAACGGCTCCCCTGTCGAAAACTTAAGGAATGTCAACTGCACAAATGAGTTATCCAAGTTTTGATATGCTATCTCATTCTAAGTTTCTATTGCTGCTTTTCCCAATTTCAAGTTCTTTTAATAAAAAGTATTAATGAAATGAAAAAGTATTCAAACTGAATGAGGCCGGCTTTATAAATGAATATAACGGAAATCATGGCTCTGTAAGATCTTCTGCAGTGACTATTGGCAGCAACTCTTTTTGAATTTGAAAAATTGATGCAGCAACCTATGTACTTCACCATATTTATTGGTAGAAGAAACGAGACGATCTTTTATCCACTGTGGGAGCTTGTTGACTGGGTGTGAAAAGCCCCGTTTGGAGGAATCAGATGCATACCTTTTGTCAACCAACAAAATTGCTGCATAGTCATTAATGTGACGGATTGCTCTACCTAAAACAATAAACATAAATATATTAGTGAAAAGTTTTGAAGAAAAAACCATTAAGATGTGTACAATGTCAAGCAATCATAAGCTATGGACCTTGAATTTCCTGGTTGACCTTCCTATATTCAAGAATTAACCACTAGCAAACCATTGATTTTCAGTGAATGGAAATTCTATGAAGTGTGTGTTTGGTTTGGCATTGAATTGAGAAAGCTCAAACCATGTTTGATGGGTATAAACTGAATTTCAACTCATTTCAACTTGTTTGAAAAAATTAAGTTGAGTTACATCTCAACATGATTTTTAGTCTCAAATCATAATTTGGGCAGAAGTTTTTTTGGGGGGGGGGGGGGGGGAGAAGCTGCTTTTACGACAGACCAAACCATGGTTTGCAAACTATGAACAAAACACACCCGAAGAAGTGGATCACCCAAAAGGTTGAGCTCTTAATGAGTTCTGTATCGTGACTCTTTGAGACTCCTATCTTAGTTTTTTAACAAACAATTTAAACCAGTAAGATCCTATGTAGAATCATTCCACCAATCAGTGCTCAACCACTTGAGAGATCTACACTTAATAGAATTAACCTTTAGGGGTTATTGTAGCTACACACCTATTGATTGATTTACAGCTTTCATGCAGAGATTCTCATAGTACTCTCTTCCTCTGTGACTGCAACTTCTTAAGATGGCAAAACCACCTTGTGCATCTCCACTGTATACATCATAACTGGCTGAAAATCTAGGATTTTCAAGGGACTTCGAATTTCGAAAACCTTCAATGTGCTTTATCCTTTCCAACAACTCAATGTCAGATGGGCTAGCATATGGCAGTCCAGCCATGACTATGCACCGACCCATCCCATCACTTAAGTTGATCCCTTCAGATATTTTGCCACCAACAACAGCAAGGAGTACTGCACCACTATGAGATGCTTGGTGTACTTCTGAATTCATACTTGATAACGTAGAAATGGTATCTTTGTATTCCTTGAGAACAGATTCAACTTCCATATTATTTCTAGGCTCTCTAAAGACATGCTTCCTTCTTGTAATCCTTGCAAGTATGCCAGAAGACTCCCAGTTTTCATAGACTTTACCTTCATAATCAAAAGAAGGGAAGAAGACTACAATTCCTTCAGGAACCACAGTCACCAAATTACATAGCAAAAGGCCTAGTTCTCGCATCTATAAAACACAAGATAGAGCAAAATCAGTAATTTTCCACAATTAATATTTCACAGAAATCTGCACTGCTGAATGATAGATGAGAACAATGATATTCTCACCATGTCTGATGAGCTCCTAGAGCTGTAACTAAAATCAAAGGAGCGGCCAGAAGGACCACGGGAAACTGCAATTGGCATAATGCTATCTGGAGGAACAATATGACCACATGAAAAGAAATGCAATTGATTTGGTGGTAACCATGGAAAGAGTCGCTCTCTTGTCTCTTCTATAGGTTGAAGTGTTCCCCCTACTAATAGAACAGCATGTGCTTGATCTACAATCTAAAGAAAGTTTCAAGTTATCTTGTTGCTCATTATCAGTTAGGAAAAGAAGCTTAAGCTATAAAGTCCTTTCTAATTAAGGCAACAGTATCAGGCAAACCTCTGAGAAAATCTTCTCTCCACTGAGCATAACATACTTGATATATCCTCCTTGTTTCCCGAAGCTTGTTGGTCTAGACCTTGAAATTATTATCCTTCCATCACTATCATTGTTTGTCAGTGATAGCAATATGTCAGCTAATGCCTGGAAGGCAGACTGACAGCCCCCCTCCTCCCCATGTTCCCCAATTTTATTGAGTGCTGATATCTTCTCCGAGGTAGCCACCTTTTCTCCATAACTACTAACCTGGAAAACCAAGTAAATTTTGACATCAAAATGATAACAAAAAATATTCATAAGAAAATGTATATATTTAGTAGCAGGATTCACCTTGTGCATGATATTACTTTCCTTTATATACTTTAACAATTTGACCAAGTTGATATTGTCTATATTCAGTTCAAAGATAAAATCATTGATGGCCATAGTAAAATCAGAGGATCTATTTTCTTCAGAAGCTTTTTCTATATCATTGCAAGAATCTATGAGATTTCCATCCTTCTCATTGAGTAGTACTCGCAGGAAAGCTTGAGTCAGGACCATTAAAGTTTGAATATATCTCCGATTAGCAGGTCCCAAAAGATTACGAAATCTCACAAAGTACCGCTCTACATGGCGATGCACATTCTCCAGCTGTACAGATAGAGAACAACCATCTAATAATTAATGGAAAATCAAATCTAAATGTCCAAAATATGGGTGTCAAAATCAATAAATAACTTGTGCAATGTACATCGCTAAAGCTACACTAGATAAAATCATAAAATTGACAAGCATACCTGTGATAAAGTAATTTTTGAGTCATACATGCTGATGAGTGAATCAGCTAAATTATGAGCCTCATCTATTATAACAATATTGGATTTCAAATTCAGACCAAGAGCTTCACGAGATGATTTTGACAGAAGAGACTGATATGGAAGGACAACAAGATCAGCTCTCAAAACCATGCTTCTAGAGCCATAGTATGGACAAGTTCCCAAAGTTCTTCCAAGGTTAGCAAGATCTTCAATATCCAAGGGCCCTTGTTCAGATACCTCATTCCTGAATTCTTGTTGTAATTTATGTTTTCTAAGCATTGGGCAACCAGAGGAGGCCTTTGTTCTGCGTGCACCTGCACCTACTCTTATGTTCTGCAAGTCAGAACCACGATTATTTAAGAGACAGTAGTGTCTAGACTCTCTACTATCTTATTTATTCAATTGCAAAAGTTTCTTACTAACACTATGTAGTGAGTATTGGGGAGGAAACTTAGTAGCACAATTACGCATTTAGCATATAAATTAGTAATACCTACGGTTTCATATTAAATTTTATATTTCTAAAATAGAACTATTTTCTTGGTTCTTCAGCCATGCATACAGACCAATTTTTACATTGCTGAACAAGTAGAGCCTCCTAGGACCTAAATGAAGAAATGTAACTAACATCAAGGAGCCATATTCATGACTTCATGGAAAATGAAAAATTATGCATTCATAAAAACTTGAGTACAATCTTCTCATTCTTAACAGATAAGACACATGCAAATTCACCTGTCTAGTGATGACAGCCAAGCATGCATTGTTGGATGAAAACATTCTCAACATCAAGCTTCTACGTGGCATTTTTCATGAGAATAGTGATATACCTACAGGCTATAGCCTACACTCCAAATTTCACACACCTTAACTTTTGTAGCATCAATTTTCTTTTTCTTTTGGAGTTCCAAGCATCGCTCGTTTATGCGTGTAGAGTTTCCAAGTGCAAGTACATCTGGAAAACATGGGTAAAATATAGACATTTGTTGTTAGCTACTTCAGCTTCAACAATTAAACAAAGGAAACAAAAACGAGAATAAAAAGAATCTTCTGACTCAAGTGAATTACAAACCTTCATTAATGCAAAGATTTTTCCTGGAACCTAGACTCACAACACTCATCTCGTCAGCAAAGACTGTCTTCTGTAACTCCTTTACGAATTGCGAAAGCTGCGAATGTGTTCGACTACAGAAATAAACCTTAAACCTCTTCTCCTCTTCCTCCTCCTCATCACCATCATCAGATTCATCTTCACTCGAACAATCAAAGATGCTTTTAGTAGCCTTCCTCTTTGACGTCACACTACCTAAAGCCTCCTCATCTTCACTCTCATATTCTTCAAGTAAAAACTCCTTATCATCAACATCCACTGCATCAATTTTCTTTTGCAAACTCTGACACCCCTTTTCACCAGGAGAATCTTCAACATCCACAACCCCAAAATCTTTACAAATTTCCTTGTCATCCTTCTTCTTATCAGATTTTCCTGAAAACTTGTCCTTCTTATTTTTCACTTTCTCCTCTTTGACTTGGTGGTCTTTGTTGACAACAAAGTTCCTCATCCAATCAGGTTCATCATCTGAACCAACCCCACCATTACCATTTGCCTGATCCTTACCACACACTTCCTGTGATTCCTGCTGTCTCCTCCGATCAATCACCCATTGCAAAGCACTACAAATAACACTCATAGTCTTCCCAGTACCTTTTCCAACATAATAATCACACCAAAATTAATCTCATTTTACTTATGAACAAACCAAAAACAAAAAACATTGAAATGTGGTCGCTAAACCTTTTCTAATAATGCAGGTAAGACTTCACATCCCAAAAAAAAAAAAAAAAAAAAAATGCAGGTAAGACCACAAAAACCCACAAATAACACAACTTTCAATTTCAGCGTAGCAATCACCGAATTAATCTTGAACACCAAAATCCAGAACAAAAAATTAAAAAAAAAAAAAATCGAATGGGGTTGCTAAACATCTTCTAATAATGCAGGTAAGACCACAAAAATTCACAAATAACATAACTTTAAATTTGAGTGTGACAATGATCAAATTGAACTTCAACCCCAAAATAAGATATTTAAATTCGGATTAAAAAAATTAAACTCATTTAACGAATGAAAAACCAAAACAAAACCGGAAAAAAAATAAAAAAAAGTGAAATGGGGTTGCTAAAAATTTTCACAAATAACATAACTTTAAATTTCAGCTTAACGCTGACCAAATTAATCATCAACCCCAAAATTAAAAAATTAGATTAAAAAACAAAGAAAAGGGAATAGAAAAATTAAGGGGTGGAATTAGGAGATACCAGTTGGGCTTTCTAACATGGAGACGCCACCTTGGTTGAGAGACTGATAGAGTGCGTTCATGAAATCGATCTGAATAGAGTAGGGTTTGAAAGGGAACGCTGGGAACTTCACTTCATTCGCTTCCATTTTTTTCTTTCCCCTTTTTCAGTTTTCACTGGATTGGATGGGTTTTGTGTTTTGGGGTTTTATTGTGTTATGGTTGTATTGTGCATCATCAGTGGAGAGCAACGGAGTCTTGGCGCCACACCCATGGCGGGAACAAGCCCACATTTGAATGTTTGGTCACACGGACTGCCCTGTTCACTGTATCAAACTTTTTCCTCGCTTATTCTAACATGATTTTTCTTTTTTCACTTTTTTTTTTCTTTGGTACAACATTTTTTTTTATCTACTCCAATCATAATTTTAGCCATATTTAATTTTATATTAAATTTTGATATACTTTTGTATAAATATTTTTATACAATTATTTAATTACATATTAGTACATTACTAAAAATATTTTATTCTCACAATAGTTATTTTAAAAGTTACACATGTAATAATATATAAATATAAATAATTATAATATAAAATATCTTAGTAATCTTATACTGTTAAAAATAAATTAAATATCTTACACTAATAATTGGCTAGTCTCAGGTTTTCATTACTTATTCTATTTAAGTAAAATCTCATATTCAAATATTGTAAATAGAAAGATTAACATTCGAAGAGTTTAACTAATGTACTAAATAACTAGACTCAAACTAAATTTATCAAAGTTTAATAATGCATTGAATATTAGTGATTTAGATGAAAAACTTAGTCTCTTATCCTTTTTTTCATCTTTTAATAAGAGCCATCTTTATTTGATTATGACTAAGGGTGGAAGTAAAATAGCTAAATTGAGCTTGGCAAAGGTAAGACTCAATTCAATGGAAATATACTCCACTTAGACTCAAACTTGATAAAAAGTAAATCTAATATCTAGATTTGAATCCAACTCACTAGAAATATGTGAGAAGCTCAACCTTAATAAGTTAACATGAGTTTGGAATAACTTAAAATACTTTTTTAGGCTTAATATGCTAGGTTATTTAGCCACAAGTTTATAGTCCTTATAATATATTCACATCCGAAAGTAGTTGGCCGCATTGAAAAAGAATTCTGTAACCTTAAGTGAACTTTATTTGCAATATCAAAAGTTTGAATTTTAAAATTACTTTTTTAAAGAGGATTTTACATAATTATCGCTCCTTTGATCGGAAATTTTAAGAGCAATTCCTAAAACAAAAAAATAATAAAAGTCATGATTTAAAAATAAAAGAATAGTTATAATTATATTTTTTTTGCCAATTAATTATATTTCATTTTATTTGTCTCGATTTTTCTCAAATAAACAAACAACGTGTCCTTATAATTTTGCTAAATGGGTTGGGCCAGCTGACCCTGTAGGCCCATATCAGGCCACCCGACAAATCTCCTCTGTGTATTTACCAGATTACCCTCAACCCTAAAATGGATCCCAAACTAACACCGTATTTCACAGTTCACTGTTGTTGTCATCGCACTCACACGTATAAGAACCTTTCTCATCGCCGCTTCCCTTTGAACCATACACTAGGGTTAGGGTTTCTTCTGCATCTGCTTCAATGGTAACTCTCTCTCTCTCTCTCTCTCTCTCTCTCTCTCTCTCTCTAACAATCACACACACACACACACACATACACCTTCTCTCACTGAATTTGGATCTGAATGAATGGTAATGAATAATTGAATGGAATGTGAATGAATGAGTGCAGGGGAAGGGTACGGGAAGCTTCGGGAAGAGGAGGAACAAGACGCACACACTGTGCGTGAGGTGCGGCCGCCGCAGCTTCCACCTCCAGAAGAGTCGCTGCGCCGCCTGCGCCTTCCCCGCCGCCCGCAAGAGAAAATGTAACATCATCCAAAAATTTCAAATTTAATGCCTCTTTCAATTATTAGGGCTTGTTTCAAAATCCATTTTTTTAAAACATTTTATTTTATTTTATTTTATTTTGGTCTTAGATAACTGGAGTGTGAAGGCCATTAGGAGAAAGACCACTGGAACCGGAAGGATGAGGTACTTGCGCCACGTCCCTCGCAGATTCAAGAGCGGCTTCAGAGAAGGTACTCTTTTCTTTTCAATTTTCGTTATTCAGCCACTTCCGAAGTTTAATTTTTTGTTATTATTGTTATTATTATTGAGATTAATTTTGATATGATGTGAACTTAAAAAATTTTACACTGTAATCTAATCATACACCATTAGAGTTATCCTTTTGAGAGAGTGGATGTGAAAGCCAAACACTCTTAATGGGACAATGTAAAATAATTTACTAATCTAATCGTACTTATACATGATAGTTTTGAGGTAGTTAATGTGAGAACTAAATACTTTTGATGTGACAATGTAAAATAGTTTACATGGGCAATGTAAAATAATTTACATGGGCTGTGTATTAAAATTAAATCTTTATTATTATTATTATTATTCTTATCAATTGAGTCAACTTTTTGTGTGTCTTTGTTGTTAATGTGATCGTTTTGGGGTGTTTGAATCAGGCACTGAAGCTGCACCTAGGAAGAGAGGAGCGGCTGCTACTGCTTAAGGCTTTCAAAGATTGTTTCTTTTTCTGTTGGGTACTCAATTATAGGATTGGAAGGATTTTATATATTGAGGCAAACTTCTATGTGACATTCTTCTTTGTCAATTTTGATTTCCTTTAAAATGATTTAGTTGCTTTATATTTTCAACATATGAATATTGTAAGACATTTTGCTTGTTCAATGAGAGTTTTGACATCTATATTATTGTTTAGTAGCCTAGGAAATTCAATTTCGTCTGAGTTTTGGTATTATGGCACAGAATGAGTTGTAACTAGCCGAATTATGGTGAGGCCGTTAATCTGGCTTGCTCGTGCACACATGCATAAATATTTTGGTTGGTTTTTCATGCATTGGCTTAGATTCGGTTCACACTCAGAAGTATGTATTATGTTTGTATCCATAATCCTTAGTCCTGATGCAAACCTAAGTTCCTATTGCCATTTTAGGCTGCGCTTTGAAACCTGGTTTTCATGATGATTTTTTTGTTTTTTTCCCTCTCTCTCTCTCTCTCTTCTGTCTGGCCTCTTTGCCAGTGTCTTGATCACTTTTTAATAGGTGATTAGGTCGTTAAGAGATTCATAGGATGTGAATTTTACTGATCCTGTCGAAAAAAGAAAATGGCGAATCCATCCTAGCTTCTGTAGTAACATCTTTGCATATTTGAATAATTAAATTACTTCAGGTTGAGCTTGCTGTATTGGCTATTTAACTAACCATTATAGTTCGATACCTATGGGATGATAATCTTATTGGTTCTATGTTGTCCATAGTATCTATATTGGAGATAAGCCCTTTGCAATAAGTACCGCCTAGTTGAGTTGAGATGGTCGATGATAGCATTTGGGCGAACCAGAACCATTATAAAAAATATACCTCATATATACTAGTATTTGTTAAACTAAACTACGCTTTGTCTATTTCACTCAATCCTTTTTTTTTATTTTTTGGGCGTGTCTATTTCTCTCAATCTTACTGATTTGATTGAGGGATGTTTGTAGGCTGACAATCTCCGTTCGAATTTTGTTTCCCAATCTATTTGAGCGATATTGTTTGGCGACAACCTATTGTCAATATGCTTAAGGTTAAGGTCGTTTGGATAATACTATTTATGATTTTTTTTAAGAATTTTTTGAAATAATAGAAAGTGTTAATTCATATAATTTATTATTGGTTATATAATTTATTATGAATTTAATTTATTTTATATTGTCAGCCAATAGAAATAATAGAAAGTGTTAATTTATATAAATAATCATCCATTATAATAAAAGATTTATCATAATTTTTCACTTTCTCCTATTTTTATTGGTTGACAGTTTTACACTGTCAGTGTATACCAATTAAATTTATTTATTATTTTTCAAAAAGCTGTTTATAATATTTTTTGATAAATTAAAAATAACTTATTAATAAACTGCCTTTCGAAAATTATTTTTATATAAATGTTTTTTTAAAAAAAAAGTATTTATCCAAACTCAGCCATCAAGGGTAACAGAACTGACAGTTCTGCAATCGAAGTTAGTTCACTAAATTCAATGACATTCCAAACCGGAAAATGGGGGAAGATCAATGACGTTGTTTATTTATTTTATGTCATTAAATTAAGGGTCAGTCATTGATTTTTAATAACTCTTTCAATGTTTTGACCTGTCTAAGTCCAGAATCCATTAGTATGTTATGATCAATGAACAAGGTTTTTCAGGTTAGAAAATCATAGGTTAAACTTCGTTGTACTTCATTTTCCACACAAACATCATAATAGGCATCGTTGTACTCAGCTAAATGATGCTCTGAAAGGAAAGAGAATCACTTAAGAAAATACACATGGTTTTGTTTTTGGGGGGACTAAACTTTTTTATTTTGTTGTGAGGCCTACTAAAGTTTTCCATTGGCTAATTATCTCACTAACAACCCGTTTAAAAAGTGCTTTTCATCGTAGCAAACCTGAGGTTGAACTATTCAACCAAAATTTTGTTTACCCGCAATTTTATATATATATATATATATATATATATATATATATATATTCAGTGCTTTCTCACTATCCATGGATTGATCAGCCCTGGCAGTCAGGGACAGCTGCCTATACTAGACAGCAGCTTGCTTGAGAAATTATTTGCTAGGAAAGAATCTTTAAAAATTGCATTAATCTCAGAATTTACAAATTTGTTCCCTCAAGACGGCAAAACTAATTACAAAACCAGACTTGGCAAATGGGAAAATTGGATTGCCTTCAACTCAACAACTGGCAGAAAAAAGATAGGTGCTGGGTTGCAGAGACAAATGGGGCGACCAGAAAATTCACAAAAGAAAAATAGAACTTGGAAGGCATAACACCAATACCATTGTTTGTCCAGGCCTCAGCTGAAAATTATAATATTCACTTTGGTTTGAACTCACCAAATTTATGCTTTTCTTCATGCACCTGCTTGAATACATCATCTAGCTCTGGAAATGCTGACACCAGCAGCAGCTCAAGGAGGTCAAAAGCCAGCTGCTTCAGGCAAACAGATGACTGCACGAAAGAATGCTAAATTGTGTCATGGACCCAACAACAACAACAACAACAACCAAACTTTATCCTACTAGATGGGGTCGGCTACATGAATCAGGTGACACCATAGTGTCATGGACCCAAAATAAGAGATGGTCTCGTGGTGCCAAAAGGAATTATATACATCAAGGAATCCACTCCTCTCACTGCAACAAAGGATTGCAACGTCCCAATAACTTCTAAAAGTTTCAAATTCAAGAAAATCATTTATAAATAGATTGTTAGTTTTACTGAAAAAAATACTTCAATATCTTGATTATATGATGTTTTCAATGACAAAAGCATTATGAAAATGACATCAACAAATTTCAGCTGAGAATCCCACAGGAAAACTCAGGTAACCTGATACATTGGGAGAATCATGATATTAATTATTAGGAACACAAGCAGAGTGGAGAGATCCAATCATATGATGACACTCCAAGTGAAGCCAAGTAAATTTTAAATTGAATGCCGTGTTCAGAATCATAAAGATCAAGTAGTAATATTGTAACTATGAACACGACCAGATAATTAATAGATGAACACAAGAAGCTTCTTTGGACAACTTTAAATGACAGAAATTACCTGAAGAAAAAAATATAGATCCCTAGCACACTGCACATACTCCTTACGACCAACAAGACCTACAATTGCTGGTGGTGCATGATCTGCAAAGGACCGGGAGGCATAAGTCATTCATGTTTTTTATAGAAATAAGTACTTAAATATTGAATAGTCTCAATGCTGAAGACAAATGAGAATGGTCTAGCAGTTATTACCAATCATAAGCTCATAAACAAACTTTGCACGCCGATCTGCCTCCTTTTGCTGCTCATCATTTATCCTCGGAGAAGATACTTCTGTAGATTTATGGCCATGAGGTGAACTCTGAGATGTACTAGCAGGTGGAGGTGGTGGGGGTGGTCGTCTCTTTGGGTGCTTGGTTATGAATATTCCATCAGGCCAGAGTATCTATTACAGTTGAAGTCACAATACCTCATTAGTACATCATATACTATTCTAAGTGTTGTACACAGACACACAGTATTCAGCCCCATCATACTAATTTGAACTGTTTACTGCCTGGAAAGATTATCAGGGTTGTATAAGTATTTCATCGAAGTGAAAGAAATTTAAATGACTAGGAGAGCTTCTAGAACATCACAAGTTTTAAAAACAAATGGGTCACAAGATTACTTGCTCAACTCGGCTGACCCCGGAAGCAATTACTGGTCCCTTGCGGAGAAGCTGGATTTTCTCTATCAACCAATCATCAAAGGCATCACCCATTCCCAGTTGTAAGATTTGTTTAGCGACCCAAAATGCCTTTCGCCTGTAATGTACACAAGACATGAATTGTTATTTGTAAGCAGATATGAGCATAACTAATGGAACTTAAAATCAAACATCTCATATTTAAGGTAAAATAAATACGATTTTGCTAATTACCTAATCCATCCGCCATCTTGAACCTGGAAGATAACATCAACCAGATCCAATATTGGTACACTCAAATTTGGTGGCACCCACTGCATGGAAAAATTATATTAATCAGAACCAAGATGCCCACATTCATACAACAATCTAAGAAGAACAATATCAACAACCAAATATAATAATATCTCTGTTCAATAATACAATGGAACAAAAAAAATTATATCTTCATCTATTCCTAAAATTAAGTAATAAAAATACACCCAAAAGTAAAGGTTTAGATTTGTCTACATAACCTCTGTCGGAAAAGTATCGGATGTGTCGTGCTGCACATCAAACCCCTCCGCACTATCTCTTCTTTTCACCGTCTTCTGCAAGTTATTGGGAGAAGGTGCATTCTTTGATGCTAGGATATCAGCATTGCTGCCAGAATTGTCAAATGACTTTCTAGGCTCCTGTTCATTCCCTTTCGGTAGAGAAAGAGGCACGCCATTTACTTTTGACCTCAATCCATCAACAACCACAGCATTATTTTTTGTTCGCAAAACAGCCTCTTTACTGTCACCACTATAGTTTTCTCTTCGATAGGCAAAAGGGTCACTTGCAGGTGCAGAAATGTTGGAAGTGCTTTTAGTCTTCTCAGATGGCTTAGCATCCAGGCCAACTAGAACAGTTTTCAATAAACACAAATGCAATACATGTCAACAGGTGGGAAATAATAAAATTATGTTGTTAATGATCTTCATCAACCATGAGTCACCTGATAACGTTTCCATGATAGAAAAAGAATTCGAGAATATATATGTCTGCAATATAATATACAATAATAAGAGACAATTTAGATGATGATGATGATAATAATTTAAAATAAAAATTAAAAAAAAATTATTATAAAAAAAAAAACCTTTTTTCCACAGAGGGGAGGAAAGTGTTGGACAAAAAACCAGACCTGAGAGTCAACGCTAAGAAAGTCCCATAGTTCAATTGATTCTGAAACTGTTGGTAGCTGCATAAGCTCCTGAAGGGCAATAAGCCATAAGTCAACAAATTATTGGTATAATTGATGAAAATTTTCAGCAAAGACAGCAAAACAATGACATAACTACTACAGATGCAAAAGGAAGTATTTTCAATATCCCCTAATAGTGGGTATATCCAACATATATTCCGCTGGTAACAAAAATATTGATAATTCCAGTTCAATCACAGTACAAAAACCAAATAAATGTTCCTCTTTAGAAAAAATATGAGTTCATTAGTGTAAGATATAAAGTCATTCATGTCCCCTCATCAAATAGCTTAAGCTTTTGACAGAGATGGTTCATAATATTATATCAAAATTTATAAGTAGATCAATCCTTGTTGTCCTCATTCTTGGAATTTCAATACAAGGTATGATGGGCCTGTGCATTTTTTAACGTTTCAAGCCTAATGGGCTCTTGCCTAGAGGGGTGTGTATAAAGTTGTTGATGTGCCTTCACCTAACAACTTAAGCTTTTGGAGATATGATTTATGACAAGTATGAATGGAAGTTGATGAATTAGCCAAAGGAACAAATTCATTAACCATGCAAACCTACCAACTAGACAAAGAAACAAATAGCCACCACAAAATAATGTCTTAATTTAGACACCACAACTATAAAATTCCTTCCAAAAGCTTGTTAAAGTGCCATAGTATTGTGTAGAGGGAGGAACCAAGGAAATTGAGTGTTTAACGACAAAAAGAAAATGGTTAGTAAAGTTGACCTTCAGATATTTATCCAGTAATTCACACCGCTCTTGAATGACTGGTACATCTAAACCTGTTGACAGAAAATGTTTTGGAGGCAAATGAAGATTATACTCAGGGAACTCTTTGAGGCGTCGATGTAGTTCCTCAAAATGTCGAAACCTTAAAAAATAAGCAACAATGTAAGCCAAGTTAAAGAAAGAAAGAAAACCAGATCCACATGAAGACAATATTAGATGGACAAATAGTATTAGAAACATCAATGAAAGACATAGCAGAAGCCTTTGCACCTTCTTTTTATTGACCAACTGTTATTATTTACATCTGTGACAGATATGGAGTACACAGCAAATGTTCTTGAGCCACTCTTCACAATATTTGCACCTAGGACCTGCAGGAGTAAATTAGCTTACATTTTTCATATACAAGCACATTAGTACATGAACTTAATCATTATTGATTAAAGGAGTCACAGAGCACAATCATAAGTACCTCACATTTCAACTTGAAAAAGGAACCTACAGCTGAGGAGCTTTTCAGGGGATTAACAGCCAAACTACAAGATTCTGATTTTGAAATAGAGGATGCGGAAGAAGAGGCTGCAGCTCCACTATAAATTCTACCCAAACTTTCAATATCAGCATCATCACTGGAGTCCTCAGAATTTACATGTAAATTTGAAGAATTGAGTATATCTTGGCCATCACCCAATAAAAAGCTTGTCCTCTCAACTTCGTGCCATATATTTGTGTTATGAACACTTGGCCTAGACCTTTTACCGCCAGATTGGGTTCTGGTTAATCTAGGGTAGCGAGAGTGGCCTTTATGCCTCTTCTTTGCACCATGATTATCAAAATTTTCAAGTGGGTGATGAACGTAAGAAACAGCCTGGTTTCTATTACTTCTTCCATCCCAAACCTTAGTTACAGGGGAATCAAGACCAGTGACAGTATTAGTCTCATCATCTTCAGAAGTATAAGAAGTACTGCTCTCGGATTCATCCACATGCATATGCATGTGGTTGTGCTCATCATCTTTATATGAAGTAACTGTAGAACAAGTTGATCCATTCTTGTCTGCATGAAAGGGTGAATTTTCAACAGTGAACCGACTACTGTATCCAGAATTAATGCGGCTTCCCTTAGAGGGAATAAGCTTGGAATTAGTGTCTTTTTCTTGGGTTCCAGATTTCACCTTCATATGATCTACCATTCGCGATTGTCCTACAACAGGAGGCTGTGGGACTTGCTCATTTGACTGGTTCTCACCATCCCTTTTCTTGTAATTTTTCCCCTTTGTCCACATGTTCTCAAAATGTTCTGGGGCAAGGGCTTGGGTCTTTCTGCGAGAGATGACATCTAAGATATCTCCCCACTCTCCTCCTGAGCGATGGTGTTGAATACCTTGCTCATCATTAGTTTGGGAGTTTGCAGGCAATGAGCTCCATGAACGGGAAGATCGAGCATCAATTGAAAGCAATGGGTCTTTAGTAGTATTATCATGGGCTTTATTTTTTGCAGATGACTCTGCATTTTTGGGTTGACCATTTTTTAACTGCACAAGCTCAACACCAGTAACAGACGGATCTAAACCCTTGGAAAAATGGTCGGATGAAGTCTGTAATTCATCTGCATTAGTCTGAGATTCCTCTTGAGCTGCAGCAGCCCCATGATTAACCTTGGTCTTATTTACTACTACGGATTCAATTCGTTCATTAATGAATCTGCCAGCAGAAAATGGGGTAAATGAGAACCACATAAATAAAAAATGAAGCAAAATAGAAGAATAAAGATACATACCTTGGATTGGCTAAGTTTAGGACAGGCCGCATTACAGCACATGCAAGGAGTTCCCTGACGGTACATCGAAAGAAAGAACACTGCAAATCCTCAGACTTGAAAGTAACAGACATAAGGCCATTCATCAGATGCTGCAAAACCTGCAGATTAAGAACACACGCAGCATTATAGCCCAAAATTAGAAAATACAAGGATAAAATAATGGCCCGTGGATGAAGACTAAATTCCTCATTATTTAATGCATGCATATAAATCAATAAAGTGAAAAAACCTTATGCTCAGCTTCAGCAGAAAATAAAGCAGGATGCAACTTGTTCTCGGATGCCAAGACAATCTTTAGCTCCGCATCTCGACTTTCAATTGTCAATGAACCTGTAAGTTGTTTTTCAATCTTTGAGTTGGCAGCACGAAACAGCTCCAAGTGCGTGCAAATGAGATTAATAAGATCCCTGAACCGAAAAATGTTAATTCCGCAGCCAATCAATTTGCAATCTAAAGTAAATAAAAATCATGGGCAAACCATTAAACTAAGAACCTTATCAAGAAATCAATCAGATTTATATTTCTCATGCGTCCTGAAATTTCCCCAAGAACACCATTTATTATTTGTGCTAACTCCTCGGGACCCTCTCTGTCTGGTGTTAAGCGAGAGTACCACAGGTCTGTGACCCACTCAGAAACTAGATGCCTGGTGAAGTGATCAATTGCATCTTCAACAACAGGAGAATTCACCTTTGCTCTCCACTGAAATTTTGCAACAACTTTAGGATTTTCAAGAGGCTTCTTTGAAGACTGAACATTGCTGAAGACTGCTTTATTGTTGTATGCAGCAGCTTTTCTCTTCATTTCAAAATCCAGTGATAAATAGCGGAGAATGATTATCAAGGAGGCCGCAGCTGGCAAGTTGACCCAAACTGAGGAGCTTGTCACTGAAATAAATGCATAAGAAATTAAACCAAATACAAGGACCTAGAGAAAATATGAAGTTATAAACTAACAAGTGGCAACTTCTTAATGTACATAGTTTCCTAGGTGTTCAGGAATGAGGCATTTGCTTGGTGACATGAGTCAGTATCAACAATATTTTCTTGTCACCGGATGAAGACAAAAGCAGAAGTGTCCAAGGAATGATCCAAGCTCATCAAAGTGATGCAACTTAACCAAATCGTAGGGCTAGTTTGGTTTCACTGAAAGATCAAATAATTTGGTGAGGTTTTAGGAGCTCTAATTTTTTGGCTTAGGCCCAAATTCATAGTTTAGAAAAATGCCCAAGCTTTTGAATAAAACCAAATCTGCTAAGTTGTCCCTCTTACCTTCACAAAATAATTCAAAAATGCCAAATCCTTGAGCAATTCCAAACCCCATTTTCGTTTCTAAACATTTCCCTATATCAAACCTAACATAGCCCCAGGGTTATTATTTTATTAAGCTTCCATTGCTATTAAATATTTAAATACAACTACATTCCCTTTTGCTTGTTTCTCTTAAACAAAATCAAGCACAAAGAAATGCATAATGAGGAAATATCACAAAGAAACAGACGATAAGTTTCAGCAGATATGAGACAGCAAAGGCATAGTCATGTCCAGAATGGGGGAAAAGAGTTCAGCTTTGCGATGCCCAACAAAGGGGGGTCAAATTGATTAAATATCGGCTTTTAATGATATTGATGTGGTTTTTGCAGCAACTATTTCAGGCATTTTATTTATTTGAGGTTTTTTCTAAAAATTTATTTTAGGTAATTTCAAGGTAATTATGGTAGAATTACATTCCTGTTATACTGTGATATGGATTTCAAAAGTTTTAGAAGATTATCCAGTTTCACTCAACTTTTTATGTTAAAATGCAAGATATAACATACTTTCATGTCTGAATATTATGACAAAGATTTCCCTTGTGTCCTAGTAAATTCTTGAGTTTCTACATTCTAGGGTCAATGCTAAAATGATAGCTAATCTCGATTGTTTTCAACTTTTCATGCTTCCATCCTTTGTCAGTTTGGCTAGTATCAAATTGCCAACAAAACAAAGAAGAAAGTACAAATCCTAAAGGAAAATAAAAGAAAACTCCAGCAACTCTTTGATCGTGACAACTGTAGCAACAATTTAAAGCATCATTCTATACTGTATCACAAGGTAAGCAAAGTATTGGTTGAATATCCATTGTTCCTAAAATGATTGTAATACATGTACCAGATATGTATCGAGTAGTATTTGTTGGTTACACATGGATACATACCCACTACCCAATACTTGTCTTTGTTTTTAATTTTTTCCCCCCAAATTTGATTATTGAATACCTCAGATGCATCTTAGACATGCATTAAAATGAGGCAGTATCACTTAAATATGAGCTAATCCATGCAAAATACCAAGTTTGTTATTATGTTTCTAGGTAATTTTGGTTACGCAATATATTTTATGGAGTTCTATTGAAAATGTGGAGTTACAACATTTATGAGCACCGTAATTATTGGGGTTAGAACATTTATGAGCATTTTGTTTATCTTTCCATACAGTTATTTTTTTTCCCCCTCCATTTATACTTTTATGTTTTATAATAATATGTTATTCCACACCCTTACCTTTGTTTTTAAAATATTTTCGTACCACCTGTACTTGTACTCATACCCATATCAATGCAACCCTAGCTGACACAACATCTATATTCTGCTTTCTAAAAGCAACCCAAGAGTTAAGTGGATTCAAACAGAACTTTTCTCGCTGCAAATCTTCCAATGTCACTCCCATAGAAGAGGTCCCCAAACCATATCATCCTATATCATCACCAATAGACAAATTGTCCTTTGTCTCAACAGCAATGTTAAATTAATTTTCCCAACCCTTCTGCCATAAAAATTCATGTAGCCAAAATAAAAAGAGATTAATTTAGATATACTGTTAGTGTAAAATAGCTTACACTAACAATCAATCACATTTCATCATATGTGACGAATTAATCGTCAGACACTCATGTAGCACTACATGATTGAATGGCTATACACTGATAGGGTATCAAAATTAAATCCAAATTATAATTAAAAATATAATACATGCTAAATGCCATGTCATGATATCACTTTGATCCTACCAATCCCTGCACAGCTAGCAATGTAGTAACAACTATACCATTCACACATTTGATCATCAAAACAATTGAAAAAGCTGTTGAAACTTAAAAAAGGGGGCAAATCAAACTAACCAATCAACAATATACAGCAAAAAGCATACACAAATAAACACACTCAATGTTAAAGACTCTACCGATTAAGGGCCCAAATGAAATGAACTAAATGAAAAAAACAAAAAAACAAAAATCGAAAACTCTGTGATGCGATAAAAATCGAAGTACAAGACTCACAGGACATGAGATAGGAGAGTCCAACGACGCACACGACCAGGATGACAATCCTCTTCTTCGCCTCCTCCACGAGGTCCCTCACTGTCACCTGCTTCGGCGGCACGCTCATTTCGCAAATTTCTCAATATCCAAACACGCCGCAAAATTGGGAACCAGCAAAAAAAAAAAATCCCCAATTCAGATCAATCGGAACCAAAGGCACCCCATTTCCTTCGCTCAATTTTTGGCCCCTATAATAACGAATTGGGGGATCGTGGAAAAGGGTGATGAAATTGGAAGGGAAAAAAATGAAGGAATTGGGAAGAATTTGCGAAAAAGAGAAAGAAATCAAAGAAAGGGATTTTGATTTCAATTGAGAAGAAAGGGTATGACCGTTAGGTATTTTCGTTTGCTGGGCTTGAAAATGGTGATGGTGATGGTGGTGGTGGTAATGGTGGTAGCGTGTTCGCTTAATTTTCTCTCTCACTTTCTCATTCTCTTGTGTTGTTGTGTTGTGTATTGTGTTGTGTGTCAGTTTTCTCTTGCACTCTCTCCCTCTGAAAATTGACGTGGGATTCTCTTTTCTACTGGGGCTTTGCTTCGGCTTTGATTTTCAATATATATGCCCATTGCTGCTGCTATGGACATTGGTCATACCCTCATCTCTGAAAGCAAAATTGTTACTACACTTTTTATTTTGAATTTATTTTTCGATGAGTTTGGAAGGGGATAAAAATTGGAGAGACTTTTATGAAATAGATTTATATATAAAATGACAAATAATGGATAAAATAGTGCACGAGACTCCTATATAATGAGATTTGTCACATCACTCATATAAGATGGTAGTAATTTTGTTATTATGCCAAAACTTACCCTCATATATAAAATTATATATAAAGTAAAATTTATTTTAGTTCTAGTAATAACATATTAGTCTTTCAAAATTGTAACATATAATCACTTGCAAGTGATCTTTTTGTGCCACTATTTTAGTTCTTTAAAATGATAAATATGGTGGTATTTTAGATCTTTAAGAACTTATGTAGTAATAAAGATTTTTAAAGGACTAATATAATGATGTGTGTATCTTTTGAGGATTAAAATAGAATTTTCCTTTATAAATTGACTAATATTCAGATACTAATAGATTCAAACTTATCTGATTTGAGTTGAATAAATTTGTGACAAGAATAAATTTTTTAATACTAATTTTTTGCTACTGTTTATATTTCTAAATTTTACTTAAAAAAAATAAATATTAAACTAGTAAAAAAATTCACATCACTGATATTGTGCAATGAAAAAATTAGAGTCTAGACTAGCAAAATAGAAACTAAGAAGTGACATTAATATTGGGAAAATTTTTACTTTAAGGATGTGTTTGGTATGGAATGAAAATTTCATGAATTAGATTTATGAGTAATTTTACTATTTATGAGTCTAATCCATAAGTTTTTATCCATTTTTACCATATACCAAGCACATCTTTAACAGTAAATCAGCTTAGTTTAAATCAAGCTAGTCAAGATTTAACAAAACTCTAAAATTTGGTACTCTAGAAAAGAAAAATGTTGAGATTAAATGTAATTAAATGATAAAGTTTTGAGAAATGTTGAAGGGTATGAAAACTCTTTGTAAGAAAATTGCGCGAAGTTATGTGTTTATTCCATATTTGTAACTGATTTTCATCCATTTCCCTTTTATCTATGGTTGCTGAGTAACCTAATCGGCTCTTTATCATTTTGTAAGTTTTTGGCATGAGAACTTATGTACTAACGGGGTTGCAAAAATTATTTAGAGATAATATAATATGTATATAAATGCATATGTAACATTATTCTTATAAAAAATTGAAGCTTCACTTGGCACTTTTATTCTTGATAATTCAATTTTAAAAACAAAAGTTTAATAGTACACATAATGATTTGAGTAATAACTTGACAAAAGCATTTATTTGATTTGTCAAAATTAATTTGGTATTATTGCAGTTTAAAATTAAAATTTTCAAATTAATTGTCATCTTTTAATAATTTAATGCATAAATTGATATCGTACTAACTAATTGTCATTTTTTTAATTTTTTATTAATATATTCTTGTAGACATTATTATGAGATCAATTCCCCATTCACTGTTACAATTAAAATGTCCTATTAACAGTTATTGTTTACGGAATTTAAACTAGTGATGATAATGGGTATCTATGGGGCAGGGATATGCTCCCGCCTCCCATCTCTGTTTAAGATTTTGCCCCTTATTCTCGACCCCGTTTCTGTCGTGGGTCCTCGTTCCTTGTTTCCTGTGGGAATTCGGATTCCTGCGGATATTCACGGATTTCCATAAAAAAAGTCAAAAAAATCTAAAACAAAGATAAAAATATTAAAAAAAATACTTTTAAGCTTAATAAAATATCTATAAATATTTATAATTTATATTATTATCTAATACAACATAATATAATTTAAATAAAAAATAAAATATATAATTATAAATCCATTACAAGATAATAAAAATATTCAAATCATAAATTACAAATATTCAAATTACAAACTAAAATATCCAAATTCTAAACTCAATTAGTAAATTTTGTAATAAATGTGCAAGTCAAAGAGAAATATAGGTAGTAAAATCATATATTTAGTTATTAATATATATATATATATAAGGATATTTGTGTAATTTCATATTTAAGCGAGAATATCGCAGGTCTCTATGGGGTAGAGACTTCATCCCACCCCCCCCATTAGCTAAACGGGTACATCCCTCCGTCCCCGTGAGGACCAAATCTATCCCCATCCCCATCCCTATTACAGGTAATTTTCGCGGGTACCTGCTTTAATGGGTATTTTTACCATCCCTAATTTAAACTTTAATCCCTTTTAAGAGAATGCATAGTTATTGTATTTAAAATAATTTAATTAACTTTAATTATAATTTTCAAATTAACATCAGCTCATCATTTTTTATTCAATTCAAATTTTAACTAATTATATGTTTATTTTATCTATGAGTCATGTCTCCTTCACCTAAAACATGTGTATTTAAGAATTAGTGTGAATTTAACTCATTAAAAATAAATTTCAAACAATTGTTTTGGAAGGCAAATGGATATATTTCTATTTTATTGGCTAATCAATACAATTAAATCAATTAATTAAGTGTAATTGAATAAGATTATCCATAACTTAGGTCCAAATGTCCAATATGTCCCCACTTCTATGTCTTGTTCAAGGGAATCTCCTAAGTTAATTAACTTAAATAATAGTTAAGCAAATAAAAACACTAAAAGTAGAAATGGGGGAAAAAGACCTTGTCTCATTGATATATACTGAAGAAAACATATAAACATCTAAGATACATATAAGGGATCCAAATTAAGTATCCCCTAGCTACAAGTTTAAATATCTATCAAATTTATAAAGCAAAAATGTGGTTCAAGACTTATAATGAATATCAAAGAAAACAAATAGAGAAGAAAGAGATGAATAAAAGATGGTGAGCTCTTGAGGAGTTGAATCTTTTCCAAGCCTTTGATCTTCAAGTCTCTAAGATGAACCTTTCTTTAGAGCAAGTGAAAACCTCACAAAACTTCTGTCTCTCCAAAATTGCAAAGAAAGTATTTTCTCTCTCTCCAAAAGTCTAATTAAAAATTAACAAAAATTGCCAAATTATGTTATAAGTCACAACTTAAAAAAGTTTAGGTTGCAATTCAAGCTTTAAAAATTTCAAATTTTACTTTTGCATTCAAAGGTCACGGCTCATAAAAATCATGTTGCGACTTGTTCATTTCAAAATTACTCTAAGAGCACTATGTTGCGACAAAAGGAAATTTAGGTCACAACCTAACTTCTGGAAATTTCTTCTGTTCAATTCTTCATCTTCATGGTTCACTTTCGTTCTTATTGATTACAATTTGTGGCACTCTTATACTCCAAACCTACGAACATTCATGTTAAAAACAAATGATATTCTTGATTTACAATTTGCAATTTAACTCAATTAAATCGTAGAATTATAACCTCTGGTTTCCTATAAATAATTATGCCTAGACTAAGCCACTTTTTACTCATTTAAAATTATTTCACTTTGTGTAAATCATGAATTAAGCATGTAAATATAGCTTAATTAAATTCTAGATAACTGTTTTATGCAATTATCGAGGCTTATATTAAAATTTAGCATTAACCCAACAACTTTATTGAGTTGCCAGTGGATGCAGTGGAAGTGGAACTAAGGATAGGAAAGAGAAGTTCCTCATTTGGAAGGACAATTGTGATCTTTAGAATAATTTGGATATCGGAAAATTTTTTTGTACCTGTCTCATCGACTGACTCACTTGAGCGAGATCCACTTTGAGAACAATAAAAAATTATTAATTTCCCCACCCTGCCGCTGCTGCCGCTGTCTCCACCGTCCTGCTTCTCTCCTTTTCTGTTGCTTGTTTCTTTTTTTATTTTGAAATTTACATATCTATTTTTTTAATAATGGAGGTTTGGATATTGTTAGATTTTTTATTGTTGGTTTTATTTAGTTCTTTAAATTACATTATTTGGATATTTGTATTCTTAAATTGGTTGAGGTATTTGGAATTAATTTTTTATATTATTAGTTGTTTAAGAGAGTTTATTGTTGTTGTTAAGAGTGGGTGTTTTAATTAAAATTTGGTTTAATTATATTGTTAGTTGAATATGAGAATATATTCTTGTTTTTTTCTTTTGAAATTTACAAATCTGAATTTTTTTTTTATAATGAGGGTTTAGGTGTTGTTAGATTGTTCATTTGTTGGTTTTATTTAGTTCTTTAAATTATATTATTTGGGTGTTTGTGTTCTTAAATTGGTTGAGGTATTTGAAATTGATTGTTAATATTATTGATTATTTAAGAGAGCTTATTGTTGTTAAGGGTGATTATTTTAATTGAAATTGAATTTAATTATATTATTAATTGAGTATGAAAGTATATTGTTGTTTCTTCTTTCTCTTAGTTTGGGCTTACTTTAGATTAAATGCCTAAAATTGTATGTACTATAACTACCAAAAGATGTAAAACACTGAAGTCATGTGCATGCTCCAATAAATGGGTGGCTTATAAGTCATTAGTTTAAAAAAAAAAAAAAACTGCTAGATACACATCATTTTTAAATATGTATGGCTTATATTATAATGCTCCAAGTAATTTGTTTTTATTTGTTGTGTTATTAACTGGTTATTCTTTGTAATGAGTAGATTTAATGATATCAATATGCAATGAATTATTTATTTTCAATATAAAAGCAACGTTGCTTATTTTATTTCATCTTTTTATGACGTGCTACCCCTAAACAGGTGGAACCTGCAACTCTTGTTCTCTTAGCCAATCAATGCAAAAAAAATTTCTAGTATTTTTCATTCTTCTCCTCTCATTATAGAGCCATGTATTGTTTAATGTTCTGCAATATTAAAGTTGAAATTATATCTTAATATGCCCAATTTTACATATTAACTATCCGATCTTCTATGTAGACAAGTTTCAATGGAAGAAGACATCGTTTGAATTCAAGTCCATGAATTTACCAATTGGTTAAACAAGGCCTAGCAAAATGGAAGTATTTTATTGCACATCAGTTATTGAACCTATTTAAATATGTTGGACTGTGTACTTCTGAAATCATAATAGGTTTAGTATTGTCCTTACAGATGCTACAGTTCTTTGCTATTTTTTTAAAGGTTGGTGATCTAGCTCAGATTTTAGCAATTATATTTTCAGATGTTGCTAAGAATCTTGGGCAAACATTCTTATATCTTTTAACTACATTTAACCATTCTTTAGAGTAACATAACTTAATTTTGTGTCGATTTGTTTCATGAATTAAGATATGGCACAAGCTTATTTGATAGATTGAAGCCCCCCTAGCTATCTAGTTAAAATTTTGAAGACCCAATACTGGTTCGAATGTTTAGGAGAATTTTGTAAATAGATATTCTATTTGATGTAGAAGAATTGGTAATAGCTTTGTACTTCTTGATGTATATTGTGTTTAGGATATATGTAGTTGATGATGATGTGGGATCAAGTGATGATAGAGAAGATTCTTAATGAACTTAGTACATCCATTTCTTATTGACTATAGTTTGGATGCTATTTGCTTATGTCTTTATTTGTATGTTTTAAACTTAGATACTGTATTTTTATGATTTAGGATGTTGTAGCATTAGATACTAATATTTAATTATATATAATATTGACTTCTTATCTTATGGATTACTAGATATACTCTCTTGGGCTATAGTTAAATCCAAGTGTTTGAAATTTGAATTTTATAAGATTCTAGTTTTTTTTTTCTTTTTTGTTTAAAATTTGCGACAGATTTTATGACCGATTATATTTGCAGCCGATTTTGTAACTGAAAATATTAGGTAAGAAAGAACTCGAATCAAATAATTGCGACCAAATTTTTTGTCATAAATTCACTACCGATTTTTTGGTCACAAATTTTGACTTTGAGGCCGATTTTTCGGTAATAGTCAACAAGTGACTAGATCAAGCACATCATAAGGTTGCCCAAAATCAATCGCAAAAATTTGCAACTGAAAAAATTATTTGCAAATTTATTTGCAACTTGCCTATATGTAACAGACAAAATCGATTGTAAAATCGGTTGCAAATGGTCTTTGCGATCATTTTGTGCCATTTTGCGACAGAAAAATCAGTCGCAACTAAACAATTTTCTAGTAGTGTCTCTCATCGAACGTATATACCAATTTTCTCTCTCTCCCATTTAGTGTGTATGTATCGGTAATGGGTTGAAATTATAAATACAAATAATAGCTCCCTTTGGATGTTAGTAATTGGCGTTAATGGAATAACAACAATTTCCTAACATTTTTTTTTGGAATAAGGGTTAACCTCTTGTAAATTTAACCTATAAGAATTATTTTCATGAAATTAAACAATGAATGAATCATAATTCACATGTCATTATTAGTATTTAACATAGGAAATTAAACAATGAAGGAATCATAAATTCATGTCATTTAGGTAGTATGGACAAAGATAATGCATAAGCATAATAAGAAGTTGCAAACTTAATCAAATAATTTTATCTTAGTATGGAATCAAACTTAATGGCAAAATATGTATATATTTTATAAACTTCTAAAAAGAAAAAAATTCTTGAATTTTAGTGAGGATGTGTGCCCTCAAGGCCCCAACATTTTGTATGTAGATCCATCCTTGCACCAAGCCTCCCCAAAAACCTTGTTATTACGATACCTCCATATCCACCAGAAAGCAAGAGCATGCGAACCTATGCTGAATTCATGAACCCACTCTCTCAATTTCATTCTTGTAAAGTCAGCATGTTGCCAAGGTCGAAGCCAACTCCAAATTAGCCCTACTGCTGTATTTCGCTCTCGCAGGCAGTGGTTCGTGTCCTCCAAAGGGCAACCATGCAAACACCACAAAACGAGAAGGATCACTCATGATATGTCTTCTCGACCACATAGCATTGGCTGGAAGCGCATCTCTTAAAATCAATCACACCATGAATTGATATTTTTAAGGATATGTTTGGTTAGAAGGTAAAAATAGAAAACAGATTTTGTCAATAATAGTAATTATATTCAAAAGATAAAAATATTTTAAAATGTATAACCAAGCATTTTGTTTTGAGTGCAATTGAACTTACAATTTAATTGTTATCTCCTGTATATCTCATTTTGAGTTTGGGATGTCTCATAGTTGACTCTCATCTCCCTCCTCCCAAAAAATATACCCCAAGAATAATTCTTATTCTTACTATTTTTGCTGAAAAAAAAAAAAAGCTTTTTGTTTTGGATGACATATTCTCACAATACATATGAACTTTATAAAGTTGAAAGTAAATAAAATAAAACTCATGCATGGCAATACTTTTTTTTTTTTATGAACAGAATTCCAATCATACATGAAAAATACTTGATCGTTATGATTTTTCTGTCATTAGTTTTATCATAATATAAATTATTATAACTATTGACTAAGTAATTATTATAACCTTTACCTATTGAACAACAATATTGAATCTTAACAAATTCCAATGGAATTATGTTAATCTCTTTTAGTTATATGCATTATTCATGATATATTAACCAACAAATCATTTCCTTCATGCGTCCACCAAGAATTTGTTTATAAGATTCAATTTCAGAAATTGCAGATTTTCTTTTATTCTCCTGAAATAATGTAAATTTTATTGTTACTATTTTTTTTTTAAACTTTCACTGACTTATTTTTATGGATTTAATTTATATATACTGTTAGTGTAAAAATAATTTATACAGATATTCAATCATATATTGTAACATCTGTAAAAATATTTGACTCAACTATTCATTACCTTAAAATTGTTATAATTAGAAATATCTAATTGCATAATAGTGCATAACTCTTTTACACTGTCAATGCATTAAAATTAATCTCTCTTTTTATATAACCAGCTTTAGGTTTTTTTTTTTTTAATATTGAGTAAATATTTAATTGAATTCTATCATTTTCATGACATAAAAATGTGATGTTCGAGAAAGAAAATATACAAGCGATTTATAAACAGATGCAAATAAAATTAAATGCATATTTTGTTTTCAACTAGTTTATATTTATAAATACTTCTAAAAATGAGTTTTTTTTCCTTATAATATAAAAGTTTAGGTTGAGAGAAATATTTGACCAAGTCCAAGGTTAAGGCATGCCTTCAAGTTTATCGAGCACTTATAAAAATATTTACATATTACCTACCAATACATAAATGTAGGAATCTACAGCCAAATCATGATACTATATGAGCAAAAAGCCGATTAGATAAACCAACCCAAGTTGGTTGAGTTTTATTTTAACATATTATCGTTGTAGAAGTATTTTACATAATTATTCAACCATGTATCATCATATTAGCAAAAGTATTTAACTCTCACATTTATTATTTTAAAAGCCTCATATATAATAGTATATGATATGATTAGATAACAGTATAAGTTTTTTTTAAAGAGAAAAAAATAAAAATCTAAACATACACTATTGGGTTGAATCCCACATATTTATTTGAGTTTAATTTTAATGCACTTTTATAGTATACAACTTTTTTACAACATAATCTAATTATATATTAATACGTCAGTAAATATATTTGATTATCATATTCACTATTTAAAAAATCATGCATATGGGAGAATTTGATTGAAAGATGGTGTAAAATTTTTTTATACTGATAGAACTTTTTTACACTATTAGTATATTAAAATTAAATTCTATTTATTTTCATTTTTTTTTGAGTTCTTGAGTAAATATTCTTTTTAGTTGTAATATTTTGAAGTTGATATCAGTTTATTTCTAAAAAAATTTTGATATTAGTCTAGTTGAAACATTTAAAATTTTGACACCAATTTTATTTTTCTATCAAATGATCAATAAGTTTTCATCTTCAATATCATATATGGTTTCCAAACTTCATTTCTACCAATTTAGGTATCCAAACAAGGAATTGAAATTTATCTGCATTATATTTAGGAATTTAGATAATAAGATTTTAACTTTCAATTTATTTATTTTTAAATATTTTTTATTTTTAAATTAATGAAATAGATATTATCTCCTTTCATCAATTAAAGAAGACAAATAATTAAGTAACATAATAATATACTAACATACCAACTAAGATAAATCATAATAGAAAATCTGGTTGCTTGATGAAATTGAAATACAAATTATCAGGGCTAATTAAATTGATATTAAAGATTTTTTTAAAAAAAATCAAACTAATATCAACTTAAAAATATTAACACTAAAAAAAAAATATTTACTCTAATTTTTTCATTCCATACGATGCATAATTATTTGTTTTTATTTTTCAACATGCCAGGTCGAATAATGGTGCTTATCATGATTTATGACTATGCATTACAGTGGTAGCTGAGCTATCCATTTCATTATTAAATTCAATATGAGCCCATGGTACTTTTCGCCGTGGACTCTGGAGACACGACAAATTGATTCCAACCAGAGTCCTCATTCGGTTTCTGTCTTTTCTTTTTTTTTAAGAATAAAAATAAAAATAATATCATTGACATGAATTCAGAAGGCGAAATAATTCAGCTCGTAAAGATTAATTATTACTCCATTCATAAAATTTAGATTCTATTCTCAGTCTTTGTAACTTTCCTGATCAAGGTTTGATTTTGTGATCATAAGGGTATAGCAAAGGCTTAGAGAGTGTCATGGGTAACTTTGTTTAACTTGCAAGTCGTGACATCTTGATATTCTTCTCAATTAGGTGCTTAATTATATCTATTCCCATTTATTTTATATGCTATTTCAAGAAATATTCTCCAACGCAAGTTTTTCTATTCTCAAACTCGAACATTTAATTTAAAGAAAATATCTATTGAATTACTGAATTGATGAAACTCAAACCTACACTTTATATTGCAGATAAAGTTTATCTCAGGTCATAGTTCACTTTTATTATAATCAATCACTTATACTTAAAATGTTTTAGTTTAATGATGAAAAAATTAGGAAGAATATTGATATAAATTTGGGTTTAAGTTGAATCCAGTATTTGACAATATATCTACTATTTAAAACATAATTTAAAATTATAAGTATGTAGTTATTATAAAAATTAATAGTAGATATATTACCAAGTATATAATTCACCATGAAATTGAATATATATTAAAATCACTAGAAAAAAAATGTTTTGTTAGGGTTTTTTAATGAACTAATAATATAGAATGCTAAGACAGAGATCAATATGTTTAACAGCCTCATGAGAAAAACCTCAATCACTCCATATTTGAGAATGAAAAATATTAGATAGTCAAGATATTTGCCTAAATTTATTTGTCAAGGTAATATGGCATGTATGTTTACCATTGGATAGATATGTAGGCCATATCAATTTATTTAATCAAACAATTACCCTTGTTTCCTTTAAAAATTTCAGGCAAATTTTTTTTGGCAAAATAACATTACTCTTTGAGAATTGAGACTGTCTCATTTGCAATGACCTAACCACATATGTTGTTGTCCTTTTCGAGTTCTTACAGGACAAGGCTATATAGTACTCAGAATCATATTTTAAGGTAATATAATCATAAAACTTCTTCTTGTTAATATCATAACATTGTTGATTAGTATTCAATTTGTTGGGGATTTTAGTTATGTAGTCGAATTCTAAAAACTATTCTCTCTCAAATTTTTCTATCTTGTATAATTATTTTAATAGTAAATAATATGTAAAATTATGGGAATTTTAGTTTTCAATTGGGGAAGTGAATCACCTTTCTTTATCCTTTTTTATGGGTCTATATACTTATGAGATCTCAATAAATATACTAAAATCCCCAAAAATTAACAGTCAATTCCTAGTAATATCATAAGGCAAAAATTTTCAAAGAGAGAAAATTTTTAGTTTGTAGTTGATATACTAAAATTCTTAAAAATTAGCACTTAAATTCCTCATACAAAAGAGTATAGAATAAGAAATTTATAGAGAGAAGCGAGTCTATTCCCAATTGCAAATTAAAATCCCTAAACATTTACACATCTCCACTCATATATTCACACCAAAAATGTTTTCGCACCATTGTGGGGGTGCAATACTTTGCATGCTTAGTGAGCACCATAAACAAATCCGTTCTTATGTTCCTTCATCTTGTTTGTGCTACTGAGCTCCTACGTGCATCAATTGAAGATGAGTAATATTGCAATTGCATATATCATGCTGTTTGAATCGATTTATGTGTTCACAATCAAAAGATATCTTTATTTCTTATCACAAAGAACACAAGAATTAAAATTGAAAAAAAAATTATATTAATAATATATTAAAATTAAATTTTAGCAACTATGTTTATTTTTCAAGGATAATTACAAATATTTTTTATGATCCTAATTTATATTTTTATTATAAATTAATTTTGTAATTGCTTATTTTTATGTGAAAAGGGCATTTTTTTAGGAAAATTGTGAGATTTATTTTATTTTTTTTGAAAAATAAGTATTTGAAAAAACAAACATGAATGCTGATATAATAAGTTTTTGAATTAATTTTTAAATTTTATTTCAATACACTATTAGTAATAGTAATAATCATACTGTAAAACTTTTTTGACTCTCATAATAATTATTTTAAAAATCACATATATGATAATATATAGTTAATTAATAATATAAAAAACTTTATACGGAAATTTTGTCAAAATTAAACTCTTAATTTGTTTTATAAAATATTTTTAAAAAACTTCAAAAAACAAAAATGAGCATTTCTCACAAAAAAAAGGAAATTAATCAAGCAAGATAGCGCTCAAACTCTCAACCTTTTTGGATCAATTTTATTATACAATAAATAATAAAATATTTTCTGAACTATTAGAAAGCCCATTATATATCAAATTAAATTTTTTTTATTGACGTTGTCTAATCTTATTACTATTTATTAATTGATTCAATCACTATATACGAAAATATTTGAGTCAATAAACTTTAATTTTTTTTCCATTTGAAAACAATCATGGTAAAATAAAAATTTAATATATAAACATGATTGTTGTACATCAAACTACGTATCAGTATCTAAAAGGAAAGTGCTTTTGGTCAAGAGAAATGTGTTTTAAACATATTATGTATAAATATAGTATAGAATATAGTATATTTATATGAGTGTGGATAAATATTAAAATATATATATATTAAGATAAAATAATAAATTATATATTTATATAAAAAGATATTATATTTAAATATTCTATCCCTATATATAAATAACATAACTTTTTGGTCAAGCCTATGTAAAGGAAACGGAATATAGGAGAAAAAAACTGGAAATGAAAAAAAACTAGTAGGAGTGAGTTACTACTACAGGATTTGAGTACCTTATAAGGGAATATTATTTATACATAATATTTATAAAATATTATATTAATATATTTTTATTTATTATTAGATAAAATATAAAGAATTTAATTTAAATATATTAACAGTATAAAATAATTTTATATTATTAATTAATAGAAATAATAAAAAGTATTAATTCATATAAATAATTACTCATTATAATAAGAAATATATCATAATTTATCACTTTTTAATATTTTTATTAATTAATAATATAAAATTATTTTATACTGTCAATATATATTAATTGAACTCAAATATAAAACCCAAATTAAGTAGAATCTATATTCCATCCATGATAGATGAGAGTATATTAATATGATATCCCATAAATATAAATATTATTTACAAATAATATTCATTTGGTTAATATAAGATGGTTTAAATTTTGAGTACTATCGATAAAAAAAAAAAAAAAAGCATGCAACAAAAAAAAAAGTGGGGGAACAAAATACAATGAAAAATGGAATCTTTTTACGTAGCACGTGCTTTCCTTCTCCTCCCTTTCTCTTTCTTTCTTTTTCCCGCACTTTTTATTTTTTATATTCCTTTTATAATCTTCCCGCTTAAAGTAACAAAAGCGACGGGCTTCGGACAACATCAGAACATGCTGTGGTCGGTAAGGAAAGCCAAAACGCAAGAGGAAGCGAGTGAAACGACACAGGTCGCCAACGAAGAAACAAAAACAACCTTGAATTGCGAACAGCATAGGCTTATCTGGTCGGCTCTCTTTTTGGTATATAAGAAAATAAGAAATTAGTATTCACGTAATTTTATATAAGCAGTAGTGATTAGATAAAATTTAATTAAAAGTGTTTTATAATTGTTTGGGCCTAATTAAATTCCAAAAATGAACTCATAAAAGAAAATTATCCAAATAATTATTTAATCTCTCATTGTCATATCTGTAAACACCATGAGACCTAACAAAGTGATAATTCAAAATTTAAATCGTGACATAACGAAGAAACTTTGTATGTAATTACAATTTACCACTATTACAATATGATTGACCTTGTATTGATGCATTAATTAAATTTGACTTGTTAATGGGGATTAACTTAACTAGTTAGCTTTTTACTAATGCATTGTTATCAATTCTTGGATTTTGTTTTTTTATTGATGGGTGAGTAAGTACTGAATTAAAGGCATTCCTACCCTTAAACCAAGACAAATTTTATTGTTAGAAAAAAATTGATTTAATTGTCCAACAATGAGTCCATAAAAATTTATGGAAGAGTTACATTATTTAAACATACAAGATAAAAGATATCATATCAATTTTCAATTCATCCACCCTATATATTTAGATAATATTTTTCTTCATCAAACCAGTGGACATGCTCGACCTAAACTGAACTGATTTTCCCAATTTTTTCTGTACTTCAAATTTTTATTTTATTAAGAATATATTTGATTGGTATAAAAATTGGAGTAAATTCTTCATGGATAAACTAATGAATTTTTACTGACAAATCAAACACACTCTGAAAATGAAAAACCTTGAATTCTCGAAAACAGTTGAAGCTGCTGCAGCAGCATAATCTTCCGTACGTAGAACATTTTTTCCACTTTCCTTACATTGCAGCGAGTCACTCGCTAGCTCACCGAGTGAGTGACTCAGTAACAGCGTAGTGGTAGCTGGTTGCTAGTAACATAACATCACAGTAACAATAGGGTCCCACCAACACAATTCACCACGTTCCAACTTTATCTATCTATCGCCTCATAAACTCAAATCCATAATCCATTCACCCATGTGAATGTGATATGTGAAAAATGCAATCTCGTGAATCGTAATCTCTCTCTTTCTCTTTCACTCTCTCTTAACTTTTTTTACAACGCTTTTCAAAAACCTTTCTTCTTCTTCTCTGGCCGGAAAATGTCGTCTCGGGCGCCGGAAACTTCTCCGGCAGCTAACACCACCGCACCTCCACCTTCTCCGGCTGCCACCACCAATGTGACCGACTCTCCGCCGTCTCCGGCTGTCACTACTACCACCAACGTCACCGCATCTCCGCCGTCGCCGGATGCCGTCACTACCTTTCCTCCGACGAGCTCCACTCCGGCGCTGCCGACGACGCCGGTGCCGGATTCCGGCGGGTTAGCAAAGGGGACGCTGACCGGAATAATCATAGGGGCAGTGTTGGGTTCGGTAGGCATGCTTATCGTTGGGGGCATTTTCGTCTTTTTGTATAAGAGGGCGAAGAGGAGGAGGGGCCATGGTTTTGTGCACAACAACTACGATGGTGCTCCTCCACAACAAAAAGGTGAGGCCTTTCTGAGTCTTCAGTTCAAATGATTCGGTACCTATTCTGATTGAGTAATGTATATGGGGTTCTAGTACTGTGAATGGAGAAAGATTTAACCTATTATAGACTGAACCAGTTGCAGTCAGATTAGTTAGAAAAATAATATATAGTTTGTGTCAACTTCTATTGTCGTTTTTCTTAGTGAGTGAGAGTAACTTGGATTTGTTGATTATGATTAATACTTTGAAAAAATGAAAATCCTAGTAAATGTGCTGCTACTGATGCATTCTGCTATGTGGAATTTCTGTCTGTTGATTGTTACGGTGGTTTTTCTTTTTTCCTTATTTCTTTTTTGGTTTTACTCTTTTTTTTAAAAATAAAAAATAAAAAATAAAAAATAAAAAGTAAAAAATTCTGGTTTGATGAGTTATTGCATACAGCAGTGATTGCTTGTCATCTTTCCTAGTTTATGGTTTTGGATAATCCAATTTTGCATACAATGACCAAATGTTTACTTAGTTCAAGTAATTCGATATTTATTTTCCTTAAATATAGTATTGTGAATTGAAAAATTGGCATTGAGAGAGCTTTAATCTCATAGTAAGCTCATTCAGCTCATAACACATTAGTCAGGGTCCAATGAACTTTGTATACTAGTGATTAACTAAAAACATTTGCTCAGAATGTGGTTTTATGTGTGTGTGAAACTAGTACTAATTCGGACAGTGGAACTAATTCTTGATGCCAGTGTCTCCAGCTGACCAGGTTGGTGGCTTACCTCAGCATTGGCATACTACACTTCCTCCTTCTACAGATGGTAAGGAGGGGTTGCCTCCAAAGCCCCCTGGGGTTTTGGCAAATCAGCAACAGTCATCATCTGCTAGTCTTCCCACGCCACCTGTGCATTCTTCAGCCACAAGCAGTAGTTTGGGGTCAAAGAGACCGCTCATTTCGCCGTCTCCTGGCATTTCCTTGGCTCTATCTCAGAGCACTTTTACATATGATGAGTTAGCGATGGCAACAGATAGATTCTCCAGCTTGAATCTTCTTGGTCAAGGTGGTTTTGGCTATGTCCACAAAGGAGTTCTCCCAAACGGAAAAACTGTTGCCGTTAAGCAGCTGAAATCTGAGAGTAGACAGGGGGAGCGTGAGTTCCATGCAGAAGTTGAGGTCATTAGCCGTGTCCATCACAGACATCTTGTTTCCCTAGTTGGATACTGCATCTCAGGTGGCCAGAGGATGCTTGTTTATGAGTTTGTGCCAAATAACACTCTAGAATTTCATTTGCATGGTAAGATTTATTAGCACAATCATTGCTTCATTGCTTCAAAGTTAACTCTTTGTATCATTCTTTTCCCCTGCATATAATTAGCTCTTTTAATTTATGAAGAAGGATGTTTGTTGCATACATAATGTAGAATGAAGAAAAAAAATGTTTCTTTTGGTTATACTGAAATCATTCTCTCCTAAATGTGATGAACTTTTGTTGTGAATGTAGGAAAATTTTGAGTGGCATGATTTTTGTTTGCAATAAAATATTTATAGTTAGTTGTTTTCATATGCAAAAATGTGCTTTTCAATTCTTCTATTGGCCTTATGTGTGAAACATATTACATAAGATGCCTGCTTTCAAATAAGCATGAAAAGGAGTAAATTTGGTGGAGTTGGAGTTGAGTTTGACCTGATTGGGTCGGTAATTGAGCACTGAGGACCACACTATCTAGTTGAAAATTTGATAATTTTTACTCACAACTTACTAGTATAAATTATAATACTGTGGTTTTATATGAATATCATTCCAGGAAACGGCAGACCAACTATGGACTGGTCAACAAGGATGAAGATTGCTATTGGATCTGCAAAGGGATTGGCATATCTGCATGAGGATTGTGAGTTTGCTGTATTTGTATAATTAATTTATGCTGAAAATCTGGCAAAATTATTATTTCATGATGTTAGATTTGAAATTTACTTCTACCACCCTAATATCTTTTTAGGTCAGCCCAAAATTATACATCGGGACATTAAGGCATCTAACATCCTTCTCGATAATAATTTTGAGGCAAAGGTAAATTTGATAACTTTTAAACTGCACTCCTCGATATATAAATTTGCAATCAGAGGTTCAAACTCCTCATTTATGTTTTGAATCTAAAGAAACATTGTACTCCCTGTTCATCTGCCTGCGCCGATGAGGCAGGCTAAACATGTTCTGCTGTGGGCAACTTAGCATATCTATAATTTATAAAGCTATGTATGATATAGCATACAAACAGCCAATGGATCAAAGGTCCTCTCATTTTAATGGTGAACAAGATGAACAGGTGGATTAATTAGGAACTCTCATTTTAATGGTGAACAAGATGAACAGGTGGATTAATTAGGAACTATGTCTCCTCCCTCTTTCAAACAGTTTGTGCATTAGAAGAGAAGGGAGCTTCCTCAGACCCCAAAGTGGTCGGAGGCTCATGTACCGAGCTTTCCTCTGTAGACGAAGGGACTAAAATGGAGTGCCATCTAGCATGAATGGTTAAATGAACTAAAAATTTGTTAATCTTCTCATGTGGCACTTCATAACCATGTAAATCATTTCTGTAAAACTCTTTTGTTCAGGTTGCAGACTTTGGACTTGCCAAAATTTCAACAGACACAGATACCCATGTCTCTACTCGAGTGATGGGAACCTTTGGGTAAGATTCATCATCATTTGTATTCTTTTCTCTTGAATCTGGTTATGAAGTGTTTTAATTGGGAAGTATATTTGCTTTTCTACAATCTTAGTGAATTTCCAAATTCATTCAACAGATACTTGGCTCCCGAATATGCTGCTAGTGGGAAACTCACAGAAAAGTCAGATGTTTTCTCCTTCGGTGTTGTGCTTTTGGAGTTGATTACTGGACGAAAACCTGTTGATAAAACTGAGTCTTTCACGGATGACAGCATGGTTGAATGGGTGTGTAGTGTACTGTACTTCAATGATGTTTATTTCTTAATACTATAGTATGTATAACTTTAGATATGAAAACATAGTATTTATGATACACAGGTTGTGCTCCTTAGGTGTCTAACTTTCCTGGGCTTGAGAGTGTTGTTAGAGGGGTGAATGTGTTTACTATTTTTGGTTGGCCTTCTATGTCATATTTGCATTTTTTTTTTCACTCTCTTTTTTTTTTTTTTCAGTTTGGAATTTTGGATGCTCTGTAACCCCTTTTTTCAGTTAGATTGGCAATTTTCTTCAGAAACAGTATTCCTTAAGGGTGTTTTAGAAACTTGGTAAACTAGCTATCTATATGCAGTGGGTCAGTTTTGAAATTGAAATTTTCTGGTACACTGAAAATCTGATTGGCTCTTATCCCCGGATTAACTAGTTCAGATTAGTTTCCGAATTTGTCTTAAATAACTGGTTTTCAATACAAAGTGTGTATTGAACTTGGGTGAGGCTGATTATAGTTTGCACTCATTGTCCAATTATTTATCAGAAATTTTGCATTTGATGGAATTGATGCTGCTGAAATGATATCTGGGATATTCTGCGATAAATAATTGAGATAGCAGTCTCATACTAAATGATTGTGTATATTATAGGCAAGGCCTTTACTCTCCCAAGCTTTGGAAAATGGCAACTTTAATGGACTTGTTGATCCAAGGTTGCAGACGAATTATGATCCTGATGAGATGACTCGAATGACTGCTTGCGCTGCAACTTGTGTGCGCCATTCAGCTAGGCGTCGGCCTCGAATGAGCCAGGTGAGTTTACCAAGTCTGAATATATGTTTTAGACTAGGCCCTCTTGTTTTTATATTTGATTGGATGTTTGTCTATCAAGTTTATGAAGCACAATACCTCCCAAGCAGACATCCATCTGCTTCTCTCAGACAAAAATATTGTCATGTTACAATATATTGCAAAGTATTATCATCAGGATAATCAGAGACATGATTTTATAGCTGATAATTTTTTGTAACTTCGAAATTCGTGATTCACCATACGTAAATGGATTTTGAAACCAAGATCCAATGCTTGGTTGTAACGATGGTGAAATGGCATTAAGCAGGTCGTTCGAGCTCTAGAAGGAAACATTTCTCTAGATGATCTATATGAGAGGGGCACACCAGGGCACAGCAGAGTTTTTGGTTCCTTTGAGAGTTCAAATTATGATGCTGGCCAATACAATGAAGACCTAAAGAAGTTCAGGAAGCTGGCACTAGAAAGCCAAGAGCAAGGCACTAGTGAGTATAGTGGACCGAGCAGCGAGTACGGTCAGCATCTATCTGCCTCAACCAGTTCAGGCCTGCAAAATACGCAAGAGATGGAAATGGGGAATGTGAAGGGTAGTAGCAACCATGGTTCTGGTGTGAACTCTCTTGATTGATGATTTCCATGTCTTAACAAAAGTGCACTCTCCATGAGCATTGTTGATACATGTATGTTGGTAGATTTTGCAGGTACAATGTATGAAATGGCTTGCTTGCTTATATTAGATAGTAGCCAAAGTTGCTTCATTTTTGTTTAATGATTTTCATGGTCTAACTCGTTTCACAAGTATGATCCCTGAATTATTTGTAAGCTTGATTCACTCTTCCAAGCTAACGTTGACTTAACTGAGAAGGCCTAACATTGGGATTCAAAAGAATTCAAGGATGTGGGCATGTTTCTGTATTTATTTGGTTAACTTTGTGATGATGCATCATATAAGCCTTCGCTTGTATTAAGCATTCTTGCTGCTCAATTCTCGTCGCTGTCGATGTTCGCGTCCTCATATTTCGTGCGTGTGTTAAGACAAAATCATTTTGTTTGAATGAAATTGCTATTGCAATGCACTAAAATTGATTTAGGCAATAATTTCACGGTCTTTTATAAAAAATAAGTGATGTTGTCAAATTAAGTCGTGGCATGGCAAGAAAAAAAATCGAGCAATGTGACAAGAAAAATCATCCTTTCATGATAGCAAGAGAAATGTTATTTGATTATAAAAAATAAGTAACTCGAAAATATGGCAGAAAAAGAAAAACAAAAGGATTTAATTTAAATGCATTATTAGTGTAAAATTTTTTACATAGACATCTAATTATAAATTACCACATCAGCAAAATTTTTTGATATAATCATCCACTATTTAAATGGTCATATAAATGGAAGATTTTGATTGTATTACAATATAAAAAAATTTTACATTGTTAGTACATCTAAATTAAACTCAAAACAAAAATATTTTTTTAAAAAAAAAATTAGAAATAACATTTCTTGTGAGACCGTATAGCTTATTGTGCTTTTTGTGTTAGCCAACGGATGACCAAACGTAAAGTGAGGTAAACATGCCAAAAGGCCACCGTAATTTACTAAACAAGTAATGGTTGTGCTGCTTAAGTTCAATTGAAGAAAAATTTGAAAATAACTTCTTTTAAAGGAAAAGTTAATTTAATTTTTATACAATACTAATATAAAAGATTTGTATACTATCATTAAATTATATATGATCATATTAATAAAAATATTTTTTCTTATAATGTACATAAAAAATTATACATACAATACACTAATGATATATCAAAATTTATCTCTTATATAATTACTACTACAAACATTTTGCGTTATTTTATCACTATCTGCAAAGAACGCTACTATATTTATGTTCTAAATTGACAACAAAATGTTGTCCTCATGTATGTAACCTTAGGAAAAGAAAAATCTAGCCATGTGATTAGTATTATGGCGTATATATGGTTACTATACTAAAAGAGTACAAGTGTACAACATGTGATTACAGTTAATTGAAGAATTAAGCGGACCACATCATCATATTATAAATAAATTTACATTTGTCAACATTGTGCAATTTTGCTCAATAGATATAAGCAAACCTAAGCTAAAATTGCACATAAAAAAATGTTATTTATACATGGATTTTACATACCTTTCTCGACATCTATCAATATATATATATATATATATATATATATATATATATATATATAATTGTTTTTTTTTTTGTATATGATAAGATAGTTACTAGTACATGAAAATATTTTAATTAAATTCATCATTTAAATAATTGAAATATATATTTATTAATATACAGTTCTCCATTTTTTTTACAGGTAAATTTATCATTTATATAACTAAAATTTCTACTTATTTATATATATGATTCTCATATTTCCAAAGAATTGTTCACAATAGTTATGAACAAAACTAATAGTACCAACACGAAAAAGAAAAAAAAAAAACTCAGTTAAAAGTGTATTTAAATTAAGAAGTTTGGGCATTTTGGGAAAACAAAAGAGTCAATTGCATTCTTATCTTAGCTGGCATCCATTGTTTAGTCAGGGGTATTCTGTTCCTGTTCCACTCCTGCACCTGTCTTTCAAAACTCTTGTCGCGCAGACACAGAGCACAAACCACATCGCAATCTCTGTGTTCCAAATTCGCATTTTTCTAGTTAAAGAACAGAGTTCCCCTCACTGTCTTTGATCCATGGCATCTCGACGCCGCATGTTGTTAAAGGTCATAATTCTCGGAGATAGCGGGTATGCTTATTATGCTTCTTTTTTCCATATATATTCTATATGTATATGTTAGTTTGAAAATTTTTTCTTTTGAATTTAATTAACAAATGGGGGATATCATAGCTACCCAGAAAGTAAAAATGAAAAGGGGTGTTGCATTTATCGTCGGAGTGTATAATTTTTGTTGAAAAGCGTCAATCTTTTGTTTGTTTTGCAAGCAAAAATTGAGGAGCATCTGATTTCTTGGATATCATAAGATGTTAAAGATTGGAGAAGGAGGAGGCAAAAATGGGAATTGAATTGATGACTATGTTTGGATTCTTGAAAACATAAGAGTTTTTTTTTTTATCAAAACATTTGTTTTTTAAAAGGAAACATTCATTTAGATTTAATAGATTTACAATTTTTTAAGAGGGGTTAGTTTGATATCATGCCTTTGCATGCCCATGTTTGAAAAAGCTTATGATGCCAGTTACATGCAATGTTTTGTTGAGTTTCATTGACCAATCTCTGTTTGCTAATGATAATTTATTTGATTTCTTTTCTCTTTTGGCAGGGTTGGTAAAACATCACTGATGAATCAGTATGCCCGAAACTTGGAATTTGGAATTTCTTTCAAAAATATTTTGTTTACTACTGTTACGAAGGGTCTGATGACTATTCTTTTGTTTGATTTGTGTTATCATGATCATTGTTCCTCCTCTCTGCGTGCAGGTATGTGAATCGTAAGTTTAGTAATCAGTATAAGGCTACCATTGGTGCGGATTTTCTTACCAAGGAAGTTCAGTTTGAAGATAGGTTGTTCACATTGCAGGTGAGACATACAAGAACAATGACTGTTTCTTTTTGGGTAAAAATATAAGAGTGTTCTCTAGTTATGATATAAATAACCCTGCCATTCTGCTTTGAACTGACCTATTGTGTTCATCTGTTTCACTATCAGCTTGTTTATTATCTAAATCAGTTTTCACATGGCTCATCAATTTATTTTGTATTAGCTCTATAAAAATTGCTTTCTCACATTCACTGGGTGGTTTATCATATTCTTCTTTTGCCCTTGCAATCCTTATGTCACTGTGTCTGCATTGTGGATTTTCTTGTAATTGGCCTCTTTGTAGATTAAAATTTCTGTTGATGATCTCCCAATCACATTTTAATGTGATTTTGAGAGGTATGATGTCTTTTGGCTAGTCAAGTGAAAAGTTTATTAAAAATAAAATAGAAACGAGAAGAAAATAATCCGGTTTCTTGACTCCTATGGTTCTTGTAGTGAAGATAATGTCTCTCTGATATATGAAATGATGACCATTGTGAATGATGTATGATGATGGTAGGGTCAAGTGCTTGGCACTTTCTACTGGATAAAAGATCAATGTCTGGCTCTATTTTTTATCATGCTATTCATTGAATGGTTCTATATTCCTCCATCTGTTTGAAGAATATGCAAGAGATAATCATCTTAGATTGACATGTTCTCAATGTACATGTAGATTTGGGACACTGCTGGGCAAGAGCGCTTTCAGAGTCTCGGTGTGGCTTTCTACCGTGGTGCAGACTGCTGTGTCCTTGTTTATGATGTAAATGTCATGAAATCTTTCGACAACCTTAACCACTGGCGAGAAGAGTTTCTTATTCAGGTGACTATATATCTTTCGCGTTATGGTATCGCCTTTGTTCATACAGAAATTCATGTAAATGGTTTCATTTTCAGGCTAGTCCGTCTGACCCTGAAAACTTCCCATTTGTTGTCTTGGGAAACAAAATAGATGTTGATGGTGGAAATAGCCGAGTTGTAAGTTACTTCTCTCCTTCTTATTGCTTAATGCTTATTGACACTTAGGAAAAATTTCTGAGTGTTAAATTATCTGTAGTGAATAGACTTTCTGCTAGAGTTGTGAGAAGATATACAGTACTTACTTTTTCTTATGTATATTCACCCTGTTCTGGGTTGTTTATTCTACATGTTTGCATGCATTACAATCTCTTTTGTCACAGATTTCTGAGAAGAAAGCAAAGGCATGGTGTGCTTCCAAGGGAAACATCCCATACTTTGAGACCTCTGCAAAGGAAGGATTTAATGTTGAAGCTGCTTTCCAGTGTATAGCCAAAAATGCACTCAAGAATGAACCTGAAGAAGAAATGTGAGTCTTCATGCATTCTTAGTTTTCTTTATGCATGTCATTATTCAATATTCAATTATTCACTAATGATTTATACGATTTTGTACTTTCAAAATAAAATGAATTTTGATTCCACTTTACCTTTAATCATCACAAGACTTAAGTGTGGTGTATTATGTTGATTTATATCAGGTACCTGCCTGACTCAATCGATGTTGGTGGTGGTGGAAGACAGCAGAGATCTACAGGCTGTGAATGTTGAGTAGAGAGAGCTCTCTTTGGACCAAAATACAAGCGCCCCAGAAATTGATTATTAGCCAGCTACGACTTTATTAACAATGTAAAACCAAGGACCAATTACGAATTCTGTTTTGTATCGCACTAGTGGGGTAGATGTCTGTCTTGTTTATTTTTTAATTTTTTTCTATTTATATTCAATGTTTGTGACAAATTGTCTGTCGAGTCAGGTCATGCATCCTGAAAATTGTTGTGTATGGTTGAGTTATGACATTGAAGTGTTAAGTATGATTTTAAATTATAGATTTAGTTTTGATTTACTTTCAACTTACAAATATTTCCACATTTTTTATCCATGTTATAATGATTGGACGAAGTTTTACAATGATTCTCAAGGGCCTAACACAACTTTTCTCTTTTATCTCAGACTTGAAAAATATTTGAAATAAAGCACAATATAGATAGAGTTTTACATAATTATTTAATTATTTATTGTTATATCATTAAAGTGTTTGATCTTTATAATGGGATAAATTTTTATATGTTGTCAGTATAAAATAATGTTATATTATTATTTAATAAAATTGTAAAAAAGTGACAAGTCATGATAGGTAGTAATTATTCACCATGATTTATTTATAATATCAATGCATAAAAATTAATTTTTTTTATAATTATTATTTCAAAAGTCATATTTATGATGATATATAATTAGTTAATAATATAAACCATTTAATCTCTTAAATTATATATTATCATATAATGTATGGTATTCCCCACCCTATTTTTGAAATTCTTTCTTCTGTTTAACCCTCCTCCTTGTTTCAAAGGTTCTCCATTTGATTTTCAAATACGGAAGATGCCAAACCGTGCAGGCAATTTCCCCCTTCGAAGAGTTGAATATCTCCTACTGGATTCCACCAAACTTCGAAATTTCAACACTTCCATTTTCGGCTAAAGGCTTTCAACACTGGGACCAATCGCAATTGTCACGTGCTCACAGCCACAAAACAAACTAGAAATATGACAATTCCATACACGGAGATGGAGGGAAAGAAATTGCTGTGTTTCTTTAAATTTATTATTAAAATATTATTTAATACATTATTAAAAATGTTTAAATTTTCAAATAATTATTTTTAAAATGGCACATAATAATATATCATTGATTAATCGTATAAAATAGTTTATACTTACACTATATATTTATTTTAAGTAGCAATTAATATGATCTAGCCGCACCGTTAATATTGAGTATAAGACCATGTACCTAAGTTTTCCTTTTTTCTTCTTTTTGGGATATGGTGCAACTACGTTAATTTAATATCTTTAATTTTAATTATTTTAATGAGACTGTGGGTTATATAAAGTGTTTTGTTCAATTTTCTTTTTGCCTCATAGTTTTATTCGAATTTAAAAAATTAATTATTTTTGGTCCACAATTTAAAATGTAAATGTATTGTAGAGCCGATAATACCCATGGTCTATTGTGGGCACGTGTTTTGCACAGAGAACTTAAGCTCGTTTTGTTTGTTTGAAAGCCCACAGAAAGGCCCAAATTCTCGTAGCCCATGGAGGCTTCTGGACGGTCACAGAAGCAACATCACCGCCACATTGTGGAACCTAATATAGCAAGCGCTTCCTCCGGAGGTTTAGGAATTAGGGTTTCAAATCAAAAAACCAAAAAAAAAAAGAAAAAAATTCACAAAATCAAAAATCACAGTCAGAACCTGAATCTGATTCTGATGGAGACCACCAAAGAACAACAGGGATTACTGCACAAGATCCTACCACCGCGCCTCGAAGACGCAGGTCTCGAAGATTGTGCCCTTCCACCGGAATCCATCCACCGAGCATTCCTCAAAGCCGCCTCCGCCGTGAAATCAAGCGCCGCCGCCATTTTCTCCGACGACGACGGCGGCGGCGCTGATTGCGTCAGTGACCCGTGGCCCGCCGCCGCCGAGGGAGCCTCCGACGCCGTGATCGGGATTGAGCTGGAGAACGAGCCACCGGGAGCCTGCGCCGTCGAGAAGGGATGCGATTCAGGCGGCGACGAAGTGAAGGTCACCGGCGCCGGCGACGTGGAGGAGGTTGGGGATGAGGTGGTGGTGGGAGAAGGAGTGAAATTGGGGGAAGGCGAAGAACCTTGTGTGGATGAGTTGCAAGGTTTGGGTATTGAAGAAGATGCGAAGAAGAATAAGAAGAAGAATGGTGATGAAGAAAAAGAGAAGGAACCTACTTTGGCTGAAGGCTATGTGTGAAATGCTGAAATGAAATCCTTTTCTGTTTTGTTTTGGGGTAGCTTTTTTTTGTTCTATGCCCAATTTCTTAATTTCCTGCTACTAAAATTGTACTAGTTTTGTTGTTGTATATTAGGGTGTTCGTAACAAATAGTATCTTTCTTCAGATTTCAAGGTGGATTTTCTTTTTCTGAGATTTTTTATTTCAGAGATTAACCCTTTGATTATCAACCAATTCAGGTTTGTTTTTTGTACAATGTATAGCACCTTTGTTGATAACAAAAGCTGGGGTGAAGGGGAACCTTATATTATGGAATGGGGATAATGTAAGTTTGATAGTTTTCCAATATCCCTTGAATTGTTGATATCATACTCGCCCAATTTGCATTAATATCCATGCAATAACCAATATTAATGTAAGGGACTGGAGAGAACATTTATGTTGATGCCTATAATAAACAATTTGCGTCTATAACAGATCATAATCTTCCAGGTCTAATATCCATCAACTTGTATGGAAAACAATTTTAGGGTCGCACACAGGAACTCATGAGGTAGTTATAATTATGAGTTTTGCTAACCAATAGGTATTGATTAAGGCATCAATAAAAGCAAAGTTGTAAAGTTTTCCATGCTTTGAAATCTTCAAAATTTTACATTCTCAATAAAAATTTTCCTTTATTGGTTCCCAACTATAAGAGATGATAATGTGCCTAGCTCTTAGCAATGTGGCCGGGAAGCAATTTCTGGAAACAGACATATAGCTATTTCTGGGTTCTGTGTTCCATTGCACTACCAGAATGTTTTTCCTATCTAGACGGTACAATCTGAACCTAACATAACGAAATAAGCTTTTACACAAAGCTAATATATGTTATAGTTCAGCAAAGATACTTTCCAATGTAGATGGTAATATGCTAAAAGTTGTCACACGATGAAGATGAACTGAATCAAATTTTACAAGTGGTAAAGTACGAATATGGCAACATCATCATGCTCCCACAGTCATCAATGTTCCATATCTTAAAAATTATTAATCGATGGTAATGTAACTGAATGCTGGCTACTCAATCTTATGTCGATAGTTCAATGACGGCATAAATTAAACCAAGGGAGTCAACAGCGGCTTTCCAAGGAAGTGAGCCTCCAAGTTTCCAAGGGCAAGGTCAGCCATCGCAGTTCGAGTTTCTACGGTGGCGCTTCCAACATGAGGCAACAAGACAACATTTTCTAACCCAAATAGCTCTTCAGGGACATGAGGCTCATTTTCAAACACATCTAGCCCAGCCCCACCCAAGCGACCTTCAAGTAGTGCAGAGACCAGCTCTGGCTCATCAACATGCTTGCCTCGCCCGATGTTGATTAGAACACCCTTGGGACCAAGCGCATTAATGACCTCCCGGTTGATGATGTGGTGAGTTTCCTCTGTAAGAGGGCAAGCAACAACCAATACATGGCAGTTGGAGGCTAACTCAACAACGCTTGGGTAGTACTTGTATTTTGAGCCTGGTTTTTCATGTCTGGAGTAGTAACATATTGAACAGTTGAATCCTTCAGCTCTCTTGGCAACTGCCAGGCCAATCCTTCCTAGCCCAATAATGCCAACGGTTTTCCCAGAGAACTGGAAGGAAAATACACAATGTAAAAATTAATTTGCTGTTGGTAAAAGGAGGGCAAATACTAAAAGAGAGAATGTACATAAGTATAAAGCAGATTTTAACGAGAAGAATCTGATGCAGGTAAATCTGAAAGATTGAAGCTCGGCACTTCTTATGACATCATGATAGATAATTGGCATCCAATTTTGTATTTGGTTTTTCAACACCATTCTGAAAGATACAAATTGTCAGGCAAACTCTACCTATGTATCTTGTAAAAGAGGTGATGAAGACAAGGTAACATAATAGAACACAGCTATGTTTCACATTAATTGTCCTTCAAAGTACATGTGGGATTTTGTCTTGATATAAGAAAAATAGGTTCTGAGATGCTGATAAAACAAACTTCATTGTATCTTTCAGTATGCTGAGCGAAGCTAAGTAGGAAATGCAACTGGGCCTCTGGCAGTCTCTTAAATATAGTGTTCAGCTTAGCACTATATGTTTCTTATACAATTCTCCTCATAGCAACACAATTGTGTGAAAAGAGCAGCTAACACTGATAAGAATCCATGGGCACCGGCCTCCATAAAATCCATGTCAAGCACACAAAATGAATCTAAAGTAAAGTGATATAAAATAAAACTTGGAAGAATACATAAAAACTTTACATGAATTTGTTGTATGGCCATATTGGTATACTTTGGTAGGTCGAAGAGAAAGAAGCTGAAAAGAGGATGAACAGCATCTGTTTCAAAGAATAGGAACAGATGCTCCTGTTTAGCAAACAAGGCTAGTTCATGTTTTTCAGAATGACTAGTTAATGTCTTTCAGAATGATCTGCGTAGCTTGGTTTTCTCCTGGCACGTTTCTGAAGCAACTAAGCAAATTCTCTCAATATTGTGCTCCCAGAATGAAAAAAATCTGAGCAAGGACTACCAAATTCAGAGAAAAATAGGCAGCAAATGACACCTACTCTGACTAAATATATCGGAAAAGAACACAGACACTTCTCCGAGACTCTACGTATGACATAAAGTTAAGATACTTTATTTCCAAGTATGAAGTAACATCATTCCCCAGTGCCCTTTTTTGCTCCTTTAAATTTGTGACAGTGCACTCATCAAATAAAGACTTTCTCATCCGAGGGTCAGAAAAATGAGGTGCTTACAATGCTCAAGCTCACAGGAGCAATTCCCTTACTCAAAACAGTTTCATCTATAGACTCACTGTTGAGAAATTCTTATATGCTCTTGAAGAGATACATTTTTCTTGCTCTGATACATCAATCATCTCCCACATTAGTTATGTGAGCCACGCCTGTCTCCTTAGCAACCCACTACCCTCTTCCTCTCTTACATAATTAGTTTATTAATCACTTTTAAAAATTTAATTTAAGGAGAAAAAGGTGATCCATGGAATTGGTTTGAGAAATAACGAATAGATTACAGCAAGATAAATGTCTTGATCCAAGTGCATATAAGAATTTCTCATGCTACAGAAGTTGTGTGAGGAAATTATTCAAACACACACTATCAAGAAACACAGTGCACTCAACCTTAAACTACTTGTGACCAGCAGTGGGGACGATGCCTACTCACACCCTAATGATCACACACACACACTCAAACTAAAAAAATGAATTAATACAACTTTCATGTTAGAGTAGCCGAAACCCAAAATTCTTGGAAATTTCCAACAATGAGCCAAGTGAGAAATCACGATAGTGAACCAGATGCCACATCTTTAATGGGTCTGAGTGTTAGCACTTATATGTTCACTTATATCATTATATGTTCCTCCTCACTTAGCCTATTCCTAATCAACATATACTTCATCACTTTGAAATTACAAGGCATTTCATACTTAAGAACACAAATCATTGTCACATCAGAAAAGAAAAGAAAAGAACACAATCATTGACCAATTACAATTCAAAAACCGAAATCAAACAGCGTTAGGGTTACTACCTTAGTGGTCAACTTGTAGTCACCTTTCTTCCACATCCCGCTCCTCACGTACCGATCGCACTCGCAGATCCTCCTCAGAACCGCCAATATCAACCCAATCGTCAAATCCGCCACCTCATCGGTCAACACATCGGGCGTATTCGTAACCCTAATCCCCTTCTCCTTACACTTCTCCAAATCGATCTTGTCCACTCCGACGCTGAAGCTCGACACGATCTCCAGCTTCGGAAGCGCGTCGATCAGCGCCGCGTCGGCGCCTGCGCTCGAGCTCGCGACGATGGCGCGTATGGAGGCGGCGTGGTCACGGAGGACCTGCGCCCTCTGCGCGTGGTCCCAACCGCGGAAGAGCTTGTAGCGCTTGTCGAGCTCTTGCTCGAGGTAGGGCATGACTTTTGCCACGAGGAGGACACTGATGGATCCCATTTTCGGGGAATTAGGGTTAGGGTTAGCGTTTGGAGATTGGGAACTGCACAGGGTGAGTGGTGATTGCTCTGAGACACTGAAGTGACGAGTGTGGAAGCTCCATGCAGATAAAGTTATAGTGGCCGGGAGGACAACAACAATAGTACGGTACTGATAACAAAATTAGGGCTGATTGATGGGTACGATAGAATAAGGTCCGATAAAATAAGAATTGATAGTGTAAAATTTGATAAAAATTTAATATTATATAATATTTTATATGTTATTATATAAGATATTATATTATATAAAATATAATTAAAAATATTATAATAAATATAATTTTTTAAATATTAAATTTAAAATTTAAAAATTAAGATAATTATTTAAATATTTATTATAATTATTTTAATTATTTTTATTATATATAAGTATAATTTTATATTAAATTTATTTATTTATTTATTTTTAATATGTTTTATAAATACAAAAAGTATGAGAGAGAGAAAAATAAAGAGGGATATTAAATATTACTTATTATTATTTATATATTTTAAAAATAAATTTTTATTTTTATATTTTTATATTAGTTTGAATACTTATTTTGTAATTATTATTTTTAAAAATATTTATTTATTATTGAATATTTTTATTAAATAATATTATTTTTTGTTTATATGTTTTTATTATTTATTTAATAATTATTTTTTTAATAAAATATATTAAAAATAAAAAATAAAAAAACTCTTATATATCAAAAGTTAATTAGGCCTAATACGATTTCTCTAAGTTGGATTAAGTTATCCATCATTTTAACGTATAAGAAAGATTTAATGGATAAATTTATATAATACGTTAACTACACCAAACAATAAATAAGATCATAACGTATTATATTACTTTATCCTATCATGCCTTACACCTTTATTATTGTTATCAGAATTATTATTGTGTGTAATAATTCTCATATATTACCTTGAAACAATAAATAGGTAATAATTCAATTTTTAACGATAGGAGTCTTTTTTTTTTTTTTTTTATATGTGATAACTACAGGAGTTTTATTAGCCCAAATATATTACTGTTATTATTATTATTATTATTATTATTACGTGTAATGAATTTATGGTGCATTTATTTGGAATATTTTGAAAAAAAAATATTTTTATTAAAAAATTAGTTTTCATATATTTAGATAATTTTTTAAAAATAATTAAAATCTAAAAAAATCTATTTTTCAATTTTTTTGTAGAAGTTGAAAATAGTAGCTTCTAAAAAAAAAAAAATCAACTTTAGCTTTTTTAATTTTTTAATTTCAAAATCACTTTTTTTTTTCAAAATCTGAAACAAACACACTCAATATATCGTTCATAAAAAATAATTTTAGTACATCACTTTGAAATAATAAATAATGATAGTTTAACTTTTAACTATAGTATAGGGACAAATGAACAAAAAAAATTTATAGGACAGGAAGAAAATAATATTATTGTTTACATATATTTATATGTCAATTATCTTATATTTATTTAATTTTTTTCCATTTAATTATGATTAGTTTTATCTATTTTTCATATAAGAACATATAGATTTGGTAGCTTCACACTGTTTGTATAATTAGATATGGATTTTTGACACATTGTAAAAAATTTTTACATAATCATGTAATCATAAATAGTTATATTATTAAAAATATTTTACTCTTACCATTAATCATCTCAAAAATTACATGGAAGACAATATCTGATTGATTAATAATATAAAATACTTTATACTGATGGTATACCAAAATTATTATAAAGTAAGGCTGACTCACCTAATCAATCTTTTACTTATATATTGCCATTACTTGGATTCAATTCTTAGGCTCTCCACTTAATAGGTTATCTGTAAGTACCTCTAAAACTACTCAATGACTCATAGGCATCCCTTGATCTCTTAACTCTAGATTGGAATGAGTCTTCTTCTTAATCTAAATTTTTTTATAATAAAAAAATAAAATTAGTTTATTTAAATATTAATTTTATCACTTCACATCTATATGAAATGATAAATTTTTTTAGTAATATGCACCACGCCGCCCATCTTTACTAGTGAGGGAATGACATTATGTTGATTTTGTAGTAAACATTTATTTTAATTTTGAAAGATACATGTGATACCAAATAAATAATTGACAGTTAAATGTGGTCATGTTAACTCATTTATTCATCTTAGTTATAGTGTCATCCCCAAATGTCTTACTTGGCACATAATTTGCCTAAGTTGGCCATTATCTCCACTTAGAACTCCATGTGGAGAGTTGAAAAGTGTTAAAGTTAAGGGGAAATGAGAAGACAAACATGAAGAAGGAAAAATTGGGAAAAAAGAAATATAGGATTATATTTAAAATGAAGACCTTAGCTTAATTCCCATATGGATCTTGTATTTGACGTTTGAGAAAAAAATTTGTCATTTGGCATCAATAGTAATTGTTCATGTGGTAGTGAGGTTAATTGGTAAAATAAGGATTGCTTGTAGAGTTTAAATAAAAAGTCTCTATTAAAAAAGCTCATTGAGACTCATCTTCTTAAAGAAGCTACTGCAAATAAAACATGCAATCGAAATACGAGCAAATCATTTATCATTTGTCATTTCCCATTGGTGCCAGGCTTTCTTAACATGTTTGCATTATTACTCAATTACTTTTGGGTTTTTCGAAAATCTCTATACCACATAAATTTGTTTGCGTATTGTTTAGTGCATTTAACATTTTCAAACATGCGAGGTCTTTGAAGTTGAAGAACACTATTTGGGTTATGTACCATCATACTTTTACTTTGTAGATTAGTTTCACTATATCTATATTCAATCCCTGTAATGGGGTGAAATACACTAAAGTGTTCAAAATCAATCCACCTTGTCCAAATCGAAAATTGATCCCAAAAAAATTGAAAATCAATCAAAATTGAAATAAATAAGTTTGAATTGATTATTATTTTATGAAAACAGATTGGTTCGATTCAGTCGGTTTTAGTTTCTAAAATTGAACCAAATTAAATCGAACCAATAATATATTATATATTACTTATCTATATCTATATTTATATAAATATATATAATTTTTGTTCAAACTTTTATTATTTGCTTAACTTGTTAATATTAGATATCAATATAACTTTTAATAATTAATTTAGATTTTATAATTATATAACCTTATTAAAAAAAACTAATGATTAATCTAATTTAACAAAGTTAAAAGTTATTTTTTTTTTTATGTTTTATACAACTTTTAATAAAAAACCAAAAATTGAATCAAACTAAACTGACTTAAATCAATTTGGTTTGGTTTAATTTTTCAAATATAATCAAACCGAACCGAACCGAACCGAAATAAAATTTCTTGTTTGGATTAGTTAGGTTTTTGTCTCAAAACTAAACTAAACCAAACTGTGAACACCCTAAAATGCACCCATCATTTTTCCTAATTCTAACAAAAAATAAAAAATAAAAAGATGAGAGCATTTTACAAGTTTGTTTAATGGTGTTCTGGACTAGGATATTGGAGCACATATCAAGGTCTAAACGTTGAAGCCCACTTAATATTATGGGCCAACATGGGCCCAAATTGGGCATCATACGATGAAGGGCCAAGGCACAACTCGAAACCTACTCAGGGGAAGCACTCAGTGGTGTGAAACGAGAAGTTCAGGCCAAACCTTGGTGAGAGAAGAAATCGCGCGCATCGCCAAGGTGTGGTTGCGTATCTTGGTTTCACTAGTGGGCAAAAGTCATTGAAAGATCCTGAGGCTATTTCTGAGTAGCACAAGGTGCTCCTATTCATCATCATCCATTTCCACCTATAAATAAGTGATCAACCTCAACAATTAGGTACACATACACCCTCTATATGCTCGTATCTATAGATCTTTGCTAACTTAAATATTAGAGTCCTTGCAGGTACACCCCCTACCTCCATGGAAGTCCAATCTCAGCCTTCTAACAACTGAGCCAAAGCAACCTTAGGATCCTTCTTGAGTTTGGAGTTTCCCTGTTTCCAAATTCTGACAACCCACCTTTGAATATTGGCACCGTCTATGGGAACTTGAGGTTGCTTTTCATCATTCCATGGCATCTCCAATCACCATGTCAACTCATCAAAGGTAGGAACGCGTGGCAGCACACGGTCTCACAAATAACCAGCAACCACGCCTCCAAGAGCAGGTGGATAGCCAACAACTTCCAAGTCAGCATTGGATGCCAGGGATCACCATAACGCGCAGAACTTAGTAGCCCATCACTTTTTCATACCCGCTCTGGGTAACATCCTAGTATCTGGGGTGGAGCTACAACCTTGGAAGAACCCTGTTCCCTTCACAGAAATGGCATCCATCATGCGGGACCAAGCCATCCACATTTGAAAGCTGGAGTAGAACCTAGAGTAGATGCGAGATATTGAAGATGAGAGATAAAGTTGGGAGCGATATCGCTGACAACATAGAAGCCAAGACTATGATGAGCCTCAACATTATAGGGAGCACGGCTACAGTGAGGAAACCAGACCTCCGAACTACTTATCACTATCGAAATGTCGAAAGTGTAGCTTGGAGAGGACCCCGGAGTGAACATGCATGCTACCGTACGGAGCGCTCCGAATCATGGTGCTCTCGAGTAAGGAGTTTGGATTGGCAGTTGAGGCACCATTCAAAGTGATATGAGGTTTTTGAGGATGACAATGAAATGCCATTCTCTGACTATATTATGGGAGTTCTGCTTCCTAAAAGGTTCAAGCCTCCATCTGACATGGAGCCTTATGACGAGAGCACCAACCTTCAAGAACACATGGATGCCTTTAAGCCAACATCACCATCCATTAGGGAATGACATTATATTGATTTTTGAGTAAACATTTATTTTGGATTTTTATAGATACATGTGGTACCAAATAGGATTTTGAAAGTTAAATGTGATCATGTTAATTTATTTGTTCATCTCACTTATAGTGTCATCCTAAAATGTCCTACTTGGTGCATAATTTGCCTACGTTGACCATTATCTCCACCTAGAAATCCATGTGAAGAGTTGACATGTATTAAGGTTTGGGGGAAATGAGAAGACAAAAATGAGGAAGGGAAAATTAAGGAAAATGAAATATAGTATTATATTTAAAAAGAAGACCTTAGCTTGATTCCCATATAGATCTTGCATTTGACAGTTGTAAAAAAAATTTGCTAGTTGGCACCAATAGTAATTATTTACATGGTAATCAGGTTAATTAGTAAAGTAAAGTAAAATGGTGATTGCTTATGTGCCCAGATAAAGTAGAGGGTAATTTATCCATTTTGATATGTCCCCATCCCATCGGCACGCTTGCCCATTTACTGCACATGTAAGCTACATCTCTTTATAATTATTAAGTGGTCCAAATTCCATTTTTCGTTCACCTTTTAACTCCACGTACCTAATTGCAATTAGAATTTGGTTATTATTTCAGTATTATCAACTTAAAATCTTCTTAAAAAAATGGTCTTTCAAAGCTGTTTCTAACTGAAGAATAGGATCGAACCTTAAGCCCTTACAAATCTTTGTTCTTAGGGGAAAAGGATGCACAAGTGAAGGGCTTAGGATTTGTTCCTGTTCTTTAGTTTGGAATGGCTTTTAAAGACTAGTTTTTTTTTTTCTTTTGGGGGAAGATTTTAAGTTGATAATAATTAGATAATAACTAAATTCTAATTGCAATTAGGTATGTAGGGTTAAAAGGTGAATGAAAAATGGAATTTGGGCCACCTAATAGTTATAAAGAGATGTAGCTTATGTGTGCAGTAAATGGGCAAGAATGCCAATAAGGAGGGGATACATCAAGATAGGTAAATTGCTCCCTATTTTGTCCAAGCACAATAGTTATCACCTAGTAAAATAAGGATTGCTTGTAGAGTTTAAATAAAAAGTCTCTATTAGAGAAGTTCCTCGAGGCTCATCTTCTTAGAGAAGCTACTACAAACAAAACTTGCATTCAAAATATGAGCAAGTCATTTATCATTGTTCCAAATTTTCTTAGTATGTTTGCATTATAGCTAGTTTTGTGGTACACTAATTTAAATATGGTGTATTACACGCCATTTAAGTTTGACTAGGAAATGGGGAAGGAGTTGCTCACTGTGGCATTTAGACACATTTCAAAAATGCAATTAAATGCATTTTGAAAATGTGGCTAAATGCAAAATTGGGAGAGTACATTTTTCCTCATCACAACAATAAGACCAATAACCTCAAAACTAACATGGCAACAATAAGACTAGTAATTCACAACATGCAGATTTAGGATCTAAGTGCATTTACAATTGAAGTAATAATAGTAGATTTGTTAAAAGCCTTAATACCACAAGGCACATAAAGCCATTCCCTTGCAGCTATAATGGTTTGGCCATGTTTGACATGGCAATGGCGCTCCCTACCATAGCCATATCCAAACCATGAGGCACATCAAGATCTCGATTTCTCCCAATATCCTTACATTTGGATCTACTCCATTAACATTTGACAAATGATTTTTTAAAAAATAAAAAATAAAAAATAAAAATTGTTAGCTTCTAGCTTTTCTTTTTAGCAGTTGGCAACATTTGAAGCACCTCATGAATGTAACTATTTATTCCAGACCAAGGATTTGTTTGGGAGATTTATTTGTGATGACAATGAATAGTCAATAATAGAATAAAATAGAAAAGAAGGAAATAGAGTAAATATATGCATGTTATACCCTTGTATGGAAGTTTGATAGAGGAAGGGAGAAGAGATTTGGTACTCTTGTTTAGGAGTTTAATAGCTACTAATGGAATGAAAAAATAAAATAAGAGTAATGTTATCACCAAACTATTGTTGTCCCTTTTATACCCTCCATTTTGAAGGGACAACAATTTTCACTGTTTTGATGACAACAAGGAGTTCCTTAAGTCATTCTTGACCCTTCTATTCCCTCCTAACCAATATCTGCAAACACAAATTTTATCAAAGTTGCCACACCATCCCATGCCACTCCATTAGTTGCCATGCATCCAAACACTACCTAAATAAGCAATCAAAAAATTTTGGAAATAAAAAGTGATGATCCATTCCAAACCTAAAAGCAACTCATGAATATTCATTCTAGATCTAAATGTAAATGAGTCATTCCACACACAAAGATCAATATTGCAATGGTGGCGTTAATTGAGGTACCCATCACCGAACTCCCTGGTGGATTACAACTTCAAATTTGTGGTGACCACCAATAGTGAGCAAAGGTCGATATTCGTTGGCGCCCATGGCAGGGTGAGCTCTGACTGCCGAAGGCACAATACTATTAGAACTGTGGGTGATGTGGCCATTAGTTTGTGAGAGAAAGATGTGATTGGTACCAGCTTTAATCTACACCATTTAATATTATCAATTCTCACAAACAATTTGGATCAGTCTAAAGTACATGGTAGACCACCAATTTTAAATGATGCACCACACACCACAATTAATATAGTGTACCATAAAATGAGCCTTGCATTATTACTCAATTGCTTTTGGGCTTTTAGAAAATCCCTCTATCACATAAAGTTGTTTGCATATTGTTTAATGGGTTTATCATTTTTAAATGTGTGAGGTCTTTGAAAGTGAAGAACACTATTTGGGTTGTTTACTATCATGCTTTTACTTTGTAGAATAGTTTCACTATCACTACGTTCGATCCCTTCAATGGGGTAAAAGCATTGAGAGCATTTTACAAGTTTGTTTAATGGTAAGTTTAAGTTATGATTGGCTTAATATGCAAGTGAACTAAGGTCTATTAATAACATTTTTTTAAAAATAAAAATACTATTTTAACCTTTTCTTATATTCTTTAATAACTCTCTTATTCAATAATAACAAAAAACCTTTTTGTTCAAATGACTTAAGGTCTGTTTGGCTTAATTTTTGGGAGAAAGTCTTTTAAAAGAAGGTTTTTTTAGAGAAATTACTTTTAAAAGAATGATTTTTGTTTGGTTTGAATATATCAAAAGTAAGTTTAGAAGAATGAATTTTATTTGGATAGGATAAAGTAAAATTACTTTTGGTTGATGTGAGTGTAATAGTAAAATTCCTTTTCAAAATTTTTTTTTCTAGAATAAAAAGTAACTTTAAGGATACTTTTCCCAAAAAGCTTTTTGGAATTTCAAAAAGCTTTTTAAAAAAAAAAAATCTTTACATACCCAAATACATTAGTTACTGTGTATTTTTATTTTTATTTCAATAAAAGACCTTCGAGCCTTCCCAAAAATATATTCAAACAGACATTTAAATGACTCAAATAGTCAAATAAGATCTAAAATTGTAAAGAATTTATTTTAAATAAAGAACAAAATTTTAAAAAATTAAAAAAATGAATTGGCATTTTTTTTGGGGGATCGAATTGGTTTTTTATTTTTTTGGGTGAGTAGTAAATTGTCCCTATGTTTTTTAGGTCATTTGAATTGACACGTTAATCCGCCCACTAGTGCGGACAGGACTTAGGGTGGCATTTTATGATAACCCATTTAGAAAGCACCCCAACCTAATGCGGGTTGCTTTTCGACCGAAAAATAAAAAAAATCCGGCTTGTTTATGATCAAACCCATTGCGGATTACACACCTCAAAGTTGGTAAAAACTCATCAACATCAAGCCGCTTATACGACGTTGATTGCCAAGGAAATAAAGGAATAAAACCACTAGGCAAAGTTGACTGTCCCTAGAGAGATTCTTCTCTTTGCCTGGAACATTGGTACAGGAAAATATATTTCGAAGGGGATACTCATGGATTGTTGAAAAATATCAAGCAAGGTACAAAGGATACTGAATCTTATATTCGGATCGAGGAGCCTCCTGATTCTTTAGAAAATCAAGGCCAAAATTCTTTGATTTGTGAATAGAATATGATTTAATAGAACACTTGTTATTTTTTATATATAACAATATAATGAAATATTTGTTTTCTTCTGCGCAAGTGACCTGAAAAATAGTCACGAAAAATTTAAAACAATCTAAAGGTGGTATACTCGCCTGTTAGAATCACTGCGAATAAATAATTTTCTTCATGGAAACTGAGGAATTATTGGTAGTTACTAGTTACACATGCATTTATACGCTCAATTGAATGCTTCAATTTCAATTTTCAACGGTTTCCCATAAAAAATAAAGGCTACAATTAAAAACACATTAAAATAAATATTTATCAGTTGTTGATTTTTTTTTCAAAAAAAAAAAAAATCCCCCCCCCCCCTGGAGGGGGGTATTTTCGGGTGGGAAATTGAACTTCAATTTAAGCATTGCAAATGATTCTCATTTGGCAAATTAATTAAGGTTTTTTATTTATGTGTTTTGTGGTTACAGCTGCTTTACCAAGGAAACTAAACTAGTTCCTCTAAATTGCACTCAACACTTTAGAAAATAAAATATGTAATTATAGCCATTGGTCGAAAAATTAATGCTTTAAAATTTTATATGATACATGCACTTGTAAAACATATCATAAATGTGTATTGATCATTTTTCTTAATTATCTCATCAATGACTATAACCATGCCCTTTAATCTCTAAAATACAGGGTAAAACTTCAGAGGAATCAAATTTTAAGATTTAATCCTAAAAGCTGAACTATATTTAAACACAAATGAATTGACTTGCAAGTGTCACTGCAGCATTAAGTTTGCATAACGCTAGAAGTAATAAAAACTTTATACGGATAATAGCTATGTGGATCTCAAATAAGCTTTCTGTTATGTTATGTTTTGTTTTTGTTTTTGTTTTTGTTTTTTTTTTGTGGTTGGTTGATGCGGCACAATTTGCTAATTCAAATAAATGAGATTAGAATGTGTCATAAGGAACTATAAAACTTGAGCACAAACTAATGAACTATATCATTATATAACTTCATCTCAAATTAATAAAGAAAGGTTTAGGAATGCCCAGCTCAACATTTTTCAGCAATGACAGGGTGGAATATTTATGGCACCCTATAAGGGTGTCATCATATCTAATAAATGTGTATTGATAATTTTCTTAATTTTCTCATCAACAACTATAACTATGCCCTTTAATCTTCAAAATTGCAAGGTACACTTCAGAGGAATCAAATCTTAAAGTTTAATCCTAAAGCTGAACTATACTTAAAACACAAATGGATTGACTTGCAAGTGTCACTGCAACATAAGTTTGCATAGCTCTAGAAGTAGTAAAAACTTAATATGGATATCACAATTTGCTTTTTTTTTTTAAAAAACAAAATTGTTGAGGTTATGTGGACTCCTTTTTAATGGGAAATTTTTGCATGATCATGAAACACTTAGGTGAATTGTATTCTATTAAATAATAAAGTGATATTTCAACATTAATTATAATAAAATCCACATTTTTATTTGAAATATTACGTTAAAATTGGATGGAATACAATCCACCTAAATGATCCATGATTGTGCAAGAATTTCTCTTTTTTGATATAACATAATTTGCTAATTGAAATAAATGAGACTAAAATACTCTTTCTATTTTAGAACAATTGTCAAGTTTTTTTTGATATTTTAGAGTTTCAGAATATTTGTTAATTTAGAATATTAATATAATTTTTTTTTGGTAATACCCTTAGTTTAATTGTAGTAATATTAATAATCACATGCAATCCTACCAAAGAGAGTATTGTAATATTAATTACAGTAATGAAAGTATGTTTTTTCATATGGGATAATTTCATCCACTTAATTTATTTTGTATCATTATCAAGACTATTTATTATTTTTCTTAATTTATGTATTAACCCTTAATTTGTCTGTTATTTTAAAACGAATGAGCATCTCATAAGGACCTAACTTTAAAACGTCAGCACAAACTAATGAACTATATATTATTAAATAACTTCATCTTAATAAAGAAAGGTTTTGGAATGCCCAACTCAAAATTGTATGCAGTGACAGGGTGGAATATTCATGGCATGCACCCTATCATGGTCTCATCAAACCTAATAAAAGACTCAAGGGATTTGCAGGTGGCATTATAGACAAAAACGGAAAAAAAAAAAAAAACCCGTAGAATTTGATAAATATAAAGGTTTTGGACTTCACAAGCAGTAAAATAGTTGTACTCCAAAGTTGAAAATTGAAAACATCTTACCTTAATTCTTCAAAGTGAGACATCTACACCGTCCAGTGATGGAAGAGAGAGTGATGTTGTGTTATTGTAATTGCCTAGGCATGCATGTCTGTCTTCCCTGGTCTTTAGCAAACTTTGACCCTCAAATTAGAATCTCAACCATCCAATTACCCTTCACATAGTTACAAAAACAGATTCCCCCTTAACATATTATATAATAATAATAATTAAAAATTTGTTTCTCCCACTCTTAAACCCATCTCATTTTCTAACAACATGCACCCCACGTTCAACGAACCCAGCTCAAAAAAGAAAAAAGAAAGAAAAGAACTAACACAAACCCCATCAAACAATCACCTCCAACCTTTTGTCAAACTCTCAGAGTCCTAAAAAACCATTTACATTTAATTTGCAACTCTGGCTTCTTCCCTTGGTATTATCCTTCTCTCTAATGAAGGAACAAACTTAGTTTTTTTGTTGTTTTAATTGTTTCCCTTTCCTTCTAATCTCTCCCTAAAGGGACCTGAACACTCCATGTTTTGTTCATGCTTGTTCATCCCTTTAGAAATTTTCCTTAGAAGATATATACATTTTTTTGGTTAAACCTCAGGAGATATATATTAAAGAAAAAGAAAGAAAGAGAGAAAGAAAATGGTTAAGGCACTGGAAAAGGAGCAGGAAAGTTACAAGTCCAAACTATTCCATTTCAAAGGGATGTTTGAGAGCACAGGCAGGCATACAAAGAGTTTGAGCATTGAGAGTGCTAGCAAATTAGAGGCTTCAGAAGAAGATCCCGTGTCATCAAGAAGTCAAGGTTCAAGACCTCTAAATGATTTGGATAAGGGTCCTATTAGGCCAAGGGTTGTAAGCAGGGAGGAAATAGAAGCCAAAGAAATCAAAGAGAAGCTATTGCAAGGTAAAACATAATCATCATTTAGGAATACACTTTCCTATGATATGATTCAATGCAAAAGCTCTATGCCTTATATCTATGAACATTGTTTCCATGCTAAAGAGGGACATTTAACATAATCATCCGATTTATTTATAAACTCTGTCAATCAATGTCTTTTATTTTCAAACCCTGCGGATGCCATGCATTGGATTTGTCCATAACTTTAATGTGGATGGGTTTAATTCAGATATGGAACAGATGAAGGAGAGATTTGCAAAACTGCTATTGGGTGAGGATATGTCCGGTGGAGGAAAGGGTGTTTCATCTGCATTGGCATTGTCAAATGCATTCACAAACCTTGCTGGTATGTTTAACCCCTTGCTTTTCTTTCTCCTTAAGCTAAGACATGGCATTCTTTCTATACTGCTTGAATTATCATGGACAAATACTGTGCTGTGCCTTTCATTTCTCAGGACAGCTTGATAGCAGAGATGTTTCAAATAATTCACTGTTAGTTCTCTCATTCTTTTCTTACTGAGAATGCAGCTTCTATTTTCGGCGAACAAAAGCGCCTAGAGCCAATGCCACTTGAAAGGAAATCAAGATGGAGAAAAGAAATCGATTGGCTTCTATCAGTCACTGATTACGTTGTTGAAATGGTTCCTTCACAACAAAAGTCCAAGGATGGCTCAAGCATGGAGGTAACCCTCTCTCCCCTGGCCTTTCCCATTCTCCATATCAAAATTGCTGTATGATTGAACCTCATATTTGATTGAATAGATTATGACGACACGGCAAAGAACCGATCTCCACATGAATATCCCTGCCTTGCGAAAGCTTGATATGATGCTTATTGTAAGTTCTCTAGTTAACCTTGTCTAGCCTCTCATACCTGAGCTAAACATGATCATTATTATTTTTTTTATAGGATTTAATTGACTGTTAATTATCTCAATCAATTGTTGATGATGAGCAGGATTGTTTAGATAACTTCAAAGACCAAAATGAGTTCTATTACGTATCAAAAGATGCAGATGATTCCGATAAAGATAGCGCAAACAAGAAAAATGATGACAAGTGGTGGTTACCTACACCCAAAGTTCCAGCAGAAGGTTTATCTGAAGCTGCAAGAAGGTTTCTGCAGTATCAGAAAGATTGTGTGAACCAAGTACTTAAAGCAGCCATGGCCATAAACGCTCAAACTCTATCAGAAATGGAGATCCCTGAGAGCTATATTGAATCCCTACCCAAGGTAAGTTAAAGAAACAAACTAGTATTTGGTTAAAAAGTTATCTTGATTGATATTCTGACATCTTTTTACACTCAAGATAAATTTTGGAGCTCATTTCTTCTTTTACAGAATGGAAGATCGAGTTTAGGGGAATCAATCTATAAGAGCATTACAGTTGAATTTTTTGATCCTGACCAATTCCTATCAACCATGGACTTGTCATCAGAACATAAAATCCTAGATCTCAAGAATAGAATTGAGGCATCAATAGTAATTTGGAAGAGGAAGATGAACCAAAAGGATTCCAAATCAGCTTGGGGTTCTGCTGTGAGTTTGGAAAAAAGAGAACTATTTGAAGAGAGAGCAGAAACCATCTTACTTCTGTTAAAGCATCGTTTCCCCGGAATTCCTCAATCTGCATTGGACATAAGCAAAATCCAATTCAACCGGGTAAGCGTGAGTCATATTTTTCTGCATGACTTTGGGTGGGTATGTTTCAGCTTTTTTTAACAAAAACTGATTTTTCAACTATTTAAAAAAAATCACTTTCACAAAAGTCACTCATTTCAGCTTTTACTCAAAAGCTAAAAACAGTTTTTTTTTTTTTAAAAAACTTTTGAGTAAATGCTGAAATAAATAGCTTTTATAAAAAGTGATTTTTTAGTAAAAAAAAAAATCACCTTTTTTGTCCAAAAAAGTTTAACCCAGCGCACTCTTTATCTAATATCTTAATTCTTATCAGTTGCAATGTTGCATGACTTTTAGGCAAGGTGACAAGTTCTTATGATAGACCAAATTTATTGTGTTGATTGGCATAACTTTGGATTCTCTTTACCATGGCAGGATGTGGGGCAAGCTGTTCTTGAAAGCTATTCAAGAATATTGGAAAGTTTGGCCTTTACAGTGCTGTCAAGAATAGAAGATGTACTCCGTGCAGATTTACAAACACAGAATCCATCCCAATTAGCAAAAAAGAGCTTCTCAAGAAACTCAATTCCAAGGCCTCCAACAACTCCTAGAGAAGAGGCAGACAAGATTCCAAGGCCTCCAACAACTCCTAGAGAAGAGGCAGACAAGATTAGTGCAGAAGCGCATGGTTCGATGACACTTTCAGATTTCATGGGTTGGAATGGTGATCAAGGTGGTGAGAATAAGGACCCTTTTGCAGCTTCAGATGACTTTTGCAAAGACCTTGATAATGGGAAGCCTCAAAAGCTTCCAAATGTAGTTACTGACAAGAAGGTGTCATACCTTGAAACCTTGGGAGCTATGAGAAGTCCAACATCACGCCATTAAGCCAAAAATGAAATGCTGAGAGTATGAGAACATCTGAACAGGTTCCAAAGAGGGGGAGAAAAAGAAGGCAGGAAAAGAAAAATGGGGTGGAAATTCTGGTCTTCAAAAAGCACAACTAGGCCTCCATAGAGGGTGTTGTTTGAGACTTGATTATATATTCTTTGATAATTTTATTCTTTCCTTTTGTACATAGGAATGAATATACAAAATCATTCGGGTTTGAAGCATTGTCACATACTATGTCCTCTGTGCAAGAAGGATTTGTAGTCCTGCAGCTGCAAAAATGAATTCACTGATTTCTTCATGCCTTTTGGTCCCATCGTACATTGGAATACTAGGAAACTCTATTTGGCCTATAATGGCACGAGGACTAGGCCCGATAGAAAAAACCATTTTGCAACTGCCTTTTGCACAAAGCCATAAACACAGTTTTCCATTCTCATCCTCTCCCATCAGCACCATAGTGGCCATAATTTGCCATCATTAGTAACTGTAGTTATTTCTGGCATTACGTGTGTATCCAACTAGATAAGCTATGAACATTTGATTTTTATTACACTCTTTCTATTGTTGAAATGCTTTAAGGAGGCATCACTGTCCATTTATCCACCAATTGAAATAACATATTAAAATGTTCTTGTTTTGTTGAAATGCTGGTGAAATGAAAACCATTGTGCTAATATATTTGCTTCGTGCTATAGTTGTCATCCATTCTTCCTACTCGAGCTAGAAGCATTATTTTGAAGGCTATACTTTCTTCTTCTGTCATTGTTTTATGCATATTTAGAAATATGCTGAGATGAGAATGATAAAAGCAATATTTTAAGACCCACTTTTTATTTTCAGAAATTAATTTTGTAAATTCTTAAATATTGTGAAAAGCAAAGTTGGATTTGTTTTTTAAATAAGAAGCTTACCATAGGATGCGCCAAAGAAAGCATAGTTAATTTTTCTTTTTCTTTTATTTTCTTTTCTTTTCTTTTTTTTTAAATACAAAATTTGGTGAGGTGAAGGCTTGACCCAATTCAGGGTCAAAACATGCCTCCGCGCTCGTTCAGTGCTTATAGTTGCCTAGATTTTAGACAAATCTCAAATCCACATTAAGATCAACATCCTAATCAAACAGCTTATACTAAATTGCCATTGCTTCAATAGAAAATTAAAGCATCGCATTAGACTGGAAATGAACATCTTTGAATAGTAGGCTGTTGGCATACTTACACATTATGCAAAAGGAAGAAATAAAGATGAAATCAACAGATGGAATTGTGATACTAAATTAGATCTTGCCACGTGGACCAAGCTTTGGTGGAAGTTGTGGGCCCTTCTTGATTGGTAGAATGTCACCTGATACAGTGGCACTGAAGTATGCAAGGGTGGAACCACCTCCCAAGATCAGAAACTTGAGTAACAATCCCCTCTTTGTGAATGGAGCAGCAAATGTCTCAAAGAACTTGCTCTGCAAATCCATTTCAATGAAAGAGCTATATAGACTAAGTTGTGTTATGAAAAATTGGGGCCACACACAGCCCACATATATGTCTTTATAGGCTCATTTATGTGACAGCATTGATCTCATCCCTTCACAATTGAACTAGAGGAAGTCCAAGAAGATCAAAATTGAATTCTATCATGTTCATTTGTATTTGATCAACAAGATGTATACTCCGCCTAGACTTAAATATCGCCATGTGTTCACTAGTAGTGAATACCCAATACAATAGATATCCGTGACTCAACGTGAAATGTTGGTGGGATAGTGCCCGTTTAGTTTACCATTTGACAGTTGCAAAGTACTTTTGATAGAAGTTAGAAAAATGTTACTTTCTATAAAAGTGTTTCGGGAAGATAAATATCTCCTTTTTCGTTTGCTAAAAATTAAAACAAACAAGCACATAGTCAATTGCAAGGTCTCCTCATGTTAAGAACATTGAATTATGATAATTTATCTTCTAAGATTTCAATTCATTGATCCCTAGTCTGTCTAGTATTCAACATTGTCATTTGCTTCACAGAAACCATAAACTATCCTATGTTGGTGCCTATGGCCTTGACGACAACATTTCAGTGTCCTATCTTCTGAATCATTGTTCTTATATTGCCACATTTTACTTAATAGTGCTATCCCAATCTTGTACTAAATGCAGGATTTTTCATGCCTAGTTGTGTTCATTCTTTTTCTTCTCTTCTGTTTTCTATGCTCATGCTATATATCAGAAAATATCAGTTGCATATTACTTTTATACCATTTTTCATGCATAGGGACTGGCCTCTTTTTGTGGTCAAGGCAAGTATCACAATTGGCGTAAAATAGATGTACAAAAAAGTGATGTGCAAATAGCCTTTACTACCCTTGTACCCTTATAATATCCAGTGCCGGAAATTCTTTTATTTTTATTTATTTATTTATTTATTATTATTATTATTATTTTGTGGGTGTGTGAAGTGATAGTGCCGGAAGTGTAAATAACACACTCAAGTCTAAACCACTTATGACTTATCCAGCATACATATATGTATGTACAATTATATATTAATTTTCCATGTTTCATTTTCAACGCAGAAGATGCATATACAGAGATGAAACGAACCTGAAGAGGGTTGTAAGGTGAAGGTGCATCTGAACCATACAAATCCCACTGCCCTGTAGTGTTACCGAGATCCTCCAAATCAAAGTACACACTCTTGTCACCATACTTTGCTACCACAGCACCACTCCTGTGAATGTTATGTCATACTGTTTTAGCATACAATTAATGTTGAAAAACACGGCAAAGCCAAAATAAATAAATAAATAAATAATTGAGAGAGAACTGAAGCGCAAACTGAAGATCGTAAATTTTACTAAATGGTGAAAGGTGTCCGATACAAATAGAATATACATAGTAGCTATTCTCTAACCAACTCAACAAACTCTAATTAATAGCTAATCTCAACTATACTAGAAAATAACACTAATAAACTACAAGGGGCTTTTTCTTGCTCTTCTAAAAGGGAGGAAAATAAGTCCATGTTGATTTGATATTCCTGTGGTCAAATTACAACTTTTGCTAATAATGGATGGTACCTGAATTTCTTGGATCTGAAACTCTGGTGAGAGGACTTGAAAGAGAGCTTAGTTCCATTAAGGGAACTTCCAGCAAGGCCATTGACTGCAGCTGGTTGAACAGCAGCTAAGCTTGCCAGAGAAGCCATGAAATGTGTTCACTTGTAAGTTCAAAGTTGTAACAACTTTCTTTGTCTCCTGTGTCGGGTGGCCAATGCTTCATTGATGTTTTGGTTTTTCATCTGTTACTTGGATCTCCTGTTGCCACGTGGCCAGCTACATTTACTTGAGCAGATTTTGGAACTCATTTATGAGGTGACACGTGGCTTGAAGATAGATAAGGTTATCCACTTCTGAACTCTTGGCCAACAATAATTGTTTACAGATTATATAGACGGGTGAGTGTGTTAATTAACTGACATGGGACCTATGGAACTTAAGTACAAGCTGAAACCAGCTCTCCGCACGCGGTTAAGCATCATCTTACTTGATTATATATTAATTTTTATTATTAATTAGAAAGATGAACTTTAGTTAATCAAATGAAAAATAAAAAAAATGAAAGGTGGCCTTTAATTTAGGTTTTATTAAAAAAATAATTGATAATAAAAATTTATATATGAGCAAATCAAATAAAATTTTTATATAAAAAGATTCATTCTCCTTTAGCCAGTTGATTGATATTTTACGCAAAATAACTTGATCCAAAAATTTCGTAATTGCCTTTGTTGCTTTTTTTTTTATTATTCCTTTACTATCTTTTCATATCTTTTCACAAAAAATATTATTTAAATATAATATTTATTTTACTTTATATATGTAAAATAAGAAAAATAATCATATGTTATCACTTACTTATTCTCTAAATTCTTTAATTTACTTTTCAAAATTTTATTCTAGTATTTCTTTTCTGAGAATAGTCGATTGTAAAATGTGTATTCATTGTACTGTACAATAAATGATTTATTGGTTATTATTTCATATCGATCCATTGTATATTATAATAATTTGACAATGGTAATAACATTCTTATATGTTGAGTTCATGGTCTACTTATTAACGACATTATTTATGAGGTTCAGATTCTTCAATAATGGAATCTTTTTACCTATTTCTTGAAGGATATTGATTAAAACTAAAAAAGAACCTTTTTTTAGGAACAAAAAAATTGTATCAAGATTTTTAAAAAATAATCACTCAATTAATACTTTTAACAAGGACCGGAAAATTAGTGTAACATATTATAAGGAATTTGTTGAATATTTTACCAGTAGGTGAGAATTTCTTTTTCATATTTTGGGGCATCAATAGAAAATTTCTCACCATGTTTATGTAGCAGAATAAATTTAACTTGTTTCTGTCATGTAATAATAGTAATGACGAAGGCTATGGTGTTTCATATTTGATAGGATGCACCACACACCGCCCTATTTAATGATGACTATTTGATAGACTACCTATGCACTGTCTCTACAGTTTCCTAACTCATTCCTCACCTCACTCTCGTACCCTTGTTGTCCTCCACTACCTTCCCCTGCCATTGCTGCACATCTTCGTCCCCTCCAACCACCTCATCCTCACATGGCCCCTGCAACCATGGCCACTAGCACCACCATCTCCCCACTCCCCCTCACCCTCCGCTAACACCACAACATCACAACCATGGCTCACACTTATTTCCTATAATAACAAGAAAAATGCTCACTGCCTTCTTTGGTACTGCATCCCCTCTCTCCTCATTGGCAAGTGACTTCGAGCCAGTAGCTATAGCGCTACGTCGATTGTCGAGCGTTGATGTCCAAAACCCTTGCCGATTGAGGACCATGGCTTTGAGAAAGTACGATGCTGCATCCTTCCCAGAGTACCATCGCTCTCTTGACTTTGACTTCGTTCACAAGCGAATTAGAGTTGGATAGTTCCTGGAGGATCGAGCTTGGGCGAGAAGCTGAGCGCCTCGATGAAGTGGCACTTGGCTCGGACGGGGGTTGAGTTGCAAAGGTAGAGATGGGGGGCAGAGAGCTTCAAAGGTTGGGGATGAAAGAACTATAGTGGTGGAAAGAGAGTGCCATAGTGGATGATAGCAAGAGAGCGGGAAGCGAGACTTGGGGGTGGGCGGTGGCGCCAGCAGCCCGTGGGTGGGCATGATTGAGAAGGAGGGGGTAGTGGGCGGTCTGGATGTGAAGGAGAACAGTGGGAATGAGAGATATCAGATTGTATCATGGTAATTAGTGTAGAGTTACACCATCAAATCAGCACCTTAGATTATTAAGGTGCACCACACACCTTGCAAATATGGTGCGTTAAAATGTCGCTGTAATTTTTTAATACTAGTGGAAGCCATACTAAAGTATATTTTATCAATTATATACAATGGTGAACATCTATTCAAATTATATTGTAAATTATGATGTGATACATTATATATCTTCATTTGAAATTATTATATTAATATCTATTTGATACATCACAATTTGAGACTAATTTCAATTAAATATTATATAAAAAATAATCTTACATATAGTTAGTAATTAATGTTCTAAAAAAAGAATTAAAAAAAATACAAAATGAATATATAAAGATTTATAAAACTTAGAGCCTGTTTGGTTTGTCCATTTTGAATTTTCATTTTCAATAAAAACAAAAATATACATGAAAATATGTTTGGTTGTGATCATCAAGAAATTATTTCATGAAAATATTTCCTAAAAACACTGTAAAACAGGAAACATCGATTTCACGTTTTAATTGTTTTCGTTGTCAAATGCTGAAAATATTGCACCTTGAAAATACGGTGGCATGAGCGTAATTATAATGTCATATATTTTTTATTCACAAAAACATCGTCTTCGACCCCTGAAAAACGCATTCCTCTTTTTGAAACACTTCCCCATGACCCACCCCTTTGAAACACTTTTTTTACGTTACCAATATCCTCTATACGTTACCATTGGGGCGTTTCCTACTTCGCCTTAAAAACCAACATAGCCACAACCCCACACTGAGAATAGAGCCACTCCAACCTGCTAGTCAGCCCCAAGACCACCACACCTCAAACCACCACGTCTTCACGACCAGAACCACCACGCATCACCGTTCACCTCCGCCCAACCACTATTGACTGTGTCACACTGTGCCACTACTCCACGTGCGGCCAGATGCAACTTCGCACTGTCTATTTGTGACTTGAGCCTCTGCGCCATAGCTAGACGCTGTACCTGCCAAACTGGTATGCATTGTGCATTTGTCTTTTCTTCGATGCTTTATGTTTATTGTTTCTGTTATTTTCTTTTTCAATGAAAAACATGTTTCCATAATATACTTGTTTGGAATTTTTCATTTATGTAATATAATCATGTAATGTTACAATAACAACTTTGTGAATTTGAAATTAAATGGTTTGTGTTATGAACATTTACGTGGATGACCCTTGAATGGAATTTACTTGGACATTCATTTTTAGAAAGGATAGAGCTTGATTTTGTAGCCATATTCATGTGTTTATGTCCATAGTTGTTTCTGAGTGGGATTGTTATTAGCTGAGATAGCAACATTGAAGGTAATGCATGCATTTTGGAGTTGAGTATATAATACTACAATTCACTTTGGACAGGAGATAATTACTTGAGTTATTTTGAATGGTGTCTTGTGCAAGAGAGTTATTGATGTACTGTACCTATTATGACGTGGTTACATAGAAAATTTAATGTTAGCTAAGATAGCAACATTCGTGGCAGTGCACACATTGTCAAGTAATGCTTTTTTCAAATAAATATCTTAGGAATAACTATTTAACATTATGGTAATCATATGATCTTTCTGCAGCATTGCAGCAATTATGAAATTTGAATACAGGCCAGCTGAAAAAATCTAAAGTAGATTTTAAGTAAGCGCATATGTATATATTATTTGAGTCCAAGTACCTCAATATAATTTCAATACATTCTATATAACCATAAAATCCATATACCATTTTTTTTTATATATTGTGAGACTTTCATTAATAAGATTAATAAAAGATATTTTTATTTTATTATATAGTTATTTCACTTTACTAAATTATTGCCATACTTTATAAGTCGCGCATCGCCCGGGTCTCAATCTAGTTAAATGTAAAGTAGAGATGTTTGATGTCTCTCAATGGAAGTATACAAGGACACAGGAAACCCGTATTTAATATGGCAAAGGAAATAATAGTTTGGAATTTATTTGGTAATATCGAATAATGCCATAAATAAAATGCATAATGCATAATGCATAATAGTTATTTTGGTTAATTACGTCTCTTTTTAGTTAAAGTTTCATTTCTAGTATTTAATTATATAATAATTTATAATGATAATAAAATTACTTAAAAATGAGTAATTTGTTTTATTTTTAATCTTAAAATTTTATAGAGTTATTTTATTTTAATAAATACTTTTAAATTCATCTCAAATTTGTAAATAATAAAGTTCATCTAAACGTACAAAAAATATATATAACATTTTTATCATTTAATAATAAATATAATTTTATTATCTCATATTTGATTTTGAAAAAATATTTTGAAAACAGACAAACCAAACATATTTTCATTGTTTCCTTTTTTTGAAAATAGACAAACCAAACGTATTTTTTAAATCCAGAAAATATAAAAATGAAAATTATTTTCAGAAAATAAAAACAGACAATGAAGATAAGAAATATTTTCATAAACCAAACACACCCTTATAATCCAATAAAAAATCTATACAATATGTCACATGAATAATGATATAAAATTTAATTTGGATATAATGTTACTAAAAAATGTTTTATGTAATCGTTTAAGTATGTATTGCTATATCAATTTTCTTACATGAAATATATTATTAAATAATTGAAAGCTTTGATTCTCATTATAATTGTCTTAGGAATCATAAAAATGATAATATATAATTAAATCATACTATAAAAAAAAAACTTTATACCATCATTATAGAAAATTAAACTCAATGTTATATGTATAAAGCTTTTACACTGTGTATTGTCCTCATCCCTTTACCTTTCATTTGAATTGTGCTCTACCCAATAATAGAGTGATAATTTTTATAAAAGTATAAGTTATTAGTAAGCAGTATAATTTAGTTGATATTTGATGACCATCAAATACTTTCTCGACATTTTGAGTGAATCAAAGATTAATTTTCGTAAATCTTACACTATATTGAATTGAGGTCCACTATGGTAAATTCCACTTTGAGAGCGTATGTCTTTTTTATGTCTCAAAATATGGGTTCAAATAATGGAATTCTAAAACAAAAACAATATTGCTTCTTCAACTTTTTTTTATTTTGGGTCATGGAAGAGGGGGGGATTAGGGGGTACATTGACCCCAAAAGTAGAACATGACTCATTAAGGATGACTGAAATGTGGTTTATCACTAAGCTATTGATTCATCCACTTGCTTCTTCAACTTGTCCCTTACAACTATCTCAAGTTCTCCATAGATGAGGATCTTCTCATATTTGTTTTGAGTATTATTATGTTATGTTAAGAGAAAAACAAACACAAATATTTTAAATTAAGTCTTACAAAATTTAAGAAGGATCCACTTATTTAAAGTATTTGTATCTATTTTTCTCATAACATGAGATTGTCATGATCCAAATATAGCTCCTCCACCTTTCGAGGATTAAATTGATGTTACAACTCTTTTAAGGACTAAAACGATGTCATAACTCTTTTGAGAACCAATTGATGCCCCACAACTCCTTTGAGGATGAATTTGAGATTTTACTCTTAAAGTATTTATATCTATTTCTCTCATAACATGAGATGGTTATGCTCAAAACAAATCCAAATCCAAATCCAAATCCAAATCTAGCTCCTCCACCCCATTCCTCCATGGCTCCAAGCCCACTTCCTCTCCCACTCTATTAGCATCTAGACCATCAAGTCAATGCATGGAATGGCGTCAAGCGCCACCAATGGCAGGTACAAGAGGTGGGTATGAAGAAGAACAAGTATCATGCATATGACCCACATAACCAATTTAAGGTCATCCACCTTCAAAAGGCCAGGCCCATAAGCAAGAACAACATTTTCGCTGCGGTCAAGAGATTGTCATGGTACTTGAGGGCACAGCTCAAGTGGCAAACTTTCCACCCCTTAAAAAGTAGGTGCATCAGGACGCGAGTTCGAACGCGCAGGGGTAGAGCCCCATGCCCAAATCCCCCACCCCCGACCAAAAGAAAAAAGAGGTTGTCATGACGTTGGCAAAAAACAAAAAAAGAGTTTGTCATGACAAAAAACAAAAGGAGTTAGTCAAGTCAGCTTTTGTTCAAGTGTGTAAGATTGAAATGTATGATTAATGATCTTAAGTGTTGTTCAATTATTCAAGCTTCATATTTGTATGTTGGGAAATAATTCTTGTATGATTCAAGAGAGATATGAAATGTTAGTGGTGTGATAGAAATTGCGAGTAAAGATGAAACTTACTGCATGGGTTAATACAGTCATTTGGCTCTGTACACAATTCATAATTGATTTCTATATCCTAGAAGTTTTTTTTAGTCTCTCTTTCATACATTTACTTATTGCAAGCTTTCCTTTCTACTGTAAACAATGCATGAAACTAATCCAGAATAAGGGGGAGAAAAGCAAGCTATTTTTCCTCTAACTTGATAGTATATAGTATTCCTTAAAATTAGTTAGAGGTGAAAATTTCATAGATGAATTTTTCATGAAAAAGTTCATCCTTGAATTTTTTACTCCTAAAAGGAACACAAAATTTATCCTAACTGTGAAGTTGGTAGAAAGCCTATAACTGTAGCAGCTAATCAAAATCTATCTATCTATCTAATAATCTTTATCTTCGCTAACCATCTTCGCATTGTAAACTTGTTTTGATGTTTCTTAATGTACAAGATACCAAACTTTTGACTGATTCCACAGGCTCCAAGGTTAACTTGGCTGTTGGAGAAGCATTGGTAATGATCTGGAGTGCCATTGTAAATAAAGACCCTCCTTCTGTGTTCTTTTCTTCCTGCCTAGTTGAAGTAATCACTAATGGCCTTGCCTCATCCCCATCAGGAAGAATTGAGAACCCTGATGGTAATATGGCAAGGTTACTTGAATCACATCCGGTCATCACAGACTTCATAGCAGTAATGTCCACAGGAGCATATACCACCATTGACTCATAGGCATTTATGCAGCTATCTTGCAGTATCCACTTGCTGTTTTCTTTTGATTCAATTTTCTACAAATTTAGAAGAATCAGGTACATAATTTAGAAACACATGTTTTAAATGCATTTTGCATTTTGTTCATTGTGAAGTGAACTGTCCAAAAATGGGACCCAGAACAACTCACATGGATGCTTACAACATTGCCTCGGTCTTGTCCTGTAGCTAAATTGGCTATGGACTGCACTGACCCACCACTGGACATGGTATCCCGCTGTGACAATGATAATAATAAACATTAAATGCAAATGGCTTCAATTGCTATAACTACTCACCAAGTTGGCTAAGGAGCTTTTAATGCTAATAGGGACTAGATGTGTCTAGGAGGCACAAGTGGGATCCACTTGTGTGGAATTCGGCCTCCTTGTGTCGAGAAATTCTTAACATGTTCCTATAGCAAGAAAAGGATGCTGTCATATATATCATTTACTGTTTAACATGCCGATCTATGAGTCATAATTATCCCTTACTTTAATTACATTTTTAATATTATTTTTATTTTAATATAAATGTTAGTTTGACTAAATTGATACTTTCTTAAATTAATATTTTATTTGATATAGTATTGATTTAACAATATATCAATTTGATGAAATGGACGCATATCAAAATAAAGAGAATATAATAATCAAATTATCATTTTTTTAGTTCAATAGCACTTAAGAATTTCTCGGTTGCATCTCCCAGGGATGCATGTAGGCCTATGGCATTAACTAGAGAATGCATGCAAAAGAGTTGTACCTCAATCCAACGAGTTTCATCCCTCAAGAAATCAAACAGAACATTGGGAGAGACAGGAAGCCATACAGAAGAAACTGCTGACAAGATCAACCCAAGAGGTTCGCCAGGATCATTCGAGTTCTTCCTAGAACTAATTCTTATGTCTTCCCCTGATTTAGTTGTGATCTTGGTCCATGTATGGAAGCTTGAAGCCCCAATTGCATGGCAGAAACTCCATGTCATTCTTTGTGCCAACTTCAAAATGCTTTTTCTCCCAGCCATTGTGGTAACACCTAGCAATATTATCATCAACATGTTAAAAGAGAACTTTGGTGAAGTCTCCAACAAATAACTTGGAATTCATTAATCATTACTCACCAGTTAAATCCTTCATGGGAACATTTGTTGCCATGAAGAAAACTAAACGTTCACATTGAAGTTGTAGTGTTGCAATCCAATGCCTTGCCCCAAACGCTAGGCCACTGTTCACAATGGTTCGATACATAGTATGAACAGTGCTCTTTTGGCATTCCCAGTGTTCCACCCAGGTTACCTAAAACCAAAAGGAACATCAATATATAGCTCATTTTAAATCTAAAGGGTTTTACATTTTGTGAGAGTAATTCTCATATAGGCATGAGTTATTATAGGTATGCAAATTATTATTTGACATATGTAAACTTGTGAGGACCATAATAGAAATACATCAAGACTTTAATTTTAGGATAAACTATACTTATCTTCCCTGAAATTAGGTGATATTACATACAAATCTCACGATTTGCTAAAATACGTATTAATCTCCCCTAAAGTTTAGTTGATATTACATTTGAAACTCTTATATTTTCTAAGATTGATACTAAGTACCCCCTTTAAACATGATATTGAGTATTCATACAGGGGGTCAATGCAAGCATGACAAACCAACGGGTGTTGTCTATAATATCACCTAATTTTGGGAGAGGTTAGTGTAATTTATCTTTAATTTTATACATATATCAAATATCTAAAAATTGACACAAAAGATTGTGACTAGCTACGAATTTCTCCTTCTGTAAGATAAGAGTTTGTGCATCATTTTATCATCTCTTCTTCTTCATAATGAAGTTAAACTTGATATGGGTCCAAATGAAAGTTCATCATGACATATGAATACTTAGTTAAAACTTTTTGTTCATACCTTGCAATGGCCATTTGACTTGTCCTCAATAATGCAACCAGATGGGCGTTTTCTGCATTTCATGAGGGATGCTTCTATGTTGTCTTCTACTTTGTCTATGGATACATCAATGATTGCCCACTGTTCATCGCTTAACTGTTTGCAACACCTAACGAAATATACTTCTCTGGTGGGCACCACTGGAGTGAGCATTTGCAGCTCAGCAAACATCTGCAGCCATTGCAGATGATGGTTAATGTGTTTTCATGTCTATATAAAATTTTTTATGCCTTTTGTATACTTTCATTAAGAAAAGTTGTGCAAGTTTAATGAACTCAACACAATTCTTGAGTGGGAAGTTATTATCTTAGCCATGCAAATCCATAATCCATTTTTGACATATTTATATGTAATTTTTTTTTTCCTGAGGAGGGGCCACAAGTCCCAAAGGTATATGTAAAATTGTATTATATAATAAATCCATTTTTGACATACGTAAAATTGTACTAATAGAAAGTTTAATTTTGACACATTATATATTTTTTCATACGTATATATCTTTTATGTATTATTACATCATTAATAACTCTTATTATAATTATATCAAAAATCATATGTAATTAATTGACAATATGAAACAAAGCACCAAAATAAATTGGCAATGTGAAACACTTTTCAATAACAATTAAAATTAATATCAATAAAAATAGGGTTATATTATATGAACATAACACTTCAACATTTTTGCTTGGACACCCATACAACATAACTTAAAAAACATTTATACGTCCATGGTGGAGGATGCAAATAACTTTTTCCATGAAAATAATACTTTCAATTTGACCCAAATGACTTGACACATGTCAAACATTTATTCGCATGATTAAGATTAGAAGTTTTCACCCAAGAATTTCTCTCAAGGGAATCATGTCTGTCTTGCTATTTTCAAGTATTGAATAGGGAATAATAACAGGTTTACGCCCTCTGTAGTTGGCAAGATATGGCTTTGAGAGGAAAAACTTTTCAAGAGATAAAGAGAGACGGAGAGAGAGAGGGAGAGATTCCAACTTGGCACGTCGGATCCGATATAGGGAAATGCAATGAAAGTGCCAAGAATGATGTTCGATCTTTTGTATATATTCTTTTTTAAGCTTTTTGTGTCCTCATCAATACTTTCTGAGATGCTAAAAAAGGCGCAAGAAAAAGGCATCAGCATTTACATTTCCCAACAAACATTAATGCATGGTTTATCAAATCATAATTTCCATAAGCTAAACTATAGGAGTAATTATTATCCACATGCAGCCTTTTTTTTAAAAAAAAAAAATAAATCTTATGCTGCATCCTTAGGCTGAAAATGTAGGAAAGTTCACTTTAAATTTAAAAAGAAAGTTTCATCTTTTTCTCGTGTTTCTCACGGTTGGACCACTTGAGAAAAAAGAAAAAAAAAATCCACGTAAATAGTTTCTTTCTTGTTCATACTTTCTTTTGTACGTATGTTTAGTGTGCCTACCTAGCACAGTGATAGTTATCTTTTCCCTTACCAATTGCACTGCACCATTCCTGTTAGACCCTTCTCCATAGCATATAACATCAACAGTTGCAGCCTTTGATATTAAGCACGGAAACATCTCCTTCCATTGATTCTGCAAGAACCATGGTAAAGATCTTATATAATTCAAAACCAAATTAAACTCATTCTAAGTTTATCACTAGGAACTTCGTCAACCTTACTAATGAAAGAATAAAATTAACATTTAAGACAAGTCATCAAGTTTTAAGACCATTTCAAAAAAGTCTTATGGTTAATTAATCAGATACATTCTTCGCATATATAATATATGATTTAATTTTGATATATGTAAAAAATATTTTATATAGTCATTCAATTATGTATAATTATATTATTAAAATTATTATCTCTTGTTACAAATATTTCAAAATTCATGTAAAAATAAGATATAATTAATTGATAATGTAAAATATTTTACAAGATAATAATAATATATCAAAATTAATGTTTATAATGTATGTGCCTTACCACATCTAGGAAACTTTGGACAAGCCGTTGTAAATGCACAAAAACAACCCCAATCTCTCTTGAGACTTCGATGGATATCTTTGGCTTTCCACTGCTTGAGTTTTTAACCGCAAACTCCTTCACATATTCATCATAGTTAAGTACTTCGCGACCTGTCTCAACACTACGAACCCATAATGGTTCCCCCATATTAGCTATCTTTATGAGCTCCTCCATTGCTTGGTTTACTATCTCCATTATCCTTGACTTGTCAAGGCCGAAAATTCCAGTGTAAATATCCAATGAGCGAATTCTATTCTCTTTGTCATGGCCAGCAGAACATGAAGGGGACATTGTCCTTGGTGGGTTCTTCCCTAAATCTGCTCGTAGCTTCTCTATCTACACATTAGTTAGAGAATAATTTTTCAAACAAGTAATGTTATTTGAACATATGTTAAGATGAGACATTATAAAAGAAATATTTTAAAAAAGAAAAAGATAAGAGTAAGGAAAAGATTGAGCTCACAATGATATACACCTTCCATTAATTATATTACAACTTAGAGTATCTTGTGAGGCTGTCTAAAACTTATGTACAAATAATATTCTTTATTTTTCAATTTGAATCTCAATTATATATATATATATAAAATAGAAATACTAATTAATAAATTATAATGATGTGTCACTACTTCTGAATTTCAGATAATTAAGTGGTTTTTACTCCTTTAACTTACCAATTTTCCTTTTGAAATATTAACAAATTCTAACTATAATTTTGACAAATAATTTTAACTGAATAGCACTATTTATAATATTTTTATTCATGTCATAAAAATTTGAAACTTTTACACGAACCTCAGCTTTGAGTTTGGCATTTTCAATGCGCAGTTGCTGTTCTTCAGCGGACATGGAACCATCACTGCTAGTGGTGGCCATGCCACAGTTGAGGCAACAAGATTTGTTTATGGCCTCTCGCATGACCTTGTTTTCCTCCATTAGTTTCTCTAGTTCTGTCTTCAACAACGAATTTTCATGACGCTCTTGTATTGCCTGCAAAAAGCAAAATTGCATGACAAGTTCTAATTAAATTACCTACTACCAAGAGAAACAAGTTATAGAAGATGAAAATTGAAAGTTGTATAAGTAATCAAGTAAACTTAAAGCTGAATAAGCCCATTCTTGAGTAATTATATTAAGTAAACAAATTCAGATACCTTGATTTGGGTTCGACGATTTTGGAACCAAAACTTGACTTGCCTTGGAGCAAGGCCTAATTGCTTGCTAAGTTGTTGCCTCTGCTTTTCATCTGGGTGTGGTGATACTTTGAAAAGCCTACCATATTACACTAATGTCAAGTCACATATATATATATATATATATATATATATATATATATATATAAAGATCACATGAGTCATTATAATGGATAATTATTTGTGTGAGTTGGCACTTTTCACAATTTCTATTGACTGACAGTATAAAATTATTTTATATTGTCAGTATATTTAAATTAAATTATATATATATATATATATATATATATATATATATATATACACACACACATACATACACAGAGTGAACCAACAACAAATGGAGTTTAATAATGCATACATGATATATAACTCTTATGTAACACAAACTAGTCAAGTGGAAAGAGGTCCTAATAAAAAAAACTCGACTCCTTAAGGTCCCGGATGCAGACTTATATGAGGCTGGAGCAACTGCCACGTGAGCTGCACCTCAGGTGCAATTAAAACTATGCTCTATACCATTTACTTTTCTTCACATTAGCATTGTGGGTCAGCCATGTCATGATTTTTTTTATAAAAAAAAGAAAAGTTTTTTAAAATTTGATAAGAAAATACAACTGGCCAACAATATTGTTGTGAGAAAAAAATGAATTGAAAGCAGCAAAAGAATGGTTTTGCTCTGAAAGCACATAACAATTTTTCAATGAGAAAAAGGTTCTACATTGGCATAATTATGATAACAAACAAATCGAAAAAGCAAAAGCTGTTAAAATTTTTAAGTAAGCTCTAACTTTTAATCATCTTCCTTTTATTATGACCATCGTGTATGGCAAACTCTTCTCATCATAAGTCCCTCCACTCGCAGTAATGGCATGCAAACTATTTAACGAGAAGAAACCATTTCATTGGTGTAATTAATATAACCACAGATTAGTACGGACATGACTGATTAGTTAACACCCAAAATGTGCAGTTATGCACTTATATTAACGAGAAATGTTGAGGGGATTTATTTCTTGTAGGATGCTGCGTCGACTCACCACTCATCTGCCATTAAGTGGGGTCTGCATCCCATCCAATAATGGATGAGTGATAAATCAACACAGTATCGCACAAAAAATGAATCCCCTATCATTTCTCTATATTAAATCGACACACAAGTCATAAATAAAAATAAGAAAAGTTGTATCTTGGTCTTTGATTAATTAATTAGAATTACAAGTTTCTCTTCCTAACAATAAAGATCGAAGACATCTCAAAAAGAAAAAGTGCAAGAGAACAGCAATGCTCATTCTCACCCATGATTCATTATTGTCGCAACTCTCGTACCAAATACTCGCAAGAAATTCTTAGATAGCTCAAGAAAAAGGTGTTGTAATTTGTATCACATTTCAAAATTTTAATTCTATCCTAGCTAGGTCCCTAGTACCTTGTACTTTTATTACATTTTTAATGTGGATAAAGTCATGAAACACTACCTAATATGAACTTGTCTACAAAATGAAAGAATATTTGCTGTTAGAGTATTCAATAAGACTTACAAATATTATGTATTTTACTGTTAGATTATTATCTCTTGTAAAAATTTTACATAGCTCAACTATATGTAAGATTTTTACTATTGATCAACAAAGCAGATAGCCTAGGCTAGAATCTAGTAAAAAAATTTGCAAATAATTTGGTTGTGTGAAATTTTCACAATAAAATGACTTATTAACAAAAGAGATGTTCTTACTTTTTCACTTTAATTAGGTAATATTTTCTCCCATTCAAAATAATTATTATTTTAAGTAAATATTTTTTATTTATATTATTTATTACTCTCATATTTTAATAAAATATTTATTATAAATCTTTTATTTTACTTTTTACATAATTTTAAGCATAATAAATAATAAAATATTAATATAATAAATTAATTATTAAATAAAAATATTTTAGTAATTATTGATATAATCAATTCTTGATTTTAAATTTCTTTAATACCCATATAAATAGTTAAAGTAACAACTATTTGAAACCGAAGAAAGTAATACCGATCATCAATACTCAAAGAAAGAGTAATAATATACTCTTCTAAAATATTCTCCTAACAATCCTCCGGTATTCTCTGCAGCAAAACACTTATGCGAGTGGAAAAGGTGAGAAACGTTTACGTACGCTTTCATTTCTCTGATCTGCCCAGCGGTGTGCCTGTGGTACTTCTTCCTCCTCTTCTTTTTGTTGTCCCTATCATTATCATCATCATCATCATCATCATCATCTCCTTCGACATCATCCTCTGACCTCGATATCAAAGGTCCAGAATTCTCGCTGCTAATATCAACGGTGTCCTCTCTCCTCAAACGTTCTCTGCTACCCTCATCCCCCAGCTCCTCAGCGTGGTTGAAAATCCCAGCCTTCAACAAACACAAGAAGCTAATTAAACACAGTTCAATTATCAATCATAGTAAAAAAACAAAACAAAAAGTATGAAAGAAAAGCCAGGTTTAGTACACATAGATATATGAAAAAGGTGTGTTTGTCCTAAAAATAAGTCGTATATATTTATTGGATTGAATAACTATATCTTTATATCCAAAAAAAAAAAAAGAAAAAAGGAAAGAGTAGCTATTATAGTATAGTAGTGATTAGAAGGAGTTTTTATTTACTTACAAGGGTGAGAGAGAGAGTTGGAGAGGAGATCAAGTCTTTATTAGTGTGAGAAGTTGGAGGTGGTGGTGTGCTTGACATGTCCACGACCATTAGGAACAACACAACAACGTTTGGTGTCGTGTTGTTGATGGTGTTTTTTTAAGGAGCAAAAATGGTGGAGGTTGGTATCCTCATAGAGAGAGAGAGAGAGATGGAAAGAGAGGGTATTAACAGAGTGAAGAGGGCAAGAGACGTAAGGACTGCTCAATTTAAGAATATAAAAACAAAAAGGAGGAACTCGCTAACATTTTTCCCCTTTATTTTATTTTATCTTTTTCTACTTTTTTATCCCGTTAATTTTGTTACCGATAAATATGTATTTTCTAACGTGTCGTGATAAGATATATTACAGAATCAACATGATATTTTTTACGATTTATTATTAGTTATTAATTATGTAAGATAATAGTACTAAATATAATCAAACGTTAGACATTAAATATTTGAGTTTAATTGGTATCTAGATGATGTAAAGCTTTTATACCACAACCAATAAATAAAATAGGGAAAAGTGAGAAATCATGGTGGGTCCCTCATTATAATGGGTAGTTATTTGTATGAATTGGCACTTTCCATTATTTTTATTGGCTAACAGTCAGTGCATTTAAATTAAATTCAAAATATTTTTATTTTTATTTTTATTCAATAGTTTTTAACCTATGTTTTAAAAATATGCGTTAACAATAATTAAAAAAAATTTGCGTGAACAATAATAACAATTAAAATATTATTCACACATCATTTTACAATTTTTATAATGAAATAATAAAAATACATTTTTAAATATTTTTATTGTTAGTTTCTCTCAAATAAATAACTACATAAAAAATATAAAACATTATTTGCATAAATTTATTAATTTAATTTTAATATATTGTTTTCATAAATTACATTTTTATAATAAATAAGATTTAAGATTAATTTAATATATTACTAATAAAGATATTTTTCGTTATTAATTAATCATGTTTTATTTTTATATAAGTTATAAAATAATTATTATAGGAATGAGTTTTAATAATACAATAACATCTTACTAGATGATGTGAAAACATTAATCAAAAGAGCAAGAGACATAAGAGGCTGAGAGGAATACGATTGACAGTAGATACATTGTATTACATAAGTTTGAGAAAAATCCAACTAACATTAAATAATATTAAAGGTGTTGTCTTACATGTACCTTATTTTGTGATACACTTGGGGTCTAGCTAGACTTATGGTTTGATCCAGAACATTGGTTTCAGTTGACAAAAATTCAATGAGTGTGAAGGTCGGGAGAACATGCACAAACAGAACCCAGAACTCAAAACTAACATAAAACCAAAACTCGAAACTAGCATAAAAATGAAACTCAAAACTCGATCAAGTCAACCTTAGCTTTCTAATCTTTTATCACTTGATGAAATTGACAATTGTAATGCGAGTTCTGAGTTATGTTTTTATTCAAGTTTCTGTGTTGATTGGTTCCAAGTTTTGAAATCGATACACTTCTAATTGCCGGTTGTGGAATACATGCTGGGGTGTTGCACTTAAGACGTTGTATGATAGTAGTACGATGATAGACATAAGATTATACAATACGTTACGATCTTATACTCGTTATTCACGCATAATCAATGGCGATATTGTATAACTTTATCCATCAAACCTCCCTAGGCCGTATTAGGCCTGATTAACTTTTAATGTATAAGGATTTTTTCACTTTTTTTTATTTTTTAATATATTTTATTAAAAAAATTAATTATTAACTAAATAATAAAAAATAAAAATATATAAATAAAAATAATATTATTAAATAATAAATAAATATTTTTAAAAAAAATTGTAAAATAATTATTCAAACTAAAATAAAAATATAAGAATAAAAATTTATTATTAAAATATATAAATAATAATATTTAATATAAATTTAAGTATATATAATAAAAAATACAACCAAATATAAGAATGTGGTAGTAAGCCTATTTAGATTTTGATATATAAAAACTTTATCTTTATTTCACTTTCTCTCTCTCTTTCATATTTTTTATATTTATAAAAAAAATATTAAAAATAAATAAATAAATAAATAATTTTTAATATAAAATTATTTTTATATATAATAAAATAGGGCCTAAAATAATTGTTATGATAACTATTTAAAAATTATATTTATTATAATCTCTTCTTTTGGTATATATTTCTTATATAATACAACATATCTTATACAATGATAGTACACCTACAAAGCACTGCATCAGACAAATTTTTATCACTCTTATACTATCTGTACCTTATCCTATCGTAGCCTACTATCACCTAATGCTTATCCCATCAATGGAGATACCAAACGCAGACACTAAGTGTATAGTAATATGTGATGCATCAGCACCTTAGTTTGTAAGGTGCATGTTAGCAAACACCAATATTAAATACCTTGCTTATAACCCTTATGCGAAAATAAGGGTTGAATAAGTTATTTTATATTTAGATATATATAGTAATAGAAGTGCTTATTTAGAGTATTTTAAAAAAGTACTTCCTAAAAGCTAAATATTTTAACTTTGCAAAAAATACTAATAATGAGTTCATGTAAAGTAATAAGATACATAGTCAAATGGGACAAAATTTTGAAAATATGACTTTTGACTTTCAAAGAATTGAAAAAAGTCATAAGTGGTATTATCTAAATAGGTCTCAAGACTTATATTAAGTTGTTGAGTTTAATTTAGCCCCATTGCTTCTTTCTTTGTATTATAGGAATCTTAGAGCCACTCTTGTTAGGGATGCAACTCACATGGGCTAGGGGCAGGGATGTCAAAAACCTCAAATGTGGATCTTTGGTAGTACTCACTTAATGACCCGGCAAATCTTATTGAGTGATTTGGGGAAGATTTTGGGTTCCAAGTAGAGTGTGGGGCGGGGATTACTATCCCCATACCCGCGGGTACCCGTTATGAAATTACTATTTTACCCTTAAATTATTAACTTAGTTAAACTAATATTATTATTATTTAAATTGATTAGACTAAAGTTTAAATTTATAAGTTAGATGTATTTATATTTATTATATATTAAACTAATGATTTGATTACTATTATGTGTTTATTTTTATTTTAAATATTTTAAGTTGATAGAATTTAGATTCTAATAGAATTTGATTATCAGTATTTATTTTTGTTTATTTTATGTATTTATTTTTATTTTAAGTATATTAAATTGTTAGAATTTGAATTATTAAATTAGATTATTATTTATGATTATTTTAAGTATTTTATGATATTAAAATTTTTATATTTAATTTAAATTTTTAAAATTTTTAATATTTTAAATCTGGGATATCCATGATATCCACAGACTGTACCCTATGGCTCTCGCGGGTAAGAAAAAATGGCAGTCTCTACCTGATACGGGGGAAAGGTGATCAGCCTATCCCCCCACTCGCCTACTGCTGACATCCCTAGCTAGGGGTGGGGGAGTGCCTTCCTGCTTCCCTTCCTTGCTACCTTATTTACTCCCCATCTTCGTCCCAATTCCTTGCTTTATAGGAATTTTTTTTTCTTGTCCTTATTCTTTGTCTCCTCATGGGGACCCATATATAGGAATCCCTAAGCAAATATTAAAAACAAAAAATAAAAAAATAATATAATTAAATACTAATAGTGATACGAATTAAAAATATTTATATTTTTCAAAAATTAGTCTGATCAAATAATGTAAAAAATTAAAATGGATACTTTTATGCTTATAATACTACTAGCAATGCACTACTTACTGGCGGATTTACTGATATAAAAGTTGACAAAATCTGTTAGTAATCATATTACTAATAGCATACCAAGAGACACAATTTGTCAATATAATAAAATAGCATTGGTAATAATAGTGTCAGAAATAGTTACTGACAGAATTAAATTGATGAATTATTTTTAATTATCGATAGCATATACGTTAGTAATTTTATATCTTTTTTTCAATTTAAAAATATTACTAACGGATTATCATTTAGAATATATATATATATATATATATATATATATATATATATATATATATATATATATATAATTACCAACAAAAAATCCATTGGTACATAAAGATTTTTTTCTAGTTTATATTGTTAAAATTTGAAATTAGTATATGTTTCAAATTATTATTTTAATTATTCATAAATCTATATAAATGAAAATATAATAAAATATAAAAATGTTGATAACTCTAAAAACATAAAAATAGAAGAAATGAAAAAATTTGTTAATTAAATAAAATATACACTATTAATTAAAATAAAAATTTTCATTAATAGAAAAAATGAAAAAAAACCTATCACAGTATAATTCTAAAAATAGAAAAAATTCTAAAAAACTATAAATACTAATCATCATCAGTATCCAAAATGTTGTCTTTGTCTCTGGATGTGTGGTGGTGTAGAGAAGGTTAAGGCGGTGGAAGTGGTGGCGGAGGTAGTGGAGAATGTACATTGAATGATGAACTGCCACTCCATATCTAATTGAAGTAATTGTACATGGTAGTCATCCTTTGCTCCATGGACTGCATTTGCTATGTCTATTGCTCCTTAATTATCCCTCTAGTGCAGCTCATACAGTTTTATCTACCTCTTGTTAGCCTCTTCGATCTGCCTTTGCACCGATTCATTCAATGCATGGACTCAATCACGGATTGCCTCTACATTGGTCTTAGCAGGCCCAACTTCAGACACAGAGCCCGGAGAATATGAGCTACTATAAGAAATGCCATATTGTAAATCCGCCCCATGTAGGGACCATTGACTGTCTGGACCCATGTCTTGTCTTCGCTAACAATTAGGCTGGTAGGAGTGCTCCCATCCCCTTGCTGCGATGGTTGCAATTGGGCTTCAGTTAGCCACTGGGTGAACTTATACTATAATTGGAAGAAACAAAACAAATTAAATTTAAAGAATAACAAATATAATAAATCAAGAGTATTGAAAACTAAAATTATATAAGTACTTATGTATGTGGTCTCCAACCAAATATTAACCCATTAGGATTTGTCTTTTTCTGGGTGTAGGTCTCCCAGAATAGCTCCTCCTGAGTTGGCGGCCTGCTCATTGTCTTATCCTAAATTTCAAACAATTTTCACATGATCATATAATATTTAATACAGAAATTAAATAACTAAATGAACAATTGAACACAGCATATTTAGAGTTAAATTAATGCTATAAGAATAGGAGTTTGTCGAATATTTGTGTTTATTGAAACCAAAATTCCTACAATTGGTATCATAATCAATCTAATTTCTAATTATGACTATGAGTTGTGTTGTGAGATTGGGTGTTTGACAAAAGTAAAATCGCACACAACATAAACTCAAAAAGTACTCAATTTGGGATTTTAATTTTGATCAATTAATTTCGAAATTGATTGAGGGTTCCTAAAGACCATGCCATTTCAAATTTGTTGGGCCAAATATTATGTGATTTGACAAAGAATTGAGAGAGATTTTATGAAAAGAACTTAGGAAACCTAACCCTTTTTGTTTTTTCGAATTTCATTCAATAACCTTAGGGTTGTGGTAAAACTAATCATTTTGAATTAAGCAAGCCTAGAATGCATTTTCGTCAAGTAGCAAGAAAGAAAATCTTGAAAAACTGAGGCAAACCCATTCTAAATTTCTTTGAACAAGCCTAAAAAATATGTACAATGATTCTTAAAGATATTATAGGAGTTTTGTTGAGCATGAAACCACAGTTCAAATGAGCCCGCCCCAAATGGTGGTCGAATAAGGGAGAAATCTACTTCGACCTGGTTTGATTTAGGCAGATTGTGCAATTTGCTAGAGGTTGAAAAAGATGAATAGTGCTCTAAGCACGAGGCCTGCTCATAGGTCCAAGTGTGTGGGACCATGCATCGGCCATATGGGCCCAAATTTTCATCAAATTTTGTAGAATTTATTGATACAAATCCCATGTGGCACGTGACACCCATAAAAGATTTGGAACCATATGGTGCCCATAATCCTTATTCAACCCGTGAAAAAGAACTTTGGGATATACCCTCATAACTTCTAATCAACCCGTGATGGAGAACCTTAGGATAAAGATTAGGACTCTTGATTCGTTGTTTATAGATGAAACAAGAATCAAGAATATCAAAAGCTCATAAAATATGAAAGGGGAAAAAAAAGGAATAAACTTCACAATAGAATTGATAGTAAATTTAATAGTGTATAGGCCAATTTGTCTATTTAAGTATAAATCCTAAAATTTAACAAAAACAGAAATTATTTAATCCTATCTAAAGAATTGATCCTAAAAAGATTTAATTCTAAATAAATATTCTAAAAGATAAATCCTAAATAAATCATAAATAAATTTTGAACAAATTCTGATTTACTAATCATAATTAAATCCCAATTAAAGGAAATCAGAACCCAAAATATCTTAATCGGTAGACTCCAATTAATGTGTCCAAATACAAATGATAGTAACATCTTCTAAATCAGTCGAAATATTATGAGAGCATTCCAAATCAGCCTATATCTCTAACTTGAGTCTTTGCAAACCAGTCAACTAGATCTCTTGCACTGTAGTTCTCATCATTTATTTTCTAATTAAATGTGAATCTTTTGTGATTCTTATTTATTTTTCTAGGCATAAAAAATATTTATTTTGAATTTTTTACATATTTATGATACTATTGAACACATTATGAATTGCATTCACAGAATTACTGTATTTTGATTATTGAAATAATTTGGTTCCCTTTTATGTATAGAATATTATTTATTGTAGCTATGAAATATTGTTATTGTTAAATTTTATGTAATATTATTCTAAGATATGCTATTTGAGACATTTTGCTACTGTTATTTAGCATTTTTTTTTTTTTTATGATTATGAGCTCGTTTTCATAGGACCAATTGTGATAAGATGCTATTTTGTGAGAAGTGTATTGTTACTAGTGTTGCATTAAGAATTATATTGATAATGTGCTTATTCTATTGATTTGTCTTTATTAAGATAATTCTTGATGATTCATTAATTTTATTCTTGGAGTTCTTAATATCCTATTTGTACTAGCTCTAAGGATATGATTTTGTGTTGTGGGCTTTTACTCATGTATTGTAAATTGAGACCCTTCTACAAAACTACAATTGTATGAGGCGACTCTATTTTGGTTGAAAGCTCAATCTTGTATATGTATTATGCTTGTCAAAAAAGTAAGTTACTAGGAGTAGTCTAGTGGTAAGAGGCTTAGGTATTATGCATGAAGTCAAGGGTTTGAATCTCATTGTCATTGATGTACTAAAAAAATATGCTTGACAAAAATCTCCCATTAGTGTGCAAATTTCCACCTTAGCCCATGCACATGAACTCCTTGCCAAAGTTGAATGGGATGAATTATGAGGACTAGATTAAATCTGTTAAATTGTTCCTTGCTATTTCTAATGTTAATGCCGCTCTCACTAAGGATAAGTCACCAAAGCCTATAAATGAATTATCTACTGCTGTCAGGGTAAAACATGATAAGTGAGCTCACTCTCACAAAGTTTGCCTAATGACTATGAAATATTTAGCATGGAAAAAACTATCAAGGATATAATGTTCTTGAGATAGATGATGCCAACTTTTCAAACATATTACAAACTTAATTCTAACTAAATCATTTGTTCAAATTTAAGTTCGTAAAATGTTAATCTAAGTAGACAATTATTCTATTTCTACCTATTATTTTAGCCAAATTGCTTGTAAATTGAACAGATCAGTAAAGATCCAAAGGGCCTTAGCCCTTTTAGTTCTTGTCATTCATTGTAACATAGTATATAAACTACTCAAAAGACTTACCGTGTAGTTATAATCCCCCCTCCCCAAAAAAAAAAAACCCAAAAAAAAAGAATTATCCCATAGAAAAGTACTTGAAGAAAGTGAAGATCAGGGGATCTGATATACACAATCCAAGTTTGGTCCTACATCTATGTTGAACAAAGTGGTATATCTTTTAAAGTATTCAATCCAATCATTCACTCTTGAATCATTAGGAATTCCACATTCAAGTCCACCATTTATTTGTCCTGTTGTGTGCATATTGTGGGTTAGGTTATATGTTTGGAAAGAGGATTGTGGCTGGGATGGGGTGGCCATGGTGCAAATGGTGGTATCATATGAGGGAGACGGTTGGGGATGCTTTTGTAATTTTAATTTTATATTATTTTTAATGAATTATTTATGATTTTTTATTATTGATCTCAACCATTGATTCAAATTTTTTCATGATCTAATAGTTAAAACCTAAGGGCCATCATATGGTGCGAAAATTGGAGGGGGGGATTAATGTATTTGCCACTGTAAAACAAGTGCTTATACTATAACAAACAAGTCACCGACAAAAGACAAACAAGCGTACTCACATAGTAGTAGAAGTACATTATAACTTCATGGAGTATCTCAGTTCAATTCTTAGATAAAATGCCAGTTGGAAGGGCAAACTTGATTATGCTTGGAAGGGATTCGCCTCCTTCTCTAGTAATAAGGAGGGAGATACCCTTAAAAAAATAAAAAATCAACAACAAACGATTCTTTGATATGGAAATTGCACCTATGAATAATTTATCTACACATTTTTGCTATTCATCATGTTATATTAAAGAAGAAATAATTCTTATACATGGTTTTGTAGACTTAACCATTGACACCCCCTTGTGGATTGGTGGGAAAGATACAATAAAGAATCTAAAATAAAAAATTTTGACTGTTTTGCATCATTAATGTGAGAGGATGTCCAAGTTATCTTCCATAACTTATGTTCAAATAACATAGCCCATATTAAAGATTTTAAATTTGATATATTATCAATATATAGTATTTTACATAATTAATCAATTATTTTTTATTTATTGTATAACTTTTAAGATAATTAAGATGAAAGTCAAATAATTTTAATGTGTAACTATATATGAGTACATGACTATATAAAATTTTTTTAGACTAAGACTCTTTCAAAATTAAATCCTTAAGGTAAGAAATTAAAAAGTAGTATGATTTGATATACTTTATGTGTAAAAAAATTTTAGATAGTCACCTAATAATGTATTAACATATTATTAAAGATATTTGACTCTTATTATCATTATCACAAAAATCTTAAATATGATAATATTTAATTAGTTAATATCATAAAATATGTTATACTTACAATATTTCAAAATTAATCTCAAATAATAAAGATGCATATATACCCAAAAAATAATGATAATGCAAAAATGATCAAGTTATATTTAGTTGAGTGCATTTGTTTTAACTTTTTTTTTTATAGAAAAGTGAATTTTTGACTAAAATGTTATTTTTTATAGAAGCTATTTTATTTCAATTTTTATTTAAAAATTTTAAAAAATTATTTTAACTTTTGAATAAAAATTAAAATAAATATTTTTTATTAAAAATAATTTTTTAATAATTAAAAAATCACTTCATATTTTTTTTTTCTAAAAAAAGGGAGAGAAATGCCCGCTTGGACATGAGAAGTTTTTCTCCCGGACACGCCCGAGCGCACTCATCTTTCTTTGTGGCTAGAAACACAAAAAGTCAACAAAATAAAAAAGGAAATTTTTTTAGAAAAAAATTATTTTATTTCATTATTTGTTTTTTTTGTGCACACTGCTTCGTTTTGAGTATTCTGTGGCTCGGTCTCTCTCTGTTTCGCCGTGTCACTCATCCTTTGCAGCACTATAGCAAATACAAGGTAAATCACTCTTTCCTTCATCATTCAAAGAATCTTGATTTTGGTAATCTGCCATTTGATTTTCCTTGACTTTGGTTGATTAAATCATGAACTTAAAGTCTGATTTTTTTTTTCAAAGTCTCTCAGGTTTCTGCTAGCACTTTGGAGTTGTAAATGGCTTCCATTGTTGCAAGCTTGCTCCCACCTTTGCTGGTCCACGGTAGAAAATCACATGCTGGGAACATGCAAAGTTTCCCACTTTCTCCTCGTCTTTCAGGTAAACCTTTACTGGTTTATTATTATTTACCATTTTTTTTTTGTTTTATTTCAAAGTTGAAATTTTTAATTTCCATATGCACTATATGAAGTTTGCTTTCTTCTGTAATATTTATAGAAATTCTTCAATATGGATGTTTTAGTGTGAAGAAATGGAATTCTGGCATTATTTAAAATGTGGGTTTTGACTAAAGTTGGGGTTCTTAAAATTTTAGTATTTTCATAATTGTTGTTTAAGTCCAAGTGAGTGATCTTACTGAGATGCTGAATTGTCAGTTCCAGTTCTGTAGTTAAAATTTTGATTTTGACAGAGGTGTCCATAGGGGGAAAAGAAAATAGTTGGGTTGTCTTCTGGAAAGTTTTTCTGATCAAATGATACAATAAAAGGTTGGATTCTAAAATTAGCAGCGTAGACTTGGTAGAAAGGGTTTTGATGGCTTTTGGTATGATATGTGCTCTCTATCAACATGTAAAATTTATGATCATTCTGAACTAGCTCGATTCCAAAATTAAAACGGTCATTTTGAAATGTAACTTTTATAGCTTGATTTTGAAGTTCAGTTGTTATGCAGCAACTGTGACTCTGTCCAGGTCCTCATCACACTACACCATTGATTTGATTACTTTTGACTTCTGCTGAGGTCTGTTATCAGCGTTCTTTTTGTTTCCTTTTGTGTTCCTGATTTTCGATTTGCCTGCTTCATAGAGAGACGGAATGTTGCTTTTGTTGTGAAGGCTTCTGGAGAAAGTTCTGAATCTTCAACTTCCCTTACCATTTTTAAGACTGTTCAGAATGTTGTGAGTTTCTCCTCCCATTTGCACCCTTTTTGCCTCTCTTTCAAAGAGACAGAAAAAGTACCATACACATAACTTGCTGATTGTTATTCCTTTGTTGATTTAAAAACAGTGGGATAAACCTGAGGACCGGTTGGGACTAATTGGTTTGGGCTTTGCAGCTATAGTAGCACTTTGGGCATCAGCAAATTTGATCACAGTAATCTTCACCACTTTTACATTACTTTGGAAAATGAATATGTTACTATGGAATATAAACTGAACTACTGAGGTATCTATGGTCGCATTTGAGCTGTAAATAAATGTATTTATTGAGGATTTGGAAACATCTTTTAGTTAAAATTGCTTTACAATGATATTCCTTCTTTCCTTCTTAATATGTCTGTTGACTATTGAGTCTGTACTTTTTCCTTTACCGGGAAAGAAGAGTCTGTGAACTTGTCCCTCTGCTTGCACCATTCTGATTTTGTTTTTGTCTTTGTGACTTTTGTATATAGGCCATTGACAGATTGCCAATTATCCCAAATGCACTGGAATTAATTGGGATACTGTTCTCTGTGGTAAGTGCTGTCTACATAATTGATGTGAATAACTCATGAAGTAAAAGCACTGTAAATTTATTTTTATCAATGTGAATCAATATGTTCATGTTAATTTCTATTCTTAATTTACTTAAAACTGGCAATTAATTTAAACTTTTCTATTTCAGTGGTTTACATATCGATATCTCCTATTCAAGCCTGACCGGTAAGTATTTTGGTCACCTTTATTGTGATATCCATTAGTTTGTCTGATGTTGACTACATCATAATATTGTTAAAACCATTGATTTAAATTTAATAATTGAAATGAGGAAGGAAAAAGAAAAATTAGTATCAAGGACCTGTGCATGATCATATCTACAGAAAAGGACCTATTAACTACGCAAAAGTGCTGATTAACCTCTCAACTCTAATGTTTAATGAAACTTTTTATTTTCATAAATAAGATCATTTTCTTGTCCTTTTCAATAGATAATTAGATATCCCTATACACTGGTTAGCTGCTATTGCACTGAATTTGCAAGCAACTTTACTTGAATATTTTCTTGATACAGGGAGGAGCTTTTTCAAATATTGAACAAGTCAATATCAGATATCTTGGGCCAGTAAGCTGTGTTTCCAAAATGTTACTGTAGATTGTGATTTTAAGTACAGATTATCAGCTGTTAAAAGTTCTTTTCTTGGAGGATTGGATGAAAGAAGTGGGAGAGGGGAAAGGGGTTTTGTTTTAGGTCTTCACACCTATCTTAAATGACAGTGCAAGGATCATTTGTTTGGTTTAAGATCACTGTGTTGCATCAATGAATTAAAGCTTACATCTATTGTGTTAGCTTCTTCCTATTGGACAGAAATAAGTAGGTAATGAAGATCACCTTTTCTCACTAGATGGGATCACGTGGATCAAACGAGATCGTTGTGTTTTATCATAAATAATGTACTTTCTCTGTTTCAATTTATCTGTCAATTTGGATAATTTGGTATGTTTTTAAGTTAATATATCAAAATTGACAGATAAATTGAAAGAAAAGGAGCATATAGATAAGTCATTAAAATGTTGGACCGGACCCCCATTTTCCCCATCACACCTCCAAAACAATCCCACACAAAAAAAAATAAAAGATCACAATCATTTTGTTTCCATGGTTAGTGACTATATTTAACATGTTTGCAAACTAAGTTTTAATTCATTTTTAACAATTCAGCATGTTTCACAAAATACGAAATGTTACATTTTAACATGTTTTTGGTTTTAGATCATGGTCTGAATAAAGGTGAAAAAAAAAAAAAGGCTGCTTTTCAATTGGATTAAATCATGGATTGCAATTATAAACCAATCGCATTGTTAGATGTTTGCAAGTTGTGTCCGTCAACTATTGGTTTAAGACAGTGGAACTACTTTATGCACTGCAACACCTCCAAAATTTAAAACCAAATTTGTCATAAATAATTGCATGACAGTTTTAGAACGAGCTATGCCCATAATTGAAAGAAAGAATTTCTCACTCGAGATTATGGGTCTAATTTCATTATAAGATCTAGTTCAAGAGAGAAGGGATTTTTATGTGATTATAAAGGCTATTTAGGTGATATGTTTGAGTGCCCGTTTGGTTCAACAGAATTGGGAAAGCGCCAGGAAGAAAGAATGACTTCAGATAAAGAAATAGTGTTTGGTTTAACTTTTGGCGCCGGAAGGCGCACTTTGTAAGTATCTTTGAAGTTACTTTTCATTCTAAAAAAAGACCTTCTGAAAAAGAATCTCACTATTACTCTCACATCAACAACCAAAAGTAACTTTATTTTATGCTATCCAAACAAAACTCATTCTCCTAAAAGGCCTTTTAACATATTCAAACCAAACAAAAATTATTTTTTTAAAAGTAATTCTTCTAAAAGGTCTTTTTTTAAAAGACCTTCTTTCAAAAGATCTTCTCCCAAAAGTGAAACCAAACGGACCCTGAGTAACATGGGATTTAACATCCGCTACTTCCAGTGACTTCATTAGACTACTGTTCCAAATCTTTCTTCATTAATCAACCCTTATAGTTCCCTCAGAAATTGCTATTTTCATTCTCATCTTTTCCTTGTGTCTGTGTTTCTCTAATGGTACCATACACATTTGACACAACTTAGAAGCTAGAATATACTTTTGCGTCCCTTTTTGAATGGACAAATAGATCAATTTTTATTCCTTAAAGAGTTGAATCATTTGCCGGTTTAAAAAAGAATATACCAAATCTCAATTATAAAACATGTTTTAACTGGAAAATATAATTTCTAAAAGCTAAAAAATACATGTAAATCCTGGAATGCACAAGTGCAGTTAATTTTTCAACTCAAATGATCCTATTCTAATTCCTCACTCCTTACACTAAAAAATTAAAACGGTACAAAAATTACTTATTCTTCCTTTTTTTTTAATTTAAAGTCCGTTTGGATAAATTTTTAAAAAAAGGATTTTTTTTAAAACTTTTTTTAGTAGAGTTTTAATTTTTAGAAAAAGTTATTTTACATTTAGATAGACATATGAGAAGTATTTTAAATTATTAAAAATACATATAAATCTGTTTGGATATAAAAGAATAAAAATACTTTTTTTTTATAGCCAAATTACAAAAAAAATTCAAAAAGAGGAAAGAGAAGCAAAGTTTGATAAGGGTAAGAAAAGAAGGATATGTATTATAATTTTAATTAAAGATAAATGATACTTTTGGAAGATAATTTTATTAAAAATCACTTCTGCTTCTACTTTTTTTAGAAGTTAGGTATCCCTAGCTTTAAAAAAAAGTGGTAAATTGATTTTTTTTTTAATTGAAGCACTTTTTAAAAAAATTATATCCAAATATCTATAAAAATTTATAAAAATACTTTTTTTAAAATAAGTACTTTTTTATTGAAAAAAGCCAATCCAAACATGCTCTTATTTTTTATATATGCCAAAGTTATTCTTGCATAATTTTTGCATATCTTTTTATTAACTTCTAAATTATTTTCATTTTGTAAAGGTTCTTCACTTTTCTTTTCTTTTTTTGTTTTTGGGTTAAATCGGGCATTACCACTCTCCATCAAATAAGTTGATATTTGAAACTCTTCATTTTCTTCTTTGGATATGATTTCTATGTGTGCTAGATTTTTAAAAAGAAAACAACCATAATTGTTGAATAAAATAAAGTATTATAGTCACTTACTCACTCAATAATTAACATGTATTTTACATTATTCCAACAAATAAATTGGATAAAATTTTTAGTTCTTTAAACATTTTTCTTTCTATATAAAACATACTTTGGTCTTCTTCTGGTACAAATAAGTAATTTTCTGGTACAATAACATATTCATGTCTTTAATTAACCTTGTGTTAGCCTTATCCAATTATGAGATGCAACAGCATAACAGCAACAACGGACCCTCAACAAAGTATTCAAGTTTATGGTCGGGGGAGTACATTTCTGGCGAAAGTGTACAAGACAAGTTAAAAGATACATCAAATGAAAAAAAATTAATTTTAATATAAAATACTATCAATTAATTATATTTTATTATAACCAACAGAGATTAAATCCAATAAATTCCTTCATATGTGGTGAATTTAAGTTCAAATCTTAATTAAAAAGGATGTTTATATTAGTACTTGACTATATTTTGAATATAATGGCCTCCATTAGAAAATGTCTATAGGAGATCAATAGAAAAAAAAAATCATCTCATTATTTGTGTAATTTTTAGAATAATATAGTAAAAATCCAATAAGTAAAAATACATTATTCAAACCAAAAACAAAAAAAGGAAAGGAGGTTAGTGCAATTTTTTCCTAACTTTCCAACCACCAAATTTATTTATTTATTTATTTTAAGTTTTAAATTTTTTAAATTCAAATAGGAAAAATATTGCGTTTGCATTCATACCAACAGGAAGAAGAGAAATCGAGCGCAAAAGCATAGTTTTGATTTTTGGAGCTCATCAAATCGAACCCGCATTCCCCAAAACACCATCACCGACCCACTCTTTTTGTCTCATACCAATACCTTCTCAAGCACACAACCAAAATTTTGCACTTTCTTTCCTTCATTTTCACCCCCACATTTTAATTTATTTATTTATTTTAGCAAAACGAACGTTCTGTACAAATTTTCAATGATTGTTTTGTAAATGAAAAAATGTTGCTAATTCAATAATGCAATAAGCTCGACAAGTTCAATTTTGATACAATGTTTTGATTCCCTGATCCAACGCACTCGCTTCCTCAAGGTTTGCTCCTTTTGATAATGGTTTTATCTTTCATGAATTCAATTCCTCTGCAAGGTGTATTTTTTTTTTTTTTTTTTGGCTATAAGATTAGTATCAGGTTGGTTACACGATTTAGATTCTAGTTTTTTGGTTTTTATTTTTTATATGTGTGTTATGTTGTTCACAATTTTCTGGGATCTGAAATTGAAATTGGAGAAGTTGGTGTGTTTTGAATTGGTAATATGCATAATAGGGTAGATTTTATCTGAAATTAAATTGGAGAAGTTAGTGTGTTTTGGATTGGTAATGTGCATAATGGGGTGGAATTTAATCTGAAATTGAAATTGGAGAAGTGGGTGTGCTTTGAATTGGTAATGTGCATAATGGGGTGGACTTTAATCTGAAATTGAAATTGGAGAAGTGGGTATGTTTTGAATTGGCAATGTACATGATTGGTGAGCTTTGTTTTTGTTTGTAGCCGTGGAGATGGAATGGTTTGGTAGAAAGAATACATGGGGGAACTTCCCTGATTTGGCGGGAGCGGTCAATAAGCTTCAGGAGAGTGTGAAGAATATCGAGAAGAATTTCGATACTGCTCTTGGGTTTGAGGACAATTCTGAATCCAGCAATGAAGGTAATTTACTTGCATTGTTCAAGTTCGAAGCACTCCTCTTTGTTTGGTTTTTTGTCTGAATGGGATTTCTATTATGATATATGAGTTTTGTGATTGAGGTAGTAGGTAGATGCAAAGTTTGTTAACCAGTGTAAGATAGGAGTATATTGGATGTTCTGATCAGTGAAAAGTTGTTGAATTTTGAAATGGGGCATGTGTTTGCTTTTGAAGGGAAGCTTTCACGCTGATTTTAGCTATGCCCTTTGTATTTGTCTTCCAGCTGCAGGGTCATGGCCTTTATCCCGAGACCCGAAAGCATTATTTAATCCTGTTATGTCATTTATGGGGAATGATAGTGAGGAAAGCGCTGAAAAAGCATCTGAACAACTTGAATTCCCTCATAAAGAATCTGGAACTCAGAAATCGATGGAAAAACCTGAGTCTCCAAGTCATGTACCTGTAGCTGAGAGAAAAGAAGGATTTGAAAATGATGAAACAGCCCATGCTACAACAGAAGAAACCACTGGTCAGGAAGAGAATGAAGCGCTTAAGGTGGAAGAAAGAGGTGGTGAGCAGATAGAGTTAGCAGATGGAAACACTGCACATGCTACAACTGAAAAACCCACTGTTCAGGAAGAGAATAAAGCGCTTAAGGTAGAAGAAGAAGAAGATGGTGAGCAGACAGCATCAGCGGATGGAACAACTGCAAAGAATTTGGACCATGGAAGGGAAGAACACCAATTACCAGAGATGCCTGTTGATTTATCTGAACCTGACATTCAGAATCCCAACAGTTCGGATTCTGTTGTCAGTCATCAAGAAGATGAGATTGCTGAAGTGGGGACCTCTGAAAGTTCACTGTTAATACAACCCAGACCTGTTAATCTTGGAGAGGATCAAGTTGAGGGTAATACTACTGATTCTGGCGAGTCACAAGGTATCAGTGATGTGCAAGAAAAAAATCAAGTTGAGACAGATGAGGAAAGTAAAGAAGAGAGGATGCAAGCAGAAGAAAGTGTAGAGAGAGTTTCTTCCATTAAACCTGAGATATCAGGTGATAGTGAGAAAAGAGATGAGCCTGATGCTTCTGTTCTACATTCTGTGGGTTCTGAGGAAATGGATGCTGTTGATCAATCATACATTGAAAAGTCGTCTGGTGTTAGTCCATCAAATGAGTCTTCTGAGGTGGTATCTGAATTGGGTTTGCGTGAAGACGGAGCAACTCATAAAGCAAATGAAGGGGATCACGAAGTCAATGATTTTGAAAATGACATTAGAGAGCAGCATTTGAGTTCAGTAACAAACATGTCTAACTTGGATTCTATGCTTGAAGTGGAAAGGGTGAAGACGGAAATGAAAATGATGGAAGCTGCGCTACAAGGTGCTGCGAGGCAAGCTCAGGTATTTCATTTGCTACTTGTAATCATGGCAATGACAAAAAAATTTTGTGATGCACATTTCATTTTTATTCCTGAGGATGCATTGCATTAAACATGATGATGAAGGTTGTTAAATGGTGTTCAGATAGTTAAGTTTCTAATGCCCTTTGTCAAAATAAATGTCTTCTTGCCCTCTTTTGGACTGATTGAGAAGGGACAATTGCAATGTTTTTCTGTTATGTGATGCACATTAGAGTTAAATTTTTAATCTTTTCAATATAGAAAACGTTGAATTTAAATCCTCTTTTAAACTTTTACTCTCTCACAGTTCTTGAACTTTTTAGCTAATAGGCTGGCTAACTTGGCCAAACATGAATGCATACCCTTTTCTTCATCTATAATAGGCTAATATCTGATTTCTGCTGAAGATGATGCTATTATCTTACTAGCAAGGTGGAGTTTCCATTAATCACTAAAAGTGATTTGATTTTGCCTTTTTATTGGATGTCTCCATTTGTTATAGAAGCTGCATGCATGGTCTGATTAGGCTACTCATCTTTTATCTCCTATGTTCATCTTTTGCAGCCATTATTGTGTTTGCTCATCTCATTGCAATTTTGCAATCTTGAAATTTCTGTTAATTTCCTTTCAGGCTAAAGCCGATGAGATTGCAAAATTGATGAATGAAAATGAACAGTTAAAAGCTGTGATTGAGGATTTAAAGGTATAGTTCTTTTCTTATTACCTTATAGTTGGTGTATTGTTTTGGTTTTTAATACTCAGTCTTTCCATTGATGAAATTGGATTGTTGATGAATGTGGAACAGAGAAAATCCAATGAGGCAGAAATTGAATCTTTGCGAGAGGAACACCATCAGAGGGTTGCAACTCTTGAGAGAAAGGTATCCATAGTTATAATTTTTACTTGTTTTTGGGATTAGCTAACTAAGTTGTCAATAATGTAACTTGGAAGAATGACTTTAAAACTATTCACAGTATGTTTACTCTATAGATTGAATTTCTGATTGACTTTTTGGCCATAGCAACCAACAAGATGTGCACCAAATGACTGATTGTGATTTATCAAAGTGAATTGTTGGGCCTATGTATTTGTCTTGTATGCCATCTAATTTCAGCTGCAACTTTTATAGGTTTTTATGGATTGTGTGTGAATAATTGCAGGTGTATGCTCTCGCTAAGGAAAGGGATACGCTTCGCCGAGAGCAGAATAAAAAAAGCGATGCAGCTGCTCTTTTGAAGGAAAAGGATGAAATAATTACTCAAGTTATGGCAGAAGGTAGAGCAATTGGAAACCAACCTAAATCTGCATCATTGAGAGTTTGAGACTTTAGTGGATACAAAACTCTTCTGTTTCATTGTTGGTTGCTTTTTAGGTTTGAGTGTATGGACGGACTCTCCTTGATTTTCCAACTATGTTTAAAGTGACAAAAACTATAGAATTAAATTGCTTAGTAGGTTACTTGTGTCCAAAACTTTGTCAGATTTGGGAATTGAGCCTTTTTTCGGACATTAATTTAAATATTTATAAGATGGATAGGCATAATAAGTAGATTATATTACTAAACACATAACCAAAATCTCTCTAGTTTTTACAGTTGATGAAGGTGAAAGCATTTAATCTATGCAATTTTATGTCTGCTACTTTGGTACTGCTAAGATTGGAATTGAAGAGGGAGATCTAAACCACTGGACAGTTTGGGATCTAAGATTGTAGGAAAATTTTCTTTTGAAACATAGTTTCAAATTTTTATGCTTACAGGTTTTAAGTATTATTAATACTAATTTCTTTACATAGGCCTGCGAAGCATACTTTGGCAACCTTATACCATACATCTAATCTTTGGCTTGCAAAAGTGGTGAAAAGCATTGGACAAGGACTATAGGAGAGAAAGAGGGTTGAATCGGGAAAGGCTGATTTAAAGTTGAGTTAAAATTTGATCCACATTGATGTAAAGCTTTTTATGCTACTAATAAAGAAGAGAGTGCCACATTGATGCAGTAACTAAGGTTTTCAACATACAATTTTAGCTTTGAAAGAATTTCAAAAATGGACTTGTTAAGATATAAAATCATTCTTGTACCTCTACCCAACAATTTAAGCTTTTGGGAGAGATGGTTCATGATATGATATCAGATCTTCTATAACTAAGTAGTCTAGAGTGCGATCCTTGTTTGCATCCATTCTTTTAAATAAAAGTTGAATTTCAACACAGGTAAGGTGGGCTTGTGCATAGTCCGCACTTCAAGCCCAAAAGAGGCTTTTGTGTGAGGGGGTGTGTTAAGATATAAAACCATTTATGTGCCTTTATCCAACAGTTTAAACTTTTCGGAGAGATGGTTTATGACAAAACTTTATAAAAATATTTACTATGAGGAAACAGTAACTACTTTGAGGTTATGCTTATTGACCACTCCGCATGGTTATTTTTCTTTCATGGTGGTTGTGTAAACTCTGGACGCTTTCAATGCATCAAAATTAAATTCCATTAAATTTGTATGTCTTGCCAAGTATTAATTTTTATGGAAATTATTAATTTTCTTTTCTTGGGTTGACAAATTAATAATTTATCTAAAGAGCATTGCTGTTGTAGTTAAAAAGTTTCTCTATTGAAGCATGTTAAAATTGGATATTATAGAGGTCCTTTTTTATGTTAGAATCTCTCTCATATCAGGTGAAGAGCTTTCCAGAAAGCAGGCTATTCAGGAATCTACAATTAGAAAATTACGGGCTCATCAGGCATGCAACCTAATTACTGTATTTTCTCACAAACTTCAATCTTATTCTGTGCCTACGTGTATTAATAAATGTTTTATCTACTTTTTTCCTATGAAATCTAGATTAGAGAGCTTGAGGAGGAGAAGAAAGGTTTGGCTACTAAACTTCAGGTAATTGAACTCTGAAAGCTTTCTTGAAAGTTTTTAGTATCTTGTAACAATTCGGATTAGTTTAATTCTCGTCACTAATCATGGAATTCTAGAGACAGAAATTTCATGCAGTATAAATAGTATAGAACTGTTTTGTCTTGAACTTTCCTATTTGAGTTCTGTCGTTCAGGTTGTTTATCTTCCTGCAAAATGTTTTCTTTATGATAAATTTATCTAAAAGAAGTCCTGTCTTACTGCATGTAGTCTTTCAAAGGCTGCATTTTTCTTATAGGTATTTACGATTTATACTGTGCTACCATGGACAATCATCTATATCGATGGATGCATAAAATTCTTTACTTTTTGAGCAACAATTGTGACAATGCTAATGTGTATCAGTTCTTTTAACTGAAACTGGTTGTAATCCAGGCGGAGGAGAGTAAAGTAGAAAGTATCAAAAGGGACAAGATGGCTACTGAGAAGTTGTTACAAGAAACAATAGAGAAACATCAAACAGAACTTGCAACACAGAAGGAATATTACACTAATGCTTTGGCAGCTGCTAAGGAGGCTGAAGCATTAGCAGAGGCACGTGCCAACAATGAAGCAAGAACTGAGCCAGAGAGTCGTCTAAGAGAGGCTGAGGATCGTGAATCTATACTGGTCCAGACTCTTGAAGAATTAAGGCAAACATTAAGTAGAAAGGAACAACAGGTTTTTGTTATATTTTCTGTCACAACAGGTTTTTGTTATATTTTCTGTCATTCTTTTTACTAGGTTGACTTTCAGAATCTTGCTTTTAAGTTTTAGTGTCTTCGTAATCCATTTTCAGGCAATCTTCAAAGAAGATATGCTCCGCAGAGACATTGAGGATCTTCAAAAATGCTACCAGGTGTGCTCCCTTGCTCTCTGAATGTGCTTAAATTTTTGAACTTTGAAGCTTGCTTTTCCTTCTTTTCTTTAAGTTGGTAGCATCTTAATTGTGCTTTTTGTAGTTTGCATAATTTGTTTAGTGTTTTGCCTAGGCAAGTGAAAGACGGTGTGAGGAACTGATTACACAAGTTCCAGAATCTACAAGGCCACTTTTAAGGCAAATTGAAGCCATGCAGGTGAATAGACAGTTACACATATGATCCAAGATTGCTTTTCCTTCAGTTTTTGGTTCAGCTGCATGGGATCTGTATCTGACTAGAACTCACCCTGATAACAGGAAACAAATGCCAGAAGGGCAGAAGCTTGGGCTGCTGTTGAAAGAACTCTCAATTCTAGACTTCAGGTCTTTATAATACTTTCTGAATTCAATTCATCTTTTGCATTTCTTTATCTTTTCGTATTGATTCCACAGGAAGCAGAAGCTAAAGCTGCAGCTGCTGAGGAACGAGAGCGTTCTGTGAATGAACGCTTATCTCAAACATTGTCCCGAATCAATGTCCTTGAGGCTCAGGTTCTCCAATTTATTGAGTGAAACCATATCTATAATGGTGATTTTGCATAACTGTGACTTATTTTAGCAATGAATTACAGATTTCGTGTCTTAGAGCCGAACAGACTCAGTTAAGTAGGACGCTTGAAAAGGAGAGACAAAGAGCAGCAGAAAGTAGGCAGGAATACCTTGCTGCAAAGGAGGATGCTGACACTCAAGAAGGTCGTGTGAGACAGCTCAAGGAAGACATCAGCGAAATCAGGCAGAAACACAAGCAAGAGTTACAAGAAGCATTGGTGCGTAAAGAACTTTTACAGCAGGTGAAGCTTCTGCTTCTGTATTTCAAAGTTGACATTGTTAAGCATGTTAGATGAGGTGCTCTCTTTCTTCTTTGATTAAATTCCTCATCACTTTCATTTCTCCTATAACTTACAAAATGGAGTGGACTAACTCAACAGAGATATTTGGTTTCATGCTGCTTGAATTTTTCTGTGGAAATTATATAAGAAAACCTACTTTTAATGGACTTCTCAACTTTGCGTGGATGGCTAGTATGAATCAAATGTTAGTAATCTGATATTGAACATTTGGGCAAGTTGTATGATGAGGTCTGGTATTGCTGATAACAATCCTAAATTCCAGCCACATTATAGGAACCTTAGTGGTTATTGTTTGTCAATTCCCTGAAATAAGCTCTTCATTTTCACCAGGAGATAGAGAGAGAAAAGGCTGCCCGGTTGGATGTGGAGAGGACTGTTTGTGTTCATTCTGCTCCATTGTCAGATCAAACAACCACAACAAAGCAAAATTCTGCCTTTGAGAAAGGTTTGATACTCTTCATTTCTTTACATCACTGATCGTTGATATTTTCTATAATATAGTTCATTGTGTAGGCAACCTGTCTCGGAAAGTCTCTAGTGCAAGCTCCTTGGCAGGCATGGAAGAAAGCTACTTTCTGCAAGCATCACTGGACTCATCTGGCAGTTTCTCTGAGAGGAGAAACCCTGGAGAGTCAGGCATGAGTCCGTACTATATGAAAAGAATGACACCAAGTGCTTTTGAATCATCGCTTCGTCAGAAGGATGGCGAACTTGCTTCATATATGTCACGATTGGTATTCTTCGTTGCCTTTGTTCCTTGGATTAATATTTGACACCAAAGCTTCCATTTCACAGCTCTATTTTTTCTTTTGTTATATAATGCACATTATAGAATTTATATTAAGCTGTTACATCTAACAAGTGATCTTGATGGCATTTTTTCAATTTTAAAAATTTCAGGCGTCAATGGAATCTATTCGTGATTCTCTTTCTGAGGAATTGGTCAAAATGACAGAACAGGTGGGTTTGGTTTGAGCTTCATTTTTAGTACTTACTGGTACCCATGCTTGTCCTTAAGCATGATTTGCATACACTCTCTGCAGTGTGAAAAGATGCGTGTGGAGGCTGCCTTTTTACCTGGCTTACGAGCAGAGCTAGATGCACTGAGGAGGAGGCACTCTGCTGCTCTGGAGTTGATGGGCGAACGTGATGAAGAGGTACTTTTGACTATGCCAGCTTTTGTTTATAGAAACAATATCCTAGACAAAATTTGGTGTTGGCCTGCCTATTTCCTATAAGAAAAGTCAAAGCAGTTTTATAAGCTTGTCGAGCGACTTGCTTTTTTTTTTTTTTTTTTCCTTCCCCCTTATAAAGCCTCTCGGCTTGCGGAGATAAAACTGTATGTATCTATCATCTCTAGACCTCACCAGGTCAGAGCCTCTTGCATTGGGCGGTTCTTTAATTCCTCTTCTGTTGACATAGTTTAGACTTCAAAGCTCAAACAAAGGCACACTGCCACTGAATCATTCTCTTTCTTCTAGAAAATTTGAGAGATTGTATGAAAGAATTCCTCTGCCAACCCCGCCTAGTGGAAAAGACTTTGTTGATGTTGAATAAAAGAATTCCCTCTAAAACTCAGTGCAGAAGGAACCCCTCAGAAAGGTTTCATTTTTATTTGCACTTTCCTCCGCCTAACTGATTCCATGGTGTTAATCTTTTGATTTAGTGCCTACTATTGTTGAATATTTGCTAAGCATAAGCATAATAGACTAAATTGAATATAACAAGCGCCATCTCTTTCTTTTCGCCGATTTACACAACAGAACAATGAGACACTTAACATGCTGGCCTGAAGGAAAATGGGGAAAATAAAAAGAGAACGAAGTATGTTTGGGCTGTAGTTATACTGAGTTTTCAGATTTTGCTATATCTTAACTGTCCTGTTTCCTTGTATGCTTTTTCCCAAATAGAAAAGAATTACTACTTTTTATCTATAAGAAGTTGAATGTGTTTAGTTGGAGGAACTTCGTGCGGATATTGTGGACTTGAAGGAAATGTATAGAGAACAAGTCAACTTGCTTGTGAGTAAGGTATCTTTTTGGTTGAGCAGCATCATTTTTTCTCACTTAGGTGCCCTTGTTAACTCTCTCTCTCTCTCTCTCTCTCTCCCTAATTGCTTTCACTTTCCTTTGAGCATCACTTTTGCAAACAGCATTTAGACACTTGGGGAATCACCTGTACATAACTGATGGTTCAGTTACATTAATGGTGGATATGCTTATGAGAAAATATGGAGAATAATGTGTTAATAACTGTAAATTTCAATTATGTTATTGGTAAATTTGGTGAAAGGATTTTATATTTATTAGTAGTTATCTTATCATATCCACCATATTCACCAAAAACGTAACCGAAATTCTCAGTTATTAATATATTGATTCTCAAATGTCTAGATGATGTAAAAAAATCGTCAAGTACAAATATCATTTTTCCTTTTGTTTTATATGTCCTTTTGGAATTCTAACCTTGCTATATCTGTCTACAGATCCAGAAAATGAGTTCATCAATTGCGGCTAACTGAGCTGAGAAAAACAAAAAACCATTGAGCTTAGCGTGTACTACTTCTTTGAGGTGGCCATGCCATGGAGCCTTGTGTGATCTGAATTGCACAGTCATAGTATACTCTCTCCGAAGATCTATATCTTGTTTGTCTTGGCAATACTTACTCAAAATCACCCTGTTAAATGTAATTTATATTCTAACGGGGAAAAAGAAAAAGAAAAAGAAAAAGAAGGTAATTTGTATTTTATGATTTGAGGAATTTTGTATAGCCAATCTCTTTAAATTACATTCAAACTATTGAAGATCTAAGTCACTAGAATTGGACTAATGGTGAGGAATTTGAATAATTTGCATGAGATTATAAATTTAAATTTTAGTGTTACTAATATAACCGAAAAAAAGAAAACTATGGGAGATCCGGAATCTCTTGATAGAGATAATTACTAGAAACAGTGTTCTTTTTTCGAGAGGTGGAAGTTGTGGATGAGATGAGAAAATTTTGACTATTTCATCATACATGTATGATGCTTTGAATCTCTGATGATGTTATAAGTTTCTACTCCTATACAACTGCATTTGCTAACATAGTGTTAAGTCAATGAATAACGCAGTCATGGATGAACTGTTCTACATCAAACTTGCTTGTCTCTTCGTTATTTAAAATTAATGCCATTGTGTCTCATAAATGCTTGTCGAATTGCTCTAGGCGTCAGAAGGGTTTCAAACTAATGCCTTTGTGCCTAATAAATAGCTTATAGAATTCCTTTCTTGGCATTAAATGGGCTTTCGTCATAAAATTAAAACTTGCTTTAGATCATTGGTTATAATTTAACTAATATATGAGAAGTATTTCACGTTTCCAATTGGTTAATTTATTAGACTCACTAGCAATTACTAGTAAGATAATTGACTACCTTAATTTTCGATTTACTTATTAATACATGATTCTTTAAGTATAAATTTATTGCATAAAAAATTATGTATGAAAATTATTATTCTGAAAAAATAGATATTTGAGTTGTTACATTGTTGAACTGTACTATAGTATAAGATAAATTGGTAATCTCCACAACAAAGATGGGTTCCTCCGCAGGACAATTCTTATTTTTATCTTTCACAACATCACATTCCTCAAATTTTTAAAGAGAAAAAGGCTTTCATATAAATCTACTCGAAATGTCAAGACATTATTCTTCTGTTGCACAACTCCCATTAAAAAGCAAGGGAAAGAATATCCATGTGCAAGCAAGCACATGCAAATCTCAGCCAACTTTTCAAGCTTTTAAGAAATACATCGTAGATACCGTAGCTAAGGAGCTGCCACAAGTCCAAATAATACATACCATGTACCACATATATACAGTATTATACTTAGAAAATTTTTTAGATGCTCTTGAAATAATAAAAAAAATCATTTTATTACATAAAAAATATAGTAAAAATTAAGAAACAACAACCACAAAACTAGAACACTAAATTATGAATATAACATAATGACATTTTTTATCATGATAATTTTTTTATGATGTTAATTTTGATATATTTTTAGTATAAAAAAATTTTACTTTATATTATCATCTAATTATATATTTTTATTTGTAAGATTTTTAATATAATAAATAATTAAATTAAAAATTTTTGTTGATATTATAATATATAATTAAATACCTATATAAAAATTTTTTTATTAATAATATATTAAAATTAAATTATTTTTTATTAATTTTTATATACTGTAAATATAAAATATTTATATATACTATCAACCAATTACGTATTAAAATTTATGTTACTTTTATAATGATTATTATAAAAATTAAAATTTTAATAATGTGATAACATGGAGTCGAATGAATTATATAAAATTTTTTTCACTCACATGACATTAAAATAAATTTTATTTTATTTTTTTAAGTACTTTTCTCTCTTGCATTCATTATGCGTAATGCGAAATTTATGGTAGCTTTCGCATTGTATGGACCAAGACTGCGTCGCGTACTGCCACGTGTCATCGCCTTCAACTGCCGTAACAACACAAACAGTTTCACTCTCCTCCTTTTTCTGATTCAATTCCATCACTCTCTATCTCTCTCTGTCATTCTCTGCATTTCAAAACACGCCATTTCCAAATTCTTCATCACACAACAGCAAAGGTAATCACCACTTTTCAGATCTCTTTTTCTGTGTTGCATGTGATTATTGCATTTGTTTGTGTTTTCACTTTCAGCTTTCCCTGTGATTCTTGTGAGAGAAGGAGCTTCTTGATCTTTTTGTGGTTGTCTTCAAAAAAATAAGAAAGAACCCTTTTGAACTGAATCAATGATGGTAAAGTTTCAGTTCCTCCCATTTTCTTGGGAGAGTAAAAATGTCCACGGAGAATCCATCGTAAAAAGTGCCATGTAAACAGAAAATGAAGTTCTGGGGTTGTTAGATCTGAAGAAAAGTTTGCAACTTTGTTGTTGGAATTGGTCCCTTGAAGTAGTTGACGTTATCGTGTTGTTGCAATTTGTGAGTTCTTTGATTGCTGTTTCTTGTTCTGGTGATGCAGAAGCCTGTGTAGAGTTATTCCCTTGCTAGGCTGCTGGAAAAGATTTTGACTGTTTCGCCATGCGGGGACGGCAGCGAGTAGCATCCAGGGAATACATATCTGGGCATGGAAAAGAAGAAAATCCAGGTACCTTGCTCTTTTTGTTATCTTCTTCAAGTATATACTTTATTTGTTTCTTTATTGATTTTAGTTTAGTTTAATGTAAGTGGTTGCACTTTTTTAATTTATAAATTTTGGGTTTGTTGATTTTATACTTGAGTGATTCCACGACTTATCAAATATATTCAATATAGTATAAGATTTGAATATAGACAAAAAATTGGAAATGAGTACCTTGAAATGGATAATACTTTTATTATTTAGCAATTCAGGTAGATTAATTTCATTACATAATCTGATAATCGTATATGTTTACATGTGTGTTTTCATATAGTCGTTGCTGACAAATACCTTTTTTTTTAATCTTTTTGGTATATATAGTGATGATTATTGATTTTGTAGTGTGTGCTTAAAAATTGAGCACACATTTTGATGATCCATTTCACTTACAAAGCTTGCAAAATTTGGTTTGAGATAGAAATAATATTGTGCATATACATACACTGATTCACATTAGAAAATGTGATCAGTCAGGAATGAAGTTAAGAGGTCAACTAACAATTGGCTTCTGTCTCAGCTTCTTTATGTAGTTTGGATTTGAAACTTTCATTATTCCTTTTGATAGGACAGAAAATGATGAACTTCGTTTTTTGTTTTTCCTTTTATTATATTTTTTTAACCCAATTAAGTTGGTTTTTAATAGTATCACTAACAGAAAATTTCATTCCTCGTAGCTTCAGTGCGTTTACCAAATGTAAAACCTTGGCGGCGATCTCTGCGGCATGTAATAGTGGCTTCTCTTTCTTCATTCTTATATGGCTACCATATTGGGTATGTTCTTCTACACTGAAGCTTGAACGAGCTTCATTCTTCTTGTGTCTGTGTGAAATTATTTAATCTCCTTATTGCTATATTGCTAATGCAGAGTAGTCAATGAAACCTTGGAGAGCATTTCTGTAGATCTCGGCTTTAGTGGGAACACAATGGCTGAAGGTACTTCATCTTATTTATCTGATCAATATTAAATCTTGTTATTATGTTTTACATCTAAACATTCCTCTACTTTCTTTTGTTTTTATGTTGATGAAGGTCTTGTAGTAAGTACGTGCTTAGGAAGTGCCTTTGTTGGATCTTTGTTTAGTGGGTGGATTGCAGATGGGGTTGGGCGTAAAAGAAGTTTCCAGTTGTGTGCTTTGCCTATGCTCATTGGGGCAGGAATGAGGTATCCACAGCATAAGTGCAATTAGTTTCTATCTTTCATCATTTTTATCACTTTGCAATCTTATGCAATAAGATTTAAATTTTACTTTTGGCGCCTATCAATCCACGTTTTTTATTTTTAGTGTAAATCTAAAAATTTGTTTTTATTTATTAAATTAAAATTGAAGTGAGTAAATTTTATTATTATTATTATTGTTGTTGATGTTGTTGTTGTTGTTGCTGTTCATTTATTATACCGTTTTTCTTAACTTATTTTTGCATTTTTCTCTTTTATCTTTCAACTTTCTTAACTTCTATCTCAACTTTTCTTAACTTATTTCTATATTTTTCTCTTTTATCTTTCAACTTTCTTAACTTCTATCTCAACTTCTCTTAACTTCCCTCAATTTATGGTCATTTTAGGAATATCAAATTTTATGCATCAAAAAGCAGTTAAAGAAGGGAACGTAATAAGGACAAAACAGTCCAAAAAATGTGACCAAATGGGAAGTTAAAGTGCTACAGCACTTTTATACAATAGTAGAGATGTCTGCCAAGGAAGTAGAAAGCTATGCTGTTAATTGATAATATATATACTCAAAGTATAGTATGTTTCTCTTTCGGAGGAGCTTGATTTTATTCTAACTTGTTTAAGTTTTTAACACTATTACTTCTATGATTCATGTCACAAAGATTTGATGAAGTATTATGTTGCCTGCCAATGGCTAACACAACCCTACTCTTTTATCTGGACTTGGAACTGGCTATGTAACGATTTACAATAAAGCAAAACATGGTATTTTTAGCCCACCTAGAGGGATAAGGCTTAGTTTTGTTGTTTAAATCTTTGGAGTTTGGACTTCCTAGTTCCTTCTATTTTGGGAATTGGAAAACAATAACAAACCTGAACAGCCTTGTTTCTTTTCAGTGAGTAATTGGTGTAATCAATTATCTTTATTGTTTGCTGGTGGATTGCGTGTATCCAGTTATTTATCTATCCTTTATGTGTTTAGTTGAAGCATCAAAACCCATCCAGATGATCTCTGATTTTCTGTTGAAGATGAGCTTCCCTATTGTTTGTCTTTTGAATTTTCTTTGTCAGGTTACTTTTGGTAGACATAATTTGTAGATAGAACTAAAAGAAAATCAAGAGAAGTAGAAAAAATTGAGAAAATTACTTTACAACTTTAATAATCATTGTGACCAATGGAGAGCCGTTTTCTCATGCTTTCATTTTTATATTTAGATTGTGTGTATTCTCTTGCTAATTACTGTTTAATTAATGTCATCCTATTCCAAGATGTTTTCTACATAAAACAGAAACATAACATAAGAAAAAGAATAAGAGGGAGAGCATGAAAGAAGGAAAAAGAAAATATGTATCACAATAAAATGGCAGACAAAGCTATAAACTTATTGTTCACAACCTTTGCAGTGCAACAGCAAAAAGCCTGTGGGGCATGCTTTTGGGAAGGTTATTTGTTGGTACTGGATTGGGACTTGGCCCACCTGTTGCTGCTCTTTATGTGGCTGAGGTATATTACATGATATTGTCATTATTGTTCTTTTTGGTATGAGATCAGAATAGCTCTCAATGGAGGTCTCTTCAGTTATCTTAAACACTTGAAAATCCATTTGCATTTTTAGGTCTCACCTGCAGCTGTACGGGGTACTTTCGGGGGCTTAACTCAGATTGCAACGTGTCTTGGACTCATGGGTGCTCTCTTTATTGGAATCCCAGCCAAGGAAATAGTGGGTTGGTACGAAATGTTATTAAGGCTTGGTTTCATGAACATATATTTACTGTAGTATTATCTATCAACTTCAATTTTCACAGATGCTTTTTTTAAAGCTGTATTTTTTAGAAGGTAGTATGTTATGTCGAAATTATTGCTCAGGTGGCGGATTTGTTTCTGGGTGTCTGTCATTCCTGCTGCAATACTTGCCCTTTTCATGGAGATCAGTGCAGAGAGTCCTCATTGGCTTTTCAAGGTTGTTTTTCATGTCAATTATAAAAAACTTCCAAGTACTAACCACTAACTATTTGTTTTGACTATTTTGGATCCTTTGTTTTCGACTATTTTGGATCCAGGTACTAGAAAAATGTTTATCCTGATCATGGCTTATAGATATTTAAGTGTGAACTTGATATTTTTATGATATATAAAGTTTAATGCTTGGTAGATAGATGGGCTTAAGAGAGGCAGAGATAGGTAATAGAACGTAATCTGTGTTAAGATCTCTCATTTCTTTCCCTTTTACTTTTTTTTTTTTCAATTAATCTTTCCGAAGTGAGTGTTTGAATTGCTGCTTTTTTCTATTTCTCTTCTCCAGACAATATTCTGCTTATGTGTGTTGTAATTGGATGGCTCTATTACTAGGTGTCTTGTGTTTGACCGTGCTGTTTCTCTAACTAGTGAAAATAGAAAAAGAGAGAGGGAGAGAGAGAGAGAGAGAGAGAGAGAGAGGGATACTTTCTTCCAATTATGACTTAAAATAATAATTAAATAGATAAATCCATTCCTCATGTCCATTTTTAATCTATTACTGTACAATTTATTTATAAGAGCGACGCCAAGGGTCTAAGCCTGCTGAACTGTATTTATTACCTTTTTGTTATTGATTAAGGTCATTTGTCTACACAGGCACTTATAATTATTTGACTTTGTTCAGAGAGGAAGAACCATTGAAGCTGAAGCTGAGCTTGAGAAGCTCTTGGGAGGGGTAAATGTTAAACCTGCAATGGCTGAACTGTCAAAGTCTGACAGAGGTGATGTGTCTGATGCAGAAAAGCTCTCAGAATTACTCTATGGTTGCCATGCTAGAGGTGCACACCATGATTTTTTTTTAAATTTTGTTTTTAGAACATTACATAGTTGTATCTTCTATATGATTGCTTAATCATATCGTAATCTCTAAAAGTTGCTTGTTTTCGCAATACCATATAGCTGTGTCTTATTGATGGTTGCTAAATCACTAAATGCATTTTGCAGTGATGTTCATTGGATCTACGCTTTTTGCTTTACAGCAACTATCTGGCATAAATGCTGTTTTCTATTTCTCCTCAGCTGTCTTTGCAAGTTTTGGTGTACCATCTGATCTTGCAAATACTAGTGTAGGAATCTGCAATTTATTGGGTATCTTCTGGCTTAGCTCCTTTTTAAAAAAATAAATAAATAAATAATTTTGCTAATTTTGTAATTACTGTATATTTCACTCAACCTTATTGTTTACGCCACTGCAGGGTCAGTTATTGCGATGATTCTGATGGATAAACTTGGAAGAAAAGTGCTTCTTATGGGTAGCTTTTTGGGCATGGTAAGAAAGAAAAAATAAAAATAATAACTTTGCTGAGTTATTTAAAAAAAAAAAAATAAAAATAAAAACTTGAGCATTACTTGCAAAAAATTTCATTGGACATATTGTAATAAAATTCAAAGTACACTGTAGTTGTCTATTATTCATGCATTTCATCGACAGTTCCAAAATCTTATATTTCATCTTAAGGACATTATGTGGAGCCTTATTTATTACTTGGTGCCATAATGAATTGACCTTCATATGAAAGCACCATGACCTTTTAACTGCTCAAGCAATGTTTTTGACACCAAATTACTAAGTCCTAAGCCTCCCACCTTATGCCTCCAGCAAACCTCCCAACTGACAATGCTTTTAAAATGGGATAGACACTAAATTGGGATAAGCCTGAATGAAAGCTACTTATATTTTGCGAAATGAAATGATGTGCTTGGTAGAAACTGGGAAGGTGAAAATTGGAAATCTCTCCAAACTTGTTACACCCAATATATTGTCGTTTCCCACCATTTTGTAATCTACTTACTTATCTTCATGTTTAGCAAGCTCATTAAGAGTGTGACTTCATGTATGCAATCATTGGGAGAAATTAAAGCCTTTTCAATGTTAGGAACTTTCCTATGATACTGTTGAAGAGTTTGGTTTTTTTCCATTTGTTATGTACCATCTCTCCTAGAGTTTAAGATATTAGGTAGAGGCACATTAATGATTTTCATATTTAACACGCCCTCTCACCCAAGAGTCGATCGGGCTCAAAGCGTGAATAATATATAGGCCCACCTTATTTTGTGCTGAAATTTAACTTCTATATAGAAAAGAATTGGGTATAACAATATTCGAACTCTAAACCACTTGCTCATAGAGGCACCAATACTGTGTCATGAACCTTCTTCCTCAAAAGCTTAAGTTGCTAGACAGGGGCACATAAATGATTTTTATATAATCTAACACCTATTTTTACATTTTATACTTGATTTCATTAGTAAATGAGAAGTATATGATCTGACCTTTGTCCTTTGTTCATTTTCTTGCTTAGGCAGTAGCAATGGGTGTACAAGTTCTTGCTGCAAGTTCATTTGCATCAGGATTTGGAGCAATGTATCTATCTGTCGGTGGCATGTTGTTGTAAGTGTTCAGAAAGCTTCAACTTGCATGGAATTATATATGGATATGGGGTACGGGTGGGAACTGGGGAGAGAGGATTCTGCCAGCAGGATGAAATATTATTGTAATATATAAAATCTCTCTCCTCTGATAAGAATATTCACTTATTCAGTCAATGGTTTTCAGAAGTTCAATTAATGATCTAAATTTGTTGTTGGTTTCATTAGATGCAAAAGTAAATGTATGTACTAGCAAGCAGTTAATATAGCTTTCAATCTCATTCTAGCTGTAGAATCATAGGCCAGTAATAGTGTTAATATTTCAAAAATATGTGCCTTTGATTCTTTAGTATGAAATGGATTGCTGCATAGATTGTTGGACACAGTGTGTATGGATGTTAAATACCTACATTTCTTCTTTTGGACTGCCAAATTACTAAATATATCTCTACAAACTTGTGAAATGTATGCAGGTTTGTGCTATCATTTGCTCTTGGTGCTGGTCCAGTTCCTTGTCTCGTCATGTCCGAAATACTACCTGGCAAGATCAGAGCAAAGGCAATGGCAATTTGCTTGGCTGTGCATTGGGTAATTGTCATCTGCTTGCATTTATCTCTAATGCTTCTTAATATCATGCTATTCGTCTTCTTAACTTTTAGAAGTAATTGATTCTTTTGGAAATATTTAAGAACTTGAGATTCGATTAAATGTTTGTCATGTTTAACTCAGATGTTGGTCCTAGTAAATATGTTATGACATCCGTGTTTACAATTAAATTCTGCTTGCATTTTGGAGTGAAATGTGTGTTTATGTTCTATTAAGGTTCCCCTTTTGTATGTTAAACTTATGTAAGAAATAATTGGTAATGTGACATGGTATTAGAGTATGATTGCTAAGAAAGTTTTTGATTTGAGAAGTCTTGATAAACCCTGGTCAGTAATCAATAGCATTCTTTTTTCATTTTTTGGTTCTAGAAGCTCCTAATAGAGCTAGGGAAATGGGAAAAGGGATGGGCAAACGGGGTTAGAACTCCTGACCCAAAATTAGCAACCCCCTTGTCACAGAGAGCAACGGAGGTGTCACTTGAGTTACAGTTCATTGACATAATCAGTAGTATTTTACTAGCCAGTCTTTTTGACTTATGTTGATATCTGTTGACTTATAACTTCCATGGTGTGCTTGTGCAAAGACTGCAAGTATAGTTGAGGATATCTGTTAGTTTATTACACTTGAAATATGCTGTTTGGCGCGCCCACTTTACAACATTTTTGGGATGTTCTTATAGACAATATTGCACGTGTTGATTTTAAGTATAGGATTTAAGTTGAGTTCTGAATGTTATTTGAATTACTTGAAATCTATTAGCTTGATATTATGTTCAATATGCTCTTTATCAAATGTACATGTACATGTTTGCCTCCTTTCTCGTCTATCCTCGGCCTATTTCCTTCTCAGATGATATCAAGGTCTCTAAGACCTTAAACATTTTTGAACAGGTGATAAACTTCTTTGTCGGTCTATTATTTTTGCGCTTGCTGGAGCAAATTGGGGCACAACTCCTGTATACTATTTTTGGTTCATTTTGTCTGATTGCGGTAATTTTTGTGAAGAAATATATTCTGAAAACAAAAGGGAAATCACTACAGGAAATTGAGATAGCACTTATTGCACAAGAAGCATCCTAAGTGAACTAAGGGGGCCATGTGAATGACGTATATGCATATTTTCACTTGCTAAATGAGTTGAACATTTTTTTTTTTTTGGTTGAAAAGAGGAAAAGGAAAAAGCTTCTTTCACATAGAATTTGCATTAATTTAAAAATTTTAAGTATTTACTGAATTGCTTATTGGTAAACTGGTAAGCACAAAGTCCTTATGCTGAGTGAAACAACTCACAAAATAAATGAGTACTTAAATGAATTTTCGGACTTTGGATTAATGGTCTATGGTCTTAACTTTAATAAATGTGTGTCTCAATAGTTTCTGGCACATTTTTTTTCATCATAACTCTTTTGTTAATTTTGAGCAATTTTAAGAATTTCAAAGAGTTTAGTGGTATATTGAAATATTGATTCACCCATGTTTCTTTATCTTAGTGATTTGCAGGGAAGTTTCTGCTTCGTGCATCTGTGATCTTAAGTCTTTGTAGGCAATTTTTTTGGGGCTATCATTCCATGTCATACATCAAGTGCTCACTAAAAGGCATTTGTAAATTTTGAGTTTTTATTTTTCTACGTAAGATTGGTGAGCACATTATCGCCATTGATACGTCAGGGGAAATGTAATTGCTAATTACACAATAGAGATCAGATTTTTGACTCCATATGATTTGATAATAGTGAATCGAAAGCTAAACGATCTTCATTGATTTTCCTCTATTAAGAATTGATTGCTTTATCAAACCAAACCATTTTAATCAGCTTAGTTCAATTTTGTCGAATTAGTTATTGATCAAATAAAATTTTCAAATAAATACAAATTTCACTTTATATTTTTATATATATAATTTTGCTATAAGACAAACCAGTTGAAAGATGAAGGAAGATGACCTTGCTTCATTACTTTAATTTATTTCTCAATTCACTCCTAGTAGTTTGTTTTGTTCCATTAATGAAAAAAAAAATTCCAAACATAATGAGCAAAGAAATTTTTTTGTGTGAGATTTACAATTATTTTTTCTTTTCTCCTACTTTCTTTTGTCATCTCTTTTTTCTTTTTTTTCTACCAACAATTTAACCACTTTGCCTTGTGTCTCTTCCACTCTGTCATCTTTAAGAAGAGAGTAAAATTTCTATAGAGCTAAAAAAAATATGTTGATGTCTCTAGTAAATCAGAGTAATCATTTAATAGTTATTTTGCTTCAATCTCTCCTATACCCAAAAAGAAAAAATAGAAGATTTAGTTATGATTAGAAAAAAAAAAAATTCTACAACTTTCCCTATGGATCCTTTACCTATTCAGAAAAATAGATCAAACTTATGTTTCATAATTTTAGAATTCTTATGTCAGTTTAGAATTGATTCTTCTTGAATACAAATTACAACAATTTATATTATTCGTTATATTATTCATTGAGAGGAACAAAGGATTAAACAACCCCTCAACAATATGACCTCCAAAAAAAAAAAATAACATATTTAACTCATTTTCTTTTCTTTTCTTTTCTATCCAAGCAAATAAAGGGCTTAAGTTTTGAAACTAATATCTCTGCCCAAAATTTTAAGTAATGATTAATTAGGTCCTTTCGGTAAGGATTTTATAAGTTACTAATATTAATAACTTGTGAAAATATTTTACCTCCGTATTAGTCTATATTTTTTCATTCATTAAATGGTATAAATTAATAATATCTTTATTAGATTAATAATATCTTTATTCTGCTGTATTTTTTGGGTAAAGATTATAATGTATTTTATGTTTTATGTGTCAAAATTTACGGATCTTTAACTGTTTAAACTTTCTTAAAGTTTATATTTAACAAATAAATTGATCAATACTATAAATTTATAATAAAATGATTGGATAATGTATTTTAATACAGTATTGAGGCTATTAGTAAGTTGTTAATAAATTTAAAACAAAAACATCTATTTGAGTTATTAGTTAAAATTTAGAGATTAACTGAGAATGTTTTAAAGTTTGTAATAATTAGTGATCTACAAAAGCGATAAAAGTTTAAGACAGGTTTATAACCTTTTTCCCATACTTTTTAATTAAAACATAGATATAAAACTTATTTTAGTTATTTTTTTTAAAGAAACTACTACATTTTCATAAATTGAAAAAAAAAATTATAAGAAAAAGAGTTTAATTGGTATGTACTGACAGTGTAAAACTGTTTTATACTGTCAATCAATAGAAATAGGAGAAAGTAAGAAATCATGGTAGATCTTTCATTATAATGGATAGTTATTTGTATGAGTTGGCACTTTTCACTATTTTTATTGGCTGACAGTATAAAATTATTTTATACTATCAGTGTATTTAAATTAAATTCTAAGAAAATATGCTGGCTGCGGAACTTTTGGGAGAAGGTCTTTTGAAATAAGGTTTTTTAGAAGAAGTACTTTTAAAAGAATGATTTTTATTTGGTTTGAATATGTCAAAAGGCTTTTTAGAAGAATGAATTTTATTTGGATAAGATAAAGTAAAATTACTTTTAATTGTTAATATGAAAATAATAGTAAGATTCTTTTTTAAAAGATCTTTCTTTAAAATAAAAAATAACTTTAAAAATACTTTTTTTTCTAAAAAGCTTTTGATAGAAGTTAAACCAAATAGTATAAAATTATTTTCCTTCTCTAGAAGGCCGAGTTACAAACCGAGAACCAAACGCGCACTAAACAGAAAAATCTCCAAACAAATACGCCATTTTTTTAATTTTTATTTTTTTCAAATCGACCACCTCGTGGGTGTGGGGAAGCCAACTACGCCCACATCGAGGGAGAAGGACCGTAGCTGCAGCCGAAGCAGAGCAACGCCTTCACTGTGAGTGTCTACCTTCTGACTAACTAAAACCCATTTCATATAAATAACTCCAATCATTCCACATATTCAATTCAATTTCAAAAATCACTCTTTTCAATTGGACGAAAAACGTTCTCTCTAATTGAAACTGTCTGCTACAACTGCTTCCTACGTGTTTGACAAAATGATTGATAAGAATTATGTGTCTTATGTGTGCCCTGAATTTTTTCACTCTTTAAATCTCTGACCCTTTTCTTCCTCGTACATGGTTATGCTGAAAATTCCATACCTGTGTATATATATATATATGTTCACATTCATAATCATGGGGTGGTAAAATTTAAAGCATCTTGATTCATATTATGGTTGCATTTTTGTTCCTGTGATTGTTTAGCTCGGTCTTGCCTTGCGGCTGTTTGATGAAATATATAGTACTTCCTTTTTTTTAACCCCTCTCAACACCCTTGATATGCATTTTCTGTGTTTGATTAAGGATGAAGTGAATGGAGAAAATGGAATTCTGATCTTCTCATTAAGTTAGTATATATTCAAGTGATATAGCTGGGATGACAAAATTGAATGTGTTAGCTAGATTTTAGTTTTAGTTTCTTTGATCTTATTCTTAGTTAGGGTTATCTTTTATGTTGTTATCTAATAAGGTATCCTTGTAAATATTATCTTTATATAATATACTCTCTGGTATGCCTCATATTTGAGTTCAATCAGTCTCCATATAAAACATCTTCAACAAGTATATGAAGCTTTTGCTGGTAACTGAATTGTAACTAATTTACAACTATCATAACAAATTGTAACTAGCTAATCAACAAAATAACTAACTCTCTAGGTGGATGCAATAGTGTTCAATAATGTTTTAATTGATTTTGCAGCTGCCTTTTAGGCAAGAATAATAGTAGTCTTGGAGGGTAGCTTTGAATGGCCAGTGAGGAGGATGCAGTGAAAAAGACCCAGATAGTAGAGGCCCGTGCAAGAAACATTAGTCACAATGTGAGGTGCACGGAGTGTGGGAGTCAATCCATTGAAGATTCTCAAGCGGACATTGCCATTCTGCTTAGGAAGGTACCTCTACTTTTGCTTTCTGAATGGATATCCGCACGGGGAGGTTAAGTAGTTACCCGATAGTTCAAATTGACTGTTATGCATTTGTTGTTAAGGGCTGTCCCTTACTGCTAACAAAAACATGACTTGAATTATTATTATTATTATTATTATTATTATAGTTTGAACTACTTGTTTGGAACATCTAACGGTTTCTAAACTTGAAATAACGAGGAAAAGGGACAATGAATATTCAGGATTGTGATGAATTTGCATATTAGTAAACCTTAAATATTCTTTAGGCAAGCCTAGCAGCCCAACTTCCTTTTGATATAATATCATCTAAAAAGAGTGATCAATGCAGTAATTGGTTATATTACCTATTAATTGGCCTTCCCGTGTGATAACACTTAAACCTTATGGAGTTATGCACTATTCTTTCTGAGTTGCTGATATAATTTATCTTTTTTATGCTTAGTTTGTCTTTATTATTAATCTCTTAATTAAATAAAGGGTTTGTAAGGCTTCATTGGCATACGTCAAAGCTTTTTTTTTTTTAATTTAAAAAAAAACTTATTTTCCTTCATTGCTGATGATTTGAACTTCTATCTTAGGGAAGTTGAGAAAGATTAAGCAGAAAATGCTAGGCTTGTTGTGAAATTCCAGATGTGTGGAATAACTGATTTTCTTGTGTTTGTAACAAAGATTTTATGTTTTTGAAGTTCCTTCCCAATTTTCCATCCATTTCTGCTCAGAGTTTATGTGTAAAGAAAAGGAACCTTGCCTGCTAGCAGCCATAGGAAGTGAACCTTTGTGCTATCCTGTAAACACCAGTACCATTTTGCAGTTAATTCGTGATGATATTCGGGCTGGAAAGACTGACAAGGAGATCTACAAAAAGCTTGAGGACGATTTTGGAGAGATTGTACTCTATACCCCAAAATTTGATATGCAGACAGCAGCTTTGTGGTTATCACCAGTAAATTTTTTCTGGATAATTGAAAATATTTAAATTTGTAATTTATTTTTGGTTTAAATATATTTTTAGTCCCTATAAATATAGATCATTTTGGTTTTAATCCCTATAAAATTTTTTTTTCATTTTTGGTCTCTCCTTTTTAATAGTATGTTTTTAGTCCATATGGTTCTAAATTTTAGTTCAAAAAATTATTTTAAAATATATGTTTAGCCTTTATAAATATTAAAAATTTTGTTTTATCCTTATAAATATTTTAATAATCTTCTTTTGGTCTTTATAAATATCATTACTTAACAATGTTAACTAACGATAGAGACCAAAAACATAATGATGAAAAAAAGGACTAAAAGTCAAAAAAAAAAAATTTCGAAGGACTAAAACCAAAATGACCTATATTTATAGAGATTAAAAACATATTTAAGCCTTTATTTTTTTTGATTGTGTAGTTTAATTTGTGCTGATTCCAGAAATGTTTGCTTTCAAATAGCTCCTAGTTGCAGGTGCAGCTGCTGGGGTATGGGCCTACAACAAGCATAGACAAAAGACTAATGTTCATATCATGGCTTTGAACCTTGTTAGAGGTGTTCCGTTGACACCAAAAGAGAAGGAAACCATTCTTGATATTCTTACACCACCTCCTTCTCAGGTAGCCAAGACTTCCTTTTGGTGGAGGAGATGGCAAGGTCAATGATCCCATTGACTATATCCTGTCATGGCTTTAACCTTGTGGGCAACTCAGTCGTGGATTCTATGGATAGAAAAAAATGATCAACTTGAAGAGAACCTTTGATGTATTTCATTGTTGTGACCACAATTTAGATTTCACGTTGATGTTAATCCACAAATTTCCAAGCCTACTATTTTAAATCCATTTGTTCACTGCCAAGCTTGGTACAGATATACAGGCTAAGAATGATTTGAGTCTTTATTAATATAGATTTCATTGCTCAATTTCCATGACAGTCTTAATAGTCTGCCGTATTCCAGACTTGACATCCAGGATTTCTGGCATTAACATATTTTTCTAGCCTATGTGATGTCTTTTCAGATATTTTCTTTTGCTGTGAAGATTCAAAGAAGTTTTACGTGGGTTGTCAATTATCAAATATGACCCTCCTCTTTTATCTGGGTTTAGGATTGACTATGTAAGGATTTCAGTTATTGAGTTTATTATACATGCCAGTTTTTTGCATTCTTATTAAATGAGAGTGTAAGTGCATAGAAATTAAACTTGTTTTAAATGCCATGTTCCGAAATTAAAGATAATGACTCTCAGCCTTTTCAAAAGCAGCATCTTAATTAATGTTTAATGATTAGATATATTTGCTTATCTTTATCGTCCTTGTCTATTTTGGAGTAACTTTATTCACATTGTGTTGCAAATCAACAAGTTTGATAGTGTATCGATACGAATAGTTCTCCCTCATCCTCATTCTATTCTTCCCAATAAAAATGGGAGGCTCAACACCAGCGCCACTACTACATTGAGCCAGTCCACTTGGGGGTTGAGAAAATTTTTGGCATTCAGTTGAAATTATTGTCCACAGTTTATAAAATCTATGCCATCAGCAACAATTATACGTACAAATTAGCAAATTAGCTTATAGGCAATACTAAGTTTTAAAAAGCCAATCTGAAAAAGCCAATTGGCATTAGACAAAGCAAAAACACAGTTAACATTACATCATAAACACTTAAAATTAAAAAATTTTCATTTTAAATACGTGACTATTATGAAAAGGATAAAAAGGGCAAATTCTATGTTTTGATAATTTTTATTTCCTACCAATTATAAAATCAGAACATCTCACACTTGATGAACTGATATGGCCATGTTGCGTGGCCCAAAATAAAGCATATGCCACACATTTTATTCGTGTCATAAGGTTGAGACTGCCAGCAGTCAAGGAAAATTGGAAATAGTAAAACATTCACAAAAAAAAAAAAATGCTAATGGCTAAAATCTTTCTTTCATGGTGTTGCTCATTCAAAAGATAAGGGGTAGAACATTGGCACAAAGCATAATTTAGAACACACCCAAATCAAAACCATATAATACAAGCACAAAGCATAATTTAGAATACTCGCACAGATCCAAACTATCAGTCGTGTTTGTTAGAGGCATTTGACTTTTTGAATATACACCCTTTGAAAAACATCTTAGCAGCATTTTTCAAGACGACAACTTTTTGAATCGTAACTCGTTCAAGAGGCTTAGCCAAAAAAAGGCCTTAAATATAACCAGTTGTTAACATCGCATAGCCAATCTGGACACGAGGCAACATTAGACATAAAACAAACAAATACAAACACTAAACCATTGAAGATTCATTATTACAGCTCAGTCTATTGCTAAAAGAAAAATAAAACCCTTCATATTAATCAGTAGGCCTATTAATAATATTGGATTTAGATTATCTAAAGTGAGAATACTTTTGAAGTGAAAAAGTGAAGGGATTTCCACTTTAGATGATTCAAATCCTTCTATACGTGTTTTTATCCTCATTTATCGTATTGAATGTATTAAGCATGCCAATATTTCATATGCATGAATACTCACATAGTAAATAGAGAAGACCTGAGTATCATAAACCGGAAACACATACAAGAGATTTTCTTATTTTATTTTTGCAGTTTCGTAATTGTATTAGCACTGGAATGAAGATAACGACATGACAAAGTATTGAAAAGCATGCTACTAATGTCTCAACCAAGTCTACGGTAAGGTACAGACATTTTACTGGCTAAAAATTAATAGGCAGTGTAGAAACTAAAGATACGGTGAATAGATAAGGTTCAATGAACAATCCTATGAAGACTCCTAGTCGCCTCGTATGGAGGTTCCTTCAACGAAAAATTACTTTTGGAATGTGATTTTTGGAATGTGATTTATCTTGTGCCAGTCTTCCCCTGTTCCTTCCTGACACCGGTCCTTCAATTCTGGGCAGTAGCTAATATTCAAAACCTGAAGTGAAGTAAGGTGTCGTACACCTTCGGGCAAAGATCTTAATTCTGGGCAGTAGCTAATATTCAAATACTTAAGCGAAGTAAGGTGTCGTACACCTTCGGGCAAAGATCTTAATTCTGGGCAGGAGGAAATCGACAAATCCTCAAGTGAAGTAAGGTGTCGTACGCCTTCGGGCAAAGATCTCAATCCTCTACAGTAGAAAATCCCCAAATATTGAAGGGAGCTTAAACCTTGCAAAACTTGCTCTGGCAAAGACTCAAGCTCTTCACAGTCTCTAATAAGTAGAAACTTCAAAGCATTGGGTTTTGCAATTTCACAAAGTAGTTCCTTCAATTTTGGGAAATAGTGTATTTCCAAACGTTTGAGACAATTCAGGTTATTCATCATTCCCTCTGGGAAGGATGTCATGTCTTCAGCACCGTAAAGCCTAAGGTCCTCAAGACTGCTTAAACTAGAAATTGACCTCAGTAACTCATTGTTACCTATGGTAACATGGAGGCTCTTAACGCATGGAAGGCACGACAACCGCAGTTTAGGGCAATCCTCGACGGTCAACTTAGAAAGAAGGGGGAACATGTCCCCTGTTTCTAGCTTTAACAACCACTCCAAGTTTGGCAAACATCCCAAATATAGTTCCTCCAAAGATGGGAAAGCCCTAACCTCCACACCATCATAACATTCATCGTCATCCATGTACTGCACAAAATCCATGAGAGATATTTCAAGTTTTTTCAGATATGGGAGCTTACCAAGTGAGGGAAGCTGCCGGAGGTATTTGCAGCCAGCAAGTTGCAGGCGAACTAAATTGTTGAGAATTGAATTGTTTCCCGTCCAATTTGGGCACTGTAATCCTTTATAGTAAGATATTTTCAAGGCCTTGAGACTTGAGGGAGGTTGAAGCCCTTCAAGTACTTGCCCAGCATTAGCTTGTGACTCGGTTGAATCACTCCCGATCGATGACGATCCTATCTGCCATGACAAACTTAGCTCCCTGAGGTCTTCTTTATCCTTCAAATTGGCCTCTTGAGCTTCAGATGAACTGCCAACATTTGCTAGGCCTTCGATGGTTAGTTTTCCTCCCAAATTTAGGTTGCGCAACTCTGCCAAGCTATGCCCTTCCTCTTTTTTGACAATGTATAAACTTAATGTTCTCAGATGAGATAGTTTGTGAATGTTAGGGAACATATAAGATAGTGAACGACAACCACTAACGACAAGATGCCTGAGATTTTGTAAGCGAGTCAAATGTTCTGGTAGACGACAAAGATTCTGTACATTGATCAGTTTCAATATTTCCAATTTACGCAAATTGTAAATAGAATCAGGGAGGGTCCTTATCAGCGGATCATGAAGTTCCAAATATCTCAAGTGGGTTAAATTCCCAAGTAACCCAAGTAATGGTAAATTGAAAGAACTTCTGCGTAAAACCCGAAGAGAACGGTTTGCTGGAAACCAACCAGAAATAATTCTCGAGATACTACATTCTAACTGATATAATGTTCGAAGAGATTCAACTTTCTCGCAGGCTCCCTTGTCGAATGATGTTTTATGATCAAAGCCAAAACCAACATGATGTGTGTTTCTTGACAATTCAATCACGTCTATTTTCTCGAAGCACGCACACTCTTGCTCCGTAATTGACTGAGCAAGATCATGGACTAGATCATGCATCTTGAAACAAATATTTCCCAAATCATCACTGGTCCTGACATCTTGGAAGAATGATTTTTGGTACAATTCATTCCAAATCATGTTGCCAACCTCCTCTACATCCAAATTTTCCCGAGCCGAAATAAACCCGATAGCCATCCACAGATGAATCAAATCTTCCTTCATGATTTCAGTATCTTTGGGAAACATGGCACAGAAAGCAAAACATTGCTTTAATGTTGGCGTTAAATGAAAGTAGCTCAACCTCAAGGCAGGCAAAATACCATCCCCATCCGGTAAAGTCCAGAACTTACTTTCTTTAACTTCAAGCCATTCTCTTTTCTCACTCCTGTTGCGCATTAAACCTCCTAATGCTTTTGCTGCAAGAGGCGATCCACCACATTTCTTCACTATCTCTCTGCCTATTGCTACAAGCTCTGCTCGCTCTTCTCTGTTAGGTCCAAATGCACGTTGTTTGAACAATGACCAACAGTCATCATCAGATAGACGGGACAGACGATGAGCTTGACATGTTCCCATGATTTCTGCAACTTCATTATCACGAGTGGATACTAAAATGGAAGCACCTTTGGATCCAGAAGACAACACAGCTTTCAACTTATCCCATTCGTCTTCAAATTGTTGGCTTGTTTTCCATACATCATCTAAAACCAACAAGTACCGTTTACTTTGCAACGGTGCTTGCACTTTTTGGTCCATTGCACCTAAATTCGAGCTGTCACACTTATCTTTCGGGATAGATTCCATAATGGAACACAAAATGCTCTTCATAGTGAAGTTCTCAGAGACACATACCCAAATCTTTAAGTTAAAATGGTCACTAACCCTTTGATCACTGTAGACCAACTGAGCAAGTGTTGTTTTTCCGAGTCCACCTAAGCCAATGATGGGATAGACGGAAAGGGAGTCAGAGTCCCGTGCTGTGCTTAGAAGAAACTCCACAACCTTCTTTTTATCTTCATCTCGTCCATATACTTGAGGATCGGCGACAGAGATGGTTTGGCGCCATTCAGCTACTTCAGTTGGCCTCTCCCTGACACCCTCCCTTAGAACAAAATTGTTCTTATCTTCAGCAAGTTGATCCAACCTTTGTATCATCTCATTCAGCTTGCGTCCAACCCCATAACGAAACATGATGTTCTTTGGTTTGAAAGAGGACAAACAGCCATGTTGAAGGGATTCTGGAGGACATTCATCAAGGATATCATCTAGCACGTACACTGCATCTTTAAGTTCCTGTAGCCAAACCTTAATAGAGCCGTCTGTCCATTGTTTCTCCTCAGCATCATCAAGAACAGCCTTGATCAGACGCGAAGTCCTTGATAGCTTTCTAGTCTTTCGCTTGATTCCAGAAAAGTTTGCAAATTCACTCCGGGCCAACTTGAGCAAATTCTCAAACGCAACTTCAAGTAAGGCCTCAGCCATTTTCAGAAATGCAACAAATTGAGGAAGAAAGAAAACAGATCAGAGATTGGTTTTGCTTGGATGAGTTCTGATTGCTGAAGTAAACCAATGAAGTCAATGAGAACCGGCTTGTAATGCGAAATGGTGTCTCTGTTCAACGAAACTTCGAGGAAGCAGCTGTGGGACCATTCTACTCTCAATCATTTTAATTTGCGCGTGATGATAATTTCAGTGGAATCCAAAGTGATTTCACGTAATATGCTTTCTGCTACTGGGTACGTAATTTTCGTGGAAATCTATTTTTTCTTTTTAAAATGCAACTTTTTTCTTGAAATTAAAAACAAGCTAGTATTAACATGCGTTGTCTACATGATTATGGAAAGTATTTTATTTCATTCTTTGCAGGCTAAGATACCTGTTTTGCGTTTTCAAGTTATTCATTACTAATAATTTAATATCCCAGTAAATGATATTTTAACACTCAAGTTTAGACTTTTTTGGGCCAAGATTGGATGAACTTCTCAAGGATTTCTTTCAAATGATTTATTTTTTCAAAAGAACTAAAAGTAAAAATTATTTTATATTTAAATATAAAATTGATTTATATTTAGATGTAATATTAAAAAATTTTCTTTAAGTTTTTTTGAAAAATTATATTATAAAAAAGATATTTTTAAGAGACCAAAATTATAGCTTTGAAAGAAACTCTTTTCGTGTTTTTTTCCCTAGTAAATTAGAATAAACACAATATAGACAGAGTTTGTCTATGCCTTGTCTATGTCCATTGCATAAAACAAAAAGAAGTAAATTTAAACTCATGATGGAAAAATTTAATTTTCAAATGCCACCGTCCAAAATTAAAGATAATGAACCATAGCTTTTTTCTAAAGTAGCGTCTTAAATATTGAATTTTTGGATACAATTGCTTTTCTTTTCTTTTTTTCTGATTTACACAAATTTGGGTAAGTTCATGGCGTAGCATGACATGAAGACATCCAATTGTCACTGTCCTATCTACAATTATGCTGCAGAGAATCTTATCAAATCTTCACTGGGCCAGCATTGTTGGAAACTTTAGTTACTATATGACAATCCTATCAACAAGTAGCGGAATACCATTCAGGTTACGCGACTAAATATCTCAAAACTTACGAATATAGCCAAGGCAAAGTAGGAAGCCTTTGGATTAGAAATCTCCTGGGTTAACGACTTGAATTTTAAAGCCAATTAATCAGGTTTAAAATATTTTTGTTTTGGTACAATAGTGGTAACGAAACTTGAAGTTATAATTTTATGGAAATTACACAAATTCTTTATTGTTAGACCACACCTAATAGGTTATCAAGTTTGAAATGTTGGATACACTATAAAATACATTCCATTTTTAATTGAGCGAGCAAATAACATTTAATAGGATATTAAATTAGTAATAAAAAGATAGAGCAAAACAGATATCTTATCATGTAAAGAGTGAAATAAAATACATTCCATAATCTTGTAGGCAACGCATGTTAATGCCAACTTTTTTATTTTTTAATTTCAGAAGAAAAGTTGAAGTAACCCGGAAAGTAACGAAAATTACACAAAGCTTAATCCACGAAAATCGCTTTTGGAGTTCTATTGAACTTGGCATTAATGGTTCCAGAATTAGTTATTATATTTATTTACTTCTTCCAATGGAACTTTTGCATTGTGGATTGACTTGACTAGGAAAGTAGTGTCACCGCTGCTTCCTAGAGGGCACTCTGAACAGCATTTCGCAATTCAGGCCGGTTCCCACTAATAATATAGGCACTTTTACACTTGCAACCGTTGTTCTCACACTGAGATTGGTAAATTAAATTTGAACATTACTAAAACAATATGTTGTGTGAACAGAAATATGGTGATAAAATAATATAATTTTTTTTCATAATATTTTTAATTATGACAAAATATAGTATTTACAACAAAAGTAGGAAAAAAATAAAGGGCTTAATTGATATCTTTCATTTTTTTAAATTTGTGTAAATAAAAAATGATATTATTTTTATACAAGAGAACTGCTATATGTTATAAAAATTAATGATATGAATGCATTACAAATCAATGGAATTGGTAGAAATAAGCGGAATCCACGGGAATAATCTTTCACTTGCGGGAAATCACATTTTTGCTTTTGGAGTAGAACTTGCCAAGTATTTTGTGCATAGTCTTCATACTAATATTTTTGCACTATTCATCTTTACTCTTTCTAATAAAAATTAATGTTATAAAAATTAGACCGAATATCAAATTAGATAAGATATTAGTTTAAAAATTTATTGATTCAACTAGTTTAAGCGGGAGTTCAACTAGGATGGAATAAAGTGTGTGTACATATATATATATATATATATATATATATATATATATATATATATATATATATATATATATATGATGTTAATTATATGCTATAAAATAAATAAAATTATTAAACAAGACAAATAAAAAATAAAATAAAAATTTAACATTGTATGTTGATGATATTTAAGAATGAGTAGTTAATTTTTTTTAGAACATGTTAACATAGTTTATAGCTTATATTAACTATATTAAATTAATATTATTAATATATCGGTCATATACAAATATAATTAATTTTTAAAAAAATTATACTTATATTTTTATGATGTAAGAGCATTTGTTTTTGAAAGTTGAAATATAGAATACTCAAGTTTCATATTGGTTAGACTAAAACTTTTCCACTCCTAAAATTATTATAAATACCCATATATCATCTTATTTTATACTTATCTTCTTTAGGACCATTTTAAAAGAGTAAGAGGTTTAGTAGTATTTGATTTGACCAATCACAATTTTTTTTTTTTCTTTTAAAGATTGAACAGACCAATCATGTGAACTTGTTCGATTTGACTAGTTCATCAGTTTTGGACCTGGCTGCTTTGGTTCTTGTCGATTTTTAAGATTTTGTCTTTTGTTATGATCGGCTAGCATGGGAACCCATTCCCAATTGAATCAAGCAGTCCAATTTGGTTTTTTGAGTAACAAATAATCATAACCAATAACGATAAAACAAAACCATCATTCCACCCCCTTCTTCTCCTCTTCTTCTTCCTTAATAAAAGAGAAGAAAAAATTCATATCAAATAAAACAAAAATATATATAGTTAAAAAATATATGTATTTATAAACATAATTTATTTGAGTGAGATATTCTTAAAAGATTTTAAAGAGAATTTATGAACAAAACAAATAAAAATAAAAAAGAAATCCATCATTTGCTCTCTCCACTCTCCTTTCTTGTTCTCAAGTAAGAGAAGTGGTTGAGAATTTGCATTGAATAAAATAAAAAATTCAAAACAAAGGAATTGGATTATAAGAATAATTAACTTCAGTGGGAGATGCTTAAAAGATTTTATTGTGAAACTATCAATAAAAAAATCTATCACCATATTTTCATGATTTTATAGCAAGAATCATAGGCTTAACTGTAAAAAATATAGTTGCAAATTCATTCATTAATACACAAACTCCCTCCTCCCAATAGAAGAAAAAAGTTGATTCTTTCCTCATATGAAATGTTTTTTAGTTTAATTATAGCTCATGCAAACTTTTAAATCCCATAGAATGCAGTAACTATTTTTTTTTAAAAGAAAAACACAGAAGTGTTTGAGAAACAATTTTGCAAAATATTTAAGATAATTAATTGAAAATAAATAAGAAATAATAAAAAGACATTATGGCAAATAATAGAATATACTTTGCAAGAAAAATAGATAATATTGCATTAAATAAGAAGTAAAAATTAAGAAAAAAGAAAAAAAAATGAATTTTGGGTGAATGGCATATTTATTTTTATCTAAAATAAGAGTGAACGCATTTACTTAGCTATTTATTTATTTCATTAAATATTTTTCTATCTCAAATCAAAAGAAAAAAAAAGGAAAACTATTTACCGTAATTTTTATCAGTCAAGTTCTTGTATAGAATAAAAAACGCATTTTAAACTTCACTTCATTTCCCGTGAATACTTTGCAACATAATAGCCAAATAAGTTCCATTTTTTTAATTTTTAAAACAATGATTTTTTTAAAGCAAAACATGATCAACTAATAAATCTTAAAAAAAAAAAAAGAAGAGACATTGTCATATAACAATAGCAATGATAAAAATATAGACTTTGAGACTAAAGAGATGTTATATACCCAATTTTATTAGTATCTTTAGCTATAAATATTAACACCATCCGAATTCTAACCGTAGCATGCATCAACAACCAACGTGAGAGTAAAAAATGTTTACTTTTTGATAAATAATTTTGTAATAAAATTAAGCTTGCATAGAGATTAAAATATAAAATCAAATATGATAAAATAAAGATTTAATTTTCGATGGCCAATAAAAATTTAAGAAAATGTCAAATGATATGATAACTGTCTATTATAATTTGTCATTTACTGAATTTCTAGTAATTGACAATATAAAAGCACTTTACACTATAAATTTATAGAAATTATTCTCAGATAAAATAAAATTAAAATCATGTTTGGACTCATATATCTCCAGTTGAGTTACACTAATGCCAATCTAAACATGCTATTAATAATTTAAGCTTTTGAAAGATAATTCATGACAACTTGTCTTGAACATATTGTCCTCTTGGATTCTTGCCAAAACCTACATGTATACCGTCCATATCATAGAAAACTTATAACCCATGCTACTTGGACTGGAAGGGTCTTGAGTTTGATATTGATGCAACGGGATTAACAATTTGGGTAAATATTTGTTGCCTGAAAGACGTGGCTGTACATAGGCACCAAATGTTTTGCTTTCCGATTGTAGTTCTGGATCTCAGTTGCTTTTAATTTGATTGAACCTTACATGGATATGCATTTGTAGCTGCAAGCACGCACAAAGATGTCTGGTATTCACCAAATAGTTTACTACCAACTTGTTACTATTCCAACTTATATAGCTGTTACAAACTTTGTCCTAAAAGTAGGCTTCCACGAGAAGAAAAAAGTGGATCAGCTATCAATCTTCTCATAGGCTACCCTTGATCCAGTGGTTCATAAAGGTTCCCTACATCTAACAAAGAGTGCAATGTACAAAGCTTTTCATGGTAATAATGACAATAAGGTGAGTTATATGGTATCTTTGTAAATATGTGTATTTTATGCATTTTTTGTGATGAACGGTGAGGATCGTGTCATAAATTATGAGGTATATCAATGCATCAATCACCTATGATGCATTATAAAAATATCTAATTTTAAGAAAATTTAAAAATATAATTAAATATATTTTAAAAATTAATTATCATACACTAATAGTATAAAATTATATTAACAGTATAAAATAATTTTACACTGTCAGTATAATCAAAAAATTTTATCAGTGTAATTTTAATTATCATACATTAACAGTGTAAAATTATACTGACAGTATAAAATAATTTTATACTGTCAGTGTAATCAAAAAATTTTATCAGTATAATTTTAATTATCATACACTGACAATGTAAAATTATACTGGCAGTACTGTAAAATTATATTGATAAAATTTTTTGATTATATTAACAGTGTAAAATTGTTTTATACTGCCAGTATAATTTTACATTGTTAGTGTATGATAATTAAAATTATACTGATAAAATTTTTTTATTACATTGATATTGTAAAATTATTTTATATTGCCAGTGTAATTTTATACTGTCAGTGTATGATAATTAAAATTATACTGATAAAATTTTATTATTATACTAATAGTATAAAATTATTTTATAGTATCAATATAATTTTATATTGTCATGATAATTAATTTTTAAAATATATTTAATTATATTTTTAAATTTTCTTAAAATTAGATATTATTATAGTACATTATAGATGATTGATACATTAATGTATCTCACAATCTCACCACAAGATATATCATAATCTGACCGTTCATCATAAAATGTACAAAATGCACATTTTGGGCGATTTACCAGAGCATGCACCTGACAATAATTAGTTGGTATTATAGTAGTAGTTGTTGTAGCTGCTGTAGCGACAAAAAGTATAGCTGTCAGATATTAAGTAATTTGAGACAATAATTTATTCATTCCAGCACCGGAGATGCAAAACTATAATTACCTAACCTTAAACAAAGTTTGTTGGGCATGTCCAAAACATACTATACTTTTAGAGATGCAACTAAACATAAATATCTATCTGAAAAACAAAATACCATAGCTGAACTTGCTTTCATTGCTATGACTTTTGTTTAGTCAAGTGAACCAAGACGCAAACGGTGTAGACAATAGTGTGAGAGGCAAAGCAGACAGTTGAAGGTAATGTTAATGTTTACCTTCAGTAATTCCTTCCTCCCACAACCCTGCAGCACCTGGACTTTCCTCCTTGTTCTTTACCTGCAATAGAGGCTTTACAACCTGACCAATTGTTCTTTCTCTGGATTTTGAATGACGTGTATGAAATTAAAGATAAAGTGGAAAGTCCAAACTCTTCAAATATAAGGATAGGTACAAACCTTCCAACATGCAGAGAATACATATGAAACATTAACCATATAGTATGTGTCTGTCCTGAGAAACCACGCAATGGCAATAAACACTGATGACAACAAAGCTCCAATCAAGGAACTCTTGTATATGAATAAAAATGAAAAAATAAATATAGAAAGAAAAAAGTTTCTAAATTGCTGATATACCCTCATTTGGTTCAGTGCTGATAGTTTTGAACCACTTATATCCAAGACTTTCACACAGGTGCCATGGCATGAGGTCCTCAGAAACAGTTTCATATGTGCTGAGCCCAGCACCAACAACAGCGACAGGTAGACACTGCCATAACTGAATTCAGCCAAAAATGGAACATATTAGCAATGAAAGCAAAGAGTAAAACTAAACAATGTAGCACATTTATGTTTACAAATTCATGATGATCAAGACATAAAATAAACACAACAGATAATCAAGGTCAGGAAATAGCTCGATGTTGTCAATGGTGTTAAGAAGGTTGAAAACTTGATTCTTTCACTTAAGCAATTGGATAACAAATTTAAAATATGAGCACATAGTGGACAACAAATTTAAAATATGAACCCATGTTAAGAAGGTTGAAAACTTGATTCTTTCACTTAAGCAATTGGATAACACCAATGTGTAGCAAGGGGAAATCGACTCCAATTAATCAACTAATGTTCAAACATCAAACATTGAGATGCATTTCTTTACACTGCAAGCATGGTTTAGTAATTTGATAAAATAACATGACAGATTCAATTGGAATTTAATTGCATGGTATCTAAAGAACCATGCACCCTAGACATTCTGAACATGTTCAAAGCACGCAGTCATATACGTTGCAAAACATTACACTCAGTATATTGAAATTGAACCACATTCTTGGTGCTATTTCCTCTCCTGCCTATTTAACTCTTAACCAAACATGGGAAATACTTTTTCCCTTCCCTTCCCTTCGCTTTCCCTTCTTCTCCAATTTGCATCCTTTAGAAGCCTTTGTTTCTCTACCCAACATGAATCCCCAAGCCTGCTATAAGGACTTCTCAAAATATACTGAGAATTAAATGTGAAAGAAAGGGTAGAGATAGTACTAATAATGTTGTGTTCCCAGTAATACAGGTTATTATTATACTGATCCATCGGTTGTTTCCAATATTCAAACCAAGGTATAAATAACAGGATGATAATATAATATATTAAGAACTAAAAGATGCAAATCAAAAGTTCGGGACTTACTTTGTTGCACCAATTGTTCAGCTTTGATTAGATTCCCAAAGTTCCTAGGGGTATCAACCTATATTATATGTAGATAAATTTACATAATGCAGAAAAAACAAATGAAAAGCTCTCTTAGCATCTACCTACATCCCACTTGCTTTCTCCTTTAGTCTATTCCCATTCTATTCCTCTCAATTGCAGCACTACCAACAGTTTAGGGAGCAAGAAAAGAAACCAATACAGTGCTCGAACTATTTGAAAGACCTTACTTCAGTGGAGCAAGTTTTGTCAATGTAACAAAGAAGAAAGGAAAAAATTATATTATATTATCCACTTTTTTAGCAACATATAATTGTGAAAAAATAATCTTCATTTGAATGTAACATGACTGACACGGGGACTTTGAGCATTTTACAGCTAGAAGGAAATTATTTGGTCATAAATTCATATCTTCACCTTCCAAATCAGTTGAGGAGCTTAAGACATGCGGTGTTTTGTTCCTCGGTCCATCCAAAACTATTGAAGACGAAAAATAGCGAGAGAATAACTGAGAGTGTTGAGAAAAAAATTATTGAGAGTTCCAAGAGAGCATTCACAATAAAAAATAAGATAAAATAAGAGCAAAGGAAGAAGACCATTGTTCAGCATACATCTTGCTTGAAGGGAAGGTATAATTTTAAAGAGCAAGAGAGTAAGGTCCGGTGCGTGATTTGGTAGCTGCGTTCTATGTGTGAGTAAACATAAGATGTTTATCCAAATGAAGTTGGAGATTGAGAAGGAAGCTTCTCCATGCAACCAATAACCAATAAAAGAGCAATTTGATTGGGTAGGCAATGATACAAGTGTAGTAGTTTACTACTTTACTTTCTCATGGGCTTTTAAGGTTTTAATTTCAATTTGAAAAGCAAATTAGAAAATGGATTGAGTTCTCTTATTGGTCATCTTAGATAACTTCTCGAGATAGATACGGCGCGTTCTGTGGTGCACCTGGCTAAATATGGTGTACCACACACCACATGGATCTAACAGTGAGGATTGATGATGCATGTATAAACCAATATCCACTAATGCACCTTAAAATTCTTAACATACATTCTCTCTCCCAACTCCTACATTGCCACTTCTTTGCTGCCGAAAGCACCCATTCTCCCTTTTCTCTGAGTATTTGATCTTTGGGTGGATGCTGGCTACCTCTTCTTGCTCCCTATAGTTTATACTAATATCAACTACCAAGAAAAAGAGGGAAATCGAAGGAAAATTTAGAATTCCATTGCATATTGGTATGAGTACCATGCTCTTCAGACTATCATTAACGTCGATCCATCTCCTTTGGTATACTTGTTTTCAACAAGTGACAATAATTAATTACAAAAGAACACAATGAAATGAAAGAAAGACCCAAAGCTTCGTGTTCTTTTTGAGATGGATGGTCATTCCCTTTCCTATGGGAAATGAGAAGCACAAATAGTAACACAACGACTACAAATGAGGGGGAAAAAAACCATAAATGGAATTTGTTTAGTTAAGGTTGTTTTCTTATGAAATAAAGGAGGTTGTCATAGCTACTGCTCTCTTCATTTCTTCTAACTCATTGGTGGAAACCTCAATGATTTCACTAGTGGCCAAGGATGAGGAAGTCAGGGGGCACGGTTCAAATTAGCCCGATTCTTTGCCAAGAAGTCATAGAAAGCCACCCTCTTTTATTCTGAGGTTGGACATTATGCCAGGGACGATCCACCTGGAGGCGAGGTAAGTGTCGGCGAAGGTGTCAATTTTGGTGGCAAAGCTGACAATGTGGCAGCAATGGTCGGAGAATTCGAGGAGTCAAGGTGAGAGAGAAGCAATAGCAAAAGAAAGAGGAGAGAGAGAGAGAGAGAGCGTTAAAATCGATAAGAGGTTATTGGTTGTATGAATACAACCAACTATCATCACCATTAGATGACCTGGTGTGTGGTGTACCATATTTAATTTGGTGCACCACAACACACAGCCTCGAGATACACATGGATAGTTGGTAGAAGTTGAGTAGGCTCATTCTCTGTAGAGTCTTAAAGTTAAAATTTTAATTTAAAAAGATATTAAATTTGAAAAGATATTAAATAATGGGATAATAGGATCAAGTGTGTGATTAGCCATGTATGGTGGCGTATCCCAACAGCAGAGATTGTTAGTAGATATTTAAAGTAGAAATCGATGGTTTAATTCTTAAAATAAAAATTTTAAATAATTCCATGTATAGTAAGATGTGGAAAAGTGTTTTTGAGAAGTATGTTAGAGAAGTTTTGAAAGAGGACTTGTCACTTGGCAATAGCCTCTCTAGTTTGGGTTATGATTGGTGAATTTCAAAAATATTAACCCATTAGAAGTGTGTTAAAGAAGTTTTGAATTAGGAGTTGCTGTACGGCAAAAGTATACATACATACATATATATATATATATATATATACTCTTTAAAATTTACTCACATTCTATAATTTTCTTTCTCAATATTAGAGGCTTTGTTCTTTGCCTTTCTATCCTATGTAACTATCTTTCTCTAATTGCTTTGCTCTTACTACATCACTTGGCAGCTCTGTGTCTAAATGGCCAAAAAAAAAAAAAAAATGCTTTACGTAATATGAGAATGGTGCAAACCTTAGCTGTAGCATGACAACTTTGCTTGGAAGAGAAAAGAAAATGAAAAGAAAAAAATAAAGAGGAAAAAAAAAAAGAGAAAAGCATATTTTCTCTCTTAATGCTTGAATGAATTTAAAATATAGTGAAAGAAAATGAAAAATTTTTCTTTCTCTTACTTGATTGGAGAGAAAAGTGAAAAGAAAGATAATGTAATTATACTAAATGACTTATTTACCCTTAATGTAATATAATATAGAGATATAAATATGGATAAAATTGATATTTTAAACAAATTCTCCCTTCTCCACTAGTTTTCTTTCCATAAGTGAAGAGAAAAAATTTTGATAAGCCTACATCTATTTTTATTTTTATTTTTGGTACACTCACATCTATATTTTTCTCTCCTCCTTATTTTCTCCACGTCCAAGCACCACAAAAGAGAAAATAACAAAATCCTCCCCTTTTTTTTCCTTTTATTTTCTCTTTAACCTAGCAAAGGGAACATTCTTTCAACTCCTCTTCTACCATCCTATTTTAATTAGCTGCATGTTGCTTCCTTTTTTTTCTTTCTTCAATTTTGTTGTCCTCATGTTGCAAATTTCTTCATGCAAACAACTACGAATGCTTTGCATTTACTGCCTCACAATTTAAAATCAATGCTTTGTCTTCTTTGTCTTTTTCCTCTCTACTAAAGCGGTTGGACCATCACACTAGTTATGAATGTAGTTTATTCTAGTTGGTAATCTATAAAGGACGCATTGAGCTTCTTGTTGTCGACCTACAAAATTTGAATGGGCAAGTATGAAAATGATTTTCAAATTTATACCAAAAGGATGGGGCAATGCACAGGCTATTTTTCGGCACCAACAACAAAACCTCGTGATTTCCATGAGGATGTAATCAACTTCCATAGATACTAGACGGTACCCATGAAGCAGAAAATAATTTTTAAAATTATTTAAACTTGTTTAATATTTTGACTTATAAGATATTTAATTAATTTTTATAAATTTATATTTTTATATATATGTTCCTTTTATATATATTGTTTTAGTTAACGTAGAATAAAAAATTATATGAATAAGTAGATGATCTTGTTTTTACAAATTTATGGTTGTTGTTATTTGATCACTCAATTCATGAAGTTAGAAGACACTCCCAAGTATGGTTATCAAAGTGTTAATTTATGTCTTTAAATGACATGTATTAGCTATCACAACCTTTGTGTTTTTCAAGAAAATGTAGTTAATCAAATTGTAAAATAATTTACCTTCATTTTTTAATTTAGACATAGCCTTACTATCTTTGCAATAGTTAAAATGCGATCTAATCAAAGTCGTAAGAAGGAAATAAATGGATGAAGATACACTCAACAAATGCATAACTTAATATACTTCTTGATATGGATTAGCCTATAGGCCCAAGAAGGCCAAGGCCAAAAGGATTGAATGGACAAGCCCAAGCCAGGAATTGGCCCAATACCCGACTTAACTACTTCCCCAAGGAACAGTTCTAGAAAGATTTTCACCATATTAAAAAGCAGTTAATCAAACCCTTCTAACTTGGGGATAAGCAACTACCAAATCCCTCAAAATGTGAAACCATCACCTCTAATCACTTGCTATAAATATTAAGCTAGGAGCTCAGGTATGATATCTATCCATAACTATTGTACCTCTTAGCTCTTACTAACTTAAGCATCTAAGTCTTTACAGGTACCCCACCACACCTTTGGAGCTAGAATGTGTGATCAAGGTTGGAGTTTTTACAGACACACTCTACCAGCATCCCATCATTGTTTCGGTAACCATCGTCATCTTGGGTTACCTCGGAATATTGGTGCCATATGTGGGAACTTCACACTGTGATCATCTTTTAGTTTCCATATTCTGCACTAATGGCACTGCCGCATAAGAAGGTGAACATCATAGCAACACAGAGCAACCAAGCAAGAGCTTTACAATGCGTACAAGAGAATAGTGGGCATGACCGACCCCCTTTCTTGATGGTGCAACAACATATGATTTAATCGATAACATTGGAGAGAACAATGTCATCCAGCCCAATACCCAGAACGCAACCAAGTGCATAGGAAATAAGGAGGTCTCGTGATCACTCGGACGATTGCCAACCTCGATGTCTTTGCGGTCGTAGAAGAACAAAACAAGAAGATCTACAAATTAGAAGATGTTGTCGGTCAAATGTGGAGGGCAGAAGAAATATAACAATTCGAGGAAGAAGAGGATATTTGCCTAGAAGCTCAGTGGTGGTAGAACGAGAATCCTAGAATCCAAATAGGAATCTTACGCTGTGAGCAGTAGCAACTCTGCCATCAAAACAATGAGAGGAGCCAATGGGATGCTGCTGGAACCCGATATCCGGGATGTTGCAAAAGAAGTTTTTCATCGTCCCTTGAAGGAACTTGTGACAGCAAAATGATAGCAGAATCCAAAATCTGAAGGTGGTACTGCAATCAATGGGACTAACACGACGACATACCATTCTCTGACTATCTCATGAACATGCCATTATCTCAGGGTTTCAAGCACCCGACAGATATGGAACCATAGAGGGAATGGCAAATTCGCAGGACCATCTCGGTTCCTTCAAAACGAGAATGTGTTTGGACGGGGTTTCCGACCTAGTAAAATGCCAGGCTTTCCCTACAACACTGAAGAAGTTGGCATTGAAATGGTTCAACTCTTTGCTACCAAGATCCATAACACGGTTCTCGGATCTTGCTTCCCAATTCTTGTCTCACTTCATCACAAGAAAATTCAAATGAAGTCAACTGCGAGCCTGTTGGATATATATGAATAGTCAAACGAGTCACTATGGAGCTTTTTAAAGAGATTTAATGCTAAGTACCTATTGGTAGAAGACCTGCAAACCCAAATAGTGCTGGTAACTTTACTCAATGGGTTAAAGCCTAGATCTTTGATGAGATTGATGTCAAAAAACCAGCCTAAGAACCTAGAAGAACTGCAGAAGAGAGCGAAGAATTATATCCATCTCGAAGAAATGACGGTAATAAAAGCAGACCATGGGAGACGCGACTGTGAAGGAAGGATAGAAAGTCCTAGGAGATCAAAAAGGTCAAGGAAGAGAAACAGGACACCAAAGGTCAAAAAATTTGATAACTATACTCTCCTCAATGTCTTGTTAAACGATCTTTATAGAGAAATATGCTAGACTTCTTCTTTAAGGTCTTGATCTAGTTGATGAATTGCTTCACCAACTCATATTTATCATGGATAAAGTACTGCTTTTGCTCCTTGTTCCACTAAGCCGATGCAGGAAGTTCTGCATTGAGCTTGAAAACCTTCTCGCGGACTTCATCATCAATAGTAGATGCCCGATCGAGGCTCTGCTTACAGAGCTAGGGGACACCTTATCAACGTAGCAGGTCCCTATATCGTAGATGCGATTCTTGTAAAAACTGCCAATTGTATTTAGCCAGGCCATTTTCTCGTCAATAGGTGGCGGTCCTTAGCGTCATCTCAACTTATTAAGTCTGCTGGGACCTTGCCTTTTACAATAGCTATTGAACTCGAACTACAATTACAATTAAATGAAACAAATTAAACTATGAGAATGGAATATGTTAGGAATAATTGAAGTAGGAATTGAGTTTATAAATTACATAGGTCTACTTGGAGTGTTGGTTGACCCACTATGTCTTGTCCTTTTTCCAAGTATGGGTCTCCCTGAATAATTCTCCTTGAGTAGGTTGCTTGTTCCAGAGCTTGGTCGACATTTCAAAGTCATTTTGACATCATAATAACTAAATAGAAATATAAATAATTATTAAATTAAATACAAAAGCAATTTAAATTGGCAACTTACCAATCGTGCCTTGGTGGACTCTGGTGATCGAGCCATTGCAACGGAGTGAGCCACCCTTAATTGATGCTCTACTAGCCCTAGCATTTGTTGACTTCTCCTTGAACTTGTTAGACTTCCAGTAGTCTACAAGGCCCTCAAGTTGGTCTCAATTATCCACTACAGATTGGGATCATGACCTTCATGGATGTCAAGATACATGTCGCACATCCGCTTTGTTGCATAAGTCTTGAATGCCTGAAGAAATAGGCATCGTCTCGTGCGTCAATGATGTAGTGTCTCTGCACATACAAATATTGCACAATATTATTTAAGACTATATATAGATTAAAATATATAGAAGAAAAACATTGAGATTAATAGAAACTAAACATCATTTTACCTTCCATTCACAATACTACCGCTATTTTTCGTCGTTCCAGAGTTTACCGAAACTTTCATACGATTAATTGTGCAGCATTTGGACAGTTTCCATGATCTTATGGAGACCCTCAGATGCAGGAAGTCAACTATATGAGACATATGATAAATTAAAATTGAGATAACAATTAATAATAACAATAAGTTAATAGTGATTTTATTAAATTAAACTTCGAAATTACTTACCAAGTTTTTTTGTCCAGAACCAAGTGAATACGCGGCTTCGTGGACTACTCCTATGTCTGCCCAACTGATGAGCCAGCTAATCCTCCACTATCGAGGGTAGGTTGTGGCTATGAAATGGTAAGGTGGTGGTGGCGGTGGTGGAGTAAGGATAGACGTGGTAGGGGTGGTGGTTGGATCCGAAGTGGCAGAGGTAGAGGTCAATGTGGTGGAGCAAGTACTATTCTTCTTTAGTCAACCTTGCGTTTGTTCATCATATTTCAAACAAATATATACAATGATTAATTCAACAATTAATAAATTTGGTAGAGTCTCCCCTTAAATTAGGAAACTGCACAATAATTAATTCATGACCAACAATCACAATTTCGATAGAGTCTCCCCTTAAATTAGAAGACTTCACAACAATTAATTTAACAATCAGATCTAATATTCAATAATTTCAACACAATTAATAAAAATAAACATACAAAATTCATTCTCACTTATGAAATTAAATCCTACACTCAAGTACCCACACTACAAAACAAGGCTATCCAATAAGGGAAGATGGTCTACAAAGCAGAGATGTAGAAGGGTTGCCATAGATACTTAAATGCTATCAAAAAAATTGTATTCTATTCTGAATTCAACACCTTAGTTATTACATTAAAATATAATAAAAATGAATAATAATTGTAACTCATAAAATTAAAATGTTAAACTAAGAATGAAATAAGTAATTACTTTTTCATTTCTACTTATGCATATGACACTTATTACATGTTTGGCTTTCTATTTAAATACCTCTAAATTATGAATTGGATGTAAGTTTTTCTTTTTGTAACTTGTCTCAAATCATTGAGTTGTAAACGAAAATTCAAAGCCATTGTTAATAATTTCTTACGGGGTTATTACCTTAAAATTTCACAAGCAAAGGTCGGGAATCCAAACCACACAAATTGAAGAGGTAATGGCAGGGGGTGTTAGCGAATGAGGACGATGGGGGTGGTGGTGGTGGTGGTGGTGGTGTGGCCGGCATGGAGAGAGAAAGTGGCACTGAGAGAAAGAAAGAAAGAGATGCTGTGAGAGATCTCGAGAGAGAGAGAGAGAGAGAGAGAGAGAGAGAGAGAGATGAAGGGCATGGTGGTGGTAGTAGCAAACAAGGGGAGCAGTGATGGTGATGGTGATGGCAGTGGTGCGGCGGTGGCAGTGGTGATGTGAGGAGAAGAGAGAGTGTAAAGGGAGGAAAAAGAAGAGAAAAATGGGAGAAGAAGAAGGGGCTCGTGTTTAAGTTCCAAGCCTTAATATTACCAACGGATTTTCAGTCCATAATAAAAAAAATGAAACACATCATTTCACCAACTAATATAACCGATGGATTATACATTGATAGTATTTCGGTTTCCCTCCAAAGGTTATTAATTTAAATACTAATGGAACTTCCATTTGTAATGTGTTGATTTCCCTCCAAAGGTTATTAATTTGAATATCGATGGAATTTCTCGTCAGTGATAAATAAATTTTTAAAAAATAAAAAAATCAAATATTACCAACAGATTGTTCATGGATAACTCTAGGACAAACAAGTTTGATTGTAATGACAAATATTCCATTGGTATCTTTTTCGCGCCATATTATGCCAATGTTATCAATGGATTTTCTAACAAAATATCTATTTTGTTAACTATTTTTCCTTTTGAAAAATTTATTTATTAAGTTACTGATGAAATTTACATCACAAATCTATCAGTCATGTTGACAAATGTTTTTCGTCAGTAATTCACATGTTTTTGGTAGTGTGAGCAGTGCAAAAGTTTTCTATCATTAATGCAAAGGACACCACCAAGTGTTACCATCCCATGTCAATTACATAATATTAATGACATGTAACACATGTTCCCACTAATACAGCTACAGTAATTAAGCATTTAATGATTTTTGCATTCATCTTCTATGCAAGAATAATATCTAGTTTCATGGTTTTAAATTGCAATCCGCAACTACAATTATAGCAACATCAGTTGCAATTTCCTGTAATTTTCTATAATCACATTAATTGCAATGCAACCGCATCCATGACTACACCTGTAATTTAAAACCATGTTTAGTTTTATAGGGTAGTTTGGATGGCAAGTGACGAAGATGTTGTGAAAAAGTCTTAGATACTTTAGTTTGTTCAATTTCACTGGTATGGTTGTTAATTAATGTGGTCGCTTACTTTTTGGTGAAAACCACAAATATCCTCTTATCTGAGGCAATCCTGCTCGAGTCAGCTAGGACAACTTGGGCGGCAAAGCTCCCACTTCTGAGTTTTAACTCAATTTTGTACTTAGGATTGTCTGTTATTGCTAACAAAGACATGATTTGATTTTTTTTTCTTTTTTTAACATAGTTTGAACCACTTGTTTTTAACTTCTAATATATCCAAACTTGAAATAATGAGGAAAAAGGAGCATGAATTTTTAGGACTGAGATGAATTTGTGAACAAGGAGACCCTAAATATTGTTTAAGCAAGCCTAATAGCCAAACTCTATTTTGATATAATCTCATGTAGTATGAGTTGTCAATGCAGTATTTGGTTATGAAAGAAGGCTAGAGAGCTAAAAAATAGTTGTCAGAATTAAGTTACCATTGAGTTACTAGAATAATATGATAAGCTATTAACTCTTGGATGAATAAGCGATCTTACTACTTTATTTCATCCAAAAACTGACATAATTTCTGTCAAGGATTCCGACAAAAATTTTTTAACTATATATTATTTGTCTTTGCTTATATTTCCAATTAGTTTGCTTTCTCTTGTCATAACATGTCAACCATTGTGGAGTTATGTGGTATTTTTTTCTGAATTATTGATGTAATCTTTTTTTTTCATGCTTATTTTGGCTTTGTTTCAAGTTTAAAAATTTTCCCTCATCCTTATGTGACTACTAGTGGCTTTAATTAGATAAACGATTTATAAAGCTTCATTGTCATAAAGTTCTATTTTAGGGAAGTTAAGAAAGTTTAAACAGAATATGCTAGGCTTGTTATGAAATTTCAGATGTGTGAAATAAGTCAAATAACCGATTTTCTTGTATTTGTAACATGGATTTTAGGATTTTGAAGTTCCTTGCCCAATTTTCCATCCATTTCTACTCAGAATTTATGTATATTATGAAATCATTGTGTCTTCTAGCAGCCTTAAGAGGTGAACCTTTGTGCTATGCTATAAACATTATTTTTGCAGTCAATCCATGATGAAATTTGGGCTGGAAAGACTGGCAAGAAAATCTGTCCAAACTTGTTACACCCAATATATTGTCATTTCCCACCACTTCATAATTGACTTACATATTTTCATATTTAGCAAGCTCATCAAGAGTGTGACTTCACATATGCAATCATTGGGAGAAATCAAAGCCTTTTTAATATTAGTAACTTTCCTATGATACTGTCAAAGAGTTTGGGTTTTTTTTTTTTTTCCTTCTCCAATTGTTATGTATCGCTCTACTAGAGGTTTAAGATGTTAGGTAAGGGCACATTAATGATTTTCATATTTAATACACCTTTTCACCCAACAGTCCATTAGGCTTGAAGCATGAATCATGTACAGGCCATCTTGCTTTGTACTGAAATTTAACTTTTATTTAGAAAATAATTGGGTATAATAATAATTAAACTCTAAACCACTTGTTGATAAAGGCATCGATATCATGTCATGAAATCTCTTCTAAAAGCTTAAGTTGATAGATAGAGGTACATAAATGGGTTTTATATAATCTAACACCAAATTTTACATTTTATACTTAATTTCATTAGTTAATGATAAATATATGATCTGACCCTTATTCATTTCCTTGCTTAGGCACTAGCAATGGGTCTACAAGTTCTTGCTACAAGTCATTTGCTTCAGGATTTGGAGCAATGTATCTATTTGTTGCTGGCATGTTGCTCGAAGTGTTCAGAAAGATTCAACTTGCATGGACTTATTATATGGAAATGGGGTATGTGTGGGGACGGGAGAGGGTGGATTATGGCGCAGGATGAAATACTCTTGCAATATATAAAATCTCTCTCCTCTGATAAGGACATCTAGTCAATGGTTTCCAAAAATTTCAATTAATGATCTAAATTTGTTGTCAGTTGCATTGGATGCATAAGCAAATGTATGTATTAGAAAGCAGTTAATGCAGATTTCAATCTCATTCTAGCTACAGATCATATGTCAATAAATCCAATGTGGCATTTTGAGCTTTTATTAATATTTTGAAAGTGTGTGCGTTTGATTCTTTATTATGAAATGGACTGCTACATAGATTGTTGGACAATGCATATTGATGTTACATACCTATATTCCTTCGTTTGCACAGCCTAATTACTCAACATGTCTCTACAAACTTGTGAAATGGATGTAGGCTTGTGCTATCGTTTGCTCTTGGTGCTGGTCCAATTCCTTGTCTCCTCATGTCTTAAATATACCTGGCAAGATCAGAGCAAAGGCAATGGCAATTTGCTTGGTTGTGCATTGGGTAATTGTCACTTGCTTGCACTCATCTTTAATGATTCCTAATATCATGGTTTTTCATCTTCTTAACATTTAGAAGTAATTAATTCTTTTGGATATATTTATGAACTTGAAATTCGATTAAATGTTTGTCCTTATTGGGCATTGGTTTACCATGTCTAACTCAGACGGTGGTGCTAGTAAATATGTTATGATATCCATGTATATAATTAAATTCTGCTTACATTTTGGAGTGAAATGTTTGTTTATGTTCTATTAAGGTTCCCTTTTGTGTGTTAAACTTACATAAGAAATAATTGGTAATGTGATGTGGTATTAGAATATGATTGCTAATAAAGTTTTTAATTTGAGAAGTCTTGGATAAACCCTGCTCAATAATCAATAGTATTCCTTTTTTTTTTTGGGGGTTCTAGGAGCTCCTAATAGAGCCAGGGAAATAGGAAAGGGGATAGGCAAATAAGGTTTGAACTGCAGATGCAAAACTAATGACCCCTTCTCACAAGAATCAAGGAAGATGCCACTTGAGCTATGGCTAATCGGCACAATCAATAGTATTATGATAACCAGTCTTCTTGACTTACGTTGATATCTGTTTACTTATAATTTTCATGGTGTGCTTGTGCAAAGACTGCACCTATAATTGAGGATGTCTGTCGGTTTATTACACTTGGAATATGTTGTTTGGTGGTTTACAACATTTTTTGAATGTTCTTATAGACTATATTGCACATGTCGATTGGAATGATAGGATTTATGTTGAGTTCTCACTGTTATTAGAATTAATTTAAATCTCTTAGCTGGATAATATGTTTAATATGCTCTTCATCAAATGTACATGTACATGTTTGCCTCCTTTCTCTTCTATCCTTAGCCTATTTCCTTCTCAAATGATATAAAGGTGACTTCAAACATTTTTGTAACAGGTGATAAACTTCTTTATTATTTTTGCTCTTGCTGGAGCAAATTGGGGCACAACTCCTATATACTATTTTTGGTTCATTTTCTCTTATCGCTGTAATTTTTGTGAAGAAATATGTTCTAGAAACAAAAGGGAAGTCACTACAGGAAATTGAGATAGCACTTCTTGCACAAGAAGCATCCTAAATGAAATAAAGGGGCCATGTGAATGAGACATAGGCATATTCATTTGCTGAATGAGTTGTAGAATCATTTTCACATATAATTTGCATTATCTTAAAAAGTAAAAGTATAAAATGAATTCTCTTATTGGTAAACTGGTAAGCAGAAAGTCCTTGTGTTGAATGGTACAATTAACAAAATAAACGAATACTTAATGAAAATTCAGACTTTGGACTAATGGTCTATGGTCTTGAAGTTAATAAATGTGTGTCTCAATAGTTTCTTGCACTTTTTTATTTTAATCATCATAACTCTTTTGGTTAATGGAAGATTGAGCAATTTTAAGAATTTCAAAGAGTTTTTACTGCTTTGCTACTACATTAATCCACTCATATTTCTTTATCTTACTGATTTGCAGGAAATTTTCTGCTTAGTGCATTTGTGATCTTGAAGTTTATGGGGGCAATTTTTTTGGGGCTATCATCCCTGTCATTGATCAAGTGCTCACTAAAAGGCATTTGTAAATTTTGAGTTTTCTTTTTTCTACGTAAAGGTTGGTGAGCATATTATGCCCATTGATACTTAAGGGGAAATGTAATTGCTAATTATACAATTGAGATCAGATTTTTGACTCCATGAAATGTGATAAAAGTGAACAAAAAACTAATCCATTTTCATTGATTTTAATTTCTTAGATTTTTCTCTATTAACAATTGGTCGTCTTATCAAATCAAACCATTTTAATCAGCTTAATTTGATTTTGTCCAAATGGTTATTAATCAAATAAACTTTTCAAATTCTAGTATGTAATTAGCTCAAGTGATTTGGTACTTATTTTCTTTAAATAATTAATAAATTCACTTTATATCCAAAGCTTACTTTTAAAAGTTAGCATTGATCTAAGTCTTGGATATCGGTGATCTAGAGCAAAAGAAAATTAGACGAAATGAAAGTTGAATATATGGAAATTATTAAAGATCAAAAGAAAATAATTAGTAAGTTTTTGACGTCGATGTTTTAGACCAAAGCTTACTACCTCTACCATATCCAAACCTTACTTTTAAACAAGAATAATAAAGGTTTGTCTTGTTCTTTTATTAATCTCTCAAACAAGAAGAAGAGTAACTTTGTTTCATTACTTCCACCAATAGCTAAAGTTTTTTTATTTTTTATTTTTTTGGAGTTTTGAAGCTAATGACCTGCATATTTTTTTGGTGAAAAAAAAAGAGTACGCAAATCTCTCAAACATTTATCTTTTTGTAAATTATCATTTTTAAACTTCAAAATATTTCTAATAAACTTCAAAATATTTCTAATGACCTGAAAATTTTAACTAATGATTAAATAAATCATTTCGGTAAGGATTTGATAACTTAGTAATGTTAATAACTTGTTAATTATTTTTTTTTTTTGTAAATAACTTGTTAAAGAAATTTTGCCTGTGTATTAGGCTATTTTTATTTTTGTTCATTAAATGGTATAAATTAATAACATCTTTATTATTTGTACATTTTGTTTTATGTTTCAAATTTTAAGGATTCTTAACAGTTTAAAATTTCATAAAATTAAAATTTAACAAATAAATTGATCAATACTATAAATTTATAATAAAATGATTGGAGAAGGTATTTTTGTACAGTATTAAGGTTAGTACTAAGTTAATAAATTTAAAGAAAAAAGATCTATTTGTGTTATTAGTTAAAGTTTTTTATTTTATTTTTTTTGAGGAAGTGTTATTAGTTAAAGTTTAAGAACTAATTAAAAATGTTTTTCAAGTTCACAATCATGATTTACAAAACGACAAAAGCATCGCAGCTGCTCTTCCCATTACTTTTTAATTAAAATATAACTTATATTAATTATTTTTTAAAAACAAATTTACTACTTTTTTTTCTAAAAAATAATTTCTTTAAATATCTCTAAACAAATATATGATAATTTCTCCCCCCTCCCTTTTAAGCTTAAACCGACCTGGACCACCCACATCGAAGAAGAAGCATAGTAGCTGCAGCAGAGGCAGAGCAAAACCTTCACTGTGAGTTTCTACCTTCTAACAAACTAAAACCCATTTCGTATAATCTAACTCCAATCATTCCTCATATTCAATTCACCGCTAAAATTCACTCTTTTCGGTTGGACGAAAAAACGTTTTCTTTATTTGAACATGTCTACTTCAACTGCTTCCTATGTGTTTGACAAAATGATCGACTAGAATTATGCATGCCCTGAATTTAGTTTCTCCTTTCTTCTCTGACCCTTCCATACCTGTGGCATGCTATGAAGCCTCTTCTTAATTGCCTTTTTTTTTTTTAACATTCATAATCATAGGGTGTTAATAGTTAAAGCGTCTTGATTCATTTTATGCTTGCTTTTTGGTTCTTGTGATTGTTTATCCTGGTCTTGCCTTGCAGCTGTTTGATGAAATATATAGCACTTCCTTTTTGTTACCTTCTTCAACAACACACTAGATATGTATTTTCTGTGTTTAATTAAGCAAGGTTGACCTGAATGGAGAAAATGGAATTTTGATCTTCTCATCCAGTTACTGTGTACATATACAAGCGATAAAGCAAGGATAACAAAATTGAATGTGTTAAGAGTTTAGTTTTTTCATCTTATCCTTAGTATATGTAATAGTGTTTGGTAATGTTTTAATGGATTTTGCAGCTACCTTCTAGGCAAGAATAATACTAGTTTTGTATGGTAGATTTGAATGGCGAGTGAGGAGGATCCAGTGAAAAAGACCCAGATAGTAGAGGCCCGAGCAAGAAACATCAGTCACAATGTGAGGTGCACGGAGTGTGGGAGTCAATCCATTGAAGATTCTCAAGCAGACATTGCCATTCTGCTCAGGAAGGTACCTCTAGCTTAATACTTCTTCTCTCTGAATGGATTTCCACAAGGGAAGATTAATTAGTTAGTCCAATTTGAAGCTGATATGGATGTTGTCCAGGGTTGTCCCTTACTGTTTGAAAAAACATGATTCTTTTTTATGGTCTAAACTACTTGTTTCAAACTTCTAATGGTATCCAAACTTGAAATAATGAGGAAAAGGGAACATGAATTTTCAGGGGTGAGATGAATTTGTGTATATGGCAACTTAATATATTTTAAGCAAGCCTAACAGCCAAACCCCGTTTTGATATATAAGTATGAGTTATTAACGCAGTATTTGGTTATATTACCTATTAATTGGCCTTCTCTTGTGATAACACTTAAACCTATATGAAGTTATGCAGTATTCTTTCTGAGTTATTGATATAATTTATCTCTGTTCTTGCTTATTTTGGCTTTGCTTCAAATTTCAAAAATTTTCCCCATCCCTGTCTGCCTATTAGTGTCTTAATTAGATAAACAGTTTGTAAAGTTTCATTGGCATACATCAAAGCTTTTTTAATTTTATTTTCCTTCATTGCTGATGATTTGATCATCTGTTTTAGGGTAAGTTAGGAAAGATCAAACAGAGTATGCCAGGCTCGTTGTGAAATTCTACATGTGTGTAATAACTGATTTTCTTGTATCTGTAACGTAGGTTTTATGTTTTTTAAGTTTCTTGCCCAGTTTTCCATCTATTTCTGCTCCAAATTTACATATAATATAAAATAACCATGCCTGATAATAGCCTTAGGAAGTGAGCCTTTGTGCTGTCCTGTAAACACTAGTACTATTTTGCAGTTAATTCGTGATGAAATCCACGCTGGAAAGACTGACAAGGAGATCTACAAAAAGCTTGAGGACGATTTTGGAGAGACTGTACTCTATACGCCAAAGTTTGATATGCAGACAGCAGCGTTGTGGTTATCGCCGGTAAATTTTTTCTGGATGATTGAAAACACTTGAATTTGTAATTTACTTTTTATGATGGTGTAGTTTACTTTGTGCTGATTCCAGACATGTTTGTTTTCAAATAGCTCCTAGGTGCAGGTGCAGCTGCTGGAGTATGGGCTTACAACAAGCATAGACAAAAGACTAATTTTCATATCATGGCTTTGAACCTTGTTAGAGGTGTTCCATTGACCCCAAAAGAGAAGGAAACAATGCTTGATATTCTTACACCACCTCCTTCTCAGGCAGCTAGGACCTCTTGGTGGAGAAGATGGCGAGGTCAATGATCCCATTGACTCTGTCTTGTCATGGCTTTAACCTTGTGTGCAACTCAGTTGTGTCTTCTATAGACAAAAAAAAATGATAAACTTCAAGAGAACCTTTGATGTATTTCATTGTTGTGACCGCAATTTAGATTTCACGTTGATATTAATCCACAAATTTCCAAGCCTACTATTTTAATTCCATTTGTCCACCGCCGGGCTTGGTACAGATAAACATGCTAAGAATGATTTGAATCTTAATTAATATAGATTTCATTGCTTAATTTCCATGACAATCTTAATGGCCTGCTGTATGCCAGACTTGACATCCAGAATTTCTGGCGGTAACATATTTTTATAGCCTATATGACGTCTTTTCAAATATTTTCTTTTGCCGTGAAATTCAAAAAAGTTGTATGTTGGTTGTCGATTATCATATATAGTTAGGTTTAGGATCGATCATGTAAAGATTTTGGTTATTGAGTTTATTGTATATATGGTAGGCTTTTGCATTCTTATCGAATAACATTATAAGTGCATAGAAATTAAGCTCATTTCAAATGTCATGTTCCAAAATTAAAGGTAATGAATCATAGCTTTTTCAAAAGCAGCATCTTAATTAATATTTAATGATTAGAATCATTTGCTTTTCTTTATTGCCCTTGTCCTTATCTTTTTTATGTAACTTTATTCACGTTCTGTCGCAAATAATAATTTTGGTTGTGTATCGATATCAATAACTTTCCCTCATCCTCATTCTATTCTTCCTAATAAAAATGGAAGGCTCAACATCAGCACAGCTACTGCATAAGGGCTGAGAAAATGTTTGCCGTCCGGTTGAAATTATTGTGCACAGTTTCTAATCTATGCTGTTGGCAACAACGTACCAAATTAACAAATAAGCTTATAGGCATCCCTAGCTTTGAAAAAGCCAATTAGCATCAGACAAAGAACAAAGACACAGTTAACATTACAACAGATACACTTATAACTAAAAATTTCCTATTTAAATACATGATTATTGATAATTTTTATTTCCTACCGATTATAAAATCAGAACATCTCACACTTGTTGAACTAATATGGCTAGGCTGCATGGCCCAAAATAGCACATATGCATATGCCAAACTTATTTTAATCGTGTCATAAGGTTGGAAGTGCTAGCAGACAAGGAAAACTGGAAATAATAAAACATTCACCAAAAAAATTCTGCTAATGGCTAAAATCTTCCTTTTTACAATCGTTTTGCTCATTTAAGAGGTAAGGGGTAGAATATTGGCAAAAAGCATAATTTAGAATGCCCACACAGATCAAAACTATATAATACAGCCACAAAGTATAATTTAGAGAAATCATACAGATCAAAACCATCAGCCATGTTTGTGAGAGGCATTTGACTTTTTGAATAAACATCCCTTTGTAAAACATCTTAGCAACATTATTCAAGAACACAACTTTTTGAATCACAACTTGTTCAAGAGGTTAGGCCAAAAAAAAGCCTTAGATATGACCAGTTGTTAACATTGCATAGCCAATATGGACATGAGGCAAGATTGTAGATAAAACAAATAAATGCAACACTTAAAATTAGAAAAGCCCATTAAAGTTCAAATCTATTGCTAAAAGAAAAATAAAACCCTTCATATTAATTAGTATGCCCTTATTAATAATATTAGATTTGTATCTTCTAGAATGAGAATCCCTCCAAAGTGAGAAAGTGAAGGAATTTCTAATTTAGAGGATCCAAATCCTTCTATACATGTTCTTATGACCAGCTATTGTATTGAAGTATTAAACATGCCAACGTTTCAGATGCATGAATACTCACATAGTAAAAAGAGACGACCTAAGTATCATATCCTGGAAACACATACAAGAGATTTTTCTTCTTTCATTTTTGCAGTTTTGTAATTGTATTAGCAATAAAATGAAGATAATGACATGACAAAGTATTGAAAAGCATTCCACTAATGTCTCAACCAAGTCTATGGTAAGGTACAAACGTCTTACTGACTAAAAATCAATAGGCAATGCGGAAACTAAAGATACAGCAAATAGATAAGGTTCAATTTTAACAATCCTATGGAGTATCTGTGCCATAGAAAAGTATTTTCGGAATGTGCTTTATATTGTGCCAGTCCTCCCTTCCTTCGCTACACCGATACCGCAATTCTGCACAGTCATCAATTTCCAAAACCTCAAGTGAAAGGTGTTGCATACTTTCGGGCAAAGAACTTCATCTATCGCAGCTCACAAGCCACAAATTTCGAAGGAAGCTTAAACCTTGCAAAACTTGCTCTGGCAAAGACTCAAGCTCATCACAAACCGCGATATCTAGAGACTTCAAAGTACTGAGTTTTGTAATTTCATATGGCAGTTCCTTCAATTTTGGGAAAGATGATATTTTCAAATTTTTGAGACAATTCAGGTTATTCATCATTCCCTCCGGGAAGGATGTCATGTCTTCACCAGAGTTAAGTACAAGGTCCACAAGACTGTTGAAACTAGAAATTGACCCCAATAACTCGTTGGTACATTTCCAAACACGGAGGCGTTCTTCCAAAGATGGGAGAGCCCTAACCTCCACAGTCCACACCAGCATAACATTCATCATCATCCATGTACCGCACAAAATTCTCGAAATATATTTCAAATTTTCTTAGAGACAGGAGTTTACCGAGTGAGGGAAGCCGTCAGCAGTTTCCGCAACGAGAAAGTTTAAGAGAAACTAAATTGCTGAGAATTGAATTGTTTTCCGTCCATCTCGGCCAGTGTAATCCTTTGTAGAATTTTATTTCCAACACCTTGAGACTTGAAGGAGGTTGAAGCGCTTCAAATATTTCCCCAACATCAGGAGATTGTGACTCGGTTATGGTCCATGACAATTTTAACTCCCTGAGGTCTTCTTTACCCTTCAAATTGGCCTCTTGAGCTTCAGACAAACTGCCACCGTTTCCTAGGTCTTCGATCTCTAGTTTTTCCTCCCAAATTCAGGTCACATAACTCTGCCAAACTATGCCTTGTCTCTGTCTTGACCATGCATACACTTAATGTTCTCAGATGAGATAGTTTGTGACTGTTACCGAACATACAAGATAGTGCATTACAACCACTAATGACAAGATGTCTGAGATTTTGTAAGCAAGTCAAATGTTCTGGCAGACGACAAAGACTCCCCATATTGATCAGTTTCAATATTTCCAATTTACGCAGATTGTTAATGGAATCAGGGAAGGTCTTTATCTCCGAATCATGAAGTTCCAAATACCTTAAGCGGATTAAATTCCCGAGTAATGATAACTCGAAAGAATTTGTGCGTAAAACCCGAAGAGAACGGTTTGATGGAAACCAACCAGAAATTCTTGTCCACCGGCCACATTCTAACTGACATAATGTTCGAAGAGATTCAACTTTCTCACAGGCTCCCTTGTCGAACAATGTTTACCAAGCACAGCCAAAACCTACATGATGTGACAATTCAATCAGGTTTCCTTTCTCCAAGCACACTCACTCTTGCTCCGTAATTGACTGAGCAAGATCATGGACTAGATCATGCATCTTGAAACAAATATTGCCCAAATTATCACTGGTCCTGACATCTTGGAAAAATGATTTTTGGTACAATTCATTCCAAATCCCGTTGCCAACCTCCTCGACATCCAAATTTTCCCAAGATGAAATAAACCCATTAGCCATCCAAAGATGAATCAAATCTTCCTTCATGATTTCAGTATCTCTGGGAAACTAGTATTTTGAACCCGTGTAATACACGGGGTTAAGAATTTTTTAAATAATTTAGAACAATTGAATTTTAGTTTTTTATTAAATAATATTGATACTCCATGATCTCTTAAAACATATAAATAGTAATACATCAAAATATTAAAAAATTACAACTATAACAATTTTATTTGATTACAACTGCATCAAAAGTATTTTTAATATGTAAAAAAGACAAATATAAAAAGAAAACATAAGTATATTCAATGAAGATAACCATCAGCGCTGTAAGACAATGACTTGGTTAATTGAGAGCTCGTCTCGTTCTCTGCAATTGATAATTAACAAAAAAAAGGTTATCAATCTAAATAAACAACACGATGTACAATACAAAATAAATAATCGAAGGAATAAATCATATTACCTAAAATCTAAATCTTTTCAAAAACCTCATGGTACAAAACATTTTTTGTTATGATGCATGGATTGCCATTTTCATCTAAAATTAGTATTTTTAACCCACTCTTGGACTTCACTCTTGAAATAGCAACATAAAACTGTCCATAAGTAAACATTGGTTTCAACAAATACAATCCAATATAAGATAGCAACGCCCTTGACTTTTATTAATGGTCATAGCAAAACAAAGCATAACGGGAAATTATCGCCTTCAAAATCTTAGAGGAACGCCTAGATTGGATGGGACTAAATTCATCCGGGGAATATACACTTTCTCACTGATGCAATTTCCAGTTACAACAATAGCCCCTATAATATTATTTCCCAATTCATCAACTATCAATCTTGTTCCATCGCACAATCCGGATAATTGATTGATATTCCTTAGAAGCACTATTCGAACCCCTTTTTTCAAGACTAATTTGTGATTTGGAATTCCAGAACACTTAATCTCATTTAGAAATTCAGCAGTAATCCAATTAGCATCAATTCCTACATCTTGATCCGATAGGGAATATGAGTCTGAACTTAGATATTCTTTCTCTTCACCTAGAATTTGAGAAAGAATAAATTCACTAACCATTTCCACTACATCAAGAGTTGGAGCTAATAAAGCTCTATCTTCAAAAAAATGGAAGTTCCTCATATTCTCCAACAAATTTGGATAAGGGAATTCAACTATGTTTGTAAGAGGAGACTGTGTATCCAAAATTAGAAGATCATGAGGAATTTGAATAATATAACAAAATATAGTATTCATAATAAAAGTAGAAAAAAATAATAAAAAAGTTAATTAATATTTTCATTTTTTTAAATTTGTGTAAATAAAAAATAATATTTTTTTTATACAAGAGATAAATATAGTATTTTCTAATAAGAGAACTGCTATATGTTATGAAAATTAATAATATGAATGCATTACAAATCAATGGAATTGGTAGAAATAAGATTCACGGCAACAATCTTTGGCCTGCTGGAGATCACGTTTTTGCTTTTGGAGGAGAATTTGCCAAGTATTTTGTGCACAATCTTCATACTAATATTTTATTTTTGGGTAAATATATTTTTAATTAACTAAATTCTATATGTTTGCATAAATTTCTTACTTGTTATTGTTACTATATTGATTAAAAAATAACGAATATGATTTTTTTAAACAAATTAACATATTCACATTATATTCTCAATTTAATACTCTCAATTTAATATTTTTTATTTTTGTCTTTTTTCAAAACTTACATTAAATAGCTACAATACCAATTTTAGGTTTCTCCACCCATTTATTGTCAGTCATTTTTATTTTTCCAAAACCAATTTTTTTTTTCAATTTTTCATTAATTTATGTCTTTCCAAAATATTTTTTTTAGTATAAAATCAAATTTTTTGAAAATTTTTGGGTACAAAATCAAATATATTTTCAATCAATTAATTTCTATATGTTTGCAGAGATTTTGATGTGCTATCATTAATGTATTGATTAAAAAACAAAGAATAGAATTCTTTTAAAAAAATTAATATATTCACAACTGAAAATTTTTTTTTTTATGAATTCATATTTTAAGTATTTATTGAATTTGTAGGAAAATAAAAGAAGAGAAGGAGTGCAAGTAAAACAGCTATGTGCGTAGGAAAATGTTTTAGTTCAATAGGTGTTTGGTATATACACCCATCAACATTATATATATATAATAAATAGGAAATAAATATAACTATTTTTTTAATAATCATAGTGTATATATATATATATGGCTGAGTGGTTGATAGCTCCGATCTTGAAAACCGGTATAGTTCGTAACAAAGAACTATCAAGGGTTCGAATCCCTCTCTCTCCTTTTGCTCAGCGAACGTGAGAAGCAGATGAATAATCATCTGCTTCCGAAAGAAATCAAAGAATTTCTTGGGAATCCTACAAGAGCGCGACAACCAGAGGCAGAGGGAAAAATACGGGGTACTTTATTGCTTAGTCTGGCTTTTATTATTATTATTATTATTATATATATATATATAAAATAAAATTATCAAATATTTTTTCTTTTAGTAATGTATAAATAAATTTAATAAATATGATTTTGCTATATTATTCATGCACTATTTTTTAACTTTTAAGTGTTTTATATCTTTACTTTGTAGTTATAACTTTTAAATTTTAACTTAATCTAATCTAATCATGTTACAAAACATGTATATATTTTCTTTAAATATTTATATCACTTATCGCTTATTTTATAAAAGTGGAAATATTAAAATTTATCCTGATGGAGGTAATATCTAAATTTTAATTTAATTAGATTCAAATCTTTCTATCTTTATATATTATATCACTTCAACTAATTCACTTCAACTAATTCATTATTTTATTAAGTATTCAAAATCTTTATTGTTTTTAAAAAAATTACATGGTTGATCAAATTGCCAAATAAATTACCTTCATCATTTTAACTTAATCTCATTAACAAAATTAATTTTATAACCATATTTGGGGTTTCTTATTTATTAAAATCGATATCTTGACATTAATTAATTTAATTTATCAAAAAATATAGCTATATTTGTTACTTTAAACTTGATAAAATCAAAATCTTGAGGACAATTTAAGTGATTTCAACTATTTTTTTAGATATACACTATATAAAATTTTGTATTATTTTAATATACCTATATTATATATTGGTTCAATCTATGTTAAATGAAACTAGATAAACATAATATCTATAATTTGTCTTAATTAATTTCAAAATTTTTAAGGCCAATAATTGTGCACAATTGTTGGATAATCATAATATATATAAATATTATTGTTACAATTAAAATAGTTACAGTAATTATCATCCAATCCATGATCTATGTACTTATGTTTAATTTAACCTAATAAAGGCAACATCTAGATTTTAATTTAATTAATTTCAAAATTTTTATATCTTTATATATTACATTATTTATACTAATTCATTATTTTATTAGTATTCAATTGTTTTAAAAAAATTATGTAGTTAATTAAATTGTCAAATAGACTACTACAAACTTTTTTTAAAAAAAAAAAAGTTAAACTCATTAACAAAATTCATCTTATAGCTCTATGGTGTATGTTTGAAAAAAAGGGAAGAGTTTTATAATAAAGATATTTGTTAAAGAAGGGGTGTCTAATTTATTCTTTTTTTTATCTTGCAATAACTAATGACAAATATTTATAAAGATAAATATGTTCAAAAATAAAATTAAAAAAAGTTAATGTCTTATAAAGTAAAATATTAAACAAATTTAAATAACTTTAAATTAAATAATAATTTCAAAAATTGTTTTCCTGTGCAACGCACGGATGCCATTTAGTAAAGGATGCATTGACCTTCTTATTATTAAGGGTGTTCATGACTCGGCTTGACCCAATAACCCAGGCTGGTCTGAAGGTTATTTGATCGAGTTCTGGTTGTGAAATTTGACCCGATGGATATTTCAGGTTGGGTTCGGGGTCATGTTTTGGGCTTGCCTGACCTGATCTAAAGCCAAATAATTCTTTAAAAGTTATATTTTTTAGAAATAATTAATGATAAATTATAAAATTTTATACTTTATTCAAAACCTTAATAAGAGCTAAAGTACTTGATAGCTTTTATGTCTTTCGCTCAATTTCAAAAAAGGTTGCAAATTCACAGTGGAACAAATTGAGCAATTTCTCAAACACAACTCCAAATTTAGAAATGCAACAAATTGAGGAAGAAAGAAAAAACTATTGGTTTTGCTTGGATGAGTGCTAATAGCTGAAGTAAACCAATGAAGTCAATGGGAGCCGACTTGAAATGTGAAATGCACAGCATGTTTGGTTGCATATTGCAACCTTGCTCAATCGATTTTGAGGTGTGATAATTGATTGTGTATTTTGAGTATTTTGTTTAAAGATGACAAAACGAGTCAAACCCACATAATCCACACTTTTTGGGGAGATGGGTTAATATTTTCTACTCGCAAAAAAAATTTAACGTGCATAACCCACCTCGCATAATCTGCAGGTTGAAGCGGGGAGGGGCGGGTTTGGCTGTAGGCCAACTCTTTTATTTTGTTTTTATTTGTTTTTCCACAAAATACACTCATATATTGTTGATTAGAGTTATACTTTGTAGACTATATTGTTGATTATAAATTTATATTTTATTGTAAATATGGTTAATTTGTGAAGTGTGAATTTTTTAATATATTTATATTTGAATATTGGCTAGAGAACTTCTCCGCTATGGTTATTTTAGTTTGAAAATGTGATTTTTTATTAAGAATAGATGTAATAGCTAGATATGTATTATATTTATGGGTAATTTGATATTAAATTGTTAAATAATATCTTTTGATGACATATTGTTTTAATTTGGTATTGAATTAGGTAATTAGGAAATTTTTTTAAAATTTATATGGATGTTATTTTGTTGTATTTAATAAAATATTTGTTTATCTTTTTTAAAAAAAATTCCGAAAAATTAATTCATATAAAAAAGATTTTTTTATTTTTTTATTGTTTTCCCGGCCAACCCGTCAGCCTGCACAAAAGCGGAGTGGGTTGATATATTCAACCCATATTATTGTGGTGGGTTGGCCCACCCCACCTCACTTAAGGCTTGACTAGCGACAGGGCAGAGCGGATTGGCTCGTTTGCCATCTTTAATTTTGTTTGATTATTCATCACCAAAATTAATTCTAATATCTAAAATTAATTTTAAAAGAAGTGAAAATTTTTTATTTTTTATCAAAATTATTTTTAAAAAAATTATTAAATATAAATTATTTTATCTTAAAATCAATTTTAACAAAATCGTCCTATGTCCCACGAAACTTCGAGGAAGCAGCAGTAAAACCTTTTTTCTTTTTTTCTTTTTTTTTTTTCCCCTGCTTTCAGCCATGCGGCGCGTGAATGTGCAAAGAGTTCGATGGAGCCAAAGCGTGTAAATCTAGCGGAAATCTTTTTATCTTTTTGAAATGCTACTTTTGTTTTGAAATGAAAACAAACTGGTAATAGCAATAGCATCAATTTTCTACATGATTACGTAATGAATGTTATTTCATCCTTCACAGGTTAAGTTATCTGTTTTGCACTTTCTCATTATTACTAAGTTAATATCCGAATAAATGTTATATCAGCAATTGGAAAAAATTAATTAATTAAATTAACTATTTAAAGATTTAAACAAGAATCAAATAACTCTTTTATTGTCAATTTTCTACTTTTATTGTGAATTGTGAATACTATGGTTTGCCACAAATAAAAAAAGTGAAAATAAAATGTATATTATTTTATCACCATTTTTCCTACTTGCATTGCATATTTTCTTAGTAATGCTCAAATTCAATTTATCAATCTTAAATGTTAATTTATTAACGTATTGTCATTTGGCTTAATTATTTTCAGCCTAGTTCCCCCAAAAAAAAAAATCACTAGTTATTCAAGTATATTAATGTTGACAAAAAAATATATATATAAATAAATGAATTCGACAAAAATTTGAAATGGAGTAGTGAACAAAAATTTGAAATGGAGTAGTGAACAAAAATTTGAAATGGAGTAGTGAAGACTCAGCACCGCTACATTCCTTGCTCTAATTTTTCACCCGGGTTAAGTATAAGGCCAAAGTGACTCCCCCCTATGTTTTGCTTTTGTCATTATTCCCTCCCAGACATTTCAGAGGAAGCACAAAGAGCAAGAACAATGTATTAACAAAGCTGAAATGTCACCTCTAAAGCAGCTCCTTGTACAATAGCTTTTGTTGGTTAAACATAACTAAAATAAAAAAGAAAACAGAGTAGCTTCTCAGGTATGATTCCTACTATGAACTCTCTCTAACTAATTGTTCCTTTTGTTTTTGGTCAGATAATTGTTCCATTGGTTTTTTTGCTGCCCCAAATGCTAGGGACCCCCTTTTTGTTTTTCGGGGTCAGATTCCAGAGACTTCCTTGAGTCTAATCTTAGATTGTAGGTGTCAGTTGGCCTTTTGGGTTTTTTCTTGGCGTTTTTGAGTTAAGCTGTTTTTCAGACTTCTCACTTTGGTGAAAAGAGAATGTTGTTGGGCCTCACTTGACTTGTTCTTCTTTGAGAGGTACAACACGCAAGACGTTGACTGTTTTTGCAACTTGCATAGCAGTACCTATCACCAAAATTCCTAAGCTCTGAAACTTCTTATTGGCCTCAATACATAGTAGAAATCGCATTTGAATTGATAGACAGAATCTAGTTGGCGCCAGCTGCATTATAATATGAGGCAATAAGAAAAAATTTGGAAAAGTTATCGACTTATAAGAGAAAATGTTATGAAATTAACAAACTTTTGTTTCAACAGGGAAATGATTCCCACCGCAAGTCTTCCTGCAAATTGACAAATATTTATGTGGGAAAATGGTGCAAAAGCGTTGTCTCATCAGGTAATCAACATCACTCTGAACTCCGAGAAGCTTTTGCTTCTTCCTTATCACACGATATGATATGCATGCTGGATAGACAGTTATGAGGTGGTTAGTAAGGTGCTGGTTGTTAGGGGTTAGTTATTCAGAGCAATGTTAGTATATGTGACTGTTTATTCAGAGTTCCGAATACTGCATCACGTGTGTATATATATTTGAAGTTATTGAGTAAGCATATATGCTTTCCCTCATCCTCATTCTATTCTTCCTAATAAAAATGGAAGGCTCAACACCTGCACCGCTGCTGCATTGAACCGGTCCTCTTTACATTTGATTCCTATTAATGAAAATCATGTAATAGTTCGTGTTTGGTATCCACTATCCAGCTGAAATTTTTGTGCACAGTTTGTAAAACCTATGCTACCAGCAATGGACATTAGCAAATAAGCTTATAGGCAACACAAATTTTAAAGAGCCAATTAGCATCAAACTAAGCGAAGGCAAAGTTAACAGTACACCAGAAACACTTGTAATTAAAAATTTTCATTTTAGATACCTAACTATTTTGAAAAGGATAAAATGGACCAATTCCATGTTTTGATCATTTCCATTTTCTGCCAATGTGAAATCAAAACATCTTACACTTGTTGAACTAACACAGAGCAGGCTGCATGGCCAAAACAGAGCATATGTCACACTCATTTTATTCGTTTCATAAGGTAAAGAGAGTGCTAACCAATCAAATGGAAAATTGGAAATAAGAATACCTTCACCAAAGATATTACGCTAATGGTTAACATCTTTCTTTTTATAATCATATTGCTCAATCAAAAGGATACGACTATAATGAAGGCACAAAGCATAATTGACAATTTAGAACACCCACACAGATTAAAACTATCAGTCTAGGGCATCTAACTTTTTCAATAAACAGCCCATTTGTAAAACATTTTAGCAGCATTATTCCAAAACACAACTTTTTGAATCACAACTCATTCAGATGTTTGGCCAAAGAAAAGCCTTAATGATAACTGGTTGTTAACATCGCACAACAAATACATACATGAGGCAAGATTAAATTAAAAAAAATACAAGCATCCAAGAATACTCGCATAGTCAACAGAGAAGACTTGAGTATCATATCCTGAAAACGCATACAAGAGATCTTCTTCTTTTATTTTTGCAGTTTTGTTATCGTATAAGCACTAAAATGAAGACTACTACATTACAAAATATTGATTCCATAAGGATGCTACTAATGAATCAACCAAGTCCATGCTAAAGATGCAAACATCTTACTAACTAAAAATCAATAAGCAATGTAGAAACTAAGAATACAGTAAATAGATGAAGTTCAATTAACAATCCTAAAAAGGTTTCGAGTCTACAAAAAGCTTGAGGACGATTTTGGAGACAATCCTAAAAATGTTTCGCGTCTACAAAAAGCTTAAGAACGATCTTGGAGAGATTGTACTCTATACACCAAAATTTAATATGCAGACAGCAGCTTTGTGGTAATCACAGGTAAAATTTTTCTGGAGGATTGAAAACACTTGAATTTGCAATTTACTTTTTACAATAATGTGTGCTGATTCTTGAAATGTGTGCTTTCAAATAGCTACTAGTTGCAGGTGCAGCTGCTGGAGTATGGGCTTACAACAAGCATAGCCAAAAGACTAATGTTCGCACCATGGCCTTGAACCTTGTTAGAGGTGTTCCATTGATCCCAAAAGAGAAGGAAACAATGCTTGATATTCTTACACCACCTCCTGCTCAGGTAACTAGGACTTCCTCCTGTTGGAGGAGATGGCGAGGTCAATGATCCCATTGACTATGTCCTGTCATGGCTTCAATCTTGTGGGCAACTCAGTTGTGGCTTCTATAGGCAGAAAAAATGATCAACTATTTTAACGCATTTCATTGTTGTATTTCCTTTGATGTATTTCATTGTTGTGACCACAATTTAGATTTCGTGTTGATGTTTATCCACAAATTTCCAAACTCACTATTTTAATTCCACTTGTCCAGTGCCAAGCTTAGTACAGATATACACCAGCAAGGTACCCGTGCGACTGCATGGGGCTTCTGTTCCTTTTAATTATTGTATTAACAATATAAGCTTAAATATGTTTTTAATTTCTATAAAATTAACCAATTTTGATTTTAGTTTTTAAGAAAAAAAAATTTGGTTTTAATCTTACCATTAGCCAGTCTTTGTTAAGTAATAATATGAATGACGAATTGTCACGTCACTTTTTCCATGTTTAAGTAGGGACTAAAATCAAAATTTTTAGAGGGAGTAAAAAAAATAATTTCTTAGGGATTAACACCAAAATTTGCTAATTTTATAGGGAGCAAAAATATATTTAAGCTAACAATGTATTTATATATTAAAGAAAGTTCATCTTATTTATTGTTTTATCTTTTCATAATATGTTAATAATTTCTAATTAGAAATTTTATTCAAATTAATTTAAATTACTCCAAAACTACGATTGGTCTAATCAGTGTATATCAATCAAAGAAACCATGACTAAACTCAAATTTCTGATTTAAAGGTTGGTATGCAACATCAAAGTTAAGATTACAAAACTGAAAGAATAACACAAATAAATATAGTAAAAATCCAAATGAAATATGCGTAAAATGCAAGAAAATTTGTCTATTATTGTTCGCCTTAATTGATTTTATCACCAAAAAATATTAGTAGAAAAGGCAGGCAAAATGGAAGGATTTTATCTAATATATTGTAGCAAGGTATGCTTTTCTTTACTTATCTTGACAACCGCATTTGTTTTATGAGACTACATAGGTTGAACATATATGCTCACTTATTGAGCTAACGGTAGCCACTTCTAACAAAATAAAGAAACTTAAATTTATTTAAATTATTAAAGAGTTCCCAATTAAGGAAGTTAAACAGATTTTTTTTTTTGAAAAAAAGAGATCATCTCATCTAATTATGCTCACATTGGCTTTGTTATCTTATTTACCTAAAGGAAAATGATAGAATAGGCCTATAAAATGGAGATGATGGCTAGTATTAGAATTATTAAGGCATATACAACAATAAACAATTTATAGTCAAATTGATGCAATAGAATACCCGGCTAGTGTGGAACAACGAAGCTAATATTATAAAACTAAAGAAATAACACACATCAATATAAAAAAATTTGAAATCAAATATGCACAACATATAGGAAAACATATCTAGGGTTACTCACCTTGGTCTTATCACCCTTTTTACCTAGAAAAATTAATAAAAAGGCTTGCAAAATAGAAATAATAAGGAAAATTAATCGTGCATGCTGCAGCAAGATATGCTTTTCTTCAGTTATTATGCACAATTGAATTAGTTTTATGAGTCTCTGTAAGTTGAATAATAAATACTCACCTGGCTAATGGTAGCCACTTCTAACAAATAATAGAAACGTAAAATTATTTAAATTATTAATGAGTTCCTAATTATGAAAGTTAGATAGATAATTTTTTAAAAAATAAAATCATTCCCTCTAATTATGCTTACCTTGGTTCTGTTTTCTTGCTAGTGTGTGAACCCCTACCATACACAGGATGAATAGTGTATAATATATGTAATATATTAAATAAAATAAGTCATTGTTGGGATTTTATTATAGAATATAAATTTAATAAATAAATGTCAAATTCATATTAAAAAAGGGTTTTATAAAATAAATTTAATTTTGATGTATGGTTAGTATGAAAGTTCTTTTACATCATCTTTTAATCAAATATTGTTATATTAACAAAAGTTATTTACTCTTACAATTACTATCTTAAAATTCACGTATATCGTATTGAATGATATGATATAACTCTTTATATTAATAATATATCAAAATTAATATCATATAAAATAACTTAAGGAATAATTATATAAATAAATATATTTAGTAAGAAAATATTTTATAAAATGAAAACTATAATTTTAAAATTGTTAATTTTAAAGAGAAAATTTTAATAAAAATTATTTAATATAGCAAATCATTATTAAAAGTGTAATTCACTTTATAAAGATATCTATTTCTAATTTTTCTATGATGATAGAACAATTAAAAAAAATATATTTTCTATCTTGCTCACATTTCTTCAGCCTCTTTGTAAAGTAATTTTAAAAATATACCAAAGAAGTAATTTTAAAGAAAAAAATTGTATAGAATTATTTCTAAAAATAACTTCTTATTGAAAATTTAATTCATTTAATAAGGATATGTACTTTCATTTTTTAAATGAGAACTAAATAACTAAAATAAATTAATTCATTTTCTCTCTCAATCTTCTATCTTTAGCATAGTAAAGAAATTTTAAAGAATTTTTTTTTCAAAACCATTCCAAACAACAACTGGTCATTATTGAAAGTTTAATTAATTTTTATAAGAATATCTATTTCAATCACATAAGAATGAACAAAAAGAAAATCATTTCATTTTCATATTTATCTCATTTCTTCAACTACAAGTAACATAATTTGAAAGGAAAAAAAGAGAAAGAAAAAGAAAAAGAAAAAAGTACCACAATCCCTTTGAGGTTTCTAAAAAACGTACTAAACTCCAAAATTATGAAAATAGGGCACTCGACTCCATCATACAAAAACTTAATAATTAAAGTAAAAATAATATTAGTATATGCTAAATAAATTTGTTTAAATAATAATTCAATAAAATATTAACTTCTTTATAAAACTTGTAAATAATAATCTTTAATAATTTCTAATGTATATGTATTTCTTGAAAAATATCTCTCCACATGGATTATATCCTTAAAAAGTAAACTAATGTTTAAATAAGTTTAACAGTAAATGTAAATAATTTTTAAATGTATGAAATAAGATACTTGTTAAACTAATCAATAACTAATATTATCGAAAAGCTATTCTTATCAGGATCTCATTGTTGAAGAAATACTAAAAAATCAGCCCCATATTAAACTAATCAGTAACTAATATTATTGAAAAGCTATTCTTATCAGGATCTCATTGTTGAAGAAATACTAAAAAAATCAGCCCCATAGTAATAAGAAGAAAATTCAGGTACCTTGCTGTTTTTGTTATCTTCTTCAAGTATATACTTTATTTGCTTCTTTATTGTTTTTAGTTAAGTTTAATATAAGTGGTTGCACTGTTTTATTTAGAAATTTTGGGTTTATTAATTTTATACTTGAGTGATTCCACGAGTTACTAACTATATTCAGTATAATATAGGATTTGAATAAAGACAATAAATTGGAAATGGGTACTTTAAAACGGATAATAGTTTTATTATTTAGCATTTCAGGTAAATTATTTTCATTACATAATCATATATGTTTACATGTGTGCTTTCATGAAGTCCTTGCTGACAAATACCTTTTTCTTGGTATATATAGCGATGATTATTGATTTTGTAGTATGTGCTTAAAAATTGAGCACACATTTTGACGATCCATTTCACCCACGAGCTTCCAAATTTTGGTTTGAGATAGAAAGAATATTGTGCATATACATACACTGATTCACATTAGAAAATGTGATCAGTCACGGCTTATATACTTAATGAAGTTTCCAGCTGTGTGCTTTGCCTATATGCTCATTGGGGCAGGAATGAGGTATCTGCAGCATAAGTGCAAATTAATTTCTATCTTTCATCATTTGTATCACTTTGCAATCCTATGCAATAAGATTTAAATTTTATATCTGCAAAGGAAATACAAAATTTATGCTGTTAATTGATAATATATATACTCAAAGCATAGTATGTTTCTCTTTCGGAGAAGGTTAATTTTATTCTAACTTGCTTAAATTTTTAACACTATTACGTTTCTGATTCATGTCATAAAGATTTGATTAATATTATATTGCCTGCTAATGGCCTAACACAGCCCTACTCTTTTATCTGGACTTGGGACTGGCTATGTAAATTTTTGCAATAAAGCAAAACATAGTATTTTTAGCCCATCTAGAAGGATAAGACTTGATTGTTGTTGTTTAAATCTTTGGAGTTTGGACTTCCTAGTTCCTTCCATTGCGGGAGTTGGAGAATGATAATGAATCTCATCAGCCTTGTTTCTTTTCAGTGAGTAATCGGTGTAATCAATTATCTTTAATGTTCACTGGTGGATTGCTTGTATCCAGCTATTTATCTATCCTTTATGTTTATAGTTGAAGCATCAAAATCTATCCACATGATCTCCGATTTTGTGTTGAAGATGAGCTTCCATATTGTTTGCCTTAAATGTGAATTTTCTTTGTCAGGTTACTTTTGGTAGACATAATTTGTAAATAGAACCCAAGGCGAATCAAGAGAAGTAGAAAGAATTGAGAAAATTACTTTACAACTTTAATAATCATTGTGATAAGACGATGGAGAGCCGTTTTTTCATGCTTTCATTTTTACATTTAGATTGTGTATATTCTCTTGCTAAGGACTTTCTAATTAATTTCATCCTATTCCGAGATGTTTTCTACATAAAACAGAAACATAACATAAGAAAAAGAATAAGAGGGAGAACATGAAAGAAGGAAAAATAAAATATATATCACAACAAAACGGCAGACAAAGCTATCAACTTATTATTCGCAACCTTTGCAGTGCAACAGCAAAAAGCCTGTGGGGCATGCTTTTGGGAAGGTTATTTGTTGGTACTGGATTGGGACTTGGCCCACCTGTTGCTGCTTTTTATGTGGCTGAGGTATATTACATGATATTGTCATTATTGTTCTTTTTGGTATGAGATCACAATATCTCAATGGAGGTCTCTTCAGTTGTCTTAAACACTTGAAAATCCATTTGCATTTGTAGGTCTCAGCTGCAGCTGTACGGGGTACTTTCGGGGGCTTAACCCAGATTGCAACATGTCTTGGACTTTATCGGTGCTCTCTTTATTGGAATCCCAGCCAAGGAAATAGTGGGTTGGTACGAAATGCTAATAAGGATTAGTTTCATGACTATATATTTACTGTAGTATTATCTATCAACTTCAATTTTCACAGATGCCTTTTTTCTAGCTATATTTTTTAGAAGGTAGTATTTTATGTGGAAATTATTGCTCAGGTGACGGATTTATTTCTGGGTCTGTGTCATTCCTGCTGCAATACTTGTCCTTTTCATGGAGATCAGTGCAGAGAGTCCTCATTGGCTTTTCAAGGTTGTTTTCATGTCAATTATAAAAAACTTCCAAGTACTAACCACTAGCTATTTGTTTTTGACTATTTTGGATCCTTTGTTTTCGACTATTATGGATCCAGTGTAACACCGTGGTCTCGAAACAAAGAAAGGAAAAGAAGAAATGGTTAAGGGTCTTTTGTTCTTTTTCATAGTAAATTTAAAAAAAAAAGAAAGAGGATAAATGAAAGATGGGAAGGAAATCACCTCAGTATCTTTTTTCTTTCTCTGCAATTCAGACCTAATCTCTCACTTTTGTTATCTATTCTTTATTTTTTTTTTCTTCTTTTTATTCCTATGATCAAAGCTCTCTTTCTTTTATTTTATCACAAAAGCTTGCTATTCACTAGCTCTTGAAGCTTGAGGTAAGTTCTTAATCTCAAATCTTTTTTTTTCAAAGTTAGGGAGTAGTAATAAAATAGTAGGTGAGTAACATTTCGGGATTTTGCTTAATAATAAGCATGTTAATTATTAGACTATCTCCAAATAAATTATCTAAGCTTGTCAATATATTTGTGTTGATCAGATCCTCCTGACACGGTGCCAGTTACTCCTTCCGGAGTTGTTGGGGAGCAGCTCGGTTGATCCCTCTTTGTTGTGAGTGGTTATTTACTTAGTAGCAATAATTTTAAATCTATTTTTATAGGAGAAACTAACCTGTTAAAACTAATAATTTGATTCTAGGCTAATAATTGATTTGGATAGTCATTTCACTCGATTGATTTTTCTTTCTAAAATGATAATTGAGTTTCTTTAGATACTAATAGCTAATTTAATATTTTGGGTATTCTTTTAGTTATTATTTCAATGCCACCTGTTGCTATTCTTTCTTATTTTATGGTTTATCTATAATGAATTATAAAAGTTTATTTCTTGCAAAAATTAGATTTTATAGAAGTTGACTTATTGAATTTAAGTGTTTCATTTTAAAATAAATTTATGTTGAGAAAATTATGATGGGTTCTAAGTTAGAACGCAGTTCACCGCTAACGAAGAGATATAGCGGTACCGTTCGCCGTTAGCGAAGAGATATAATGGCCTATGTGCACATAGTATATTTAAATGAGATAGTATCAGGTGAGGCAAGGCCCCCAACTTTAGATGAGCTTATATTTATGATCAGACGTGTTGAGACCATTCCCCATAAAAATTTAGTTCTTCTTGACTGACCCTCATGGAGTGATTGGTTTGATGAAATATTTGATTCTATGTTGGTAAAGTCTATTTATGAAGTTGATTAAGACAATATATTGAGAATTATTAAATTTTTGCTAATGAGTTTTAATTTAAATAAAGGATGTTGATAAGGTTCTATTTATGGGAAATATAGAATTGACAAACTATTGCCTCAATCAGTTTCTTTGGTGAATGTAAGAATGTTAAGTTGTTTCTTTTACTTTAAAAGCTCGTGCGCGATTTAGTTTCTCCTTTCTATCCACTTTGTTTATATACCCTCACTGAGTTTATATGACTCATTCTATTTCCTTTCCTTCTCTTCAGATTCACAAGGTGCTGAGTAGCAGGTTCCTGGGACTAGCTGTTCTACCCAGGATATTCCTGTTGGTAGGCCCTTACTATAGAAGAGGCTTCTATTTTGTTGATTCCAATATTTTACAACTATAGGGCATAGGATCAGTTATTTTTGGGTTATGGATATAGTCATAATGTATATATTACTCTTTAGTATAGCTGATCTTTAGATCCCTATAATTGTTACTCTGGAAGTATTCTGGCTGTGATTTCTGGTTGTTATGTTTGATATAAAACAGGTCTATATTATTTTTGGATTGTTCAGTTTTCAAGGGAGACTCTGCCAAATTTTTGGCAACCCCCGTAATTAAGTTGCTAAACTATATAAATAAAATTTTGTTATTAGGCTTGCTAGGTTAATTAAGTCAGATTGACCTGTGCGCCGGTCACGGCTTACGTTTGGGGCGTGACAAAGTTGGTATCAGAGTGTGGGTAGTAGGTCCTAAAGGTTGCAAAATGTGGACAGTCATAGAATCTTGCTTGTAATTTGTGTACCCAGGCACAACGTACAAGCAATAGGCTTTGAGTGACCACAGTCAAACTGGAGTCTATTGTCCAAGTTATTATAATATGTTTAGTGTTGCTCTTTCAATTCTCCTTTCTTGATTTTACCTATTTTTGTTCTTTGTTCATGTCCTAGGTGACGATGCCACCAAGGACGAGACCTGCTAGGGAGCCGATTACTGATGAGGCTTCCACTCAACTTCATGCAGCACCCCCACGAAGCCGTGGACGTGGTCGCGGTCGTGGGAGACGTGGACGAGGTGGTAGGATGCCTGAGGTAGCGGTTCCTAGGGCTAGGCATGGGGATCCTGCTTTAGCTGCATTAGCTGCCGGAATGCATAATATGCAACAAACTGTTCAACAATTAGTGAATGTTCTCAATAGAAACCAACAACCTCAGGGAGATTAGGATCAAGAGGACTCCGAGTCTAGTCAGAAGATGACTCAAGCTAAGCCTCCACCTGTTCAACACAAGGGGGCAGAAGTTTCTTTGTCTGCATTCACGAGGCATAATCCTCCAGTATTTAGTGGTTCAAACTCAAGTGAAGATTCTCAGAAGTTCTTGGATGATGTGGCATGGATATGCAGAGTTTTAGGGTGTTCTTCTACTCGGATGGTTGAGTTGGCAACTTTTCAACTACGAGACTTAGCTAGAGGCTGGTATCAGACTGTGCTTCGTGGAAGGCAAGCGGGATCAACCTTGTTGGCATGGGATGAGTGACTAATTTGTTCTTGGCTCATTTTCTACCTAAGACTATCCGAGTTAGCATAGCACGTGAATTTGAGTCTCTTGTGCAGACAGACCAAATGACTGCAGCAGATTACCATATTCAATTTGAGAGACTTTCTCAGTATGCATCACATTTTGTGGCTACAAAGGAATTACTGTTCAACGCTTTGTTGAGGGTTTGAGGCCCTACATATTCAAAGTATTAGCAGTAACTGAGATAACATATGAGGAGGCCTTGAATAGGGCTTTAGCGATTGAACAAGGAGGCAGAGATAAAGGTGGATCTTCCCGTGACTCGCATAATTTCATTGCTTAGTTTCCATGGCAATCCTAATAGTCTGCTGCATTCAAGACTCAACAATCCTAACACTAGTCATCAATAATTTCCATCTTAAATACCTACCAAGCATGAAAAGAATAAAAGGGGCCAATTCCATTTTTTAATCATTCTCATTTTCTGCCAATGTAAAATCAAAACATCTCACACTTATTGAACTAATACAGAGCAGGCTGCATGGCCAAAATAGAGCATATGCCACACTTATTTTATTCGGGTCATAAGGTAAAGAGAGTCCTAGCCAATCAAAGGGAGAATTGGACATAACATAACGAAAGAAATTTTGCTAGTGGCTAACATCTTTCTTTATACAATCATGTTGCTTAATCAAAACGTTTGGGCTTATATTACAGGCACAAAGCAAAATTTAGAACATTCAAATAGATCAAAACTATCAGTCATGTTTGCGAGAGGCATTTGACTTTTCAAAGAAACAGCTCTTTGTAAACCATTTTAGTAGCATTAATCAAGAACACAGCTTTTTGAATCATAACTCATTCAGAGGTTTGGCCAAAGAAACCCTTAATCATAACATGTTGGCATCGCACAGCCCATACGGATATGAGGCAAGATTGGAGATGAAACAAATAAATATAAAACTTAAAATTGGACAAATGCCCACCGATGTTCGAATCTACTACAAAGAAAAATAATATCCTTCACACTAATCAGTTCTGCAACCCAAAAATAGTAAAAAATACATATAATGCCTTCATTAACAATACTCCCTTTCACTCAATTATCATCCCTCTATGACTATGTGAAAAGACAACTAGAGTCAAGCAAAAGAATTCTATATACGTTCTTGTCACTATTGTATTGAATGCTTTAGGAATGCCAATAGTCCTAATGCATGATTAGTCACACAGTCAACAGAGAGCACTTGAGTATCGTATCCTAAAAGCACATACAAAAAGATTTTCTTATTTGGTTTTTGTGGTTTTGTCATTGTATCAACAAAGATAACTACATTACAAACTATTGAATTCGTAAGCATGCTAGTAATGTCTCAACCATGTATGTGGTAAGTTACTAACATCCTACTAACTAAAAATCAACAGGCAGTGTAAAAACCAAGAATACAGTAAATAGATAAAGTTCAATTAATCCTGCAAAGTTACTTTTGCAACGTGTGCTATCTTATGCCAATATTCCCTTGTTCCTTCCTTACACCGCTTCTTCAATGCCGGGCATTTGGTAATAGTCAAAACTTCAAGTGAAGTAAGGTGTCTCACAACTTCAGGCAAGGATCTCAATCCTCCACAGTCATTAATCTCCAAAGTTCGAAGGGAGCATAAACCTTCCAAAACTCGCTCTGGCAAAGACTCAAGCTCACCACAACCTCTAATATAAAGAGACTCCAAAGCATTGAGTTTCGTGATTTCATATGGCAATTCCTTCAATTTTTAAATACCTGATATTGTCAGTGTTTTAAGACAATTCAGGTTATTCATCATTCCGTTTGGAAAGGATGTCACATCTTCACTTTGATGAAGGTAAAGGCAGTCAAGACTGTTCAACCTAGAGATTGACCTCAGTAACTCATTGTTACATCCGCAAACATCGAGCCACTTAACACATGGAAGGCCCAGCAATAGAAGTTTAGGGCAATAATAGAATTGCAAATAAGAATAAGAAAGACGAGGGAACATGTCCCCTATTTCCAGTTTCAACAAACGCTCCAGGTTTGGCAACCTCTTCACTTTGAGTTCCTCCAAAGATGGGAAAGCCGTTAACCCCACAACTTCATAACATTCATTGTCATCCATGTACTGCACACAATCCATAAAACATATTTCAAGTTTTCTTAGAGACGGGAGTTTACCAAGTGAGGGAAGCTGTTGGCAGTTTTCACATGCAAAAAGTTCAAGAGAGACTAAATTGCTAAGAATTGAATTGTTTCCCATCCAACTTGGCCAATGCAATCCTTTATAGTATTATATTTCCAACACTTTGAGATTTGACTGAGGTTGAAGCGCTTCAAGTACTTGCCCAGCATTGGTCACATGTGACTTGGTTTCACCTATATTGTCCCATGACAAGCATAACTTTCGGAGGCCTTCTTTACCTTTCAAATTGGCCTCTTGAGATTCAGATAAACTGCTAACATTTTCTAGGCCTTTGATCCTTAGTTCTCCTCCCAGATTCAGGTCCGACCAACTCTGCCAAACTATACTCTAACTCTGTTTTGACAAGGTAAAAACTTAAAGTTCTCAGAAGAGATAGTTTGTGAATGTTAGGGAACATACAAGATAGTAAATAATAAGCCTGAACGACAATATGTCTGAGATTCCGTAAGCAAGTCAAGTGATTTGGTAGACAGCGAAGGTTCAGTAAATTGATCAGTTTCAAGATTTCCAGTTTATGCAAATTGTAAATAGAATCAGGCAAGGTCTTTATATTCAAATCGTGAAGTTCCAAATACCTCAAGTGGGACAAATTCCCAAGTAATGATAATTTGGAAGAATTTGTGCATAAGGCCCGAAGAGAACGGTTTGTTGGAAAAAAACCAGAAAGGCTTTTCATATCAACTTCCAACTGATATAATGTTCGCAAGGATTCAACTTTCTGACAGGCTTCCTTATTGAATGGTGTTTGACCACTACAGCTAAAACCAATATGATGTGTGTTTCTTGGCAGATCAGTCAGATTTATTTTCCCCAAACACATACACTCTTGCTCTGTAATTGACTGAGCAAGATCCTGGACTAGATCACGCATCTTGAAATAAATATTTGCTGAATCATCAACGGTCTTGACATCTTGGAAGAATGATTTTTGGTACAATTCATTCCAAATCATGTTGCCAACCTCCTCTACATCCAAGTGTGCCCGAGATGAAATAAACCCATTAGCCATCCAAAGATGAATCAAATCTTGCTTCTTGATTTCTGTATATTTGGGAAATATGGCACAGAAAGCAAAACATTGCTTTAACGTCGGTGTTAAATAAAAGTAGCTCAACCTCAAAGCAAGCAAAATATCATTCTCATCTGGTAAAGTCCAAAGCTTACTTTCTTTAACTTCAAGCTATTCTTTTTCTTGAGTCCTAGAGCGCATTAGACCTCCTAATGCTTGTGATGCAAGAGGTGATCCCCCACATTTCGTCACTATCGCCTTGCCTATTGCTACAAACCTTGGACGCTCTTCTTTGTCAGTTCCAAATGCACGTTGTTTGAATAATAACCAACAGTCATCCTTGGATAGACCGGAAAAATGATGAGCTTGGCATGTTCCCATGATTGCTGCAACATCCTTGTCGCGAGTGGATACCAAAATGGAAGCACCTTTGGATCCACAAGACAACACAGATTTCAGCTTCTCCCATTTGTCTTGGCTTAATCCGAAGGTGATTTCTACTCTACCCCCTCAATTTAGAAGGGTTTGAAACCCTTCCTATTTGATCCAATACTATTTGATCATGTGTGAAATATTTATTCATTTAAACATTGACATGTCATTGCCTTAAATTTAAAGCTAGACCCCTTTAATTTTTTGTTTGTATCAAATTTACCCTACAGCCATTTCAAAAGAATTAAAACTAAACAATTAAAAAAAAAAATTTGAAGAACCCTGGTCACTCAAGAGCCTTAGCCCCTTTTTGAACCTTTGAAAGCATGAGATTTGAGAAAACGTCATTAATAAATTCACAAGATCCATAGTTCTTGTGATGTCACCTTCATTACACATTAGAGACAGTACATAGTCAAGACACAAGGGGGTTAATCCTCCTCGATAAAACCAAACATCCTTATTTCTTAGCCTGAGAAGGTCAAATGAAGAGGAGGCCAAAGTGGATGGCGATTTTGATGAATAAATCTCTCCAAAACGGCTACCAATTACATCTTTGGCCAGAAAATGCCTTGAGTTGAGCATTGGAAACGACATTGTCATCCCAATCAAATACTTCCACTGCGCTATGAAATCCCTCATTACTCTCCCGTTCATATCCATCTTCCAATAAAAAATCAACAAGCACACCATTCTTGTATCATTTATCGCCTTCGAATTTCATTTGCTCTTTCTAGCACTTTCATCACTAAACCTTTTTTTCAGAAAGTGGCTAGGGTTCTTCAATTTTTTTTTTGATAAAAAAATACTGTTTAGATGTTGGAAATTTTGATAAGGGATAAAAACATTTTTTATTTTTTCAAAGAAGACCTACAGTAAATTTGTAATAAAAAAAATTAAGAGGGTCTCATTCTAAACTTTAAAGTAATGACATGTTAATGTCTAATAATACAAATATTTAACACATAATTAAATATTATTAGACTAAATAAGAAAGATTTTAAATCCCTTCAAATTGAAGGGATACTAGAAAAATCACCTAATCCGAATTCCAATTCTTGGCTTCGTTTCCATACATCATCTAAAACCAACAAGTACCTTTTACTTTGCAACAATTCTTGCACTTTTTGTTCCATTGCATCTAAATCCAAGATGTCGCACTTATCGTTCATGACAGATTCTATAATGGAACAAAAAATCCTCTTCATAGTGATATTTTCAGGAGCGCATACCCAAATCTTTAAGTTAAAATGGTTACTTACCCTTTGATCATTGTGGACCAGCTGAGCAAGTGTTGTTTTTCCAAGCCCACCTAAGCCAACGATAGGATAGACGGAAAGGAAGTCAGAGCCCCGAGCTGGGCTAAGAAGAAACTCCACAATCTTCTCTCTATCTTCGTCTCGTCCATATACTTGAGGTTGGGCAATGACTGAGCTGGTTCGGCGCCATTCAGCTACTTCACTTGGCCTCTCCCTAGCACCTTCTCTTAGAACAAACTTGTTCTTAGCTTCAGAAATTTGATCCAATCTCCTTATGATCTCACTCAGCCTGCATCCAACCTCATAACGAAACATGATGTTTTTTGGTTTGAAAGAGGATAAGCACCCAAGTTGAAGGGATTCTATAGGACATTCATCAAGGATATCATCTAGCACGTACACTGCATCTTTAAGTTGACGTAGCCAAACCTTTATAGAACGATTTGTCATTTGTTTCTCCTCAGCATCATCAAGAACAGCTTTGATCAGATCTAAAGTGCTTGATAGCTATTCAGTCTTTCGCTTGATTCCAGAAAAGGTTGCAAATTCACTTTGGACCAAATTGACCAATTTCTCAAACACAACTCCAAGTAAGGCTTCAGCCATTTTCAGAAATACAACAAATTGAAGAAAAAAGAAAAATATTAGAGATTGGCGTTTTTTTCTTTTTTTTTTTTCCTGGATGAGTGCTGATAGCTGAAGTATACCAATGAAGTCAATGGGAAGTGGAGTGAAATGCGAAAGGCAGTCTCTGTTCAAAAAGAAGCAGCTGTGGTACTCTCAGACATGTGCCGCATGACCTCTTAATCAATTTACAATGAAAAACAGTGCCAAGTTCAATGAAATCCAAAGTGATTTCACGGAATATGCCTTCTGGTATTTGGTGTGCAATTTTCTAGGAATTCTTCGTTTGTCATTTTTTCTTTCTGAAATGCTACCTTTGTTTTGAAATCAAAACAAACTGGTATTAACATGCATTGTCTACATTATTATGGAATGAATATTATTTCAATCTCTGCAGGCTAAGATATCTGCTTTGCACATCCTTGCAATTAATAATTTAATATCTCATTAAATGTTATGTCAACATTCAATTTTTTATTTTTTATTTTTGAATGAATCAATTGTGTTGAGTATTTATAATTTTTTCTAAAAGCAATTCAAATATCTCCTTTGTTACCTTTTTTCTACTTTTATTGTGAACACTATGTTTTGTTATAAGTAAAAGAGTTATGAAAATAAAATGCATATTATCTTATCCCCATTTTCCTATTTACATTGCATATTGTTTTAGTAATGTTCAATTCAGTTTAGCGCTCTTAGTTATTAATTTATTAACATATCATCTTTTGCCTTGAAGCGTTTCTTTACATGCTTTATATTTTTCTTTCTTTTTTAACTTTTTTCCTTTTTATAATTTAAAAATAATTAGTTATTAGTTATAATAAAACAAAAATAAGAAAAAGAACTGGGAATTGGAAAAAAGAAATATAAACTAAGCCCAATCCATTTTTTTTTCTTAAGGTTGTAGTCCTTTTAGTTTAGGTCGGCAAGTCATGTCAACAAAATAAAAAATAAAAAAAATCAACCTTTTTTTTTATTAAAAAAAGAAAGAAAAAGTTAACTTGCACTTGTGATATAAAATAATATTATAATATCAATAAATAGAATAAAAAAAGTATCAAATTATAATAAATAAATATTTACTATGATAATTAACTATCATAATTTGATATTTTTTTATATTTCTATTTATTAACAGTATAAAATTATTTTACATTATTAATGCATAAAAATTAATTAAAAAAACAAATCATTACTTTCGCATAGATAAATGTTGACCAAAAAATAAGGTATATTAATAACAAAAAAAAAAAGTTAAAATGTTGGAGTGAAGTGATAAAGTAAGACTTTGATGTATTAATTAACTATCATATTTAGTCTTTTAGACTTCTTTTATATTTAATTGATTAATATTAGACATATTTTATAAATTTGGCCTCTAATTGGATTTTTTTAGCATTATTGGCATTTTACACCATTTCTATATTTTCGACATATCTTAAGTTATAAACTTTTAGAAATTACGAATTTCATATCATACGAAAAAGCTTTAAGAAAGCTCTATAACTTTGATGGAGATATCAAAAGCTAATTTAGATGTCTTATGGGTCGAATTAGGCCTCAAAGTCATAACAGAGCTGCTATAATTGGAATTTGAGTAATGTGCATTAATTGGTCCATAATATGAGTTGTAGATATTAGATTGAAGTAAAACTGGTGCTAAATGAAAGCTAAAACAAAGAGATACAACTTTCTTTAGATCATTAAGCCAAATGACCACATTTTAGGGGCCTTTGAATTGCTTGAAGATCACAGTTTTTGCGGGAGATATTAGTGGAGTATTTTCTTGAATCTCTCATTAAATCTCCAATTAATGTAAATCATATCTCCAATTAATGCTAAGAGGCAAAGTATCATGTTTAAACTAAAGGCAGTCTTGGGTTTTAATATTTTTAATGTTTTTATTTAAGGTAATATAGAAAATCAAAAATAGAGTCATAGACACACACTCTTCTATCTCAAGTTTTGAAATCCCTGTTTCTCATCTCTTCCTTTCTTCGTTTTGCTACCCTTAGGATTTTATTTTGATGTCTCCCATGGCTATAGAGAGCTAAGCTTCGTAATCAACTCAAGAACCTTGAAGGATATTTGGTTTAGTCTTGAGATCTTGGTTATTTAATCCATTTTATCTTCAGTTTCATCTCTCTTCTTCTTCTTCTTCTTCTTCTTAATTTTGATTTGCATGAATGAGCTATGTGTTGATTTGAATTGAGGCCTGTGTTAAAATTGGATTGCTTAATCTTGATTTTATCATTTGAAAATAGAGATTTAGGTCACAGCTTCATGCTTTTGTGTTTGATATTCTAGTTTAAACTAATCTTGATCCTCATGAATTTTATGGCTTTGTGAATTTGAGTATCTTTGATTACTTGAATTCTAGGAACTTTCCTAGTTGAGAATTTCGTGTTGAGTTCAAGCTTTCAATTCAACTTAGGAAAATCATGAAATTAGAAAAGAAAAAATATCTTTTTGATTTATGATAGACTACAACCAAATATTCTGGATAGTTCTTGGGTTGGTTGTTTTTGATTTATTAATTTCTTTGTTGTTCTTGCATTTTGTTATTATCAATTAATAAAATCCCCTTTTTTCTAACTACTTTTAAATGAGAAAATTAGTACCTAAGGTCTTTGGGGAAATGATTTGGGTTGTTTGTATATTACAAATTTGGGGACCTAATTTTAATTTGAGTGAACTCGACAACATATGTCATGAAGGCTCAGTAGCTGTGCACTCCTTACTTTATTACTTATCCAAGTGAAGTATAAAGCCAGAATGACTTTCCTTTTTTTTTTTTTTGCTTTTGTCCTTCTTCCCTCCCAAAGATTCTAGAGGTAGCAATTAGATCAAGAACAATGTTAATGAAGACAAAGCTTAAATGTCTCCTACGCAGCTCCTTGTAAAATAGCCTATGTGGTCCTCTGGTGTAGCAACACTAGAGCAAAACAAGAAAGCAAGCACTTTGAGAGAAAATAGAGTTGCTTCTCAAGTTTGATTTCTACTATCTCTGTCTCTAATTAATTGTTCCTTTTTTCAATGTTGCCCTAAATTCCAAAGACTCCTTTGAATCTAATCTTAATAGATCATAGGTATTAGTTAGGCTTTTGTTGGCCTTTTTGGTTGATTTCTTTTTCAAACTTTTTTCTTTAGTGTAAATAAAATGATCCTTTACTATGGCTGTAGGACATACATGACTTGTACATGTATGACTTCCGCTCCCCTTTACCAAAAAGATACACCTTGTCCTCAAGGTAAAGGTACAAGGATTATTACTAGACATGTACAAATAATTTCCACTAGAGTCCCAAATTTTCAAACTAGACCTTGTTTGTTCATCCTTTCGAGCTCCTTTATGCAGTAGAGTCTAATGTCCAAGTTCTATATAGAAGCTCACTTTTACCTCCAAATGGGGCTCATAATTTAGGCCCAAAGTTGGCTCCATCTTTTTATTTGCTAAATTCCCTTGACTACTGGTATTAAACTATGTCTGACCTAATGACTTTTGTTCATAGCCTTTGTTATCAGAACTCAAACTTTGCTTCCTCTTGATTTAGGCCTAGCCCATTAGGTTAGAAAATGAGCACAATTAGGACAATTCCACTTTTGCCTTAGTCTCCTTTTTCTTTTCGACGCAGCTCTCCGTGAAATAGTGTTACGTAGCCGCCTACTTTGCTTATATTGTCCCTACAACTTGCGACTGTACTCAAGGTGTGCCGCCTATTACTGCATTTGTTTATAGCGGTATTTGAGTGCCCAGGCCATTCACCTCGATGGTCATTGCCACTGGTGGCCCGTCAATGATTCTTACTTCACACTTCCCCTCTTTGCTTCTAGTGAACTATTCTAGTCACCCCTCCACCTGTTGCACTCACATGGTAGTAGTGGTGGCTAAGTGGCACCTAATCTTTAAATTTACCTTATTACTACATGTCTTTGTGGTTGTCAACATTCATCCTCTTCTCACTCTTCCACTAATGTGTCTACACCTAAATTCATTGAGTGAGACTCTTGAAAAGCCGATTCTGGTGGTGGTCACATGTTGTTGCCTCCATGCTCTATGTACGATTCCTTTTGACCTAGAGCCCCTTTCTTCTGCGATTTATTATCGTTCCTCTACTTCGCCATATATTTGTCATACACCCATAAACACACCCTAAGAATCATCAGCCCAACTTCCTTATTATCGTTTCATTGCGTCTGCTTCTCTAACAATTGGTTTCCTTGCAACTCTGCTAGGAATCATCCATATTCTACAATAAGTCTTTTAGTTTTGTTTCCAACTTTCTTCCATTAATTAGTGTAGGAATCCCATCCTTCTCTCTATAGCTTCCACGCATGCTACCATACTTGTCTCCATTGACAAGGTTAAATTAGAAATTACAAAGCACTAGTATTTATTCAATAATTACAAGATAGAGAGGAAATTCTAAAGTCCACTAACTCTCCCAAAGCCTCACAAATGTCTAGATACCTTAACTAATCCATCCCTCTATTCATCCATTGTCAATTGACTCTTCTAGCTAACTGGTGTCTTAACATACTTATCTTCCATGACAAATTCTATAATGGAACACAAAATTCTCTTCATAGTGAAATTCTCATAAACACATATCCAAATCTTTAAGTTAAAATGGCTACTTAACCTTTAATCATTGTAGACCAATTGAGCAAACATAGTTTTTCCAACACCACCTAAGTCAACGATGAGAAAGATGAAAAGGAAGTTAGAGCTCTATGCAATGCTAAGAAGAAACTCCACAACCTTCTCTTTATCTTTATCTCATCCATATACTTGAGGCTGGGCAATAATTGAGCAGGTTTGGTGCCATTCAACTACTTCAATTGGCTTCTCCTTAACACGCTCACTTAGAACAAACTTGTTCTTAACTTCAGGAATTTGACCCAATATCCCTATTATCTCATTTAGCTTGCGTTCAAGCCCATGTCAAAACATGATGTTTTATGTTGCATGGATATAGGTATGGGTACCGGATATGTGATACAAAAATTTTGAAAAATCTAGGGTACGGGTAGGTCAATACACATGTATATGAAAAAAAAAATCGCAAATTTCATATAATAAAAACTAAAATTTCACATGAGAAATAAGAAAACATATCAACTTCAACATAAAACAAGTCTAAATTATTCAATATTACATCTCAACATCCTCCCTTAGGGGTGTTTAGTATGAGGGAGTATTTTCACATTCTTGAGAATGTGAAAACATTCATATTCTCATATTTGGTAGAGGATTTGAAGCAACATTTCTAGTAATGCGGAATATCAGATTTTCGGGAAGAAAAATCACTCCAAAACATTTCCACTACCCCTTATGGGAATCCAACATTTCCATAGGAAAAGAATATTTGTTATAATAAAAAGACAAAAATACCCCTATCACCACCCCTCGCCACCTGACGCCGATCACTGTCTGCCGATCGACGGTCACCATGCTTCGCCTTCTCTATCAAGGATATTTTTGAAAATTTATAAAATATTCTCAGAACTTTAATTTCCACACCAAACATACCTAAAACATAATATTCGAAAAAGTTATTATTGGAAATAGCATTTCTGTGAATACTACTCTTAGGATTCTCAGAAATAAAAATTTATTTTATTTACCAAACGCCCTGTTAATATTTATTTCATATACTTTCTTTGACAGTAAATAGTGTCTACTACTAATTAGTTGACAAATCACAATAATGAATGTGTTGTATCATTCATTGAATAGGCTAACACACTCTGTAGACAAAATTTAATTTTCAAAACCTACGTGATAGATAGCAGCAAAGAGATAGGTTCAATTTTATATTAAATAAACTTATCAACTCACAAGAGAGAAGATGGAGAAAGAAACCATCGTGTTGGGTCATTAGAGAAAGAGGCCACATCGCCGCTGGTCGTCACCTCGCCCAGAATCGTCATCGACACTACTGCGTTTTGTGGTCACCATGCCACTGCTATGTTGTGGACTCATCATCGATGTTGTGTCCTGAGCGTCAATTCCAACGATGGAGCAGTGGAGGGAAATGAGTGATGGTGGGTTGAGAACTTGGAAGTGTATGGCTAAGGCTGAGGATCGCACAAATGAAACAAGGGGGCTACGTTGGTTTTAATTTTTGGGGGAAAAAAAAAAGAAAATAAACCTCAAAACAATGTAATTTTAATAAGCCACGTACACAAGTAGTGTCCAATCGTACTTAGGCAAATCGAAATATATCAAAATATACTTGTATCCAAAACATACTTGATAAGAGTACTTTTATTAAAATAGAGTATCCATGCTTCAGAGATGGTGTTCTTTGATTTGAAGGCGGATAAGCACCCAGGTTGAAGGGACTATATCAGAACATCCATCAAGGACAGCATCTAGCACATATACTGCATCTTTAAGTTGCTGCATCCACGAACCTTTATTGAGCGGTTTGTCCGTTGTTTCTCCTTAGCATCATCAAGAACAACCTTGATCAGATCTAATGTGATCCAGAAAAACGTTGCAAATTCACTTCGGACCAAATTAAGCAAATTCTGAAACACAACTCTGAGTGAGGCCTCAGCCATCTTAAGAAATGCAAAAATTGTGGAATTGTAAAAAAAAATTTAGAGATTGGTTTTGCTTGGATGACTGCTTATAGCTGAAATAAACCAGGCAGCGTGAGGGTAACGGTGGCAAGTACTACCTAGTCGATGGGAACAGCCTTCAAATACGGAATGCAATCTCTGTTCAAAGAATCGTCTCGGAAGCAGCAGTGGGACCATTTTGTTTTTTCTCCTACTCTCGGTCATCTGCCATGCGATGTCTTAACCAATCTACGAAGCAATGTTCCACTGGAAGCAGTAGACAATAATTAATTTTGGAACCAGTTAATAATAATTGAACAACGCCAAGTTGAATGGAATCCAAAGTGATTTCACGGAATAAGCTTTTTGGTATTATTTAAGTGTGTAAATTTCGTGGAAATCATTTCTTTTTCTTTCTGAAATGCTACTTTTGTTTTTGAAATCAAATCAAAACTAACTTTTGCTTAGCTCTACTTTGGCTCCCTACGCACAAAGGGTTCTTCTATCCTGGTCGTAGCTATGATGGACCTTTCCCGTGAACCTTTTATTTTACCAGTAATAACCAGTAAACTTTTCATTTTACCGGTTTTTAGTTTTATATTATTTTAAGTTTTCAAATAGGTTTAACAAAAATTGTTCTCCACTCCTCATTCTCTCTCTATTTGCGCGCACACTATCATCATCCATCTCCATTAACGAAGTCACAATCCCCTACCATCGAACTTTCACTTTCTCCTCCTCCTGCAAAACTCATATTTTAGCAATGCAATATTAACAGTTTTATTTATTCTCATCCTCAAGACATAGCATGATGAACGACAGTCCCAATTGTTTAAATACCCAAAAAGCAATGCATCGGAGACCAATTAAAAATTTAAAACCCGAATTTCATTTTAAAATTTGGCAACGAGGAGAACGGCTCCCCTGGCCCCCCTTCTTCCTGTCCGTGAATCCTATTGTCATGTTTTGGTTTTTGTTATCTTCCTGTGACCTTGCTCCTGCGTCTGGGTAGTGGAGCGGCGAAACAGAGACTTCAAGCATAAAGCTCTTATTTCTTTCTTTGCTCAATGTTTTCTTACAAAAAAGTGGTTTCAGAATGTACCAACACTAATTTCACAAATGCATTAAAAGAACAATCATCCCAAGTTAATTAACCTTAAATCCTTAAGCCATTTTCATGGTCCAACGTCAGTAAGAGAGAATAGAACAAAAAGTCAGAGTTAATTTCAAAGCTCAAAAATTCCAGCAGAGACTGCACAATCAAGATGTCCACTCTCTCTCCTGACCACCACCATCGCAACTTTCTCTTACGACTGTCGGTTGCCCTCTGTCTCCGCCGCTGACCGCCGCCACCTATGAGTGGTAAGACCACCATCCTGTGTTCAATGTTTGGGGCCTAGTCCTCGACGCCGGATAACAAAGAAAGAGGCACGAGAGAGATATGCTATGCCCAGGACTATTGTTGCAATCACTTTACTTGTCTATGAAGTTGCAGATAACAAATGATAGCCTTTGATCTACTTTATCTATTATCTAATGGTCTCTTATACAAGGATCAGTGCATAAAGCGACCCATGCACAAATTCATCTCACTACTGAAAATTCAAGTTCCCTTTTCCTCATTATTTCAAGTTTGGAAACCGTGCTCCAAACAAGTAGTTCAAACCACTGAGGAAAAGAACACTCGAATAATGTTAGTTCGGTTGGTCCCTCACTGTGTGGAGTTCTGCAGTATTCTTTCTGAATTACAGATATAATATTTTTTTTTTCATGCTTATTTTGGCTTTGTTTCAATTTTAAAGATTTTCCCCCATCCCTGCGTGCCTGTTAGTGGCTTAATTAGATAAACGGTTTGTAGAGCTTTATCGGCATAAATCAAAAAGAATTAAGCAACTAGGTACATCGAACAAAAAGAATGCGGCTTCCAATAAAGGAAGCAGAGGAGGGACCATTATATTCCCAGTCATGTGCCACGTGAACGTGATGTCTTAACCAATCTACAATGCAAAGTTCCATAGGAAGCAGTAATTAAATAAACATTAGTTCAGGCGCCAGTTGATAATAATTAAACAATCAACAATGCTGAGTTGTTGGATGGAATCCAAATTGATTTCAAGGAATAAGCTTTCTGGTATTAAGTGCGTAATTTTAATGGAAATCATTTTTTCTTTCTGAATTGCTACTTTTGTTTTCAAATCGAAAAAAACTAGTATTAACCTGCATTGTCTTATGATTCTATATTATTTCACTCTTTGCAGTCTAAGATATCTGTTTGCCACTTTCTTGTTATTAATTATTTAATATCTCAGAAAACATTATTTCCCCGCGTAATTAAAATTGAAATTTATCTTACTGTGTATTCAATATTTTAAACCTGAATAGTTTGTTTTAAAATTCAATTCCATAGTTTGCTGATATTGTCATACTCATATAGCTGCCAAAGTTTCCAGGAATGTTGAGCCAATGAAGATTTGAAAACAAGCTCTATTGCAGCATATATCGTAGATAGGACTAACAATTGGATGTCTCCATATCATGACTTCGTAAATATAGACGGATTTGATTATGCCAAAATCATCTCAGGCCTCTACCATGTATCAATTATTGTTGAGCCAGACGCTAATATTGAATTTATATATATATATATATATATCAAATATTATCCAATTTATAATTTTTGGGGAGTTACTAACAATTGTGATTTTGTCCCTGTGGTGTTGCATGCTGCGATGAAATATGTGATGACTTTTTCATGGGAATGGGATCGGTCCATTTTACAAGATTTCTCTTGGCACATAAATTGGTGTATGAGAACAAAGCAGTAGCTCGTATAAGCATTGGGGTGTTGAAGCTACCTCTCACTACAGCATCACCTGTGTAAATAGATTTCAAGTAAGTTAATGAGTAATCAGATCAGTTTTCCCCCATTCTCATTCTATTCTCGCTAATAAAAATGGATACCTAATAGCAGACATTTTAACAACTAGACACCAGATTAGCAAATAAGCTTATAGGCAAAATTAATTTTGAAAAACAAAATCCTTTATGTTAATCAGTCTAGAACCAAAAAAATAGTAAAAAAAAAAAAAAAGCCTTTATTAATAATATTCCCTTTCACTCAATTATCACGCCTTTATGACTGTGAGAGGACACAATCTAAGAGTCAAGCTAAAGGGTTCTATATATGTTCCTGTCCCCGTATATTGTATCGAATGCATTAAGCATACCAACAGTTCAGATGCACGAACACGCACTTACTAGTCAACATCATATCCTGGAAAGACGTACAAGATATTTTCATCTTCTGTTTTTCGTGGTTTTGTGACTGTGTACCACATGATAAAATTCATGAGGAACACAATCACTGATGTAACACCATTATTACGTCAACGGTCAAGTTAGTTAGGACAGCTGTATAGGTAGTTTATTCTGTTAAGTTAGCTACAGCACTTTCACTTGCTTCTCAAGCAAGTTAACCACGTGTATAAACACCATCTTCACACCAGAATAATAAACTAGGTTCCATTTTCTCATTTTCTGCACTCTTATCACTGTGTGAGCACTAAAATGAAGATAACTACATTACAAAATATTGAATAGGTAAGCATGCTACCAATGTCTCATCCAAGTCCGTGGTAAAGGCACAAACATCTTAATCCCTAAAACTCAACAGGCAGTGTAAAAACTAAGAATACAGTAAATAGATAAAGTTCAATAACAGTCCTATAAAGATTATGACTCTTCATGATGTGTAGGTTATAAAGTTACTTTTGAAATGTGTGCTATCTTGTGCCAGTCCTCCCGGCACCACTTCTTCAATACCGGGCAGTTGGTAACAGTCAAAACTTCAAGTGAAGTAAGGTGTTGCACAGCTTCAGGCAAGGATCTCAATCCTGCACAATTTTCAATCACCAAAGTACGAAGGGAGCATAAACCTTCCAAAACTCGCTCTGGCAAAGACTCAAGCTTACCACAATGTCTAATGTCAAGAGACTCCAAAGCTCTGAGTTTTGTGATTTCATATGGCAATTCCTTCAATTTCGGGAAATGTAATAACTTGAGAGTTTTAAGACAAGTCAGGTTATTCATCATTCCATCTGGAAAGGATGTCAGGTCTTCACTTTGACTAAGGGAAAGATAGTTCAGACTGCTGACACTAGAGATTGACCTCAGTAACCCATTGCTACATGCCCAAAGATCGAGATCTTTAACACATGGAAGGCGTGGCATCTGAAGGTTAGGGCAGTTGCAGATAGTTAAAAAAGAAAGACGAGGGAACATGTCCCCTCTTTCCACTTTCAATAACCGCTTCAGGTTTGGCAACTGCAACACTACGAGTTCCTCCAAAGATGGAAAAGCCTTTCCCTCCACTCCATCATAACATTCATCATCCATGTACTGCACATCCATTAAACGTATTCGAAGTTTTCTTAGAGATGGGAGTTTACCAAGTGGGAGAAGCTGTCGACAGTTTATGCATCCATGAAGTTCAAGAGAAATTAAACTGTTGAGAATTGAATTGTTTCCCATCCAACTTGGCCAATGTAATCCTTCATAGCGGTTTATTATCAACACCTTAAGATTTAAGTGAGGTTGAAGTGCTTCAAGTACTTGCTCAGCATTAGTAGCTTGTGACTTGGTTTCACCACTGTTGCCCCATGACAAGCACAACTCCCAAAGGTCTTCTTTACCTTTCAAATTGGCCTCTTGAGCTTCAGACAAACTACTAACATTATGTAGGCCTCCAATGCTTAGTTTTCCTCCCAAATTCAGGTCTCGTAGCTCCGCCAAACTATGCCCTGTCTCTGTTTCGACAATGTATACACTTAATGTTCTCATATGAGATAGCCTGTGAATGTTAGGGAACATGCGAGGCGGTGGAGAACAATTAATGACAAGATGCCTGAGATTCTGTAAGCAAGTCAAGTGTTTGGGTAGACGATGGAGACACTGTATATCGATAAGTCTCAAGATTTCCAATTTACGCAAATTGTAAATAGAATCAGGGAACGCCTTTATCTTTAAACTATGGAGTTCCAAATACCTTAAGTGAATTAAATTCCCAAGTAATGATAAATTGACAGAGCTTGTGCGTAGAACCCGAAGAGAACGGTTTGTTGGGAACCAACCACAAATTCTTGTCATGGGAATTTTAAACTGATATAATGTTCGCAGGTATTCAACTTTATCAAAGGCTCCCTTGTTGAATGGTGTTTGACCATCATTGCTAAAACCAATATGATGTGTGTTTCTTGACAAATCAGTCAGGTTTATCTTCTCCAAACACATACACTCTTGCTCCGCAATTGACTGAGCAAGATCATGCACTAGATCATGCATCTTGAAATAAATATCGCCCAAATCATCACTGGTCTTGACATCTTGGAAAAATGATTTTTGGTACAATTCATTCCAAATCATGCTGCCAACCTCCTCTACATCCAAGTTTACTCGAGACGAGATAAACCCATTAGCCATCCAAAGATGAATCAAATCTTGCTTCTTGATTTCTGTATCTGTGGGAAATATGGCACAGAAAGCAAAACATTGCTTTAGTGTTGGCGTTAAATGAAAGTAGCTCAACCTCAAGGCAGGCAAAATATCATTCTCATCCTGTATAGTCCAAAGCTTACTTTCCTTAACTTCAAGCCATTCTTTTTCCTCACTCCTAGAGCGCATTAGACCTCCTAATGCCTGCGCTGCAAGTGGCGATCCCCCGCATTTCTTTACTATCTCCTTGCCAATTGCTACGAGCTCTGCACACTCTCCTTTGTCAGGTCCAAATGCACGTTGTTTGAACAATGACCAGCAGTCATCCTCGGATAGACCACACAAATGATGAGCATGGCACGTTCCCATGATTGCTGCAACGTCCTTATCACGAGTAGATACTACAATGGAAGCACCTTTAGATCCACAAGATAACACAGATTTCAACTTATTCCATTTGTCTTGGCTTAATCCGAATTCCAATTGTTGGTTTCTTTTCCATACATCATCTAAAACCAACAAGTACCTTTTACTTTGCAATAGTTCTTGCACTTTTTGTTCCATTACATCTAAATCCAAGATGCCACACTTATCTTTCATGATAGCTTCTATAATGGAACACAAAATCCTCTTCACAGTGAAATTCTCAGAAACACATACCCAAATCTTTAAGTTAAAATGGTTACTTACTCTATGATCATTGTAGACCAACTGAGCAAGTGTTGTTTTTCCAAGACCACCTAAGCCAACGATGGGATAGACGGAAAGGAAGTTAGAGCTTCGCGCTGGGCTAAGAAGAAACTCCACAATCTTCTCTTTATCTTCATCTCGTCCATATACTTGAGATTGGGTGATAATTGAGCTGGTTTGGCGCCATTCAGCTACTTCATTTGGCTTCTTCCTAACACCCTCTCTAAGAACAAACTTGTCCTTAGCTTCGGCAATTTGATCCAATCTCCGTATTATCTCATTCAGCTTGCATCCAACCCCATAACGAAGCATGATGTTCTTTGGTTTGAAAGAGGATAAGCACCCAAGTTGAAGGGATTCTGTAGAACATTCATCAAGGATGTCATCTAGCACATACACTGCATCTTTAAGTTGCTGTAGCCAAACCTTTATAGAGCGGTTTGTTCATTGTTTCTCCTCAGCATCATCAAGAACAGCCTTGATTAGATCTAAACTGCTTGATAGCTTTTCAGTCTTTTGCTTGATTCCAGAAAAGGTTGCAAATTCATTCTGGACCAAATTGAGCAAGTTCTTAAGTGCAACTCCAAGTAAGGCCTCAGCCATTTTCAGCAATGCAAAAATTGAGGAAGAAAGAAAAAGACTGGAGATTTGTTTTGCTTGGATGAGTGCTGACAGCTGAAATGAAGTGAATGGGAACCGGCTTGACATTCAAAATGCAGTCTCTATATTCCGGGACTCTCACTCATGTGCCGCCTGATGTCTTAGTCAACGTACAATGCAAAGTTCCATTGGAAGCAGCAAATAATAATTAATTCTGGAGCAACCAACAATACCAAGTTGTTCTAAGGAATCCAAAGTGATTTCACGGAATATGCTTTCTGGTATTAACAATTATGGAAATCAATTTTTGTCTTTTTGAAACGCTACTTGTGTTTTGACATCAAAACAAAGTAGTATTAACATGCATTGTCACATGATTGTGGAATGTATGTTATTTCATTCTTTGCAGGCTAAGATATCTGCTTTGCAGTTGCTTGTCATTAATAAGTTAATATCCCAGTAAATGTTGTTTCTCCACTCAATTAAAATTAAAAAATGTATCATACAATATATTCAATAGTTTAAGAGAAATATTGAGGGGACTCATTTTATGTGGGATCTTGTCTTCTTCATGAAACTTATCCACTATTAGATGGGGTGTGCCACGTCCAATAAATAAGTCTACATTTATCGAATGATGAATGAGTGGTGAGTTGGCACAATATCCCGCACAAAGTGAGTCCCTTATCACTTCTCATAGTTTACACCTGATTAGTTATCTTTTGAATTCAAGTCATTGACCAAGGAAATTTCTAATCCATGGGGTTCCTAGGTTGCCTTGGTTATTTATAAGTACTAAAATGTTCAGCTGCGTATCCTGTATGGTATTTGCTGATATTGCCACACTGATATAGCTCACGAAGTTTCCAAGAATGTAGACCCAATGAGGATTTGATAAAAAGCTGTACGGCAGCATTGTAGAGAGGATACTAAAAGTTTGATGTCTTAATTATGCCGAAACCATTTCAAGCCTCTACCGTGTATCAATCATTGTTGGCCCAGACACTAATAGATTGGGGGTCACTAAATAGTTTTTTTGTTTCCTTTTTCCTTCTTTTTGGCACTTTTTCTTTTTCTTTTTTTTTTTTAACTTTTCTTGGTACTTGAGGCAGTCTAGTGGAGGATATGTCTGTCTCAAAAATAGTGCAACTGGATTTGAGCCAGTAGAGCTAGCAGTGCTTAGGAATCGTCCCTTCTTCGACCAAAAAAACAAAAGATTTTATTTCTTTTTTTCAAGGAAGGGGTGGAGGTCAAACCCTAGTATGATTACTTACAAGACAGTAATTCTACCATTTGAGCTAAATCTCAACCACAAAAATAGTGATTTTGTTCCTGTGGTTTTGCATGCTGCGATGGAACATATCAGGACTATTTTATGGGATGGCCGGATGGGTTCACTTGAGAACAAAGCAATAGTTGCAGATGAAGCTTAAGGCAAGTTGGTCACGGTTGATGCCTTGTAGAAATTGCACCAGGGTTCGAAGGGATTTGTGTGTTGAAGCTACCTCTCACTAAGTTGACTTAGAGTGTGTTTGTTTTGAACTTCTTTATTTTTTTATAAAAAATAATTTGTTAATTATTAGAAAAAAATTACTTTTTATTGAAATTACTTATTTCAATTTTTATTCAAAAGTTAAAAACAGCTTCTCCTTCTTTTTTTTTTCAGTTTTTAAGTAGAAGTTAAAATAATAACTTTTATAAAAGTTATTTTTTCTTTTATAAAAGTTATTTTTTCAATTAAAAAATAACTAAACACACCCTTATTTTGTGACAGGAGTTTTTTAACCTTATCAACAATACAAACTGACTAGGTAAGTTACTTTTGCTACATCTATTCACAATACAAACGGTTCATTCTTATTTAAATGTTAAGCAACTCGGTTCATGTGTAGAACAATGGATTTCAGTCATTCACTAATAATCAGTCTTTCGTCATCAATTATCAGATTGTAGTTTCTTGCGTAAGTTATGAACTACACCACACCTTGTACTTTTATGCTGCAGTGAACTCTGCAGCAAGTAGGAAGTAACCTTTGAATTCCTTCTCAAATAAACATAAGGCAGAAGGTCTTTTTTTTTTTTTTTTTTCCTTGCATGTATCCTCTCCTAAAATCAATCATATTTGAGGCAAAGTTGGCACTAAATACGGATGCCTTTCTCATTTGAGATTTGAGCTATGATTCACTACTTTATAGAGGATTAGCCCCTTCAACTAGACACAATCCCCATTGGAGACATAATTCATTAATTTAAATTAATTCGAATATAATATAAATTAAAAGAAATTATGAATATTTAAATCATTATTTATGTAATGTATATATTTGGTATCACTCATGTAATATATATATATATATATATGTCATTATTATTACAGGTTTGAGGTATTAATATTTATAACAAAATTTTTCTATGGCTAAATTTATAAATTTTAGTTTAAATACAATATAAATTAAAAGCCATTATGAAGTGTGTAAATTACTACATGTGTGATGTACATGTTTGGTATTGCTTTCGAATATACTAGCGGTTTGACAAGCATGCCGCATTTTTTATTTGTAGGATATTTATTATTGCTAGGTATTACAATAGAATTAATTCATATAACAACTAAGATTAAATTTTGAATAAATAAAATGAATGTTAGTATGAGTGTTCAATATGAAAAAGTGAGTCTTGAGGCCAACGGCAAGTCATTTAAAATTTATGTGGATAAATGTGAAAGTATAGAAGGTGGGAAGAATCAGAACGAGAAAGATGTGAGTTGTTTCAAAATTTTGAGAACATGAGAGGAGAATAAAATTGAAATGGTAATGGAAAAAAAACTATTGAGCGTTGCTAGCGGGTAATGGGCATCACTCTATGTGGGTAATGGGGTACAAAAAAACATATGTACGTTTTGACTTATTGTATATAAAATACTTAGAAATGTTAATATACATATAGGTCTAGAGTTGAAAAAAGTTTCATTCCAATTGGGAGAGGCTAGATATGGTTATCAAAAGGAATCCTCTTTATATATAATAGTATTTATATATAATAGCATGGATATATTTAGTATCATTTAGTGGTTAACATTTATAACAAAGTTCTTCTACAATTAAATTTATACAATTTATTCATCATAAGACCAAAAAATATATATAAAAAAGTAGAATAAATTTTTTACTCCCTTATCTTTATTTACTTTTCAGTTTGATCCATTATCTTTAATTTTTTTGTAATTTGGTCTTTTATATTTTTTTTTTCAATTTGATATTTTATGTTTCAAATTGTCTATAATTTGGTCTTTAGTCACTTTTTCAACATATAACTAATGAATAATGCTGATGTGGCACAATCCATATCAAATCCAAATGTAGGCCCACATCAACATCAAAATCTCATCCTTACAACAACAAACCAAATCAAACTATCCCACAACAACAATTTAATACTCAAAATTGGCTAACGTCTAAACCAAACATTACATTTTCAATCATAAACTCGTCCCAAACCATTTTAGAAAAAATCAACCAAAACCAAAATCCAGATCTTGAACTTCAACATACTGGACAAGACCAAATTTGAACAACAAATCAAACCTACCAAAAAAATCAAACAATAAAAAATAGAACAACTTATCCACCATAATGTCTCTGCCCAATTGTCTGCATTGCCTAAACCACCACCAGAAGATAAGAGAATGGGGTTACCTAAGAGGGCCGCAGTGGGGTTGCATGGTGGTTAGGGGAGAGGGCTACCACGAAGGTTGACGATGGTCGATGCTGACGGTGGGGTAAGAGACAGAAAGGGAGAGAAGGAGAGAGATAAGGGTGTAATTAAGGAGATGGGAAAAGGGAAAATAGGGAAAGGGAGGGGGTTTTGCATTTGTGTTCCATATTGTTTCTCACTAACATATTTTCTTTCCATACTGAAAGTAATGAAATGAATTGTTTCATTAACTGGTATTATTGATGGAAAATCCTTTAGTAATATATTAAAAATTCCAAATGGGTTCATAAATTTAAATATTAAAATATTTTCCATTGATAATTTATGATTTAAAAAATAAAAAATAAAATAGTGAATACGAATTCTCCACCAGTAGCTTATTATTTTTTTAAATAAATAAATAAATATTTTGTTGCTAATATATTAATTTTTTTAAAAAAACTGAAATTATTACTAACAGAATATCCTTCAATAAATAACCCTAAACCTTTAATAACCATATTATTCAAACAAAATATCCATTGGTAATCTTGTGTAATATTTGCGTGCCAATTAGCATCAAAAGTTACCAATGGATTTTTTCATTCATCAATAACTTATGCAAATATTCAAGTTATAATATTTTTGATAGAATTTTCGTTGGTTTTTCGCGAATTTCTAATAGAGTGTGTATGTCAATTAGTTTTATTTTTTATTTTTCAAGAGCATCCCTTATTATTATCAAAGAAGGATATTAATCCCTTTTCAATATATATATATATATATATATTTTTTTTTTTCCATAGATAACCAGATAGACTTCAAAACAAATAGTAGGGTGCTATCTAAGAGTTTACTTCAGTCCACTAAGCATCAAAGAAACTAAAGCGCGATCTAAACACCAAACCACTAGGCCACAACAATACATCAGTATCTTACATCAGAACCTCATTATAATCTAAAACATTATAGCATGCAAGAGACTCAGACTGAATCTTCTAGCCGTGCCAGAACCTGCAATGGGGATACATCAGGCACTTAGCAATCCACGTCAATAATTGATGCATATAATTTATGACATGTGATTTAAATTTGAATTTCTTAATTTGATAGATTTTAACATGTGATACATGATTAATATTGAATATTAATTTGATTAATAATTTATTATTTAATATCGCCAATTGATAGAGTAAATTATGTTCTAATAAATAGAAACTAAAATTATAATAGATTGTTTACATCAGGAAGAAATTTCAGCAACTATTATGCAAATCAGAAACTACTACATCAATAAATGACAACCACACAAATTGAAACTTCAGACATACCATTTGTTTCACCACTTAATGCAAGCTCCAATTACTTTTCAACCACTAACAAAGTTATAGGAATTCAAAAGAAAGGCCATTTTTGGAGAAGCACATACAAAGAAGAGAGAAAGAGACGTTGACTAATAGTGTGTTTGGTTGCACGTTGCAATATTCCAAAATCGATTCTAAGGGGTGAAAATTGATTTTAGCCAACTTTTATATTGTTAGATTGTATACTGTCAGAATCAATTATTGCTTCTAGAATTGATTTTAGGAGAAGTGAAAATTTGTTACTTTCTATCAGAATCATTTTTAGAGGAATTATCAAATATAAATAATTTTATTTCAAAATTAATTCTAACAAAATCAATTCCAACAAAATTAATTCTATCTAGAATCAATTCTACAAAAAGAAAACAAACATGCACTAAAAATCAAAGAGAAACTGCTGTGATTCTGTTAATCCATATTCTTCTATGTGTTGCTACACTTTCAATTGCTTATCTACTCTAAATAGATATTACTGTTGTAAACATTGTAAATCATTTATAAGAGCACCAATATCTTAGGAAGGTATACTCTATTTCAAGTTGAGATAAGGGATGCCTTGTGTTGTTTTTGAGGGATAGAAACCACAATTATATTATGTTGTAGAAGGAGGTTATGTGGTATTTTTAAGACTTAAAAAAAACCACAATTTATTCTATTTTGGTTGATATAGAGAGAGTAAAAGAGATTCTTGTGTATTCCTAGAAGAAACAAACCACCGAATGCATATTCTATTGGAGATTGAATGAAGGAAGATAGTCAAAGTTCTAGTAAGCAAAAATTTGACAAGTGAAGAAAATTTCATGTTATTGCTTAGGAACTAAATATAGGTTACACATTGTGATTGAACAAGGATAAACTATTGTGCATTTCTCTCTTCGCTATTGTCTATATTTTTAAAGCATTTTGTATTAGTTATTTTTCAATTGAATAATTTTTTTTTTAAGTTGCCGTTTTGCTATTGAACACATAGTACCACTTCATGTTATTGCTTAGGAGCTAAATGTAGGTTACACATTGTGATTGAACAAGGATAAACTATTTTGCATTTCTCTCTTCTCTATTGTCTATATTTTTAAAGCATTTTGTATTAGTTATTTTTCAATTGAATAATATTTTTTTTTCAGTTGCCGAATTTTTTTTGCTATTGAACACGTAGTACCACTTCATCCTCTCTTAGTTCTACCATGGACTAATGTCAATAGCATCATTTGAGCTTCCGTTGAAAGTACAATCTTGTCAGGTGCAGTCCTCATCCCATGCAACTACACCAAACTCATTCAATAAACCCTACCAAAATAATAATAATAATAATAATAAATAAAATAAAATTTCAATCAAATTACCGGAGCACTATCTTCAACGTCATGAAAAAATATCTATCCAGGATTTTCTAAACCCATGCACTCTGCATGAAGTAAAGAATAATTAAATGATCTTTCAAGCATCATTTCACTAGTTATGCAACGTTCATGTTTTAAATTAAGAGAATGTATGTGCTAACTAGGCCCAACAGACTTTCATTAGAATGACACTATAAGAAAATAATGCTTTAGTGACGGATTTACCGATGAAAAAGGTTTACCGGTAAAATCCCGGTTAGTAAAACTTACCGATGAAAATATTTATCCATCGGTAAATTACTATGGACTATTCCATCAGCAAAAAAAATTAATCCATCGATAACTTTTGAGAAAATTTGTCCCCATTTTCATCTTGAAATAATATATTTTTGATGGACTAATAAAATTGGGGTTGGAATATTTCGTTGATAATACTGCATTTAAAAATTTTTATTTTTTTGTCAATATAGCTAAACTAGAGGCTATTTTTGAGATTAAAATATTAATAATTACTGCCGGATATTTCATCGATAAAGTCTAAAATTATATATATATTTTTTACTAATGCTTTTTTTAGTTAATTTTAACTATTATTTCTTTTTTATTTTATTTATCATTATTTTTTATTTTATTTAAAAAAAATTATATAATTTAAAATAATAATTGTACACACAAATTAACTACAGGTCAAATACATAAATAATATATAAAATGTTCACAATATGTATAATGTAAGGGAAAACAAAAACTACATCAAGAGTAGTCCTCAACGTCGGAGTTGTTGGATGAAGAAGCAGGGGTTGGTGCTGAACCACCCGCCTACATCTACCGGAAGAAGTCCATTATCTCCCTCCATAGCCTTTTCTTGTCCTGCCTTGACTCTTTCTGCAAGGTCTTGATCTGGTCGGCGAATTGCTTCACCAACTCAAATTTCTCCTGGATGAAGTGCTGCTCTTGCTCCTTGATCCATTGAGCTTGTGCATGAAGTTCCGCATTGAGCTAAAAAACATCTCGTGAGTAGGTCATCATCAGCAGCAGACCCCCAACCAAGGCTCTGCTCACAAAGCTAAGGGACACGCTATCAACGTAGTAGGTTCCTATGTCGTAGATGTGATTCTTGAAAGAAACACCGACTGTATCTATCCACACCATGATCTTGTCAATAGGTAGCAGTCATTAACGCCATCCTTAGGCTGTTAGGTTTGTTGGGACCTAGCCTCTTACAGGTGTTGTGTGAACTCGACCTACAATTATAGTTAAGTGAAACAAATTAGACATTGAGAAAGGAATATATTAGGAATAATTGAAGTAGGAATTGAGTTTATAAATTACATACGTCTACTCGAAGCGGTAGTCAACTCACTGTGTTTTGTCCTCCTTCCGAGTGTGAGTCTTCCAGAATAACTCTCCTTGAGTAGGTTAGCTATTCCAAAGCTTGGCCTATATTTCAAAGTTATTTTGACATCATAATAACTAAATAAAAATACAAATAATTATTAAACTAAATACAAAAGTAATTTAACTTGGCAACTTACCAGTCGTGCCCTGGTGGACTGTATGGTGGCTGAGCCACTACAATGGAGTGAGCCACCTTTAATTGAGACACTACTAGCCTTAGTCTTTGCCAACTTCTCCTTGAACTTGTTGGATTTCCAGTAGTCCCACAAAGCCCTCGGTTTTGCTCTCAATTATCCACTACAGATTGGGATCACGATCCTCATGGATGTCAAGGTACATGTCTTGTATTTGTTTCATTGCACAAGTCTTGAACGCCTTGAAGAAATAGGCGTCGTCTCCTGTGTCAATGATGTAGTGTCTTTGCACATACAAATGTTGCGCAATATAATCTAAGATTATATACATTATAATATATAGAAGAAAAATTGAGATTAATAGAAATTAAACATCATTTTACCTTCTATTCATAGTACCATAACTACTCTTTGTCATTCGAGAGCTTACTGAAACTTTCATACGGCTAATTGTGCAACGTCTAGATGGTCTCCGTGATCTTATAGAGATCTTCAGATGCAAGAAGCCAATAATATGAGATATATAATAAATTAAAATTGAGATATAATAATAACAACAAGTTAATAGTGATTTTATTAAATGAAAATTAAAAATTACTTTCCAAGTTTTTTTTGTCCGAAACCAAGAGAATATGCAACTCCGTGGATGACCCCTGTGTCTACCCAGCTAATGAGCCAGCTACTCCTCCACTATCGGGGGTAGGTTGTAGCTGTGAAATGGTAGGTTGATTATGTGGTGGTGGGGGTAGTGGAGTATGGGTAGACGTGGTAGGGGTGGTGGTCAAATTCGGAGTGACGGATGTAGAGGCCAGTGTCATGGAGCGGGTACTATTCTTCTTCAGTAAACCCTTGCCTTTGTCCACCATATCTAAAACAAATATATATAATAATTAATTCAACAATTAATGAATTCGGTAGAGTCTCCCCTTAAATTAGGAGACTCTACAATAATTAATTCAAGTTCAACAATTTCAACACAATTTTGGCAAACTCCCCTTGAATTAGGAGACTTCACAATAATTAATTCAATAATTAGATCCAATATTTAGCAATTTCAATACAATTAATAAGAATAAACATACAAAATTCATTCTCACTTATAAAATTAAATCCTACACTCAAGAACCCACACTACAAAACAAGGCTATCCAATAAGGGATGATGATCTACAAAGCGGAGATGTAGAAGGCTTGCTAGAAATACTTAAATGCTATCATTACAAGAAAAAAAAAATTCTATTCCATTCCTATTCAACATCTTACTTATTATGTTAAGAATATAATAAAAGTGAATAATAATCGTAACTCAAAAAATTAAAATATTAAACTAAGAATGAAATAAACAATTACCTTTTAATTTTTACATACACATATGACACTTATTACATGCCTTGTTTTCTATTTAAATACTCTAAATTATGACTTGGATGTAAGTTTTTCTTTTTGTAACTTGTCTCAAACCATTGAGTTGTAAATGAAAATTCAAAGACATTGTTAATAATTTTTGATAGGGTTATTACCTTAAAATTTCACAAGCAAAGGTCAAGAATCCAAACCACACAAATTGAAGAGGTAGTGGCAGGTTGTGCTAGCACTGGTGAATGACAGCAATGGTGGGGGTGATGATGGTAGCAGAAGGTGGTAGTGGTGGTGTGGTCGGCATGGAGAGAGAAAGAAAGAGAGAGACCCCTGAGGGAGATAAAGAGCTTGAGAGACGAGGGCGGTGCTGGTGGGGGCGATGAACAAGTGCAGCGATGATGGTGATGGCGGCGGTAGTGGTGATGTGAGGAGAAGAGAAAGTGTAGAGAGAGGAAGAAGAAGAGAGAAATGTGAGAAGAAGAAAGGGCTTGCATTTAAGTCTAGAGCCCTAACATTATCGACAGATTTTCCGTCCATAATGAAAAAAATGAAATGCTTCATTTCACTAGCTAATATAACTAACGGCTTATCTGTCGATAACATTTCGGTTCCCCTCCAAAGGTTATTAATTTGAATACTAACAGAATTTCCATCGGTAATATGTCGATTTCCCTTCAAGGGTTATTAATTTGGATATCAACAGAATTTTTCGTTAATGATAAATAAATTTTAAAAAAATAAAAGAATAAATCAAATATTACTGACAGATTGTCCGTCGATAACTCTAGGATAAACAAGTTTGATCGTAGTGATGAATATTCCATCGGTATCTTTTTAGCACCTTGTTGCGCCAACGTTATCGATGGATTTTCCAACAGAATATCTATTTCGTTAACTATTTTTTTTGGGAATATTTATTTATTAGGTTACCAATGAAATTTATGCTGCAAATCCATCAGTAATATTAATAGATGTATTCCATTGGTAATTCGTGTGTTTCTAGTAGTGTAAGTAGTGCAAAAGTTTTCTATCATTAATGCAGAGGACACCAGCAAGTGTTACTTGACTGCATAATATTAATGACATGTAACACATGTTCCCACTAATACACCTATAGTAATTAAGCATTTAATGGCTTTTGCAATTGTCTTCTATGCAAGAATAATATCTAGTTTCATGGTTTTAAATTGCTATCTACAACTATAATTGCAGTTGCAATATCATTGTTGTGGTGCCTCCCATAATGGCATCACAGTAGAAACTGCGGCCTCATCAATTGCATTTTTTCGTAATTTTCTACAATCACATTAATTGCAATGCAACCGCATCCATGACTACACCTGCAATTTAAAACCATGTTTGGTTTTATAGGGTAGCTTTGGATGGCAAGTGAGGAAGATGTTATGAAAAAGACTTAGATACTTTAGTTTGTTCAATTTCACCGATGTGGATGTTATTCAGTGTTGTCCTTACTTTTTGGTCAAAACAACAGGTATTCTCCTACCTAAGGCAATGCTGTTCGAGCCGGCTAGGACCACTTGGGTGGCAAAGCTCTCACTTCCAAGTTTTATATACCCAGGATTGTCTCTTATTGCTAACAAAGACATGATTTGATTTTTTTTTTTAACATGGTTTGAACCACTTGTTTTTAACTTCTAATATGCCCAAACTTGAAATAATGAGGAAAAAGGAACATTAATTTTCAAGAGTGTGATGAATTTGTATATAAGGAGACCCTAGATATTGTTTAAGGAAGCCTAACAGCCAAACTCCGTTTTCATATAATCTCATCTAATATGAGTTGTCAATGCAGTATTTGGTTATGAAAAAAGCTAGAGAGTCATAAAAAGAAAAAATTGTCAAAATTAATTTATCATTGAGTTACTAGAATAATGTGACATGCTATTAACTCTTAGATGAGTGAGTGATCTTACTATTTTATTTCATCCAACAACTCACATAATTTCTATCAAGGATTCTGACAAAATTTTTAACTATACATTATCTCTCTTTGATTATATAACATATTAGTTTGCTTTCTCTTGTTGTATCACTTCAACCATTGTGGAGTTATGTAGTATTTTTTCTGAATTATTGATGTAATCTTTTTTTTTTCTAATGCTTATTTTGGCTTTGTTTCAAGTTTAAAAATTTTCCCTCGTCCTTATGTGACTATTAGTGGCTTAATTAGATAAACGATTTGTAAAGCTTCATTGTCATAAAGTTCTATTTTAGGTAAGCTGAGTAAGATTAAATAGAATATGCAGGCTTATTAAGAAATTCCAGATGTGTGAAATAACTGATTTTCTTATATTTGTAACATGGATTTTATGATTTTAAAGTTCCTTGTCTTAGAATTGAGTGGACTTAACTTAACCCCAAAAGCTAGCTCATGGAGGGAGGGTTACCCAAATGTTTATAAAGGCTATCTATGCCATATTTTTAAGTAATGTGGGACTCTAACATACCCCCCTCATGCCCAGGACTGGACATCTGGAGCGTGAAGTTTATAGGACTGGACATCTGTGGGTGGCCCATAACAATCATAGGATAGGCTCTGATACCATATTAGAATTGAGTGGACCTAACTCAACCCCAAAAGCTAGCTCATGGAGGGAGGGTTGCCCAAATATTTATAAAGGCTATCTATCCCATATTCTTAAGCGATGTGGAACTCTAACACCTTGCCCAATTTTCCATCCATTTCCACTCAGAATTTATGTATAATATAAAATAACTATGTCTGCTAGCAGCGTTAAGAGGTGAACCTTTGTGCTATGCTATAAACACTATTTTTGCAGTTAATCCATGATGAAATTCGGCCTGGAAAGACTAGCAAGGAAATCTATCCAAACTTGTTACACCCAATATATTGTCATTTCCCACCACCTCATAATTGACTTGCTTATTTTCATATTTAGCAAGCTCATCAAGAGTGTGACTTCACATATGCAATCATCGAGAGAAATCAAAGCCTTTTTAATATTAGGAACTTTCCTATGATACTGTCAAAGAGTTTGGTCTTTTTTGTTTTTTCTTTCCCAATTGTTATATACCATCTCTCTCAGACGTTTAAGATGTTAGATAGAGGCACATGAATGATTTTCATATTTAACACACCTTCTCACCCAAGAGTCCATTAGGCTTGAAGTGCAAATACTGTACAGGCCACCTTATGTTGTGCTGAAATTTAACTTCTATTTAGACAAAAATGGGGTATAAATATAATAATGATCGAATTCTAAACCACTTTATCATAAAGGTACCAATACCATGTCATGAACTATTTCTCCCAAAAGTTTAAATTGGTAGATAGAGACACATAAATGGGTTTTATATAATCTAACACGAATTTTTACATTTTATATTTAATTTCATTAGTTAATGAGAAATATATGATCTAACCTTTATTCATTTTCTTACTTTGGCACTAGCAATCGGTCTACAAGTTCTTGCTGCAAGTTCATTTGCTTCAGGATTTGGAGCAATATATCTATCTGTTGGTGGCATGTTGCTGTAAGTGTTCAGAAAGCTTCAACTTGCATGGAATTATTATATGGAAATGGGGTATGGGTGGGGACAAGGGAGGGTTGATTATGTCAGCAGGATGAAATACTCTTGTAATATATAAAATCTCTCTCCTATGATAAGGATATCCAGTCAATGGTTTTCAAAAATTTCAATTAGCGATCTAAATTTGTTGTTAGTTGCATTGGATGCATAAGTAAATGTATGTATTAGCAAGTGGTTAATATAGATTTCAATCTCATTCTAGCTATAGAATCATAGGTCAATAAATCTAGTGTGGCATTTTGAGTTTTTATTAATATTTTGAATGTATGTGCGTTAATGGATTGTTGCATAGATTGTTAGACAATGCATATTAATGTTACATACTTACATTCCTTCGTTTGCACTGCCTAATTACTCAACATGTCTCTACAAACTTGTGAAATGGATGCAGATTTGTGCTATTGTTTGCTCTTGCTGTTGGTCCAGTTCCTTGTCTCCTCATGTCTGAAATACTACCTGGCAAGATCAGAGCAAAGGCAATGGCATTTTGCTTGGCTGAGCATTGGGTAATTGTCACCTGTTTGCACTCATCTTTAATGCTTCCTAATATCATGCTGTTTCTTCTTCTTAACTTTTAGAAGTAATTGACTCTTTTCAATATATTTATGAACTTGAAATTCGATTAAATGTTTGTCCTTATTAGGCATTGTTTTCCCATGTTTAACTCAGACAGTAGTGCTGGTTAATATAATATGTTATGATATCCGTGTTTATAATTAAATTCTGCTTACATTTTGGAGTGAAATGTGTGTTTATGTTCTATTAAGGTTCCCTTTTGTATGTTAAACTTACGTAAGAAATAATTGGTAATGTGACATGGTATTGGAGTATGATTGCTAAGAAAGTTTTTGATTTGAGAAGTCTTGATAAACTCTGGTCAGTAATCAATAGTATTCCTTTTCCTTTTTTTGGTTCTAGGAGCTCCTAATAGAGTCAGGAAAATGGGAAAAAGGATGGGCAAAGAGGGTTTGAACTCTTGACCTAAAACTAGTAACCCCCTTGTCATAAGGAGCAAGGGAGGTACTACTTGAGTTATAGCTCATTGGCATAATCAATAGTGTTCTTATAGCCAATCTTTTCGACTTATGTTGATATCTGTTGGCTTATAACTTTCATGGTGTGCTTGTGCAAAGACTGCAAGTATAGTTGAGGATATCTGTTGCTTTATTACACTTGAAATAAGCTGTCTGGCGTCCACTTTACAACATTTTTGGGATGTTCTTATAGACAATATTGCACATGTTGATTGTAAGTATAGGATATAAGCTGAGTTCTTAATGTTATTAGAATTACTTGAAATCTCTTAGCTTGATATTATGTTCAATATGCTCTTTATCAAAGGTACATGTACATGTACATGTTTGCCTCCTTTCTCTTCTATCCTCAGCCTATTTCCTTCTTAGATGACATCAAGGTCTCTGAGACTTAAAAAAACATTTTTGTAACAGGTGATAAACTTCTTTGTCAGTCTATTATTTTTGTGCTTGCCGAAACAAATTGGGGCACAGTTCCTATATACTATTCTTGGTTCATTTTGTCTGATTGCGGTGATTTTTCTAAAGAAATATATTCTGGAAACAAAAGGTAAATCACTACAGGAAATTGAGATAGCACTTATTGCACAAGAAGCATCCTAAATGAACTATAGGGGCTGTGTGAATGAGGTACATACATATTTTCATTTGCTAAATGAGTTGAATATTTTTTTTTTTTTGTGGAAAAAAAGAAGAAGGAAAAAGCTTCTTTCACATAGAATTTGCATTAGTTTAAAAATTATAAGTATTTACTGGATTCTCTTACTGGTAAACTAGTAAGCAGAAAATCCTTATGCTGAATGGAATAGTTCACAAAATAAATGAGGACTTAAATGAAATTTCAAACTTTGGATTAATGGTCTATGGTCTTAAATTTAATAAATATGTGTCTCAATAGTTTCTTTCACATTTTTTTCATCATAACTCTTTTTCTTAATTTTGAGCAATTTTAAGATTTTCAAAGAGTTTTTAGTGGTATATTGATATATTGATTCACCCATATTTCTTTATCTTAGTGATTTGCAGGAAAGCTTCTGCTTCGTGCATCTATGATCTTGGAGTGTTTGCAGACAATTTTTTTGGGGCTATCACTCCATGTCATACATCAAGTGCTCACTAAAAGGCATTTGCAAATTTTTTGAGTTTTTCTTTTTTACATAAGATTGGTGAGCACATTATCGCCATTGATACTTCAGGGGAAATATAATTGCTAATTAAGCAATTGAGATCATATTTTTGACTCCATATGATGTGATAATTAATAGTGAATCAAAAACTAACCAATCTTCATTGATTTTCCTCTATTAAGAATTGATTGCTTTATCAAACCAAACCATTTTAATTGGCTTAGTTCGATTTTGTGCAATTAGTTATTGATCAAATAAAATTTTCAAATAAATACAAATTTGACTTTATATTTTTATATATATAATTTTGCTATGGTTTCGTTGATAGAAATGGAGGAAAAAAGAGACGGAAATTACTTTGTTTCATTACTTTAATTTATTTTTCAATTCATTCCTAGTAGTTTGTTTTGTCCCATTAATAAAAAAAAAAATCCAAACATAGTTAGCAAAGAAATTTTTTTTTGTGAGATTTACCATTGTTTCTTCTCGTCTCTGATTTTCTTTTGTCATCTCTTTTTTTCATTCCCCCCCCCCCCCCAAACAGCAATTTAACCACTTTGCCTTGAGTCTCTTCCACTCTTGCCATCTTTAAGAAAAGAATAAAACTCCTATCGAGTTAAAAAATATGTATATATATATATAAGATCTAGTTATGATTAGGGGAAAAAAAATTTCTATTACTTTCTCTATGGATCCTTTACTTATTCAACAAAAAAAAATTATGTTTCATAATTTTAAAATTCAATATATCAATTAAAAATTGATTCTTCTTGGATATAAATTACGACAATTTATACTATTCCTCAAATTGTTCGTTGAGAGGAATAAAAGATTAAATTACCCCTTGGGCACTCTGACGAGAAAAAAAAAAAAAACATATTTAACTCATTTTTTTTCTTTTCTTTTTTATCCAACCAAATAAAGGATTTAAGTTTTAAAACTAATATTATTTTTTTTTGGAAAAAGAGTAAGTAAATCTCTACTTAAAATTTTAAGTAATGATTAAGTTGGTCCTTTCAGTAAAGATTTGATAAGTAACTAATATTAATGAAAATATTTTACCTCTATATTAGTCTATATTTTTCCATTCATTAAATGGTATAAATTAATAATATCTTTATTATAATGTATTTTTGGGGTAAAGATTATAATGTATTTTATGTTTTATGTGTCAAAATTTAAGGATCTTTAACTGTGTAAACTTTCTTAAAGTTTAAATTTAACAAATAAATTGATCAATACTATAAATTTATAATAAAATGATTGGATAAGGTATTTAATACAGTATTGAGGTTATTAGTAAGTTGCTAATAAATTTAAAACAAACATCTATTTGAGTTATTAGTTAAAATTTAGAGATTAACTGAGAATGTTTTGAAGTTTGTAATAATAATGATATACAAAAAACGATAGAAGTTTAAGACTGGTTTATAACCTTTTTGCCATACTTTTTAATTAAAATATAGATATAAAAGTTATTTTAGTTATTTTTTTTAATTTTTATTTTTTCCAAAAGCCAAAAACGCCCACATCGTAGTTGGGAGAAGCACCATAGCTGCAGCAGAAGCAAAGCAAAGCCTTCACTGTAGTTTCTACCTTCTAACTAACTAAAACCCATTTCATATAATCTAACTCCAATCATTCCACATATTCAATTCACTGTCAAAAATCACTCTTTTCAATTGGACGAAAAACGTTTTCTCTATTTGAACATGTCTACTGCAACTGCTTCCTAAGTGTTTGACAAAATGATTGATAAGAATTATGTGTGCCCTGAATTTGTTTCTCTTTTATTCTCTGGCCCTTTTCTTCCCCATATATGGTTATACTGAAAATTCAGTGCCTATGGCATGCTATGAAGCCTTTTCTTAATTGCCCATGAATTTATTTATTTATTTTTTTTCACGTTCATAATCATGGGTTGTTAAAATTTAAAGCATCTTAATTCATATTATGGTTGCTTTTTTGTTCCTGTGATTGTTTAGCTTGGTATTGCCTTGCAGCTATTTGATGAAACATATAGCACTTCCTTTTTGTAACCTTTTTCAACAGCATACTAGATATGTATTTTCTGTGTTTAATTAAGCAAGGGTGAACTGAATGGAGAAAATGGAATTTTGATCATCTCATCGAGATACTGTGTATATATACAAGTGATAAAGCATGGATAACAAAATTGAACATGTTAGTTAGGATTTAGTTTTAATTTGTTTCATCTTATCCTTAGTCAGGTTTATCTTTTATGTTATTATCCAATAATTTATTCTTGTAAACATTATATTTATAATAATAGACTCTCTGATATTACTCTTACTTGACTTGAATTAGCCTCCATTCAAAATGTCTTAAACAAGTAGACGAAGCTTTTGTTAGTAACTGAATTGCAACTAATTTACAACTATTATAACAAATTGGAACTAGCTAATCAACAAACTAACCAACTCTCTAGGTAGACGTAACGGCGTTTAATAATGTTTGGATGGATTTTGCAGATGCCTTTTAGGAAAGAATAATAGTATTTTTGTACGGTAGCTTTGAATGGCGAGTGGGGAGGATGCAGTGAAAAAGACCCAGATAGTCGAGGCCCGTGCAAGAAACATCGGTCACAATGTGAGGTGCACAGGGTGTGGGAGTCAATCCATTGAAGATTCGCAAGCTGACATTGCCATTCTGCTCAGGAAGGTACCTCTACTTTTTTTCTTTCTGGATGGATTTCTACAAGGGGAGATTAATTAGTTAGTTCAAATCGACTGAAATTAACTGATATGGATGTTGTTCAGGGTTGTCCCTTACTGCTAACAAAGATATGAATATTTTTTTTTAGAGTTTGAATTACTTGTTTGGAACTTCTAATGGTCTTCAACCTTGAAAAAATGAGGAAAAGGGAACATGAATTTTCAGGAGTGAGATGAATTTGCGAATAAGTAGACCCTAAATATTCAAGTGGGCCTAGCAGCCAAATTCCTTTTTGGTATAATATCATCTAGTATGAGTTATCAATGCAGTATTTGGTTATATTATCTATTAATTTTCTTTCTCTTGTCACAACACTTCACATTTGTGGAGTTATACAGTATTCTTTCAGAGTTACTGGTATAATTTATCTCTTTTCATGCTTATTGGCTTTGTTGCAAACTTTAAAATTTTCCCCATCCTGTGTGCCTATTAGTGGCTTAATTAAATGAACGGTTTGTAAAGCTTCATTGGCATACATCAGACCTTTTTCTAAATTTTAGTTTTCTTCATTGCAGTTGACTTGACCTTTTGTCTTAAGGAAGTTAAGAAAGATGAAGCAGAATATGCCAGGCTTGTTTTGAAATTCCAAATGTGTGAAATAACTAATTTTCTTGTATTTGTAACATAGATTTTAGGTTTTTGTAGTTCCTTGCCCAGTTTTCTATCCATTTCTGCTCAGCATTTATGTATAATATAAAGTGACCATGCCTGCTCGCAGCCTTAGGAATGCTATCCTGTAAACACTAGTATGATTTTGCAGTTAATTTGGGATTAAATTCGTGCTGGAAAGTCTGACAAGGAGATCTACAAAAAGCTTGAGGACGATTTTGGAGAGATTGTACTCTATACACCAAAGTTTGATATGCAGACAGCAGCTTTGTGGCTATCACCGGTAAATTTTTTTTCTGGATGGTTGAAAATAGTTGAAATTTTTTTATGATGTTGTAGTTTAATTTATGCTGATTCCAGAAATTTGTGCTTTCAAAATAGCTCCTAGTTGCAGGTGCAGTTGCTGCAGTATGGGCTTACAACAAGCATAGACAAAAGACTAATATTCATATCATGGCTTTGAACCTTGTTAGAGGTGTTCCATTGACTCCAAAGGAGAAGGAAACCATGCTTGATATTCTTACACCACCTTCTTCTCAGGTAGCTAGGACTTCCTCTTGGTGGAGGAGATGGCAAGGTCAATGATCCCTGTGATATCTTGATTTAAAAAAAAAAAAAAAAAGAAACAAGAAATAGAGACCATGGTGCACCATAAATGACATGGTGCACCATAGAACCTCTCTCTCCCTCCACTTTCGCGTCAGGAGAACGTTCCAGACGCTCCATCCTTTCATTTTGTTCTCAGATGTTCCTACTTAGTTTAATTATTTCATGTATTGTTAACAATTGATGTTTGAGATCTAATTATCTAAATGTTTTGAAATCGATATGATGCTTCAAGTTAATGTTATGAACTCGGACAATAGAAATTGTAGATTTTGATATAGTAAATTTTGAAATTGATTTCCTTAAACTAATTCTAAATTTAATATTGTTGACATGACTAAAAAGGTTTGGAATTAGCATATTAGATTTTAAAATTTGATATGCTTGGAATTATATTGGATTTTATTATTATAGGACTATGAGACTTTGATGAATTTAATTTTTGAAATAAAGTTAATTATGAGCTTTTTTTGAGTTTTGGATAAATAGTTTTTGGGAGGGACCTTTAACAGAATCGACGCCAATCACAGATACGCAAATGCACAGGTGTCTGTGGTTTGGCCAACCCAGCTAGCAGGGGTGTTGCTAGCCCGGCGTGGCGGCCACACATCCGGATTTGTTTGTTGATCCTTCGGCATAGGACCGTTGGTGAGATATCTGTTCTCGTTGATCCTTCGGGGACGCCCGTTGGTGAGACGTCTGCTCGCTCGCTCGACTGTAATTGAGACCTCCCCTTCTAAACTTTAGAATTGGTTCTGTTTTATTTTTAAAACTAATGTTAACTCCATATTCACATGTACTCAAATTATCAATAGTTGGAAGTATTAATTTGTTAATGATGACTTTTTATTAAGAATTTTATTTTATATTCTGCTTTACCATGCTTTGGTTTCATGCAACATGTTTGATCTAGAATATCTTTTGTATTTGTATATGTATATCTATATATAAATCTTTTATGAGAATATCGTTAATTAATTATATTTATTTTAATAAAAACTCGTGCTTACACTTGTCTCACTCCCCGTTATAAGTATATTATCTCTCACTGAGTCTGTTGGACTCACTCTTCACTTTCCCACTATTTCAGAGTTAGTTATGAGCTGCAAGTGACTTGTCTTAGTAAACCAAAGGTATAGAAGCTCCGTGAACTTGATGCAATCAGTGTGGGCCTTCAGGTTGTCTATATATTTTGATCCATGTATAATTAAGTAATCATATATAAATATTTTTAGTTATGCTCTATAATCCACAGGCAGGGTCTGGCTTCCGTTGTAATGTATCTATATATATAATGGTAATAGGTTTTATTTTTTTTGAGAATATCTATCTTTATGTATGTCTCGCATGTTCTAAATTTTGAGGGCATTTGGGGAATGCTTGTTGTCCTGAGTTTGTATTTTAAATATTGTTGATATTCTGGACTTGTGGCTGGTCTGTATACTTTTGATTTATATCTGGAGCTTTTTGTATTCTGGGAAACGTTCAATTTTTAGGGGAAATTCTGTCCGTTTCTTAGGAAAAATTTTCCAGAGGCTTGCTGGGGAATGACATTTCCTAAGCGCTAGTCACGGCCCTAGTTGGGCCGTGACAATCCCATTGACTATATCCTATCATGGCTTTAGCCTTGTGGGCAACTCAGTTGTGGATTCTATGGATAGAAAAAAATGATCAACTTGAAGAGAACCTTTGATGTATTTCATTGTTGTGACCGCAATTTAGATTTCACGTTGATGTTAATCCACAAATTTCCAAGCCTACTATTTTAATTCCATTTGTCCACTGCCAAGCTTGGTACAGATATATTCTCTCCGTTTTAATTTATCTATCTATTTGGACAACTTGGTTCATTCTTAAATCAATGTATCTGGATACAAAAATGATTTAAGTCTTTATTAATATAGATTTCATTGCTCAATTTCCATAACAGTCTTAATAGTCTGCGTATTTTAGACTTGAAATCTAGGATTTTTGCCATTGACATATTTTCCTAGCCTATGTGATGTCTTTTCAGATATTTTCTTTTGCTGTGAAGATTCAAAAATGTTTTACATTGGTTGTTGATTATCAAATATGATCCTCCTCTTTTATTTGGGTTTAGGATCGATTATGTAAGGATTTCGGTAATTGAGTTTATCATATATATGGCATTTTTTTGTATTTTTATTAAATGAAAGTATAAGTATATAGAAATTAAACTCATTTCAAATGCCAAAGTTCCAAAATTAAAGATAATGACTCTTGGCTTTTTCAAAAGCAGCATCTTAATTAATATTTAATGATTACATACATATGCTTATATTTATTGTCCTTGTGTATTTTGGAGTAATTTTATTCACATAGTGTTGCAAATCAACAAGTTTGATAGTGTGTCAATATGAATAATTTTCCCTTATCCTCGTTCTATTCTTCCTAATAAAAATGGAAGGCTCAACAGTCAACACCAGCACCACTGCTGCATTGAGCCGGTCCACTTAGGGGTTGAGAAAATTTTTGGCATCCTGTTGAAATTATTGTGCACAGTTTCTAAAATCTATGCCATCAGTAACAACTATGCATACCAAATTAGCAAACTAGCTTATGGGCATACTAACTTTGAAAAGGACAATTGGCATTAGACAGAGAAAAAACACAGTTAACATTACAACAGAAACACGTATAATTAAAAATTTCCATTTTAAATACGTGACCATTATGATAAAGGATAAAAAGGGCAAATTCCATGTTTTGATCATTTTTATTTCCTGCCAATTATAAAATCAGAACATCTCATATTTGTTGAACTAATATGGCCATGCTGGATGGCCTTAAATAAAGCATATGCCACATTCATTTTATTCGTGTCATAAGGTTGAGAGTACCAGCAGTCAAGGAATATTAGAAAAATAAAACATTCACCCAAAAAAATTCTGTGAATGGCTAAAATCTCTCTTTTTACAATCGTGTTGCTCATTTAAAAGATAAAGGGTAGAATATTGGCGCTAATGGCTAAAATCTCTCTTTTTACGATCGTGTTGCTCATTCAAAAGATAAGGGGTAGAATATTGGCACAAAGCATAATTTAGAACACTCGCACAGATCAAAACCATATAATACAGGCACAAAGTATAATTTAGAATACTCACACAGATCAAAACTATCAATTGTGTTTGTCAAAGGCATTTGACTTTTCGAATATACATTCCTTTGTAAAACATCTTAGTAGCATTTTTCAAGAACACAACTTTTTGAATCACAGCTGGCTCAAGAGGTTTGGCAAACGAAAAGCCTTAAAATATAACTAGTTGTTAACATCGCATAGCTAATACAGACATGAGGCAACCTTAGAGATAAAACAAATAAATAAATACAACACTTAAAAGTGGAGAAAATCCCATCGAAGTTCAAATCTATTGCTAAAAGAAAAATAAAGCCCTTCATATTAATCAATATGCCTTTATTAATAATATTAAATTTAAATTCTCTAAAATGAGAATGTCTCTGAAATGAGAAAGTAAAGAGATTTCCACTTTAGATAATTCAAATTCTTCTATCCATGTTCCTATCTCCATGTATTGTATTGAATGCATTAAGCATGCCAACATTTCATATGCATGAACACTCACATAGTAAATAGAGAAGACCTGAGTGTTATAAACTTGAAACACATACAAGAGATTTTCTTCTTTTATTTTTGCAGTTTTGTAGTTGTATTTGCACTAAAATGAAGACAACGACATGACAAAGTATTGAAAGGCATGCTACTAATGTCTCAACCAAGTCTATGGTAAAGTGCAAACATTTTACTGACTAAAAGTCAATAGGCAGTATAGAAACTAAAGATACAGTAAATAGATAAGGTTCAATTAACAATCCCATGAAGACTCTGAGTCATCCTCAGTTCTCACTCCCTTGTAAAAGGATCCAAAATTAATTTTGGAATGTGCTTTATCTTGTGCCAGTCCTCCCCTGTTCCTTCTTTACACTGCTTCTTCAATTCTGGTCAGTGTCTAATAACCAATACCTCAAGTGAAGTAAGGTGTCGGATACCTTAAGGTCAAGGTCCTTAAGACTGCTGAAACTAGAAATTGACCTCAGTAACTCATTGTTACATCCGCGAACATAAAGGCATTTAACATATGGAAGGCATGGCAATTGTAGTTTAAGACAATAATTGACAAACAAATTAGAAAGACGGGGGAACATGTCCCGTGTTTCTAGTTTCAACAACCGCTCCAGGTTTGGCAACTATTGTAGATTAAGTTCCTCCAAAGATGGGAAAGCCCTAACCTCCACACCATCATAACATTCATTGTCATCCATGTACTACAAACATTCCATGGAATATATTAAAGTTTTTTTTGAGACAAGAGTTTACCAAGTGAGGGAAGCTGTCAGCAGTTTCTGCATTTAGAAAGTTGAAGAAGAACTAAATTGCTGAGAATTGAATTGTTTTCCATCCATCTTGGCCAATGTAATCCTTCATAGAAATCTATTTTCAACACCTTGAGACTTGAGGGAGGTTGAAGCACTTCAAATACTTCCCCTGTATTAGTAGCTTGTGACATAGTTAAATCACTCCAGGCCCATGACAATCTTAACCTCCGAAGGTCTTCTTTACCCTACAAATTGGCCTCTTGAGCTTCAGATAAACTGGCAACATTTTCTAGGCCTTTCATGGTTAGTTCTCCTCCCAAATTCAGGTCACGTAACTCTGCCAAACTATGCCTTGTCTCTGTCTTGACAATGTATAAACTTAATGTTCTCAAATTAGATAGTTTATGAATGTTAGGGAACATACAATCTAGTGAATCACAACCACTAATGACAAGATGTCTGAGATTTTGTAAGCAAGTCAAATGTTTTGGTAGACAACAAAGACTCCTGATTGATCAGTTTCAATATTTCCAATTTACGCAGATTGTAAATAGAATCAAGGAAGCTCTCTATCTCCAAATCAAGAAGCTCCAAATACCTTAAGTGGATTAAATTCCCGAGTAATGATAACTCGATAGAATTTTTACGTAAAACTCGAAGAGAACGGTTTGTTGGACTAGAAATTCTTTTGCAGCGAAATTTTGACTGATATAATGTTCGAAGAGATTCAACTTTCTCACAGGCTCCCTTGTTGAATGATGTTTGAACCCCACAGCCAAAACCAACATGATGTGTGTTTCTTGACAATTCAATCAGGTCTGTTTTCTCCAAGCACACGCACTCTTGCTCGTAATTGACGGAGCAAGATCATGGACTAGATCATGCATCTTGAAACAAATATTGCCCAAATAATCACTGGTCCTGACATCTTGGAAAAATGATTTTTGGTACAGTTCATTCCATATCATGTTGCCAACCTCCTCTACATCCAAATTTTCCCGTGATGAAATAAACCCATTAGCCATCCAAAGATGAATCAAATCTTCCTTCATGATTTCAGTATCTTTGGGAAATATGGCACAGAAAGCAAAACATTGCTTTAATGTTGGCGTTAAATGAAAGTAGCTCAACTTCAAGGCAGGCAAAATACTGTTCCCATCCGATAAAGTCCAGAGCTTACTTTTTTTAACTTCAAGCCATTCTTTTTCCTCACTCCTGGAGTTCATTAAACCTCCTAATGCTTTTGCTGCAAGAGGCGATCCACCACATTTCTTCACTATCTCTCTGCCTATTGCCACAAGCTCTGCTCGTTCTTCTTTGTTGGGTCCAAATGCACGTTGTTTGAACAATGACCAATAGTCATCATCAGATAGACCTGACAAATGATGAGCTTGACATGTTCCCATGATTTCTGCAACTTCATTATCACGAGTGGATACTACAATGGAAGCACCTTTGGATCCACAAGTTAACACAGCTTTCAACTTATCCCTTTCGTCTTCAAATTGTTGGTTCATTTTCCATACATCATCTAAAACCAACAAGTACCTTTTACTTTGCAACAGTGCTTGCACTTTTTGGTCCATTGCACCCAAATTCAAGCTGTCACACTTATCTTTCGGGATAGATTCCATAATGGAACACAAAATTCGATTATGTAAAAATTTATTTATTGAATTTATTGTATACATGGCAGTTTTTTGCATTCTTATTAAATAAAAGTGTAAGTGCATAGAAATTAAACTCATTTCAAATACGTTCCAAAATCAAAGATAATGAATCATAGCTTTTTCAAAAGCAGCATCTTAATTAATATTTAGTGATCAGATACATTTGCTTATCTTAATTGTCCTTGTCCTTATCTTTTTTATGTAACTTTATTCATGTTCTGTTGCAAATCAATAATTTTGATTGTGTTTTGATATCAATAATTTTTCCCTCATCCTCATTCTACGCTTCTAATAAAAATGGAAGGCTTAACACCAGCACCACTATTGCATAGGGGTTGAGAAAATGTTTGGCATCCAGTTGAAATTATTGTGCATGGTTTCGAATCTATGCTATCAGCAACAACTATATGTACCAAATTAACAAATTGGCTTACGGGCATCACTAACTTTGAAAAAGCCAATTAGCATCAGACAGAAAGCAAAGACACAATTAACATTACAACAGAAACACTTATAATTAAAAATTTCCATTTTAAATACGTGACTATTGATAATTTTTATTTCTTGCCAATTATAAAATCAGAACATCTCACACTTGTTGAACTAATATGGCGGGCCTGCCATATGCCACACTCATTTTATTCATGTCATAAGGTTGAGAGTGCTAGCAATCAAGGAAAATTGGAAATAATAAAACATTCACCCAAAAAAATTCTTCTAATGGCTAAAATATTTCTTTTTACAATCGTGTTGCTCATTCAAAAGATAAGGTGTAGAATATTGGCACAAAACATAATTTAGAACACTCACATAAATCAAAACCATATAATACAGGCACAAAGCCTAACTTAGAATACTCACATAGATCAAAACTATCGGCCGTGTTTGTCGGATGCATTTGACTTTTCGAATAAGCATTCCATTGTAAAACATCTTAGCAGCATTTTTCAAGAACAAAACTTTACTTTTTGAATCACAACTTGTTCAAGAGATTTGGCCAAAGACAAGCCTTAAATATAACTAGTTATTAACATCGCATAGCCAATAGGGACATGAGGCAACATTGTAGATAAATGCAACACTTAAAATTAGAGAAAAGCCCATTAAAGTTCAAATCTATTGCCAAAAGAAAAATAAAATCCTTCATATTAATTAGTAGGCCTTTATTAATAATATTGGATTTGGATCTTCTAAAGTAAAAATTCCTCTAAGGTGAGGAAGTAAAGGAATTTCCACTTTAGAGGATTCAATTCCTTTATACATATTCCTATTCCTAGCCATTATATTGAAGTATTAAACATGCCAACATTTCAGATGCATGAATACTCACATAATGCATAGAGACGACCTGAGTATAATATCCTGGAAACACATACAAGAGATTTTCTTCTTTTATTTTTGCAGTTTTTTAATTGCACTAGCACTAAAATAAAGATAACGACATCACAAAGTATCGAAAAGCATACTACTAATATCTCAAACAAGTCTATGGTAAGGTACTAACATCTTACTGACTAAAAATCAATAGGCAATGCGGAAACTAAGGATACAACAAATATATAAGGTTCAATTAACAATCCTATGAAGAATCTGAGTCATCCTCGTCTTAACAATACTTTCGGAATGTGCTTTATCTTGTGCCAGTCCTCCCTTCCTTCTCTACACCGCCCCGCCAATCTTGGGCAGTCTTCAATTTCCAAAACCTCAAGTGAAAGGTGTCGTACACCTTCGGGCAAAGAACTTAATCCATCACAGCTCACAATCCCCAAATGCTGAAGGGAGCTTAAACCTTGCAAAACTTGCTCTGACAAAGACTCAAGCACATGACAAACCACGATATTTAGAGACTTCAAAGCATTGGGTTTTGTAATCTCATATGGCAGTTCCTTCAACTTTGGGAAAAATGATATTTCCAAATTTTTGAGACAATTCAGGTTATTCATCATTCCCTCCGGGAAGGATGTCATGTCTTCACCACCGCTAAGTACAAGGTCCTCAAGACCGCTGAAACTAGAAATTGACCCCAGTAACTCGTTGGTACAATTCCAAACACGGAGGCGTTTAACACATGGAAGGCACGGCAACTGTAGTTTAGGGCACCTGCTAACGGACAAATCAGAAAGAAGGGGAAACATGTCCCCTCTTTCTAGTTTCAACAACCGCTCCAGGTTTGGCAAACCTTCCAAATCGAGTTTCTCCAAAAATGGGAAGGCCCTAACCTCCGCACCATCATAACATTCATCGTCATCCATGTACTGCACAAAATCCATGTCATCTATTTCAAGTTTTCTTAGAGACATGAGTTTACCAAGTGAGGGAAGCCGTCGGCAGTTTCCGCAACGAAAAAGTTTAAGATAAACTAAATTGCCAAGAATTGAATTGTTTTCCATCCATCTTGGCCAGTGTAATCCTTCATAGAAATATATTATCAGCACCTCGAGACTTGAGGGAGGTTGAAGCGCTTCAAATATTTCCCCAACAGTAGGAGCTTGTGACTCGATTATGGTCCATGACAATTTTAACTCCCTGAGGTCTTCTTTACCCTTCAAATTGGCCTCTTGTGCTTCAGACAAACTACCACCATTTCCTAGCCTTTTGATCTCTAGTTTTCCTCCCAACTTCAAGTCACGTAACTCTGCCAAACTATGCCCTGTCTCTGTCTTCACAATGTATAAACTTAATGTTCTCAGATGAGATAGTTTGTGAATGTTAGGGAACATACAAGATAGTGAATCACAACCACTAACGACAAGATGTCTGAGATGTTGTAAGCAAGTCAAATGTTTTGGTAGACGACAAAGACTCCTGATATTGATCAGTTTCAATATTTCCAATTTATGCAGATTGTAAATAGAATCAGGGAAGCTCTCTATCTCCAAATCATGAAGTTCCAAATACCTTAAGTGGATTAAATTCCCGAGTAATGATAACTCGAAAGAATTTGTGCGTAAAACCCGAAGAGAACGGTTTGTTGGAAACCAACCAGAAATTCTTGGCCACCGGCCACATTCTAACTGATATAATGTTCGAAGAGATTCAACTTTCTTACAGGCTCCCTTGTTGAATGATGTTTCATAACCACAGCCAAAACCAACATGATGTGTGTTTCTTGACAATTCAATCAGGTCCATTTTCTCCAAGCACACACACTCTTGCTCCGTAATTGACTGAGCAAGATCATGGACTAGATCATGCATCTTGAAACAAATATTGCCCAAATCATCACTGGTCCTAACATCTTGGAAAAATGATTTTTGGTACAATTCATTCCAAATCATGTTGCCAACCTCCTCTACATCCAAATTTTCTCGAGATGAAATAAACCCATTAGACATCCAAAGATGAATCAAATCTTCCTTCATGATTTCAGTATCTTTGGGAAATATGGCACAAAAAGCAAAACATTGTTTTAATGTTGGCGTTAAATGAAAGTAGCTCAACCTCAAGGCAGACAAAATATTATTCCCATCCGGTAAAGTCCAGAGCTTACTTTCTTTAACTTCAAGCCATTCTTTTTTCTCCCTCCGGGAGCGCATTGAAGCTCCTAATGCTTTTGCTGCAAGAGGCGAGCCACCACATTTCTCCACTATCTCTCTGCCTATTTCTACAAGCTCTGCTCGCTCTTCTTCGTTGGCTCCAAATGCACGTTGTTTGAACAATGACCAACAGTCATCATCAGATAGACGGGACAAATGATGAGCTTGACATGTTCCCATGATTTCTGCAACTTCATTATCACGAGTGGATACTAAAATGGAAGCACCTTTGGATCCACAAGACAACACAGCTTTCAACTTATCCCATTTGTCTTCGCTTAATCCGAATTCAAATTCTTGGTTTGTTTTCCATACGTCATCTAACACCAACAAGTACCTTTTACTTTGCAACAGTTCTTGCACTTTTCGTTCCATTACATCTAAATCCAAGATGTTATACTTTTCTTCCATGATAGATTCTATAACGGAACACAAAATCCTCTCCACAGTGAAATTCTCAGAGACACATACCCAAATCTTTAAGTCAAAATGGTTACTTACCCCTTGATCATTGTAGACCAACTGAGCAAGTGTTGTTTTTCCAAGGCCACCTAAGCCAACGATGGGATAGACGGAAAGGAAGTCAGAGCCTCGTGCTGGGCTAAGAAGAAACTCCACAACCTTCTCTTTATCTTCGTCTCGTCCATATACTTGAGGTTGGGCGATGTTTGAGCTGGTTTGGCGCCATTCAGCTACTTCAGTTGGCCTCTCCCTGACACCCTCCCTTAGAACAAACTTGTTCTTAGCTTCAGCAATTCGATCCAATTCCCGTATCATCTTATTCAGCTTGCGTCCAACCCCATAACGAAACATGATGTTCTTGGGTTTGAAAGAGGACAAACGCCCATGTTGAAGGGATTCTGTAGGACATTCATCAAGGATATCATCTAGCACGTACGCTGCATTTTTAAGTTGTTGCAGCCAAACCTTTATAGAGCGGTTTGTCCATTGTTTCTCCTCAGCATCATCAAGAACAGCCTTGATCAGCTCTAAATTGCTTGATAGCTGCTCAGTATTTTGCTTGACTCCCAAAAAGGTTGCAAGTTCACTCTGGAGCAAATTGAGCAAGTTCTCAAACGCAACTCCAACTAAGGCCTCGGCCATTTTCAGAAATGCAACAAATTGAGGAAGATCAAGATCAGAGATTGATTTTGCTTGGATGAGTTCTGATTGCTGAAGTAAACCAATGAAGTCAATGAGAACCGGCTTGTAATGCGAAATGGTGTCTCTGTTCAACGAAACTTCGAGGAAGCAGCTGTGGGACCATTCTACTCTCAATCGTTTTAATTTGCGCGTGATGATAATTTCAGTGGAATCCGACGAGATTTCACGTGATCTGCTTTCTGCTACTGGGTACGTAATTTTCGTGGAAATCTTTTTTTTCTTTTTGAAATGCAACTTTTTTCTTGAAATTAAAAACAAGCTAGTATTAACATGCGTTGTCTACGTGATTATGGAAAGTGTTTTATTTCATTCTTTGCAGGCTAAGATACCTGTTTTGCGCTTTCAAGCTATTCATTACTAATAATTTAATATCCCAGTAAATGATATTTTAACACTCCAGTTTAGATTTTATTGGGAACAAGATTGGATGAACTTCTGAAGGATTTCTTTCAATTGATTTTTTTTCAAAAGAACTAAAAGTAAAAATTATTTTATATTTAAATATAAAATTAATTTATATTTAAATATAATATTAAAAAAATTTCTTTAATTTTTAAATAATTTTTCATATTATAAAAAAGATATTTTCAAAAGACCAAAATTATAGTTTTGAAAGAAAATCTTTACGTGTTTTTTTTCCTAGTAATTTAGAATAAACACAATATAGACAGAGTTTATCTATGCCTCATCTATGTCCATTGCATAAAAAAAAAGTAAATTTAAACTCATGATGGAAAACTTTAATTTTCAAATGCCACGGTCCAAAATTAAAGATAATGAACCATAGCTTTTTCTAAAACAGTGTCTTAAATATTGAATTTTAGGATGCAATTGCTTTTCTTTTTTCTTTTTTCTTTTTTTTTTTCTGATTTACACAAATTTAGGTAAGTTCATGGGATAGCATGATATGAGGACATCCAATTGGCACCTTCCTATCTACTTATGCTGCAGAGAATCTTATCAAATCTTCATTGGGCCAACATCGTGGGAAACTTAGTTGCGACATGACAATATCAACAAATAGCCGAATACCATTGAGGTTACGCAACTAAATATCTCAGAACTTTCGAACATAACCAAGGCAAGGTAGGAACCCTTTGGATTAGAAATTTCCTGGGTTAACGACTTTAAAGCCAATTAATCAAGTTTAAAATATTTTTTTTTTGGTACAATAGTGATAACGAGATTTGAATTTATAATATAGTGGAAATTACTCAAATCCTTTATTGTTAAAGCACACCTAATAGGTTATCAAGTTTGAAATATTGGATACACTATGGGGAGTTTGGCATGGGATTTCAATTTTTATTCCTAGGAATCTTAGTGTCGGGAATAAGTTTTCCAAACATATGTACTTTGAAGCGTTTGGTAAATAGATTAAATTTTCAGGAAAATTTTATTCATTTTCAAAAATACCCGTGGTAGTCCGGCAACAAACGATGATGGTCCAACGATGTCGATGGTGGTCCGGTGGCTGCCTAACGGTGGTTGGCAGTGGTCTGGCCATGGTCGATGGTGGTCAGTGGTGGTCTGGTGGAGGCTTGCAATGGTCCAGTGGCAAACGACAGTAGTCCCTCAGCGGCCGATGGTGGCTTGGTGGCAAACGACGATGGTTGGCGGCGGTCGGCGATGGTCGGCCATGGCTGATGGTGGTTCGGTGGCAAACGACTTTGGTTGGTGGCAATTGGCCATGGCTGGTGGTGCTCCGGTAGCAAACAACGATGGTCCGATGGCGGTCTGAGGTGATCAGTGGCTGCCTGGTGGTTCGTGGTGGTCGGTGGTGGTCTGGCGGCTGCTCGAAGTGGTCTAGCGGCGATTGGTGGCAATCTAGTAGCGGTGTAGCGGTGGAGGGTAACTGATGGTGGGTGACAGTAGGAATAATTTGGTCTTTTCATATAAAAAAATATTTTTATACCATGAGAATGTTATAATCCCATATATAAGATGAGATTTTTAGGGAAAATTTTATCCCAAAATCATTTTCAAAAATATTACATTCTTGAGAATATTTTTTTAAAACTTGTACTAAATATAAACATTTTCATGGAATTTTCGAAAATCATATTCTAAACTCCCTACCAAATGCCTCTTATAAAACATATTCCAATTTTAATTGAGCGGGCAAATAACATTTAATGGGATATTAAATTAGTAACAAAAAGAAAGTGCAAAACAGATATCTTAGCATGGAAAGAGTGAAATAAAATACATTCCATAATCATGTAGGCAACGCATGTTAATGCCAACTTTTTTATTTTTTAATTTCAAAACAAAAGTTGAAGTAACCCGGACACAAAAACTGATTTCCGCGAAATTTACGCAAAGCTTATTCCGCCAAAATGACTTTGGGTTTTATTGAACTTGGCATTTTTGGTTCCAGAATTAGTTATTGAATTTAATTTAAATACATTGACAGTATAAAATAATTTTACACTGTCAACTAATAGAAATAGTGAAAAGTACCAACTTATATAAATAACTACCCATTATAATGAGGGACTCACCATAATTTCTCACTTTCTCCTATTTCTATTGGTTGACAGCGTAAAACAGGTTTACATACCAATTAAACTCTTAGTTATTATATTTACTTCTTCCAATGGAACTTTTGCATTGTGGATTGACTTGACTAGGAAAGTAGTGTCCTATCCCACCGCTGCTTCCTAGAGGGTTCTCTGAACAGCATTTCGCATTTCAGGCGAGTTCCCAGTAATGGTATGGTCACTTTCACACTTACTACCGTTGTTCTCACGCTAAGATTGGCAAATTAAATTTGAACATTACTAAAACAATATGTAGTGTGAACAGAAAAATGGTGATAAAATAATACGAATTTTATTTTCATAATATTTTAATTATGATAAAATATAGTATTCACAATAAAAGTAGAAAAAAAATAAAGGATTTAATTGATATATTTTATTTTTTTAAATTTGTGTAAATAAAAAATAATATTATTTTTATACAATAGGTAAACATATTTTATAGTAAGAGTACTGTTATATAATAGAAAAATAAGTCAAGTTACTTTTGGAGGGGTGGAGAGATGGTGTTTTTACTCTTTTCGTTGATGAACTTCCAATGGAGATGTCATGGGACTGGCTCCTGCAAATATTTAGGGGACTAGGAGAAGTTGTCGATGTTTACGTATCTCACAAGAGGCGGGTAAAAAATGGATGTAAGTTTGTTTTTGTTCAGTTCAAGAAAATGGAGGAAGCCAAAAATGCTATCAGAGATCTAGATGGGGTTAAGGTTGGAGATAAATGTATGAAGGTTTCATTTGCAAAGTACAAAAAGAAAGGCTTGCCTTGGAAAAATCCAGTTACAGGAAGGGAAGAAATGCATTTAGAGCTAAAAGAGAGAGAAGATAAATCCCTATCAGCTATGGTGAACGGAAAGGAGTTTTAAGGATGTAGTGAAGGGTTCGCCTCACAATCTCAAGGGACTAGAAGGGAACTCGAAAAATCTGGAGATAAGGGAGATTTCTGAGGTAGATAGGAACAAAAGGAAGACTGATATGATGTTATTGAAGGAAATGTTTTGGAGATTGATAGAAGAAGTATTTAGTCCAGATAATAAGAAGGAATTGAAGTGAAGGTTTGATGAAGTGATTGATGAGGTAATGCATGAGAACAAGTTGCTAGAAAGAAGCCATGGATGCTTCAAACGAAGGAGGAAACACAACTAAAAGGCAGTAGATGAAGAGAAAGGAGAAAATGCCAGGGGCATTTTGGGAAGAGGAGATGGTCATATCAATGCATCTCATGGACTGAGGTAGAGCTATTTCCCGTGAAGCTGAGATTGTGCCACCTATGTTGATGGAAGCTTCAGCTCAGCCTTCCAAATTGGTATGGCCCGATCGAAATAGTATGATGAAAGACAGAAGTTAGAATGAATCGGGTATGGAAGCCTGAATTGCTGCAAGTTGGGCTCAAAATTTCAATCATCCAGTGGCCCAGATATACCGCCGGGTTTTGAAAAGGTTTGGGTTGCAGAAAGTGTTATGGGCCATGAAAAGAATCAAGAAAGGATGCTGGTAACAATGGGCCAAGACAAAAAAAAATGGGGAAAAGGAATGATTTTGAGCAAAGTATTAAAGAGTCTTGCTGCTCTACCTTAGCAAATAGAGCCCCCCAAATCCCATTAGTAGAGTCAAACGTAAATCTACATGGAGAGATTGAGGAGTTTGTGATTCCGATTGAAGATGGGCTTGTGGAAGCAAAGTTTACTTGGGATATTGGAAAGAAGTTGGGGTGTCAGGTAAATAATGAAGAGGTCATGATTAAAGCATTAGCTAAAGTACACTTTGTTCTTCCAAGGAAAAGAGGTAATCCTAAGAAGAATAAAGGAAAGTTAAAGAATTAGAAGTTGCTTGCTCTTCCATTGGTGTGGAGTACGTTTCTGTTTATGGGGAGTCTTTGCTATATTCTAGTTGCTTGGCTAATGTGGTTTGGTTCTTGATTCTTAGTCTCTTCTTCAATCTTTGGCTTTGGTGTAAGCGGGTTCTTTCTTTTGCAGACTAGTGGTTCCTTTTGTGTTGGAATGGGCTTGGTTGTGGAGTTTTGGTGCTTGGTGTTTCAAGCCTGTTTGGGAGTCTTGTGGTGTGTGTTTTGTGTAGTGAATCTGTATTTTTTTTTTTTTTTGGCCTTAGGCTGTTGTTTGTTGTGTTTCTACTAGCTTGATGCAATCTTAGTCTTTCCTTGCTCCTTACTTTGTAAGTGAGTTTGAGCCTTTATGCAATTATCGAAGAAAAAAAAAAGAGAACTGCTATATATTATAAACATTAATGATATGATTTCATTACTAATCAATGGAATTGGTAGAAATAAGCAGGATCCACGGGTATAATCTTTGACTTGAGGGAAATCATATTTTTGCTTTTGGAGGAGAACTTGCCAAGTATTTTGTGCATAGTCTTCATACTAATATTTTTGCACTATTCATCTTTACTCTTTCTAATAAAAACTAAGATTATGAAAATTAAGATATTAGTTTAAAAGTTTATTGGTTCAACTGGTTTAAGCAAGAGTTTAACCATGATGGAATAAAGTGTGTGTGTGTATGTATGAGATTAATTATATGCTATAAAATAAGTAAAATTATCAAACAACACAAATTGAAAAAAATAAAATTTTAACATTGTATGTTGATGATATTAAGAATGAGTTAAGTTTTTTCAGAACATGTTTACATAGTTTATAGCTTATATTAACTATATTAAATTAATATTATTGATATACCGATCATATACAAATATAATTAATTCTTAAAAAATTATGCTTATATTTTTATGATGCAAGAGCATTTGTTTTTGGGAGTTAAAACATAGAATAATCAAGTTTCATATTGCTTAGACTAAAACTTTTCTACTCCTAAAACTATTATAAACACCCATATATCACTTTATTTTATACTTATTTTCTCTAGGACCTTTTTGAAAAAGTAAAAGATTTAGTAGTACTTGATTTGACCAATCAAGATTTTCTTTTTTCTTTTAAAGATTGAACAGACCAACCATGTGAACTTGTTTATTCGACTAATTCATCAGTTTTGGACTTGTTTGCATTGGTTGTTGTCAGTTTTTAAGATTCTGTCTTTTGGTATGATCGGCCAGCCTAAGAACCCATTCTCTATTGAATCAGGTGGTCTAACTTGGTTTTTTGAACAATGATAAAAATCCTCCTATTTCAACACTATAATTTAGTAATTGAAGTATCAAGAAACAATATATATATATATATACTAGTGTGGAACCTATGCGATGCATGGGAGATTAATTATGTATTGATATATAAAATTATATATATTGAAATAAGCTAAATAATATTATCAAAATATATTGGTATGAACTTATGAAAATAGATTATTGAAACAAAATTTTATGAGTAATAAATAATTGTAACCAATAACGATAAAACAAAACCATCATCCCACCCCCTTCCCCCCTTCTCCTCTTCTTCTTCCTGAATAAAAGAAACGAAAAAAATTCATATTAAATAAACCAAAAAAATATATATAAAAAAAATATATGGAGTTATAAACATAATTTATTCAAGTGAGATATTCTTAAAAGGTTTTAAAGAGAATTTATGAACAAAACAAATAAAAATGAAAAAGAAATCCATCATCTGCTCTCTCCACTCTCCTTTCTTGTTCTCAAGTAAGAAAAGTGGTTGAGAATTTGCATTGACTAAAATAAAAAATTCAAAACAAAGGAATTGGATTATAAGCATAATTAACTTCAATGGGAGATGCTTAAAAGATTTTAGTGTGAATTTAACAATAAAAAAATCTATCACCATTTTTTCTTGATTTTATACCAAGATGCTTAACTGTAAAAAATATAGTTGCAAATTCTTTCATTAATACACATACTCCCTTCTCCCAATAGAAGAAAAAAGTTGAATCTTTCCTCATACGTAATGTTTTTTAGTTTAATTATACCTCATGCAAAATTTTAAATCCCATAAAATGCAGTAACTATATATTTTTTTTTAAAAAAACACGTAAGTGTTTGAGAAACAATTTTGCAAAATATTTAAGATAATTAATTGAAAATAAATAAGAAATAATAAAAAGACATTATGGCAAATAATAGAAAATACTTTGCAAGAAAAATAGATAATATTGTATTAAATAAGAAGTAAAAATTAAGAATGAAGAAAAGAAAAAGAAAATGAATTTTGGGTGAATAGCATGTTTATTTCGATCTAAATAAGAGTGAACGCATTTACTTAGCTATTTATTTATTTCATTAAGTATTTTTCTATCTCAAACCAAAAGAAAAAAAATGGGAAAACTATTTACCGTAATTTTTATTAGTCAATTTCTTGCGAAGAATAAAAAACGCATTTTATATTCACCTCATTTCCTGTGAATACTTTGCAACATAGTAGCCTTGTAAGTGCCATATAAATCTTCAAAAAAACAAAAAGAAAAAAGACATTGTCATATAACAATGGCAATAATAAAAATATAGACTTTGAGACTGAGGAGATATTATATACCCAATTCTATTAGTATCTTTAGCTATGAATATTAAGACTATACGAATTCTAACTGTAGTATGCATCAACAACCAACGTGAGAGCAAAAAATGTTTACTTTTTGACAAATAATTTTGTAATAAAATTAAGCTTGTATAGAGAATAAAACACAAAATCAAATATGATAAAATAAGGATTTGATTTTCTATGGCCGATATAAATTCAAGAAAATGTCAAATAATATGATAATCACCTATTATAATTTGTCTACTGAATTTTTAATAATTGACAATGTAAAATCACTTTACACTATAGATAAAATAAAAGTAAATTCATGTTTGAACTCATATCTCCAGTTGAGTTACTCTAATGCTAATCCAAACATGCTATTAATAATTTAAGCTTTTGATAGATAATTCATGATAACTTGTTCTGAACATATTGTCCTCTTGGATTCTTGCCAAAAACTACATGTATACCGTCCATACCATAGAAAACTTATAACCCATGCTACTTGGACTGGAGGGGTCTTGAGTTTGATATTGATGCAACGGGAGTAACAATGTGGGTAAATATTTGTTGCCTAAAAGACGTGGCTGTGCATAGGCACATAATGTTTTGCTTTCCGCTTGTAGTTCTGAATCTCAGTTGCTTTTAATTTGATTGAACCTTACATGGATATGCATTTGTAGCTGCAAGCATGCACAAAGATTCTGGTATTCCCAAAATAGTTTACTACCAACTTGTTGCTATGCCAAATTATATAGCTGTTATAAACTATGTCCTAAAAGTAGGCTTCCACGAGAAGAAAAAAGTGGGTCAGCTATCAATCTTCTCATAGGCTACCCTTGATCCAGTGGTTCATAAAGGTCCCCTACATCTAAACAAAGAGTGCAATGTACAAAGCTTTTCATGGTAATGATGACAATAATTAGTTGGTATTATAGTACTAGTTGTCGTAGCAGCTGCAGTGACCAAAAAATATAGCAGTCAGACACTCAGTAATTTGAGAAAATAATCTATTCATTTCAGCACCGGAAATGCAAAACTATAATTACCTAACCTTGAACAAAGTTTGTTGGTCATGTCCAAAACATACTATACTCCTACAGATGCAACTAAACATAAATATCTACCTGACAAACAAAATACAATAGCTGAACTTGTTTTCATTGCTATGACTTTTGTTTAGTCCAGTGAACCAAGAGGCAAATTCAACATAGGGTGTAGACAATACTGTGAGAGGCAAAGCAGAGAGTAGAAGGTAGTGTTAATGTTTACCTTCAGTAATTCCTCCCTCCCACAACCCTACAGCACCTGGACTTTCCTCCTTGTTCTTTACCTGCAATAGAGGCTTTACAACCTGACAAATTGTTCTTTCTCTGGATTTTGAATGACGTGTATGAAATTAAAGATAAAGTGGAAAGTCCAAACTCCTCAAACATAAGGATAGGTACAAACTTTCCAACATGCAGAGAATACACATGGAACATTAACAATATGGTATGTGTTTGTCCTGAGAAACCACGCAATGGCAATAAACACTGATGACGATAAAGTTCCAATCAAGGAACTCTCATATATGAATAAAAATGAAAAAAGAAAAATAGAAAGAAAAAAGTTTCTAAATTGTTGACATACCCTCATTTGGTTCAGTGCTGATAGTTTTGAACCACTTATATCCCAGACTTGCAAACAGGCGCCATGCTATGAGGTCCTTACAGACAGTTTCATATGTGCTGAGCCCAACACCAACAACAATGATAGGTAGACACTGCCATAATTGAATTCAGCCAAAAATGGAACATATTAGCGATGAAAGCAAAGAGTAAAACTCAACAATGTAGCACATTTATGTTTACAAATTCATGATGATCAAGACATATAATAAACATCTATATTATTTGGAAAAGAAAGACAAATCAGTAATATGCAGAAAGATGTTTCTAGCGTATCAGAGAGAGAAATCAGAAAGACCAAGTTGGTGTGACATGTTTTTAGGGGGTGTTTGGCATGACGTATTAGGTATGATAGGATAAGATAATACAATATATTATGATCTTATCCGTTGTTTGGTGCAGTCAACGTATTGTATAAGTTTATCCATCAAATCTCCTTTATATGTTATAATGATAGATAACTTAATCCATCATAGTATTGACAGCCTTATTAAATTTTTAATGTATAAGGGTTCTTTCATTTTTTTTATTTTATGATATTTTTTATTAAAAGAAAATTAATTATTAAATAAATAATAAAAATAAAAATATATAAATAAAAAATAATATTATTTAATAATAAATAAATATTTTTAAAAAATAATTATAAAATAACTATTCAAACTAAAATAAAAATACAGGAATAAAAATTTATTCTTAAAATATATAAATAATAATATTTAATATAAATTTAATTATATATAATAAAAAATACAAACAAATATAGGAATATAATACTAAGTCTGCTTAAATTTTGATGTATAAAAATTCTATCTCTATTTCATTCACTCTCTCTCTCTCTCTCATATTTTTTATATTTATGAAAAAATATTAAAAATAAATAAATAAATAATTTTTAATATAAATTATTTTTATATATAATAAAAAATAGCTAAAATAATTATAATAATTATTTAAAAAATATATTTATTATAATCTTTTCTTCTGGTTATATTTTATATAATATAATATCTTAAACAATGACATACCAAACATTACATAGTATTAAATTTTTATCAAACTTTATATAATCAGTCCTTATACTATCAGTTCTTATCCTATCAGACATACCAAATGGACTCCTAGAGTAAACACAACGCCCAACAGATAATCAAGGTCAGGAAATAGCTCGACGTCGTCAATAAAATTTGATTCTTTCACTTAAGCAATTGGATAACAAATTTAAAATATGAGCATATAGTGGATAATGAATTTAAAATATGAACCCATGTTAAGAAGGTTGAAAACTTGATTCTTTCGCTTAAGCAATTGGATAACACCAATGTGTAGCAAGGGAAAATCAACTCCAATCAATCAACTAATGTTCAAACATCAAACATTAAGATGCATTTCTTTACACTGCAAGCATAATTTAGTAATTTGATAAAATAACATAACAGATTCAATTGGAATTTAATTGCATGGTATCTAAAGAACCATGCACCCTAGACATTCTGAAGATGTTCAAAGCACATAGTCATATACGTTGCAGAACATTACACTCAGTATATTGAAGTTGAACCACATTCTTGGTGCTATTTCCTCTCCTGCCTATTTAACTCTTAATCAAACGTGGGAAATACATTTTCCCTTCCCTTCCTATCTTAGGGAAGTTAAGAAATATTAAACAGGAATATGCCAGACTTGCTAGGAAATTCCAGATGTGTGAAATAACTGATTTTCTTGTATTTGTAATATAGTTTATGATTTTGAAGCACCTTGCCCAGTTTTCCATCCATTTCTGCTCAGAATTTATGTATTAATTAATATAAAATAACCACATCAGCTAGCAGCCTTAGGAAGTGAACCTTTGTGCTATCCTATGAACACTAATACTATTTTTAATACTATTTTACAGTTAATTCGTGATGAAATTCAGGCTAAAGAGACTGACAAGGAGATTTACAAAAATTCATGAGGATGATTTTGGATAGACAGTATTCTTTACACCGAAGTTTGTAATTTACTTTGTACAATAGTGTTCGTTTTCAAAATGTTATTTGTATTCAAAAGTGTTCAATTACTTTGGGACTTATTTGTTTTTAACAAAAAAAAAAAAAAGGAATCTACTCCTAATCAATGATAAGAATGTGTTCCTTAAAAGTGGAAATTAATCTTGATGTGTTACTTAAAATGAACCCCAAAATTAAGTATAAATAACACTACTAGTTAGTTTTAACTTGTGCTGATTCCAGGAATGAGTGCTTTGAAATCACGTTCATAGCAATTAAAAGCACGTTAGGGAGAATATTATGATGTTTGACAAATTTTCTATTCATTCTTTTACCACGTTTTTTACCTCGAACCAGGATTTGACTTGAAGCTTTTTATTGTCTCCCTGTTGCATTAAAATCATGTTGAGATAACCTTGACAATTAGTTGTGGCTTCCATGGACAGAAAAGATATTCAACTTGAAGAGAAACTTTCATGTAGTATATATACTGTTGCGACCACTAGTTTAGGTTTCACGTTGATGTTAATCCATAAACTTCCAAGCCTAATATTTTAATTTCAATTATCAACTCCCAAGCCTTGCACAGATATTCATGCTGAGAATGATTTGACTTCTATGAATATAGATTTCATTGCTTAATTTCTATGACAATCCTTATAGTATGCTGCATTCCATTCCAGACTTAACATCTAGGATTTCTGAAATTAACGTATATTTCTAAACTATATAATGTTTTCAAATATTTTCTTTTTTTAAAGTTGTTGATTGTAGTAAAAATAGATTATGACCCACACAAATTTTATCCTCAATCTGAAGTTTAAATTTTGGAATCAACACTTTAAAGAAAGTTCTACCAAATTACTGGTCTCAATCTAGAATTGCAAGAGATAAAATTACTGATATCCAAACTCTATTATTAGGATCTTGATTTTGCTAGAGCAATTCTAAGAAAAGAAAATATTTTTCCTCCTTTTTAATTAAGTTGTCTCTTTTATTATGGATTAATAACAAGAAGATTTAAGGCTAGAAATAGTACATACTAAGTTAAAAATTATTGCAATTGACTTATTTGCATTTGAATTCGCTATCATGTCTGCTTAGAAAGGTGGAGAGAACAATGCGTAGCGTAGGAAAAGGAATGTCAGCATGATGCACTTCTACGCTTTGCCAACCATGGTCTTCAACCGAAAATAACTATTTTTTACATGTACTCAAACCACAGTTGAGAGTTAAAAAATATAGATTTAATTAATCTATAAATTTCTATAGTTTGACTTAATTTTCAATTAGCGTTAGATCTCTACATTAAATAAATTTTTGTAATAAAATCCTTAGAACAACCTAATATTACTAAAACTTTTAAAATTTTATATAGTTTAATAAATTATTATCTAATTTTGTAATGTTAAATATAAAAGTTTATTCAATCTTACCTAAACTTTTATATTGATAGGTTATTCCAGGGATTTGATTGTAAAAACTTATTTGATATAGGAGCCTAATTAAAAAAATTTAAATTATAAGAATCTAATTAAAAATTTGATCAAATTATAAATTAATTAAAAAAATATTCCAATATCTCAATCATAATTTTGTCAAATTGCCGGATGAAATTCAGTTTACACACTTTTCAAATCTCGATTTTGAGGTGTTCAAAGTATTATCCCAACATGTTAATCCATCTTTTGCCATGAAATCTAAGCCACCCCTTTTTTTCCTCTAATAAACTATTTGTAGCGATCATACTAAGCTATCAAATTTCCGTCATTTTAGTCTTATCTTCGCCACATGATTTCTTGAGAATACGGTTTGCCGGAAACAGTAATTTAATTGGAGCTTGGTACGTATGTCAATTGCCATCAATGACTAACCCTGTTAACTTGCTTTCCCTCCAGAGATGATTTGAGCAATTCGTACTATTCTCCAACGTTATAGCACTTTAGTGGGACTTCCATATGAGGCAGTAGAGATGCAATACAGCTAGATGCGAGACGCTTCGAGGAGCTCGGAAATTAGACTGGCATGCTGGCCTAAGATAGGTATAGTATACTATTAGTTGTTTGCTTAAGGATTAATTCACAATATAAATTAAATGATGTTAAAATGTAGTAATGAATATCAAAGTAAATATAATAGAGTTAGATCTACTAATTAATCTAATACAATGGTAATAAATATGTGAAAAGCATATAAAATAAGAATACCAAATTTAACATAAAAAAAGTGCGAAATATTAAGAGAAAAACAATGAGATGAATTTTAAAAATTATTTCATTATATTTAGGATAATTATAATATCTTTTTCACTTTTTTATATAAGAAATAAATATAGTATTTTCTAGTAAAAGAACTGCTATATGTTTTGAAAATTGATGATATGAATGCATTACGAATCAATGGAATTGGTAGAAATAAGGGGATCCATCGGAATAATCTTTGACTTGTGGGAATTCACGTTTTTGCATTTGGTGGAGAACTTGTCAAATATTTTGTGCATAGTCTTCATACTAATATTTTTGCACTATTCATCGTTACTCTTTCTAATAAAAATCAAAGTTATGAAAATTAAACTGGATATCAAATTAAATAAAATATTAGTTTAAAAGTTTATTGGCTCAACTAATTTAAGCGGAAATTCAATCAGGATGGAATAAAGTGTGTGTATATATATGATTAATTATATGCTATAAAATAAATAAAAATTATTAAACAACATAAATAAAAAATAAAATAAAATTTTAACATCGTATGTTGATGATATTAGGAATAAGTTAAGTTTTATTAGAATATGTCTCATAGTTTATAGCTTATATTAACTCTATATTAAATTAATATTATTAATATATCAATTATATACAAATATAATTAATTTTTTAAAAAATTATACTTATGTTTTTATGATGCAAGAGCATTTGTTTTTGGGAGTTGAAACGTAGAGGTCCACATTACTTAGACTAAAATTTTTCTACTCTTACAACTATTATAAATATCCATGTATCATTTTGTTTTATGCTTACCTTCTCTAGGATCCTTTTAAAAGAGTAAGAGATTTAATAGTATGTGATTTGACCAATCAAGGCATTTTCTTTTTTATAAGATTGAACTGACCAACCATGTGAACCTGTTTAGTTCGGTCAATTCATCAATTTTGGACTTATTTGCATTGGTTCTTGTCAATTTTTAAGATTTTGTCTTTTGGTATGACCGTACCAGCCTAGGGATCCATTCCTAATTGAATCAGACTGATCGGGTGGTCTAATATGGTTTTTTGAACAATAATAAAAATCCTCCTATTCAAACACTAGAATTTAGTAATTGAAGTAACAAGAAGCAATATATAAGTGTGTGTGTATTTACCTACACCTACATTCTTTAAAATTTATTCAGACTCTATATTTTTCTTTCTCAATACTAGAGGCTTTGTTCTTTGCCTCTCTATCCTATGTAACTATCTTTCTTTAATTGCTTTGCTTCTTCCTACTTCATTTGGCAGTTTTGTGTTTGAATGGCTAAAAAAAAAAAAAAGGCTTTATGTAGTGTGAGAATAGTACAAACCTTGGCTATAGTGTGACACCTTTGCGAAAATGACAAGGAAAAAAATGAAAATAAAAAGCAAAAAAAGAAAATAAAAAGAAAAATGCATTTTTTCTCATATCGCTTGAATGAATAGAAAATAGAGTGAAGGAAAATAAGAAATATTTCTTTCTCTTATTTGATTGAAGAGAAAAATAAAAAATAAGAAAATAAAATTATATTAAATGACTTATTTATCCTTAATATAATATAATATAGATAAAATTGATAGTTTAAACAAATTCTCTCTTCTCCACTAATTTTCTTTCCATAATCGAAGAGAAAAGATTTTGATGAGCCCATATATATATATATATATATATATATATATATATTTGGTACATTCACATCTATATTTTTCTTTCCTCCCTATTTTCCCCACATCCAAGCATCACACAAGAGAAAATATCAAAATCCTCCCCCTTTTTTTCTTTTATTTTCTCTTTAACCTAGCAAAGGGAACATTCCTTCAACACCTCTTCTACCGACCTATTTTAATTAGCTGCATATTGCTTCATTTTTTTCCTTCAATTTTTGTTGTCCTCATGTTGCAATTTTCTTCATGCAAACAACTGCCAATGCTTTGCATTTATTGCCTCACAATTTAAAATCAATGCTTTGTCTTCTTCGTCCTTTTCCTCTCTACCAAAGCGGCTGGACTATATCACACACGAGTTATGAATGTAGTTTATCCTAGTTGATCGTCTATAAAGGATGCATTGAGCTTCTTGTTATCGACCTACGAAATTTGAATGGTCAAATATGAAAATCATTTGCGAATTTATGCGAAAGGGATGGGGCAAGGCACAGGCTGTTTTTTTGCCCCAACAACAATACCTCGTGATGATTTCCATAAGGATGTAATCAATTTCCATAGATACTAGACGGTGCTCGTGCAGCGGAAAACAATTTTAAAAATTATTATTAATTTAAAATTATTTAAACTTATTTAATATTTTGACTTATGAGATATTTAATTAATTTTTATAAATTTATATTTTAATATATGTTCCTTTTATATATAATGTTTTAGTTAACGTAGAATAAAAAAATATATAAATAAATACATGATCTTGTTTTTACAAATTTACAGTTGTTATTTGATCACTCAATTCATGACGTTATGAGACACTCTCAAATATGGTTATCAAATTAATTTTGTTAATGATGTTAAATTAAAAAATGAAGGTAAATTATTTTATAATTTGATTAACTATATTTTTTTTGAAAAAAATAAGTTGTGACAGCTAATACATGTCATTTAAAGACATAAATTAACACTTTGACAGTTATAGAGTATCTTCAATGACAACTATAGTAATTGAAATTTCAACAAACATAGCCTTATTATCTTTGCAATAGTTAAAATGCGATGTAGTCAAAGTCATAAAAAGAAAACAAATGGATGAAGATATGCTCAACAGATGTATAACTCAATATGCTTCCAATTCTGCATTGTAAGAATAATGATATTTTGACTTGAAATAAGTAAACCAGAGGTTTTATTTCAACATAGAATCTAAAGAATAAATTATATCCATAATAAAAATTGAAATAGAATTTGCCCTTCCTTATCAAGAATTAGAATTTTTAGACCTTGCATATCATTGACTTTAGATATAGCAATATAAAGTTGTTTATGGCTGAAAACTGGCTTCTCGAGAAACAAACCAACAATGAGAGAGTTTAACCTTGACATTTGTTAATAGTCATTGCAAAGGAAAGACAAATTGGAAATTGCCTCCTTTGAAATTTGAAAGGTAGCTTCTTGTCAGATGAAGCCAACAAAATTTTAGGTATAAAGACCTTTTCACTAATACATGAGCCTGAAACTACCTTTCCTTCTAAGACATGATTATCAAGTTTAGTCAAGATCAATCTTGTCCCATTACACAAGTCTGCTATTTGATCTATGTTCCTTAATAGCATAATAGGAACACCAACCTTCAATTTTAGTTCATGATTTGAATCACTTGAAAGTTAATACTATTAAAAAATTCAAGTGAATGAAGGTCTTCACTAGAAAAGGAATGATTTGAATCACTTGAAAGTTAATACTATTAAAAAATTCAAGTGAATGAAGGTCTTCACTAGAAAAGGAATTCATATCTATTTTGCAAATGTATCTGAAATTAGGTAGATCCTTTCTAATGTTTAATTAATTTAAGTGGTTTGAGATATGATTGACGTATTATATTAGATTTAAGTATTATGAAAGGAGAAAATTAGTACTAGAAGAACTGTATTTCCATATATAATAAGTCGACCTGACTCAAATCAAATCAAATTAATTAAGATATAATGGAATTTTATATTTTTTTTTCGATAACTCTAATAGACTTTTAGATAAGTTATTGGAAAATGTTATTTGTAGGTAGATTTGAGACATCTTTTGGATATTTGGATATTGATGTGTAAATAATTGGAGTTTTTAATCACATTTTTTTGTGAATGTAATGAATGTGCTATAATAATTGATAATATAAAAAAAATTATTTTATCAAATTCATCACTTATATAATTGAAATCTACAATTGTTAACACACAATTTCTTGGGAATGAATTTTCTCATGGTGAGAATATCACATAATCTTATCATGTGTTAATTTTCATTATTGATTAAGTATATGGGATCAAATAAGAGACCCACAAAATATCTAATTGATGATAAAAATCAATTTTTTGATAAAATACCCATTTTGATCCTTGATAAAAATTTTGGGAGTTAAATTAGTCTCTCAGATTTAGAAATTCACGAGTAGTCCCTCACTATTTAAAAAGAATAACATATTAGTTCCTTTGTATAAATTAGTACAACTAAAAAATTCTTAAAATTTTTATATAAAAAAATTAATATGTCCTCCTTTTTAAATGGTGCAAAACTACTCATAAATTTTCAAATATTAAGAGACTAATTTATCCCATAAAATTTTCGTAAGGTCGACCCAAATAGGAATTTTGTCCAATTCTAATAAAATAAGAACAAGGTGGCAAAGTTTGCAAGTTGCAATTTTTATTGGAATTCCAAATGTAGGACCGATGCCAAAGTAGCTCAACCTCAATTTGTTTTGTAGTTTTCCTCCTCACGTAATTGACTTCCTGTGATGAAGAATATAAACTTTCTAGCACAGAAACAACTGAGCCGTTCTTTTTTCCTTTAAAAATAAATAAGTCTGCTCTCCTTTTGACTATAATAACGTGACAACATATTATAATTCAACTAGATAAGATAGTGTCCAAAATTGAGCTCTTCCAAAAAAATTGCTGTTGTCCTGCCCAGACGAAATATAAGTACTGTTTGATTTCTATTTTTATTTTTTATGTTTTATACTTTTAGGATTTTGTAAAGAAAATAATGAAATAAAAAAATAAAAAATAAAATGTTATTATTTTTTACTTTTTTCTTCATAAAATTTTAAAAATGAGTAATACAAAAAATAAAAATAGAAAATGAAAACAAAATCACCCCAAATAATTATTTCCACGTTTATCACGTAACCGAGATACGACTGACCAGGCAAAGACCAATTATAAGAGCAACCCCAGAATTAAGGGTCAAGCAAAACTCAGGTGTGCCTACTATTATTTTAATAACATTGTAAGCACATTTACGATTATAGTTATCCTTATAAATATTAATAATTTAATCATATCTCGTGTTTTATACTCATTGTTATATGAATATATTTTATTTTTAGTCTATACTCTAGACAGATAGAGTGTATTTAACTAAAATCATTGTAATAGTTAAATGAAATATAGTAATAGAGTAACTATATCATTTTAGCACTTAATTTCAGATAAAATATTTTGATTGTATAGTGTAACACCCTTTATCATATAAGTCATACTCGAGTCATGGAGTTATATAAAGAGGTTGTCACTGTGCTAAGAAATCTTTAGAATATGGAAAATATAATATATGGCCCTTTAACTGCTCACTTTATTACTAACTAATAGTCTCTGATACATAGAAAATAAATAATTACACTTTAAAAGAAATTGAGACTGATATAATACACAGCGTCTACTTCCGACTAGTCGTTAGCTAACTTCGATAGTCTTTTGGTCTAGCTTACGCCCGATTCTTGCTCAATGAATGGCTTTGTATTCCGCCTCGCACTTGGTTTTCAACTTGGGTGCTGGAATATTTACGGAAAAGAAAAACATACAAGCAGGCAGTGAGAACCTAAGGTTCTCAGTAGGTAAACTCGAACTATTACTCATACAGTGCCATCATAAACATTCCAGCCGCTTCGGTTTCTTATGAAAATGTGAGTATATATACGCAAGTAGTGGTTCAATATTAAGTTAAAAACTTTTTTCTCGAAGTGGGTTATATTTTAACAATCACTTGTCATATTATATGACAGACATAGAATTTGTGAATAGTATAATATGTTTCAACAAGAATCATAATAACATTATGCCTTAATGAGATAATTGAAGATGCACATAAAGGTGTTTATACTTGACTATATGCAAGTATACTTAACTTAGTTTATCACTTTCTTTAATTTGCAACTTGATCTTACTCTTCTGTACTTGGTCCCCCGGAGGTGAATAGCCTCTCTCACCCCTGGGTAATAGCCTGCTTTTTAGGTCCGAACTCGTCCCTATACATGAGTGACGGGTTTGTTTTCCCCGACCCTCACACCGGTCTATTCCCCTTAAATCTGGTCCAGGGCTGGACCAAGTCTTAGACAGTACTGCTCTGGCCCACACTAGCTGGATCTATGCCATGCCTCACATGGTAGCTTAGTACGTCTTTCTTGCAAGTTCTTATAAATCTTATTCTTCTTTGAACATGATTATACATGCATATGCTACATGCTTTCATTCATGTGCTTCATATCACTCTTGCTTATATGAATCTTATGAGCATGACATATAAATGTTCATATCAATCATATAATTCATGTATTTATGCCAGAATTTTGGCAGCATAACGGATTGAGTCCGCTTCCCATGAATAGTTCCAGACTACTAGGGAATTTTTAATCAATAGCAAACTTAATACAAAACTTCATATCTATATCGAGAATTTAACAATATCAATAAGTTCAAGATTTGGAATCTTAAGTATCAATCTATCTTGTAAGCTTTTAATTTCTATCAAGGTTCCTGAGTTCGAGTTCATAACCGAATTCCGAGTTCCGATGTAATATCAGCTTCAACCTCCAAAGTTATAAGTCTAGGTCTTGATTCCCGACTTCCGGAATTACGCTTATAATATCCATGTCTTGATTCTCGACTTCCGGGATTACGCTTATAATGTTCATGTCTTAGTTCTCGAGTTCCGGGATCATGCACGTAGGTCAATATCTCGATTCCGATTTCCAACTTTAATATGGTCTTCCAAGACTTATGAATGTTTTCCTACTTCCCGCCTTCTGACATTAACCATACCCCGTCCTCCCTAATTTTCGAGTTACGACATTAACTATGTCCGACTAGTTTTCTATATGCTCAGTCCCCAGTTCAACATCAAATATACCCGATCTAGCTCTCTCTACTAAGTTCTGAGTTCAGCCTTAAACATACCCGATATGAATTTCTATTCACTAAGTCCGAGTTCAATATCAAACATACCCAATCTAGCTCTTTCTACTAAGTTCCGAGTTTAATCATTAAGTATAGCCTTCCGAGTTCATCCTTAAGTATACCCTTCCGAGTTCAATCTTAAATATTCCTAACCCAGCCTTCTATTTTACTGAGTCCCGACTTCAACCTCGAGTATTCCCGACCTAGCCTTCTGTTTTACTGAGTCCCGACTTCAACCTCGAGTATTCCCGACGTAGACCTTCATTTACTAGGTTTAGAGTTCAACTTTAAGTGTACCGACCTAGCTCTTTGTTTGCTAAATCCTGATTTCCGACATTAACTCAAATAATTTGTGTCTTATCCCAGATTTATCCTACTTCTAGCCAGAATTACACTCTTATAAGGGAAAATTCACTAAAAATAGAAATATGGGTGAAATCATGCGAAATTTATATCCATGTAAAGCTAACAGAACAAGCTTTCAAATGAAGTAAGTTTCATATCATTTGAATGAGTATAATTCGAGATATAAGCTCTGAAACTTGACCCTACTGGACTACCCTGTTCTAATCCGGATTGGACATGGGGCAACTTTCTCGACTCACTGGGAATAAACGGGGCCTTATCAAATTCGAAAATTTTATGGAATATTCTTCTAGGTGTAAACTTTCTAACAAAGATAGTTTCACTTAATTTGGAGTTGTGTAGGGTGAGTTACACCCTTCTCAACTCATACTGTTCGGATGTAAGTCCTAATTTCTAAGTTAAACTTCAAAAATTAATAACTTCCTCATTACTAATCCAATAGCCTTATATTGTATATGTATGGAAAGCCCTGAATGTCTAGTTTCATATAAAAATAGATTCTTGAAGTTTAAATGGCTATAAGCGGAGCTGTACACTCCGCCGTACAGACTACCAAGGAAAAACTCTACTAGCTTCTTGAGTTTTCTCCTTTCTTCAAGTTATTTCATACCAATTCTATTTTCAATCATAACACACATACAAAATTAGCTATAAAACATCATCATCACTCCACATATTACCAATAGCACAAAGTATATAAGACCCACACACAACTCCAAACTAAGGAAAATAAGAAGAGGAGTAGGATTCCTACCTTGGTGGTGTGAAATCTTGATGGAGCTTAATCTTGGAGTACAGTTGATGGTTGTAGCTTGAACTTGGGGATGAGAGGAAGTAAAAGAAGATGAAGGAAAGTGAGAAAATGAAGCTAGTTGTGGGGAGACTGAAAATTTAAAGGGAGAAGGAAGAGAAAAATGAAAACTTATAAAAGATGTTAGCTTTTGATTGGTGGACTTCAATCCTCATTCAATCTTGGCTTGGCTTCCCTCTTATATAGCTGATGGAGGCGCCACTTGTAGGGATGTCTTAGCTAAATTTTGGCCCTTCATCATAGGGTTCTCATAGTATAATTTCTACTGGTCCGGCTCCGACAGTTTAAAAATACTGAGTCGTTGCCAATTTTCTTTAAGTCGGCAAAATTTTACTAAATGACTCAGAGAGGATTTCTATATCTCTATTCTAATTACTCCTAAGCCTAATCTCCCTAATTAACATATAATTAACTCCTAATTAACCTACTTAATCAATAAGATCAAATAAATTGATTGTTAATATGAAATAATCATTTTTTACAAATTCAAAACTTTTCTATTTTCTATTTTCCATAGCTAATGGTATTTTCGTAATTTTGAGCAAGTCCAAGGACACCCACGTCATTTCACACCAGACTGCCTCCATGGCCCAATCGGCAGAGATCTAAACTTCCACGGTTTCACCGCATGATTCTGCTCTGTTTAAAATCCTATTCTGCTAATTCTACAAATGTAGGGACACAAAGGTCATTTCGTGAAAAATTCTAGGATTATTGTGGGAATAAGTCTTTGGAGTCAAAATATAATTTTTAAAAATGCTAGACATCACTAAAATTAACAAAAATTTACAGGGGCACCGTTGTTCTATTCATGAAAGTAGGAATGTTACATCTAGCATTATTTTTGAGAATAAAACTTTTTCTAATACTATTTTTTTTCATTTATAAAATTTAAATCTAAAATTTTATTCAAAGAAAATTAATGTTAAACCATTTAAACCGATTAATGCATTTGTTATAAATACATGTTATTAAATTTAGAGTTAACATACAATTTGGTTTATGAAAGAATTAGGATTTACCCAATTACTCAGTCAAAGAAAATTTAGTATCATTTTCATCTCTAAAATTAATCATGTTGTAATAAGTTAATTCTCTGGTTAACTTCTATCCATTAACTCTTAAAGTGTGTTTGAAATGTAAAAAAATAGAAATTATTTGATTTGAAAATCAAATCTTGTATTTAGTATTTTAAAAATAAGAAATAAAGTGATTTTTAATTTTCATGGGATTTAATTTTTTTATATTTGAAATTATATCAAAATTGAAAGGATTTTATGGGAATTGGTTTGATTTTAAAATTTATGAATAAATAAAATTAAATCAATTCTATTTTTAGTTATTCAAAACACAATCTAATATATTAGAAATATAAGAATTGATTTCTAAATCAATTCAAATCTTATTTTTATATAATCATTCTAAATATAAAATTTAATTTATAAATCAAATTAATTTCAAAATTTAGTCATTCCAAATACTACCTTAATGAAAATGATAACAAGTCCGTTAAGTGTCATGTTGTAACATACTTGAACTTAATTAAAATATTGCATTTCAATAATACATATAAGAACACATTGATTTTTCCTTTCTTATAGAAATCATTAGAGAAAGGGTTGAAAAAATAGATGAAGAAAGGGATAATCAATGTATTCATGTATGCATTATTAAAACACAATGTTTCAATTAGTTTCATGTCAATTACAATATGACACTTAATAACCATGTGATTATCTTTATTAAGAGTTAATGGAGTAACTAACTAATTACGTGTCCAATTTTATGGATAAAAGTGCTACCAAATTTTCTTTAAAAAACTAGTACATTAAATCTCAATTCTTTCGACATCAAAATATATATTAACTCTTAAATTTATATACATCTTGCTTTATACACATCATGTCCTATTTTATAAACAACCTGGCAATATTTTGGATCATTATAAGAATATTAAAAATCAATCTTCTTTATTGTAATATAAACACAAAATTAGGGTTAACACATTTGATAAGAAAAAATTCGTATTATATGAGGATACAAATTCCTTAACCTTAGTGGTACGATGCATGTCAAATTTACCTAAAGTTGTGCTCATTAAGAGAGAGACAGAAAGAAGAGAGAGGGGGGGGGGGGGGGGAATCTACACAAGACCCCATCTCCAAAGTTAGATCCATACAAACACTTTTAGCAGAAGCAATGGCATCACAATTCACATGCAACACCAATAGTCACTCTTCCAATCCAAATTCCTTCTTATAAATATAAATCGAACAACTAAAAGGAACCCAGATACAGGTCACCACCACCGTTCGAATTGAATGAGGTAGCTGAACAAAAAGCGAAAAGCCACAACAACACAGGGTCCGAAACCAGAAGGGGCACACACACGGACACACACACAAAACAACATTAACTGAAGGAACCAATAAAACAAACGCCAAATACCAAAACGCAACGACGTGCACAGACATAACTCTCACACATATCTACCCACCTAACTCTTTCGGTCAATAACTAGGTGCAACACAACTAAATGAGTTGCTCATTTAAGACTTTCAACAAACACCTCACTCTCCTCCGCTTTCATAAGTGCGCAACCTCTTATGGTTTCGTAGCTTCATATTCTCTCTCTCATCCACCACTTCGTCGTACGTGTCCCAGCTTCTGTTCCTCTCAGTTTCACCATCATTCGTGTGAGTCTCTCATTTGCATGCCCTTTTTCTCCCTTTGGTTGCTGACAATGAATATTTTCTTTTAAAATTTTTTTTTGTTTCTGGGGTTCTTTCTTATTGGATTTTTATTTCATTTGGGTTAAAGGGTGCACGAAAAATTCAATTTTGATGTTGAATTTGATAGAATATGTTATTGGGGTGTTTCCCTACCCAATGAAGAAGTAATGGTTATGGGTTGCTTTATCCTACTTGGTGATGAAAGATGAACTCTTTAGGTTGAATTTGATGGAAAATATTCTGGGGGTAAAGTGATTTTACCTGAAACTGTTCTATTGTGGGGCTTTGTTCCCTTGTAGTTATTTGCTAACAACCATGCATGATCAATAGGGAGATGTTTTTTTTTTTTTTTTGGTTATCTAGTTTGTGATTTTTGATCAAGTTGTAATTTTGCTGTCATGCAAACATAAGTTGAGTTATTTGGACCAATAATGTGCATGTGGAATGTTGATGATTAAACTCTCTGATTACTGCTTTCTGAACCTTTGGTTTATATTTTAAAAAATTTTGTAGCCATGGAAGAATAGAAGTGTAAAAAGTCATTCAATTCCTTAAGGTGGATGTGGACTAATTGTACCTGCTGTTATTTCTTTCTAAATGCTGTATTAGAGTCACAGTTGTCTTTACTTATTAAAGCACACAGTTTGTAAGATATGGACTCTAATAAGATGATATTTACATCGAGTTTTAGGATGATCTGATGATGATACTGATGTTGTTGTACTGGAAAGTTTAGAAGGGCCATCTTGGTTCCAAGCACATATCAGTTTATTGAATTTGAAGGATCACTTTAAAAGATACCAAATAGATATTGTGATTGTTCAGTTTAAATAATGCAGACATTGTTGAATATCTAATAAATCCATTTATATGGTTAACTGATCGGTTTCTTCCTTTTAGACAGCTTCTCCTGCTGCTTCAGTTATGGAGGTGTTCAAAGCAGTTGCCAAGAATGAACTTGCAGCTCATGGAAGTGTTGCTATCAGAGCTGATCAGAAGAGTTACGGTTACACACAACTAATCTCATCTGCATGGAAGATATCTAATCTCTTGTGTGGCAGTGATATAAAAACAGTGAGTTACACCTTGAATTCCTATTGTTATTGCTAGACAAAATGGTGCATACTATTAGTTAGCATTTGACCAAAGTGATGAATGGGAGAGCCTAAAGTCTTAGCTATATAAGAGTTATGCTATTCTTTTTATAAAAATAAAATTATTCATTAAAGAAAAAAAGGAGAGTATGACATGGGTGGAGGGCAAGGTATTCTTGAGCATAAAAACCAAAACACTAAAGAAGAAGAAGATAAATAAAAATGAAGCGAGGAGATGGCATCTTCCTTGAAACAAGCATGGGCAGAAGGCAACAGAAAAAAGAAGCTAAAAATATAATGCTTTCCCTTTTGCAGAAGGGCAAAGAGACACCCTACAACGTGTATGCATTCCACTTAAACTAAATGCAATAAAAATTCGTGTTTGCACACTACAAAAGTATGGCCTCCTTTTTTTTTTTACCAAAACCTCAATAATAAACCATAAAAAAACTAGTCCAAAGTAGAAGGACACATCTGATTCTCATTAAAAAAACACAAAAGGATCATTTTAATTAGTTATGCTATTCTGATCACCTGCTAAGAATTAGAGAGTAATAAAATACTAGGTCCATTGCTTGAAGTTCATGCTTATATGGAAGTGCTGTATTGCATCCACAGCAGGTGGAAAATAACCGTTTAGTAAATCCTTGATGGTACCAAATTCCAGGGAAATCTTGGTGGAGCACGAATAGGAATTGTAGCCAAACCGTCTGCTGAATTTGTTGCTGGAATACTTGGGACTTGGTTTAGTGGAGGTGTTGCTGTTCCACTTGCACTCAGCTATCCAGAACCAGAGCTCTTGCATGTGATTAATAATTCGGTATGCTCTGGAAACCCTCCCTTTTTTATATGCACGCCTTTTCATTTGTTTGTTTAACATTTAAAGGGTTTGTGAACTTTATCAAGTCAGTACTCCTTAATTAATTATCCCTTTACATTGTGTTGATATCTTTTATCTATATTTTCAAATAGCTGATTTATCCATAGATGTTTGCCTTTATGAAAGTACATGACTGAAATATGCTATTTAAGTAAACAAATTTGATAGATTGAATCTTATTGGATGTTCAGGTATGAGTCAACTATTTTATGGGGCTTCTGCTGTTCATCCGACCCTAACAAAAATAACCTAAATTGCTTCTGGATTAGTTTTTGCATGCTTCTGTTGTCATTATTATGTCCAGTTGGTCACTCCTGCAAGTATGTCCATTCTCAGCTGACAAAATGCTTATTATGTGGGTTGGAATATGCCAAAATGATTACTACAATATAGATTGAGTATCATGTGCCTAAGGAAGAAAGATGTGGTTATATGTTTTGAACAAATGAGTTGAACCATTTATTTATTGTGCATTGCCTTCATACTAAACTTCTGCTTTGTGGATTAATTCTTAATGGAAATTCATGATAATTTGGCTGTAGGATGTGTCTACAATACTGAGTACTGAAGATCATAGTGAATTAATGCAAAGCATTGCCAATAAAACCTCTTCTCAGTTTTTTCATATCCCACCTGTTCCCACTAAGTCCTCAGAGAAAAGCAGAGATGAAGATTCACAAAATGGGGAAATTGATGCAGACAGAATTTTCCTTGGCGACATTGGAAGGCCAAGTAAGAAAATCACAATTTCAACTTTTAAAAAGGGATAAAGTAGAATCTTTTGGTAGCAATTTGCAGATGCTTGTTTCTCATAATTTGTTTTTCCTTATCCATTGGCCTAGGTGAAGATCCAGCACTGGTTTTGTACACTAGTGGTACCACAGGTAAACCTAAGGGAGTGGTTCATACACACAGAAGCATTGCTGCCCAGGTATGCTTGATGATTTGTCTCTGCTCTCTAGTATCATGGATTAATGATACATTGAATAGACAGTTATATCTACTGAGATAAAAATCCTCTTCCTGAAAACTAGTTCTATAGTTTTGAAAGTTATTCTGGTGTGATTATCAAATAACCCAAATACTGCTGTTTATAATTTATTTTTATTGTAGTGCAACTCAAGCCTTGTTGACTTAAGTATGTCAATCCATTTCTATTTTGTTATTCTTTTTCTATAATTTTTTTCCTCCCTCAACTTTGTCTTGATTTTAGGTTCAAACCTTGACAAAAGCATGGGAGTACACATCTGCTGATCAGTTTCTGCACTGTCTACCGTTACATCATATCCTTGAAAGTTTTTGTGCATACATTATTCAACATTTTTATTATTAGAAAAACATGATCATCATTAGAGTATTTGCTGAAGATGTGATTTTGGATATCTGTATGATGTTAGTCCTTAACATATGTGATATACATGTTCATGGGCTTTTCAATGGTTTATTGGCCCCTCTCTATGCAGGATCCACGGTAATACTCTTTTCACTTCTACTTCCAGAGCCAAAAACAAAACTAGAAAAATAAAATGCTAATTTATGATCAAATGGCCTCTAAATTAGTTGTATCCCTTTTACATAGATAATATTATGTTGCTAAGAATCTATTTGTCTTGTTGAAGGTTGAGTTTATGCCAAAATTTAGTGTGAGGGGAATTTGGCAGAGATGGCGTGAGTCATATCCAACTGAAGGATCTAAGGCTGATGATGCTATAACTGTGTTCACTGGAGTAAGTATAATTCTGATCTGCACTACAAAGATCTACGACATAATCTAAGTTCAGCTGAAGGTAGAACCGTAGAACTATTGTTGATGCTATAATCATAAAATACACAATTTATAGGCCATATGATGGTGCTCTCTTTTATTCTTAAAAGATTCTTAAGTTGAACAATTTTGTGCATTTAAATTCCATATACATACTAGTTCATATGCATATTCTTGGGTGACTTCATTATGATTAAATCCTTTCATGGATGAAGGTTCCAACTATGTACACCAGGTTGATACAAGGCTATCATGCAATGAATACTGAGCTAAAAGCCACTTCAGCATCTGCTGCAAGGAACTTGCGTCTTATGGTGAGCAAAAAGGGCAATTTGACATGCATCAAACTCTTTTATCTCTTAAAAGAACATAAATGAAAAATTGTTTGACTCTTAAAAAATAAAGGATTATTCTTTTCTTTTTTTTTTCAATTTTGATGAAGTTTGACTTCTCAGTGTGTAACTTAGCAGTGTGCCAATTTACCATACATTGACACTTTGCAATTTATGTTATGTGTTGTCCTGCATTGTGCTGATTGCTGACTAATAACTTAATATCCAAATCTGAATCATGTTATCTTTCAGATGTGTGGGTCCTCTGCGCTCCCTCAACCTGTTATGCAAGAATGGGAAGCCATCACTGGGCATCGCTTATTGGAGCGGTATGGCATGACTGAAGTAAGTACGCTGCACACAGTAATTTAAGTCCTTCAACATTCAACTTTGCGGAGAATCACATACACTGTATCTTGCTATTGCTTTCATTAATTTTATAGTGATTATTTTAGATGCATCTTATGTTATTATATTAATGTTTCTAGTTTGTCATGGCATTGTCAAATCCATTGAAAGGAGAGCGTAAACCAGGCACTGTTGGCAAACCATTTCCTGGTATACAGGTCAGTTGAGCTTGCAACTTTATATTTGCTGTTTGACTTGACCATAGAATATGGACTTTGTGATTGTGATCTCTCATTCTACTGTTGCAAAAATCTGTTTGACAATATAGCTTCAACAACAGTGTTATAGTGATTTTAGTATCTAATGGTTTGAGCACGTATTTAAGGAAACCAAATTTATTGTTCTAAGTTCTAATAATACTCAATAAAATGATGTGTGTCTGAAGCTTGGGTGAATTCTACTGTGTTCCTTGCTATGTCATGGAGCACGGATGCATTGTGTAAATGACTTCCCATTAGAAGTAACTCTGCTTTCTATAACAGTTTTAGCATATTTATAAATTAGCCCGAAAGCTATTGTGTTTATCACTTTATTCCCTTATTTGACCATTGTCTTATCCTGATTATTATTTTGAACCATTGATATATTTTTAAAGCAAAATCAATGGCTCAATTTCAAGATGCATCTATGCACTGTAACTTGCAGGGAGCAAAATAAACGCTGCCCTGCAACTTGAAGAATGCATATGAAAGAAGTTGACTTTAGCATACTATGCCATGGATGTTTCACTATGAACCTGGATGATGTAGTTGCTTCAAGTGTTGTTGATGCTCAATGCAGAAGATATTATCACATGGGATTTTAATGTTGACTTTTATGTATTCATGACAGGTCAAAATTATTTTAGATGAGGAGAGTGGGAGTGAAAAAACTGGAGTGGGTGAGCTTTGCGTTAAAAGCCCTTCATCATTTAAAGAATATTGGAAACTTCCTGAGGTACTCTCTGAAATCTGAATGTTAAGTTCTTCAGTTTAATAATTCTTAAATTATTGTTTAGTAAGAATTATTACCTGTTCTTTGATTCTTATACTTCAAACAGTTCCTTATTGATGCTGTAATGCATTACATGATTATGTGCATCCTGGTGTAATATCCTATTTCCCTCTATGCCCCACCACTATCCTAAGACCCACATATTATTTGAGCAATAGAAGTTTTAACATGCTAAAGATGGAGCACAGTAAAAAAGAATATAGCATTAATTTGAGTTACAGATTCAAGGATAGAGCATGGTCAAGGAAATGTAATACCTCCCTCTGAGAGATTTTATTATTCACATGCAGGTAACGAAGGAATCATTTACTGAAGATGGATTCTTTAAAACTGGAGATGCAGTTACTACAGATGCAGATGGATATTACATCATTCTAGGACGTAAGGAAATCTATATTTCTCTATGCATGCTGAGATATGCTTGCTTGTAAGAGTGCATTGAGTGCAGCCTGCGGCATGTTTCTCACACTTTAATTACGTATATCTAGTAGCCCACTTTTAAATTTCTAGGATGTTATCATTGAGCTGGGGCTTTCCATTGTTCCAAAATGAATCTTCCAACAAAAATAAGAGGAAAAGAACATGCTAGTTTTCCAACATTCTGTAAGAAACTACTGTCCTAAATTGCAGATAGCTAGGACATTTGGTTTTGCCTAAATTGTTTGATGATCTTGTCTGATAACATTTTCATATATGTATGAGAACTGACTGGTCAACTGTTCTATCTCGATTGGCTAAGTGAAAACATAAAGATCCCTACATCTGAACTTACCATCAGAAGAGTAGAAGTTAGATACTTCATATATGTATGAGAACTGACTGGTCAACTGTTTTATCTCGATTGGCTAAGTGAAAACATAAAGATCCCTACATCTGAACTTACCATCAGAAGAGTAGAAATTAGATACTTCAAAGAAGAGTTATGTATGCCACAAGATCTACTATAACGTTGTGCATGCCAACTTTTTGTAAAATATTATCACCGTCTGTAATTACCACTTTCATTTCTTTGGCTCCTCTGAGCTTCTAGTTTGTGGGATTTCTGTCTTGCATAATCGTGTAACTCTACTTGTTATCAGGTACTAATGCTGATATAATCAAGGCTGGCGGCTATAAACTGTCTGCATTAGAAATTGAATCAGTTATAGTAGAGGCAAGTAGCTACCATTTTCTCATCTTATGGTCCTTGGTTGTTAACAACCCTATATAGTTGCATAATTTGTTCCATAAAAGCGGCCGAATATAGTAAACAATATGATATTCACAGTCTGAACCTTTTTGCAGCACCAAGCTGTCTCAGAATGCTGTGTTCTTGGCTTACCAGACAAAGATTATGGGGAAGTTGTTGGTGCAATTATTGTACCAGAGGCTGATGTTAAACGAAAGCAAGATGAAGAGTCAAAGCCTGCTCTAAGCCTAGAAGAGTTATCCACCTGGGCCAAAGAAAAACTTGCACCTTACAAGGTATGGCAACATGATTGATGTTTGTGATACTGGATTAGGTTCATCATGCTTTCTGTTCCTTTTCAATAATTTTCATGAATATAATTTAGCTGATTTTTTTCTGTTGTTTTAAAAATTTTATCAATTGTTTATCCTACATGTCTCAATTCATGCATATGAGGGTTTGTATCCAAGTTTGCAGTGGCAAAAGACCTGTTATAGTATGAGATTGCTTGATTAAATTGACTGAGTTCTAATGCTTGGTGTGGGGAATACGTGCTGAGTGCTCACCCATGGAAAATATCATCAATGTGACATTTTGGATACCAAGCTAGTCATCTAAAGATTTTGGACATTGTTGAGAACCATTTCTCCCAAAAGCTTAAGCTATTAAGGAGAGATACACATGAATGACTTTATATCTTAATGCACCCTCTCAAGTAAGAGTCTCTTGGGCTTGGCAATGCACAGGCCCACCTATATTATGTTGATATTAACTTACTTTATTTTGAAGAATTGGGGACAGTAAGGATTGAACTCTCAACCATTTAGTCATACAGGTTATAATACCATATCATGAACAATCTCTCTTAAATGAACATCAATTTATCCCCTTAAGGGTGTGTTATGGGAGTTAAAATAAGGGAGAAATTTTTCCGGATCCCATTTATGTGTAAGAATGTGTAATTTTACATATAAATGGGACCTATGGAAATTTCACCCCCTACTTTTACTCCTATACCAAACACAATAAACATCAATTTAATCCTTTATAGCGTTCCCTATATCTTTATCTTTTGAGGGCCAATTTGACCAATTACTTTAAATCCTTGATGCATAAATCCATCTTCATGATAGCTTTACAAGTAATTTTCTTTTGATAATTTGCTTTTGTATCTTGTCAGATACCAACTAAACTATTCCTGTGGGACTCACTCCCTCGCAATGCAATGGGGAAGGTAATTTACTTTTGTTTGTAATGGACATCATTGCCTTTGTCACCGTGAGTCATTCTTTAGGAAGGAAAGTTAATTCTTCTTCATGTGAAATTTCAGGTAAATAAAAAAGAGCTGAAGAAACTGCTGGCTTCAGAACAGTAAATTCCATGCCATTATTTATTGGGCAAAGTCAATTTTCTGAAACCAGTTTTAGGATGGTGGCAACCTCAAATAAAACTGAACGAGCTGTTTACATGAAAAGAGGAGCTTGTACTTTGGCATTCTGACTTATGGTAAGCTTTAGCTTATCGTTAGGAGAAAAAAGGTAACATAGATTATTTAAGTTTAGCATCTTAGATTCATAAGGGTGATTGAATGTATTTATATTATTTATTATGTATATTAGAAAAGCAATGTGAGCCATTCATATTTTAGGGGGTGCCTAATATAAGCAGTTCATTCATTATGTGTTGCATGGTGGGATTATTCTAAGAATGCACTAATATCCAAGTAATGTTCAAATACATGTCAGTTATTAAATGAAATATTTAAAAAATAAGAGTAAATATCATTTTTAGTCCTAATATTTTAAAGTTGATATTAATTTAATCCTCAAATATTTTTTGACATCAATTTAGTTTTAATATTTTAAATTTTGACATCAATTTAGTCCCATATTAATAATTTGATGAAAAATTTGACTAAATTAATGTCAAAATTCAAAGTGTCGAGACTAAATTAATATTGAATTTTTTTTAAGACCAAATTGATACCAATTTCAAAATATTAGAATTAAATTGATGTCAATTTTTTTCCAGAATTAAGTTGATATTAACTTTAAAATATTAGGATTAAAAATGTCATTTACTCAAAAAAAAAAATAATGCTTAAGTGTATAATCAAGAATTTCTTTATATTGTTCACAAGTTCATGCAACCCTTGGGACTATGATACCAGTCAATAGATTAATTTACGAGCGATCCGACATTCACTAAAGTCGAGTATGATCTTATTTGCGTAATACTACCTTTGTTTAGAAATAATTGTTCATTTTTAAAATTTTATTTTTTTACAAGTATTTATAAAATTTAGATGATATTATTTTTTTAAATTATACTTATATTAAATGGAGGAGAGAGAGTAAATAAAAAGATATAATTAAAAAAGAGAAAAAATTAAATAATAATAATTTTATAAAATGCTCTTAAATTTTTTTAATGGAGATTTTTTTAATCACTGCCTTAATTTATGTGTATATTTAAAATTCGACAATAAATTTCAAAAAGAGGGGAGCATTTTCAAGGTCATCATCACGCATGATACTTCTTGAAGTTGAAATGATTAATTACCCTTTGGGCATTTTGCAAAATCGTTAAGAAGAAAAGGAGATACAAACAACTCTGTAATTCAAAGCAAGCAGGAATATTGGCAAATATTGGTACACAATGACATGTTCGAGAGCACTTACGAGTAATTTTAGTTGATTTATCATAAATATATACTGTTTACAATTTGCAATTAATATGGTAGTATAAATATACTGCTCTAAATATGTAGTTTTGCGGCCCTGCTATCCTGAAAAATTACTGCTTTAGTAACTGCATGAAGTACTCACCGAGGTTGATAGCATAGTAAGGTATGTCTGTACCAGCTTCATTGTGTTGCCAGTGTTGGGATGGAAATAAACTAACATTTTAATGAGCTTTTCTAAAGACAATATTTGCAAATTTAATCCCTTCGGTATTCAATGGAAAACACCAGTTGCGCATCCCTCTTTTTCATATCTCTTGGATTACTGAAATGACAAAATAAAGAGTGTAAATAAGCTGAAAAAAGGGAGTGCATATGCTAAATATAAAGAGTGAGGTCAACTGTTATCAGATAATTAGTGAGGGTGGGTGTAGTTGGTTAAGGTCTTGACTCATACCTTATAAGGGCATGGGTTCAAATTTTATTGACTGATGCGAGGATCTCGTTGGTGGTGTGATATGTAATCAATTCCAAAAATCCTCAAAGAGATTGAGGGTTCTTTCCAGGTCCTAGTGGGATACCAGCACTGACTCTCACCTAAACTTCTCTTTACCAAAATAATAATAATAATAATAATTACTCAAAAATAATGATATGTGGAATCACTTTCTTCGACCATTATGCAACTTTGAGATAGGATAATAGTGTGTTTATTTCAGATTTTGAAACTTAAATTTTGGGTGTGTTTGTTTGTGCTTTTTTCAGCAAAAAAATTATTTTTTATTAAAAAATTTAATTTTCATATATTTAGATAAATTTTTAAAAATAATTAAATTAAAAAAAATCAATTTTCAACTTTTTTAAAGAAGATAAAAAAAGTAGCTTTTGAAAAAGAATTAGTTTTCAATTTTTTTTGTTATATATAAAATTTAAGTTTCAAAATTATTTTTTTAAAATTTGAAATAAACACACCCTTTATATATAACAAAAAAAAAACTGAAAATTGATTTTTTTTATAAGTTAATCTTCTTAACTTCTTCAAAAAAGTTAAAAATTGATTTTTTTTAATAATTTGATTATTTTTAAAAATTTATCTAAATACATGAAAATTATTTTTTTTAATAAAAAAATAATTTTATACTAAAAAAGTACAAATAAACACACCCTAAGTCTCAAAGAAGTTATAATGGACTTATTATAAGCTGATAGAATTTTAAAAGCTACACATCATTTGATTTTATTTTAAAATAAGACCCAGAAAAAGCCCAAAATTTCCCGCCCAAAAACAAATCATTTTATGCTCTTTTTTGACTCCATGTTGTGATTTCTGCATGTTAATTTCCTCTTAGATTTCAAAAGTGATTTTCCCCCATTTTAAAGCAGCGCAGACATGTACATGTGTTGTATTTTTTTTAGCTAATTTGTTTTGTTTACGCAAACGTGATGTTACGAATAGATTTAAAAAAAAAAAAAAAAAAAAAAAAAAAAAAAAAAAACTTATATTTTTGCTTCCAAGAGAAAGGAAGGTTTTGCTTCTATAGAGAGACGAGCCACTTGGAGTAGCAAAGGGGTGCATGTAACGTGTTTGTTGAATGTCCTCACTAAAAAAGATAAATTCTATTTTTAACTTAGAGTAGCTGAAATTTAACTTTTGAAGGGTCTAGGTTATTTAAGATATACTTGTTTTAATTTTTTAAAAAAGTGATTTTGAAATTTAAATTTTATATATAATTCAAAAAATTAAAAATTGAAATTTTTTTTTGAAATTATTCTTTTCAGTTTTTATAAAAAAAATTGAAAAATAATTTTTTTAAAATTCTAATTATTTTTAAAAATTATCCAAATATACAAAAATTGATCACCGTGAAAGAATAAGACAAGAATTTTACCATAGGTAATTGCTAAACATGTATTTGGGTGTGAGCTAAGAGAAATTGCAAGCTTCAAGCTGCATGTTGTGACAAGTTATTTAATTACAGATTTTGTCATGACAATGTGAGCGATCATTCAATGGGTAGGTAAATTTCCAATGGGACTTCTATTATTTTATAGTAGTACACACTTCTAGTCACTTGCTTGATCATTATCGAAAAACAACATCAGAAATGCCATCATGTTTTGCTTTTCTTTTTTTGAAATCATTTATGTGATTAGCTCGATTAGCAGCGGCTTCATGTTGATTTTTCAATTAAAATCATTTATATGATTAGCGGAAGCCAAACGATTGTCTTGATTAGTGCGGCCTATGCCATCATGTTTTTTTATTTTTTTGAAATCATTTGGCTGTCGCAAATGATTGTCTTGATTAGTGGCGGCCTAGGTTACCGCAAATAATTGTCTCATTAGTCTCATGTTGATATTTTATTTAAAATCATTTATGTAATTAGCGATGGCCAAATGCCATCATTTTTTTTTAAATCATCTATGTGATTAGTGACGGCCAAGGGTACCATACACGGTTATCTTGATTAGCGGAGGCCTCATTTTTTTTTTCAAACAAAATCGGCTTTATAATTAGGCTGCCAGAAAATTGTAAATGGAGTAGCGGCTGCCTAAATAGGTTCATGACATTTTTAAATCGATTTTGGTACTAGCAGCTAGGCCATTGCAACTATTTATTCTAGTTAGCAGCAGCATTTGTCGCCATAAATTATTTTTAAGAAAATAATTTAAAAAAATTACCATTGGCAGTGGAATTTTCCACCATAAATGTTTTTTTTTATCGTGTCATTTTTTGGTCTCATAGAGTTCGTGCTCTGCTGCAAATCTGCCGAATTAACTGATGATTGCGTCCACTACAAGTTTTCCACCACTTATTAATGTTTTTCTCGTAGTGCTTATACAGTTACCAACATATTGAACTAAAATTACCAATATTTGTGAGAAAGTTACTAGCTGAGTGTAGGACAATTGGATGTGACACAGCCAATATAGCATTAACTCCATCTTGCATTTAGGTTCACTTGATCAATTTTTAGTGCCAAGAAGCTCTCTTAACTTATTCCCTATAACAAATTTTGTTAAGAATCTTAATACTTTTCAAATTTTTAAAAACTAAGAAGTTTCCAATTTCCTTACCTAGTTAACAACATTTGTGAGAAAGTTACCAATTGATTGTATGCAATTGGATATGACATAGCTAGTGCAACACTAATTCTATCTTGTATTTAGGTTCACTTGAGCAAAGTTTAGTGCGAAAGAGTTCTTTTAACATGTTCCCTAACATAAATTTAGTTAAGAATCCTAATACTTTCTAAATTTTCAAAAACTATGAAGTTGCCAACATCCTCACGCTATTACCAACATTTTGAACTAAAATTACTAATATTTGAGAAAAAGTTACCAATTGAGTAAGAGACAAATTTAGTTAAGAATCCTAATGCTTTTCAAATTTTGAAAAACTGAGAGGTTATCAACATCCTTATCCAGTTACCAATATTTTGAGCTAAAGTTACCAACATTTATGACAAAGTTACCAACTAAGTGTAAGACAATTGGATGTGACATAACTATTGTAGCACTAACTCTATCTTATATTTAGGTTCACTTGATCAATTTAGTGGCAAGGAATTCTCTAAACTTGTTCCATAATACAAATTTAGTTAAGAATTTTAATACTTTTAAAATTTTCAAAAACTAAGAAATTACTAATATCTTTACTAGTTACTAATATTTTGAAATAAACTACCAACAATTGTGAGAAAGTTACCAATTAAGTGCGGGACAAATAGATGTGACACATAGGTTCATTTGATCAATTTCTAGTGCCAAGAAATTCTCTTAATCTATTCCCTAACACAAATTTAGCTAAGAATCCTAATGTTGGCAACTTTTCAAAAACTGAGATGTTACCAATATCCTTGCCCAGTTACTAATTGATGAACAAAAAAATTTAGTTAAGAATCCCAATACTTTCCAAATTTTCAAGAATTGAGAAGTTATCTGCATTCTTACCCATTTACTAACATTTTGAACTAAAATTGCTAGCAATTGAGAGAGAGAGTTACCAATTAAGTGCAGGACAATTAGATGTAACATAGCCAGTGTAACACTAACTCAATCATGTATTTAGGTTCACTTGATTAATTTTTAATACCCAGGAGTTCTCTTAACTTATTCGCTAATACGAATTTTGTTAAGAACCTAATACTTTCCAAATTTTCAAAAATTGAGAAGTTACCAATATTTTGTCCCAGTTACCAAAATTTTGAATTAAAGTTACCAACATTTATGAAAAAGTTATCAACCGAATGTAAGACAATTGATGTCATATACCTAGTGTATCTCTAACTCCATCTTACCTTTAGGTTCACTTGATCAAATTTTAGTGTCAAGGATTTGCTAACACAAAATTAGTTAAGAATTCTATTACTATCCAATTTTGAAAATCTAACAAGTTGCCAACATTCTTACTTTATCACCAATATTTTAAACTAAAGTTACCAACTGAATGTAGAACAATTGTAGACAATATAGCACCAATACCATCTTGTATCCCTAATCAATTTTTAGTGCCAAAGAGTTCTCTTAACTTGTTTCTGACACAAATTTAGTTAACAATCCTAATACTTTCAAAATTTTCAAAAACTAAGAAGTCACCATTATCCTTACCTAGTTACTAACATTTAGAATTAAAGTTACACATATTTGTGAGAAACCAACTCAGTAAGGGACAAATTTAGTTAAAAATCCTAATACTTTCTAAATTTTAAAAAAATTGAGAAGTTAGCAACACCCTTACCTAGTCACCAACATTTAGAACTAAAGATACCAACATTTTGAGAAAGTTACCAATTGAGTGTAGGACAATTGGATATGATATAGCCACTGTAGTACTAACTCTATCTTGTATTTGGTTCACTGGATAAATTTTTAGTGCTAAGGAGTTCTTTAGACTAGTTTCCAAATGCAAATTTAATTAAGAATCCTAGTACTTTCCTAATTTTCAAAAACTAAGAAGTTACTAGCATCCTTACCTAATTACCAATATTTTGAACTAAAGCTACCGATATTAGTGAGAAAGTTACCAACTGAGTGAGGGACAGATTTAGTTAAGAATGTCAATACTTTCCAAATTTTGAAAAACTGAGAAGTTATAAACATCTTTAACTAATTATCAACATGTTGAGGTAAAGTTATCACCATTTGTGAGGAACTTACTGACTGACTATCGGACAATTGGTTGTGACATAGCTAGTGTAGCACTAATTCCATCTTGTATTTAAGTTCACTTGGACAATTTTTAGTGACAAGGAGTTCTCTTAACTTATTCCCTAACACAAATTTTGTTGAGAGTCCTAGTACTTTCCAACAAACACTGAGAAGTAACTAACATCCTTTTGCAGTTACTGACTGACTGTGAGACAACTGGATGTGACATAACCAGTGCAGCACTAACTACATCTAGTATTTAGGTTTGCTCTACCAGATTTTAGTGCCATGGAGTTCTCTTATCTTGTTCCCTAACCCAAATTTAGTTAAAAATTCTAATACTTTTGAAGATTTCCAAAACTAAGAAGTTACCAACATCCTTACCCTATTACCAACATTTTAAACTAAAATTATTAACATTTGTGAAAAGGTTACCAACTAAATGAGCGACAAATTTAGTTAAAAATCTTAATACTTTCCAAAATTTGAAAAACTAAGAAGTTACTGATATCCTTATGCAATTATCAATATTTTGAACCAAATTTACCGACATTTGTGAGAAAGTTACCAATTGAGTGTAGAACAATTGAATGTGACATTGCTAGTATAGCATTAATTCCATTTTGTATTTTGGTTCAATTGATAAATTTTTTGTATCAAAGAGTTCTCTTCACTTGTTCCGAAACACAAATTTTGTCAAAAATCCTAATACTTTTCAAATTTTCAAACACAAACAAGTTACCAACATCCTTGCTCAGTTACCAATATTTTAACCTAATGTTTCCAACTTCTATGAGAAAGTTATCAACTGATTGTAGGGCAATTGGATGTGACATAGCTAGTGTAGCACTAATTCTATCTTGTATTTAGATTAACTTAATCAATTTTTTGTGCCAAGAAATTCTCTAACCTTGTTCCCTAACACAAATTTAGTTAAGAATCCTAATACTGTCCAAATTTTCAAATACTGAGACGTTACTAATATCCTTACTTAGTTGCTAACATTTTGAACTAAAGTTCCTAACAATTGTGAGGAAGTTATCAACTAAGTATAGGACAATTGAATGTGAAATAGCTAATATAGTACTAAATCTATCTTGTACTTAGGTTCACTTTTTCAATTTTTAGTGCCAAGGAGTTCTCTTAACCTATTCCTTAACACAAAGCTATGTATCCTAATGTTAGCAAATTTTCGAAAATAGAGAAGTTACCAATATCCTTACTCGGTTACTAACATTTTGAAAGAAAGGTACCAATATTTGTGAGAAAGTTACCAACTACGCGAATGATAAATTTAGTTAAGAATCCTAATACTTTCCAAATTTTCAAGAACTGAGAAGTTACCAAAATTTTGAACTAAAATTGCCACCAATTGTGAAAAAGTTACCAACTAAGTATAAGACAACTAGATGTGATATAGCCAGCATAACACTAACTCTATCTTATATTTAGGTTCACTTAATCAATTTTTAGTGCCAAGGAGATCTATTATCGTGTTCCCTAACACAAATTAAGTTAGGAATCCTAATACTTTTCAAATTTTCAAAAACTAAGAAGTTACCAATATCCTTACCCGATTACCAATATTTTGAACTAAAGTTACCAATATTTGAGAGAAACTTATCAACCAAGTACAAGACAATTAGATGTGACATAGCTAGTGTAGCACTAACTCTATCTTGTATTTAGCTTCACTAGTTCAATTTTTAGTAATAAAGAGTTCTTTTAAAATATTCTCCAACACAAATTTAGTTAAGAATCCTAATATTTTCTAAATTTTCTAAACCTAAAAAGTTACTGATATTATTACCCGGTTGCCAAAATTTGTGAGAAAGCTACCAACTGAGTGTAGTGCAATTAGATATGACATAGCTAGAGTAGCATTAACTTTATCTTGTACTTAGCTTCTGTAGTTCAATTTTTAGTGACAATGAGTTTTCTTGAAATGTTTTCTAACACAAATTTAGTTAAGAATCTATTACTTTCCAAATTTACAAAAATAGAAAAGTTACCAACATCCTTACCTAGTATCAATATTTTAAACTAAAGTTACTAACGTTTGTGAGAAATTTACAAACTGAGTTTAGGACAATTGGATGTGACATAGTCAATATAGCACTAATACCATCTTGTATTTAGGTTTACTTAATCAATTTTTAGCGCCAAAGAGTTCTCTTCACTTGCTTCCTAACATAAATTTAGTTAAGAATCCTAATACTTTCCAAATTTTCAAAAACTAAGAAGTTACTAGTATTTTTACCTAGTTACCAACATTTTGAACAAATGTTATTGATATTTATGAGAAAGTTACCAATTGAGTGAGAGACAAATTTAGTTAAGGATGCTAATGCTTTCGAAATTTTGAAAAGTTAAGTTAGAAACATCATTTCCCAGTTACCAACATATTGAACTAAAGTTACTAACAATTGTGAGAAAGTTACTAGTTAAGTGTAGGATAATTGGATGTGCCAGAGCTAATGTAGCACTAATTCTATCTTATATTTAGGTTCACTTGATCAATTTTTAGTATCAAGAAGTTTTCTTAACTTGATCTTTAATACGATTTTTGTTAAGGATTCTAATAGTTTCCAAATTTTCAAACATTGAGAAGTTACTAACATTTTTTTACCTAGTTACCTATATTTTGAACTGAATTACTGATATTTGTGTGAAAGTTATTAATTGAAGTGAGGACAATTGGATGTGACATAGTTAGGACACTAACTCCATCTTGAATCTAGGTTTGCTTGATCAATTATTGTGCAAATGAGTTATCTAAACTTGTTCCCTAATAAAAATTTAGTTTAGAATCCTAATACTTACCAAAATTTCAAAAAATGAGAAGTTACTAGCATCCTTACTCTATTATCAACAATTATGAGAAAGTTACCTACTGAGTGAAGTACAAATTTCGTTAAGAATCCTAATACTTTCCAAATTTTCAACATCTAAGATGTTATAAACATCCTTACTTAATTACCAATATGTTGAACTAAAATTACCAACAATTATGAGAAAGTTACCAATTGAATGGATTACAATTAGACGTGACATAACCAATGTAATTCTAAAACTATCATGTATTTAGATTACCCAACACAAATTTAGTTACGAATCCTAATACTTTCTAAATTTTCAAAATTTGATAAGTTACCAACATCTTTACCCAGTTACCAATATTTTGAGCTAAAGATGCTAACAATTGTCAAAAAATTAGCGATTGAGTGCAAGACAATTATATGTGATATAGCCTATGCAACATTGACTTGTTCTTGGATTTAGGTTCACTTTATCAATTTTTAATGTCAAGGAATTCTCTTATTTTATTCCCTAACACAAACTTAGTTAAAAATCCGAATACTTTGCAAATTTTCAAAAACTGAGAAGTAACCAATATTTGTAAGAAAGTTGTCAATTGAGTGAAGGACAAATTAAATTTAGAATCCTAATACTTTCCAAATTTTAAAAAAATGAGAAGTTATCAATATCCTTACCCAGTTACCAATATTTTGAAATAAAGTTGCCAACAATTATGAGAAAATTACTAATTGAGTGTAGGATAATTAGATGTGACATAGCCAATGTAGCACTAACTCCATTATATATTTAGGTTCACTTGATCAATTTTTAATACCAAGGAGTTTTCTTATCTTATTCCCTAACACAAATTTATTTAAGAATCTTACTACTTTTTGAATTTACAAGAACTAAGAAGTTACCAAAATCATTACACAGTTACCAACATTTTGAACGAAAGTTACCAATATTTATGAGGAAGTTACCAATTAACTAAAGGACAAATTTAGTTAAGAATCATAATACTTTCTAAATTTTCAAAACCATAGAAGTTATAAACATTCTTACCTAATTATCAATATTTTGAATTAAAGTTATCAACATTTGTGAGAAATTTACCAACTGAGTATAGGACAATTGGATGTGACATAGCCAATCTGGCACTAACCCCATCTTGTATTTAGGTTCACTTGATCAAATTTTAGTGCGAAAGAGTTCTCTTAACTTGTTCCCTAATACAAATTTAGTTAAGAATTTTAATATCTTCCAAATTTTAAAAAACAGGTAAATTACCGACATCCTTACATGGTTATCATCATTTAGAATTAAAGTTACCAACATTTGTGATAAAGTTATCAACTGAATGAAGTTCAAATTTAGTTAAAAATTCTAATACTTTCTAAATTTTCAAGAATTGAAAAGCTACAAACATCCTTACTTTGTTACCAACATGTTGAGCTAAAGTTACTAACAATTGTGAGAAAGTTATCAATTGAGTGCAGGATAATTAGATGGGACATAACTAAAGTAGCACTAACTCCATCTTTTATTTAGGTTCACTTAATCAATTTTTAGTGCAAAGAGTTCTTTTAACTTATTTTTTAACACAAATTTAGATTGGAATCCTAATACTTTCCAAATTTTCAAAAATTGAAAAGTTACTAATATCTTTACCCAGTTATCAACATTTTAAAATAAAGTTACCAACATTTGTTAGAAAGTTACCAACTATGACTAGGACAATTGGAAGTGACATAGCCAGCGTAGCATTAACTCCATATTGTATTTAGATTTAGTTGATCAATTTCTTTTAACTTATTTCCTAGCATAAATTTAGTTGAAAATCCTAATACTTTTCAAAATTTCAAAAATTGATAAATTATCAATGTCCTTCCTCAGTTATTAAAATTTTGAATTAAAGTTACCAATGCTTGTGAATAAGTTATCAACCAAGTGCAGGATAATTGGATGTGATATAGCTAGTATGGAACTAACTTTATCTTGTATTTAGCTTCACTGGTTCAAGTTTTTGTCACTAGGAATTCTCCTAAATTGTTCCCTAATACAAATTTAGTTAAAAATCGTAATACTTTCCAAATTTTTAAAAACTGAGAATTTACCAATATTCGTACCTAGTTACTAATACTTTGAATTGAAATTACTAATATTTTTGAAAAAAGTTACCAACTAAATGTAGGATAATTGGATGTGACATAGCTAGTGTAGCACAATTACCATCATGTATTTAACTTAATTAATTTTTAGTCCCAAAGAGTTTTCTTAAATTGTTTTATAACACAAGTTTATTAAAGAATTTTAATACTTCCCAACTTTTCAAAAACTAAGAAGCTATTGTGAGAAAGTTACTAACTAAGTTTGGGACAAATTTAGTTAAAAATCCTAATAATTTTCAAATTTTAAAAAACTAAGAAGTTACCAATATCCTTACCTAGTTATTAATATTTTGAACTAAAGTTACTAATATTTGTGATAAAGTTACCAACTAAGTGAAGTACAAATTTAATTAAGAATCCTAATACTTTCTAAATTTTCAAGAATATAGAAGTTACGAATATCCTTACCCAATTATCAATATTTTGATATAAAGTTATCAATAATCGTGAGAAAGTTAACAACTGTGCGTAGGACAATTAGATGTGACATAGCTAGTATAACACTAACTCCATATTATATTTATGTTCACTTGATCAATTTTTACTGTCAAGAAGTTTTCTTGTTCTCTAACACAAATTAGCTAGGAATCCTAATACTTTGGAAATTTTCAAAAATTGAGAAGTTATCAATATCATTATCTCATTACCAATATTTTGGATGAAATTTACCAGCATTTGTGAAAAAATTACCAACTAAGTAATGAACAAATTTAGTTAAAATCCTAATATTTTCCAAATTTTGAAAAACTAAGAAGTTACCAATATTCTCATCTAGTTACCAATATTTTTGAGCTAAATTTACCAATATTTGTAAGAAAGTTACCCACTGAGTGTAGAACAATTAGATGTGATATAGCCAGTGTAACGCTAATTTCATCTTCTATTTTGATATACTTGATCAATTTTTAGTAACAATGTGTAAGTTTAGCCCACCCTTTGTATTTTGTATGAGTGTGTCTCGCTTCTCCTTAGTCTCCATATGAGTCACAAAAAGTGAGTCCATATATCATTTTTCAATGAAAAAATATATTGTATAAATGTAAAATTATATGGTAGTATGGGTTCGATTCCCATTATCGATGTGAGAATCCCTTTAATAGATAATTTTTTAAGTTCTCTATAAGTACTTTTTGAGCGTTGAGACTTTGCCATGACCGATGCCAAACCCACTCAAACTTATCCCTATCTAAAATAATAATAATACTAATAATAATAATAATCATGTGGTTGTAAGTATGTACGTTGCACTATCCTTGAGTATATATTTTAACTACAGATGAGAAATATGGATCAACACAAAGAATATATAAGTTTATGAAATAAAGAAAGTTCGATTAGTATTACCAGCTAAGTAAGAAGTTTGAAAGTCGTACCAGAGTATATCAAGGATAGAAATGAAAATGATGCTATATGTTGGAACATGCGACATATGAATCGACTTGATAGATGTCATAAACTAAAAATTCAATCAAAATGGATGCTTAGTTGTCCTCAAGTCATCGACAGTATTATCTGCTCTAAAATAAGCTATCTCATATTTCACCAAGGTTTCCACAGAAGCATGAAATTTGCCTCCCTACAAATTTTTGGAAAAAAAAAGTGAATACAATAAGACATGAGATTGTATTGATATGAAAAGATAAAGAAAAGAAATTAAATCTAAATCCACTGGAAGCATTTCAAGGAATTTGGAGCCATTGAGCTGTTTAAGCTTGGAAACAAAGGAATTACTACAATCTTCCATGATTCTTTTGAAGGCGAAATCTTGTTAGAATGGTCAAAAGAAAGATGTCATGATTCATAAATAATGAAAAGACCGAAACAAAAAATAAGGCGGGATTAACTATGAAAAGAGCTGATGGAGGGGCGGGAAAAAGTAGCAAGACGATTCAAATTATTTAAGCTGCTAAAATCATCATCATTATAGGTTTTTTTTTTTGGACACTTTTAGTTAAAAAATTATTGTATAGAGTACCATGTAATATTGTACTTTTTTTCACTCATAACTAATATTTTAGTTTATATAAGTGATGTGACCTATGTTTCAATCACATTTTTTTAATTTTTTAAAAATAAAAAATAATAAATGCAAAAGTAAGCTATAGATCCCATTACTTAAACAAAAATGTGATCTAATAAATAAAATGAATGATGAACACATTCAATAATTTCTTCATTTAGAGTGTGTTTGGGTAAATTTTTTTGACAAAAAATTATTGCTTTTACTAAAAAAAAAAATCACTTTTGATATATTTAGATAAATTTTTAAAAATTATTACAATCTCAAAAAAAATATTTTTATTTTTTTATTTATATAAAAAATTTTAGTTTCATAATTACTTCCTTAAAAAAAGTAAAAGAAACGCACTCTTAACCATAGTTTTGGGCTACTTTTGTAACTCGCTGTTTCAACTCTCATTGGGTCTGTTTGGTGTAACTTTTGGGAGAAAATTTTTTAAAAGAAGGTCTTTTGAAAGAAGGTCTTTTAGAGGAATTACTTTTAAAAGAATGATTTTTGTTTGATTTGAATATGTCAAAAGTAAGTTTAGGAGAATGAGTTTTATTTGGATAGGATAAAGTAAAATTACTTTTAGTTGTTGATGTGAGAGTAATAGATTACTTTTTAAAAGGCCTTTTTCTAAAATGAAAAGTAACCTCAAAGATACTTCTTCTAAAAGGCCTTTTTTTAGAAGGTCTTTTGGAAAAAGTTACAATAAACGCTACCATTTCTTTGTCTGAAGTCATTTTCCTTCCTGCAGGCGCTTTGGTGATGCAAACCGCAATCTAAACGGGCCCATTGTAGTTTCCACAAAAACCCGAGTTGTTGACAAAAAGCGAATACCGAAAAACCCAAGTTCAACTATCCGGGCTTGGGCCCCAATAAGGTATTTGGGGAATTCATGCACTCGCCTTCCCTGAGGTCGCGTCTTCAAAGTACAGGTTTCTCTTCTCTCTCCTGCGAGCTTCTGCAAAGTGAAAAACCTTGGAGAGAGAGAGAGAGAGAGATGGAGAAGATGAGAATAGAAGAGGTTCAGTCTACTACCAAGAAGCAACGAGTTGCTACTCATACCCACATCAAAGGCCTAGGCCTTGAGGTTCTCATTCTCTACCTTCCTTCTTCTTCTGGGTTTTTACTCTGCTATGTACATATAAAATACACATATACTTATGCTTCTTAGCAAGTTTTAATCTTTGATGTTGGTTCGTGCAAGTAATTCCAAAGTTTGAACCTTTTTGGCCTTTCGGAAAATGGGTTTTAAGTTTTATGCATGATTGTTGTTGTTGTTGTTTTAGCGGGTGGAACCCTTTGCTTAGCACCTAACAACTTAAATCCAGCTCTTTTGGAAATTGAAGTTTTGGATGCTTTAATTTTAGAACTCAAGTGAATAAAGAGATTAATTTTGATACACGTGTAAATGCCACTATATATATATATGTGTGTGTGTGTGTGTGGGTCAGTGTGTGAGAGAGTTTTGAGATAGTAGTTGTAAGAGTCAAACATTTTGCTAACATAACAATTTAAAAGACTTTTACACGGGCATTAAAAGTAAATTTGTGAATAAAACCTTTTTTTTATTAAATATTTTTGGGTTTTGGTTTGATTTGATTATTGTTCAGGCCAGTGGAAGAGCATTGCCTTTTTCTGCTGGGTTTGTGGGACAAGCAGAGGCAAGAGAAGCATGTGGCCTTGTGGTCGATATGATACGGCAGAAGAAGATGGCTGGTAGGGCACTCCTCCTTGCTGGTCCACCTGGTACTGGCAAGACTGCATTGGCACTTGGGATAAGCCAGGAGCTTGGAACCAAGGTTTCCTATCATAACTCATTTCTTATGTTTCAATTCGTTTTTGTATTTGTGATTGTGAGTGACCCTTTTTATTCTTGCTATTAGTAAAATTTATTTGTACTACTCTGCAGGTTCCATTCTGCCCTATGGTTGGCTCAGAAGTTTACTCATCAGAGGTAAAGAAGACCGAGGTTCTGATGGAGAATTTTCGACGGGCCATTGGTCTACGTATCAAGGAAAATAAGGAAGTTTATGAAGGAGAGGTGAATATATTTGTGTGTTGTGAGTGATTAACCTATTTTGTAGTCATAATCTGACTGAGAGAGCCTTTTTGATTTAGAAAAAAGGAGGTTCTTTGCCTGAAATTTTTTCTAAATTGAATGTGCACTTCATTGTGATTGACTTGTTTAAACTGTGATGGGATTGTTGTCTACTTTACCTTCTGTATATCATTGTTAATATGAAGTCCTGATGTGTTGCTGGTCTTGTTTAAGGTGACCGAGCTCTCCCCGGAAGAAACTGAGAGTGTAACAGGTGGTTATGGTAAAAGTATAAGCCATGTGATAATTGGATTGAAAACTGTGAAAGGAACCAAGCAACTGAAGTTGGACCCCACCATATATGATGCCTTGATTAAGGAAAAGGTGAGGTCCCTAATTTCCTTGCCATTCCTCTTTTTATCTTTCTCTTTCTGGGTTTTGGAAGTTGTAATGTTTTAGGAAGTTGTTTAATTCTAAAGCTCTGTAATAGTTGCATAAAACAATCGAAATTTGGAAATGCTGATGTAGGATTTGTGACACAATGTACAGGTAGCTGTTGGAGATGTTATATACATTGAAGCAAATAGTGGAGCTGTAAAAAGGGTGGGTCGAAGTGATGCTTTTGCTACAGAGTTTGACCTCGAAGCAGAAGAGTATGTCCCACTTCCTAAGGGAGAGGTTCATAAAAAGAAGGAGATTGTTCAGGTATTTGATTTGAAGACTTGGCTTTTATGGTCATGTACTAATGCCTCTCAAGATATGCTAATTTAGTTTGATGATTATATTTGAATCCCAGTTATTTTGATCACAAGGGGTACGGGGAAGACTTCAAGCATAATTTCTTTAGACATCACAAATTTTTATTTAGATTTCGATTTAGAGGGGATCAATCTTTTGAATTCATTTGTTTTCTGAACACTCAAAAACTATTTGGCTAAGAGTTGTAAAGAAAAATATTCAGAGGTCCAGACTTTATGAGAATGTGTTTGAGACATTGGTTAGATATTACTAGTTTCTTCTTGTGATATGGATTTTTTCCTTAAAGGATGTAACTCTACATGATCTGGATGCTGCCAATGCACGGCCTCAAGGCGGGCAAGATATTTTGTCTCTTATGGGTCAGATGATGAAACCCAGGAAAACAGAAATCACTGACAAGTTGAGACAAGAAATCAACAAGGTATTGTCAAACATGTCATACATGCTTACAATTTTTTTCATTTATTAGTCTGATTCTTAGCATTTTTCTCAATTACTCTCAAATACCCTTGAGCATATTACTTATTCTTTTGGATGTTTTATGCATTAAATTAAAATTGGTGATTAACAAAGTCATACTTATGACTGACCAAAAAGGCCTTAAGAAAAGCAGGGATAATATAATCACAGAAGGGTAACCCGTGTGCTTACTATTATTTTTCTATTGGTGACAGGTTGTTAACCGATATATTGATGAAGGTGTGGCAGAGCTTGTCCCTGGAGTTCTATTTATTGATGAGGTGACTTCATTGTTAACTTTCTCACCTACTAATGTCTGTAATTCTATTGCTTTTAATTAATCAATTTTGAATGCTTCTTTGCAGGTGCATATGCTAGATATGGAATGCTTTTCTTATCTGAATCGTGCTTTAGAGAGTTCCCTATCTCCAATTGTAATTTTTGCTACAAATAGAGGAATCTGCAATGTAAGGTATGAAACTAATGTTGCTTTTGAAGAAGTTTGGTCTTCTGGTACATATGGAGAAACTAAATGAATGAAATGTGAAAATTGATAGTCAGTCATTCTTGGTGTGTGATTACTGTAGCAGGCATCACCATAGTTCTTTATTTTGTTATTTTGTGTTCCAAATTCTCTCCTTGCTATTGAGTTTAACTTGGTTGTCATTTGAGTTTGGTGCCTGTGCATACCAAAAATTGAAAGGCAAACCTCCGTGGACCCTTGTTGATTTTCAGGGCTTATATTCTTCATTGATATACATTAATGTAAATTTTAAGTCAATTAGTGTTGTTAGGAGCTCTTTGCACATTAGAAGACACCCGATATTTTTGAATTTTCATGGTATCTCAATGGGCCATGTCTTTTTTCATGATTTGTAGAGGCACACAAGTTCCTTGAAAAACATTGGTGATCATATTGATTAGTAGTTAGATAGTTTTTGTCATTTTCACCATGATGAAATTTGACATGTTAATTTATCTCCCCCCCCCCCCCCCCCAAAAAAAAAAAAAAAAAACAAACAAACAAAACAATACAGAGGGACTGATATGACCAGTCCTCATGGCGTACCTGTTGACCTGTTGGATCGGTTGGTGATCATTCGAACACAGACCTATGGTCCGGCTGAAATGATACAGGTAATGGTTGTCTTCCGCTTTTCAATATATCAAATTCTTATATATTGGACGTGTACTAGCATACTGCTTCTTACCTGTGGTACAGATTCTAGCTATTCGTGCTCAAGTAGAGGAACTGGTTGTGGATGAGGAAAGTTTAGCTTTCCTTGGGGAGATTGGACAACGGACATCTTTAAGGTCTGCCTTCTAAATTGTCTGTTCTGCAATGCTTTTCATTCATATGTTACATAATACTTGTTGCTTGTCAGGCATGCTGTTCAACTTCTGTCACCTGCCAGCGTTGTAGCAAAAATGAACGGCCGAGAGAGCATCTGCAAGGTAGTCATGAGAGTGGATGTTATGCACTTGAAATAATTCGTTTTCTACACCTTTATGTTCGACTAAATGATTATTTTTGTGTTACTAGGGGGATCTTGACGAAGTTTGTTCGCTATATTTGGACGCCAAGTCGTCCGCAAGGCTACTTCAGGAGCAGCAGGAAAAATACATCTCATAATATTATTTTTCGGACTGTTGGAATGGCTGCTGCTTGGTTTGAGTCATAACTGATTTTGTTGTTGCTTCTCTATGCCGTTTTCGGCATGGCTGACATTTTGGTTTAGAGAATACATCCGGATATTGTCATATGATGGTAGCTGGCACCTCAACTGAAGAACCTGACTTGGTGGGGCAGTAATGTGTTGCTGCTGAATTGATGATATTGTGATTATTTTTCATCACATTCTGAAGCAACATGGGAATGTGATGAAGCAGCTTGTTCTTCATAACATTTATTTTTCTTTTTCTTTTTCTGTTTTTACTTTTGTTGTTCTAGTTTTGTTTATAATAGGCTTTCCTTTATCCCGTCTGCAACTATTTGATGCTTTTTGGAATATTTTAGGACGTGGTTAACATCGACCAAAATCCCCCTTCTTCCCCTTGTGTTCTCTGTCTATGATTATGTGCTTGTCTAATTTACACCGGTGTATCTAGCTTTGCATGTTCTACTTACTTCAACTTTATGCGTGACACTAGTAAAAAAGATGCATATTTTACATACATAAACACTTTCTACACGCAGGCCTCGCTGAAATCAAATTTTCAACTTTTATTTTTCAGTCTCTTATCTCTATTATCAAATGTTATTGATCCATAAGCAACTTCAATCTGTATGATGCGGAGTATAATATACCTGATAAAAGCAAGATGGCAGAAAGAGTCACATAATGCTGACTATAAGTCCATAACCAAATACTCCTAAGTCTCCAACTGCCTAAGTTTAGTCATATAATTGTTAGATTACGTCAGTTTAGTCATGACTCTTTTAAGATCTTAATTAGTTTTTCCTCTTTTTATATATTTTTCTTCTCCTATGATCATGGTATCTTCATAAGCATGGTTGGAAGACTAATATTTCCAGTACTGTTGTGATTAAGAGAAGGTTTGAATATTGATACTCTTTTTTGGAGGGGTACTCTTATACTATCGCATTCGACTTTAAATGGTGCAGACAGTTGAAATCTTCGACGAAATTTTAGCTGGGATGTACCCAATGAAACTCTCGCCTCAAAACCGTAGTTTGAGTAGTCATATTTAAAAATTAAAAAAAAAAAAATCGCAAAGCTACTTTTACATCGAGTTGAATGTTATGGATGTTTCTAAAATGGTTATTAGATTAAGATGGTTTTTGAATCCTGTCCTTTAAATTTTTTATATAATATTTTTTATATTATGAAATAATTATTAATTAATTTTTTTTATGGACAAGATTTAAGGATCATCTTAATTCATAATTCAACAAGGACCATATTAGAACTTGTCATGTTTATATATGTATTCACAAAGTTCAAACATGAACCAGAAAGTAGTGACAGACGGACAAAATTTAGATAATGGGGTCAAAATAATTCATAAGTATAACAAGAAGTTTTAAACTTGACAAAATAATTTTTATCTTAATGTAAAGTCAAATTTAATAAAATAATAGAAACAAAATATGTATATTCCTATATTTTTTTAAAAATAATGCTCAAATTTTGGTGGAGATATATCCCCCAACGTTTTCTATATAGATCCATCACTGCTTCAAGAAACATTGTTTGATAATTGTGCATTACCTCCTATGATTTGAAACAAAAAAAGTAATTAAAATATTCAAATTGCTAAAATAATTGTGAACACTAAATTTGGTTGTTTGCTAAAAAAATAAAAATGAAAAAAAACGATAAGAGATAACTACATTCTATATCTTGTCTTATTAGAAAAAAAAGGGATAAAATTTTCCTCAAACTATCCATTAATATCAATATGAGGCAATTGGGATGAAAAGTGGGAGGAGAGAAAAGTTGGGTGTGTGATCTACATAAAAAATTTTCTCCTTTCATATGAGAAGAAAATGAGGATATTGTGATAATGGGTTATAAATTTACAACTTTATCCTTGTAATATTTTCTTTCATCATACAAAGTAACTATCACAAAAGTCATTTCTATACACTTATATGTATATATATATATTCTCTCTCTCACTTTTCTAGTTAACTAAATAACAAAGGAGTTTGACCCCCCAAAAAAAAAAAACAAAACAAAGGAGAAAATACACTTTTTTTTTCATTTTATTTTCTCTTCATTTTCTTTCATTTCATTTTCTCTTCACATCAAAACAAAGTAGTGAAATTTTGATTAATACTGTTTAAAATATAAAATAAAGTATATACAAACATCCACCTTTCTTGAACAAGATTTTGTTTTTAATTGGTAAAAAGTCCTGAACAAGAATTATTATTTTCCTCTTGAATGTTAGTGTAACTTGATTGAAATAACTTTTTTATGTGCACGGCCCAGGTCAAAAAAAGTCGAATTTAGTGTTGATTAGTTTAATCGCACATTTGAAACAATAGCTGTAAAAGAACCTCGTGGTTTTGTCCCAAGATAAAGTTGACCCGTCACCTATAGAAATTAAAAATGAAAGATTAGTTAGTTGACAGGGTGGTTTCTGGGGATGCTTGAGAAAGAGAAATGGAAGACTCCTCCAATATGGAAGTAATCCTGAAATGGATGAAAGACCTGGCAGATGGGAGTCTTGGTCATGAAATAGAGGCTTCAACCACAAGGGGTATCCGGATAGTAAAGGCACACAAAGGTTTTGTTCTTTGTGACTTCACTATACACAATGGCTTATCGGTATCTTTCCCTTTCATTTAAGTTCTTTGGTTCAGTCCATGACATATTCTTGCTTTATTTTCAACAACACATCAATCGAGTCTTATCGTGGGGTCAGTTACATGGATCATACAACGTCATAGTGTTCTGTTGTAGATTATATTTATATCTAGAGATCAACCATTAAAATCTAAAATCTAATGCTTGATTTTATGATCATAGGATGAAAATGGAAATTGGCATGTTGGAGCAATAGCAACACTAGTTGATGTCATTAGCAGCCTTTCCTCCTTCTCCTATACTTCGTATAATCATGTCACTCTTGATTTCAGTATCTCATACTATTCAACAGCAAAGGTTCAGGTAGTCTTCTCCCTCATCTTGATGTTTCATTTTCAATATCTTTGGTGTTTGTGAAGAAATTTTTCAGTCCAATTGTTACCAAATTCATTCATTCAATTTGCATATAGTTTGGTTTTTCTTAACTTGTCTTATTTACATTTTAATGACAGGAAGAGGTTGAAGTGGAGGCAAAGGTTGCAGGAAAGAAGGATGAGTTGACTTCTGTGATTGTGGAAGTAAGAAAAAAGAATAATAAAGAATTGGTAGCTATGGGAAAGCTGTGGATGGCTCCAGCTAGAAGCAATGCAAAAAGCCAAACTAGTAAACTTTGAAGTCTTTGGTGCTTTAATACAAGGCAAAAGGCGAGTAAATTCAGTGCTTTGTTCACATAATTTTTTTATGGAGAGTCTGTTTTGCCACTACCATATGAATACAAACCATTTCAATCAAACTCATGTAAATTGATATCATATGAACATTGGACTTTCATGTTGACCGGGAAAAAGGAAAAAAAAACACTGGCCTTTCATTAATTATATGTAATAGCTATCTTTAGTGGTCAGATCAATTGCTTAGCTATGATCTCTCTTTCATGTGTTGTTTAGGATTGTTCATTTGCTCATTTGAATATGGTTTCCTCAAAATTTTAACCAAGTTCTTTGATAAGAAAAAATTGAAAAAGAAGAAGAGTATTGCTATATTCTCGTAATAATCAACCTAAAAATTCTCTTAACTTAAAATTTTATTTATAATGGTATGAATTGTAATTTACATAATATCTAAAAACTATTCAATAGATATGAGTTAGATTCTAAATTAAAGAATTTAGCATTTTGAAAAAATAATTCAAGAGAATTATCATGAAGTTAATTGAATTATGCTAGTTGAATTCAATGCTTTGGCCGAGGCTTGAGTTATGCAGAGCAGAAACGAGTAAATTTAAGGCTTTAACATTCATTTTGATGACAACATTTTAAAGATGAAATATAACTGGCAACCGACCAAACTGAGTCTTGTCCCGTCGGTCCCATTTTTTGTATCACAACGGTTTTAATTAAGAGTATGACATCTCAAAAAAAAAAAAAAAATTAAGACTATTACATACCATATTAATTTCAAAAGAGCATAGCTTCAGAGCATGATAATTAATGAGACCACTGTGCTTGTGGATTCATGTATTCGTGATTCATTTCCCCTGTCTGATGTAGCCATCAATTCATTCTCTATGCTTTGGTCCCTTTGTAAAAAGAAAACTGGAGATCGAACAGTGAACTACAATATGCTCATGCACAGATGCACAAAGCAGTTCCTCCACAATATATCACTGGCAAATATCATCAATGGAATTCAGTACAATATTTTTGCCAAGAAATTATTGACACAAAATAAATGTAACAACTCAAAACACCAACAATTGTTATAGCGTAGTGGCAAGCAAACCAAGCTTTAAGGAGAGAACCAAAGTCAGCTTGAATCCTGAATATAAAATAATTATTGAAAGAACTAAATTAAAAATAAATGTATAAAATTACAAAGTTAAAATATATTTTTTTCCTAGTACATGATAATTATTTTTTATTTGAAGTCTATACTTTATAATAATCTTATGCTAATTTCATGATGTTATAACAGTAACAAAAAGTGATCACATTGAAACTATAAATATATATTCGACATATAAAGACTAAAAATATATCTTAACCCAAATTAATAATTTAGATTGAGTGGACTCTTTTTCCACTAAACCACAGTATTGAAAACCAAAATATCAATGCTTAATTAATTTAAGCGATTTTATATTTATTTTTTAAAATAAAATTTCATATTTGAATCTGGTAGATAATAAAAACTACTATTAAAAAAAACTAATTCCTAAAATAAGTCAATTCAACTCAAATAAGATTAATTTAGTCCAATTTTAAATACTAATGATTTAAATAAAACAAAAAATAAAATAAATAACTATCTAGTCCTAGTTTTGTGAGCCATGGGATCAATAGTAAAAGCCAAATTAATTATAATTGGATTCATGCAAGAATATAGGGAATGATAGTAGGGGGCAGCAGAGTTCCCACAATCATTGTAGAAAATCATTTTTTCATCTCTGGCTCTAAATATTCTATTCTTTATATACTATTTAGAGAGTGGAGGCAAGTGAAAATTTCAGATGATTTTGTTATGCGTAAATTTTTATCATTAATTAGATATTTTTGTGGGTCCTATATTTAATTCTTACCTTCTTAATCAATAATAAAAGTCAACATATAACAAGATTACGTGAGATTTTCATATGAAAAGATCAATTTCCATTCAAAGGCCATTCTCAAAACAGATTAACATTCTAAAATACAATTTTACAATGGAGCACATATGCATATTTACCTACGGACAGACATAGTTTATATATATGCATTTATAGCCTACTCATATCTATTACTAGTCAAAACATGAAAATAGAAATACCGCTATCCAAATTGATTTGTGGCTCCCTATATATCAACTAGCCAACCAATCCTTCCTTTTCCTTTTCATCATGAACCCCCTACTTCACTTAACTCTTCCTCCTTTGACCCATCATTTTCACTAATTTTGAAGAAAAATGCTAGAGTGCCAGAAATTTGAACAGAATTCCATTGTCAAAATGATGTGACATCACTCTTGAATGAATCAATGGACCATGTCACTTCATTTCATTTAATAACCACCATGATTACCATCATAAATCCTGGCAATATCTATCTAACTATGTACCATTGCTCAATCTTGAATACCTTTGTCAATCGGACCCCCCTTACAAAATTCAGATAATTCTTTCTCCTTTGGTCCAATTTCTTCAATAACATGGGACACCTTGTCAACCTCAACCCCGCTCCTCAGTTCAGTTAATGCTTCCTCATTTGAACCATTTTCCTCAGATACCTTGGATACTTGATCAGCTGTAGGTCCATAAGCCCAACTGCACACTAGATAATACATTATATTAACAGCACTCATTGAAGCAAGAACCCAATAGTACCTATCATAATGACCCTTGTTAATATTATCTGAAATCCAACCTTCCTTTCCCCCTCTTGAAGTAACATTTTCCACAATGCTAAAGACCAAAGAAGATACCACATTTCCTGCAGCCATTCCTAACCCAAAAAGGGATGCAGCAACACTTGACATAGTCTTAGGAAATTCAGTGTAATAGAACTCATTTTGGCCTATTGCATTGAATGCTTCAGCTATGCCACCCAAGCAAAGTTGAGGAAACAGCCACACTGCAGACATGTTCAACACTGCATGAGCATTGTTGATGTATCCTTCTTTGATAGCTCGCCTTCGCCTTGTAGTCTCAACAATACCTGCAGTTACCAAGTGGAGAAAAGAGAAGAACAAGCCAATTCCCATTCTTCTCTTGGCACTGATCCTAACTGGTTTGCCTCTAAGCCTTGATGCTAGAGGAATAATGGCGCGATCATAGAGAGCGATCCATAAAAATATTGTAACTATCATGATCACACTAAAAGAGCCTGCTGGAACTTCAAAGTGTGAAGTGATGTGTCTGTTAAGGGACTTAGCTTGCAGCAATCCGAATGAGCCTCCGATGTTAAGCGACATCATGATCCCTGTAGACCATAAGGGAATGACTTTAATAATGGCTTTTAGTTCTTCTACTTGATCTATTGTGCAAAGACTCCATGGATTTGAGGCTGATCCATCAGAGGCTATATCTTCCTCTGGATCTTTAATGAGGCAAGCTTTATTCAGAAACCTGAAAGACAAAGCACCACCACATGTTCAGTATTATTTCATCCACTTAATTAGCAAAACATAATAAGAATGGTAATGTGATTCAGAAAAAGATCCTTTAAACTGAGCTTGTCTATAAATTGAGAAAGAAAGGGTGCAATTAGCCTTAGATCATTTGGCGAGATATGTTTACGATGCATCTTTTCTATCTAAGACAAAATACTAAATACACCCTTACTTTCTCACTTTAGAAATAGGCTCACTTCAAAGAAGTTTTATGCATGTGATTCAACCTTAGTTTATCAGTTGGAACGACAAGATCGGAGTCCTTCTTATGATAGTACATTCCAGCTGAGTTCTTAGGTGGCAATTGAAGTTTCCTGTTCTTATAGGCTGCTACGATTACTCGTGCGAAGCCAGTGATCAAGCTTCCTTGTAGTTTATTCTTTACATAAAGTGGAGAAGCAAGGAAGAAGAAGAAAGTGGACAAGAACATAAGTGCTGCAGGAACTCCAAAGCCCAGTTTCCATCCAAGATGGTCTTGGATATATACTATGCCAGTGAGGGCAATTATGACAGAAATTGCTGATGAAGCATAATACCAGCTGAAAAATATTTCCAAGGCTCTTTGGTTATTGGGGTTGTCTTTTCTGTTCACCTGGTCTGCACCAAATGCTAGGGAGCATGAAAGGCCACCATTCCCAATGGACATGAGAGCAAGGGAAGAGAGTAACATTGCCATTTGCCCATTTGTTGCTGATTTACATCTTCCAGCTGCAGGATTGCAAGGAGGAGGCCGTGCCTGTGGGATCATGGCTGTTAGCCACAAGAGTGTCATTCCCTGCAACCAAAGGAGAAAAGATTAAGAAAAGGTTGTGACATTTCTGAATACAGAATAACTTTTGGAGAACATAAAATCAACTTATTTTCCATTGACTAACTTTCAGACAAAGTGAAAGGTTAGTATTATAATTTATTGGACTATTAGTACATTAAAATTGTTGATCTTGTCTTCATAATGAAATATTTCATGTATGAATGCACCAAGATAGCTTGATTATCAGTTTATCACCACGCAGGTCACTTTACAGTTGAAAATCAGAGTTCTGAATTATCATAAATGAAAATGAGTTTAATGACTTCATGTTTTTGTTTATGAAAAATAATAATTTAAATTCAGTGGAATAACCATTGAATAGCCATTTTGATATTATATGAAGAGATTAGTACCAAGTGTTCGATAAACTTCATCTTTCATTTTTTTTCAACATTAAAGAGCGAGCAAAACTCAAAACTTAGATCATGTACAAATTACAAGGCCCCTACTCTTTAGACCGGAACTAAGCTCAAGTGACTACATCATTGATCATTCCAATTTCCAATAACCAACGAATTTTTGGGAAAACTAGCCAAGGCCATGAGGCTAGTTCATAATTGATGTGCAACAGAACTAAACAATTCTTGATTCCTTTCTTTATAGATCTGTCTAATATTCAGAACACATGGAAGTTAGACGGCTCTTTTACTTTATATCATTATTTCATTCTCAAAAGGATTATGCTGTACTCCCAAGAGACTTAAACAGAATCAGGTGCTTTTGAAGATGCTATCTTACAAGTTTATCCATACCTTCATTTCATGAACTCTGATCTGGTAGTTAAAAGTCATCCAAAAAAAAATAATAAAAACGGTGGCCAACTTTATGTTTGTTATGTACGTCAGAATATTCCCCCGAACTCCACAAAAATAATAGAAAAAAATTATACAATTATTGAAATATTGCTGTCATCAACAAATCACATGTTTGCATTATAAAAATGAGTAATTGAGTACCATCCCTTCCCAGCTAAGCAAAACTCATTGAGAGATAGTAAAATTGAAGAAAACTACATCTATTTTCATCCATTTTCCAGATGCCAAGGTTAATTTCAGCTACCTTCCCTCCTCACTAATTTTTTTTTCCCTCACTATTATGGCAATAATTGAAGGGAAAAAGGACTAGACTAGCTCCTAAATTGAACTCTAGACTCGTCAATTGGCAACAGAATATGCACAAAGGAATCTGGAAAGAAAGTAGGAAGAAATGATTACCAGGAAAGTGATGATGGAACCTAATCCAACAGCAAGGAACCGACCCAGATAAGAATCAGCAATAAAAGCACCAACCACAGGTGTGAAATTGCTTGTTGCTGAGGATAACAGGAGTATCTGAGTTGCTTTGGCCAAATGAAGCTTGTAACTCCCCATCAAATACAATATCATGTTTGGCAAAAGACCAATGGTTGCCACCCTTGCAAGTGCTTCATTTGCTGCATTCACATCAACAACAACCAAACCAAAGAAAAGAAGATTATAGAATCCATCATGAAACCTGAAAAGATAACATAATCTAAGTGAACCAAATTTGTGGTTCCTTTGTGATGTGTGGGGGGCAAATATGTAAGTACCAATGATGAAAGGCATGGTAACAAGACCACCCTTCTTCTTTTGTGGTTGTGAAATGTGTTGAGAAGCCATTTCCACTTCACTTGCGGAAAGCTCCACTTCCTTCTCCATTGATGGGTTATTAAAGAAAAAGCAAAAGAAAGAACTCTAGAGAAGAGAGAGAGAGTGAAATCTTATATAGAACTCTGCATGCAGCAGAAAGAAAGATGGTATGTGATGTCATAGCTTGTGTAATGGCTGGGATAGTGAACAGTAACCGTTTGCATATATTGAAACACAGCTCAAGTGCACCATCATGATCCAAGCTTGGGTCTGTCCGATAGAGAAAAAAAAAATTGTATCTGTTTAACTCCCATATCCATGATAAGGGTCTTTTTCTGATTAATTTTATGATATGTTAACTTATATATTCAATGAGAATTAGTTCACATAATCAATTTTCTGTTCATATTTTATCATAATTTGAATTCAATTAACTTAAAGGTTTATCTTAATCTTAGGTTTAGATATGTCTTTCCTTCGACAAAAACTTTTTCATTCTTTAAAAAAACGTTGCTTGCAATTTCATTAAAACTAGATTGAGGCGCAGCTTATAAAGTAGAGGAATAGTTTAGTAAATATGACAAAAATAATTAGAAATGAAATGACTATGTAATAAAATGAAAATTATTTATTTATGATAAAGTGAAAGTCTAACAATATAAGAAAAAATATATTTATAACTTTTATGGTCATACACAATAAATTGAAACTATATAGATGTTTAATAGTCAAATTTTTCCATCATTTTTATATCATTTTTGCATTTGCTTCTGTTTAGTGTTATACCCCTTTTTGCACTTGTTTCCATTTTTTATTTAGGTTGCTTGTGCTTTGTGTTTTTTTAATGTATTTGTATTGAAGCTTCAAATTAAGATTGATTTTTCATTTGATATTGATATATATTTTATTTATACTAATGCATTTCCTCTTCTTTAATAGATAATCTCTTCATTCAATAATATTGCATAATTTATTTGTATGTGATACTTTTTGATTGAGCATTATACGGACATGAGCTCTCATATGGATATTGTTGTTGGTAAGTGTGATTCTAGAATTATGTTGAGGAAAATATTAGAGCTCATATTTGTTTACTTAATGCGAGGCAATTATATCTGCCATGTGTTATTATTTGATTGTGTAATTTTGGAACAATAAAGATATGAATTGTATTTGGAGGCATGTTACTTGATTAATTTGTTTCAAGAACAATTGAGATCCCAAGATATTGTTTGGGACAAAAGTCTTTGTGACAACATAATTTTGGAACCCTTCTTAATATTGTAATTAGTCATCTTTATTTCAAAAATAAGTGTGTGATTGCAGATATTTTGTAATTTTGATAGTTGCTTGTAGAGTTATTTCTATATCCTTTCTCTATATTTGTTACTTGTAGTAGTTATATTCAAATTCCTTATGATGTAAACTTTCCTTCTTGTGACATACGATTAAAGTATGAAACCGAATTTTTTCACATTGTTGCTCATAAAGGAGTTTCCCGTGTAGTTGTGTTAGTGAATGGAAAAAGTATGAGCAAAGTGAGAAAGTTATTATTAATATTATTGAAGTAATTTGTTTAATCTTATTGTTATTAATTTTTGGTTTAAGTAGGGTTTTTTTTTCTTTTGAGAAAATTGATGATTAAGTAAGTTTTGAATATTCAATTATAATTTGTTGTAGTAAGTTATTTTTATATCCTTTATGTATTCCTTTCACCTATCTATATCTATCACCACTTATAGCAGTTATTTTCAAATTCTTTGTTATGTAATATTTTCTTTCTTGTAACATACGATTAAGATGTGAAATAAAATTTTTCCTCATTGTTGCTTGTAAAGGAGTTTCTCGTGTAATTATATTAGAGAATGGACAAAGTATTAGTAAAGTGAGAAAGTTGTTATTAATGTTATTGAGACAACTTATTTAAACTTATTGTTACCAATTTTTGGTTTAAGTAGGTGTTTTTTTTTATAATATTATAATTTGTTGTACTAAAACGTTGCAAGAGTCAAATAATATGATTTTAAAGATGAGTAAGACCACAGTAATTGGAAAGAATATTTATGGTAGTGGGGTGAATTTGTACATAACTGAGCAATTATGATAATAGAGTGGTTATGTGGCTACATAAAAAATAAGAACTAAATGAGAGAATGAGAACTTCAATAATATGCTGACATGGCAACATCATAATGCTTGAGTTGTCAATGGTAGAGGTTAGGTCTTAGCTTTTATATATTATAAATAAATGTTAATAATTTGTATTATTTTGATATATGACTTTTTTTTCAAAAAGAAACTTTTGCCGTTATTAACAAGTGTAGGAAATTAAATTTCTATACATAAAATTACCTTGTAAAAAATAAAAATTAAACACATTTCATAGCAAAATTATGAAACTATTCAAATAGACATAAAAAATTGTAATTTATCTAACATATGACATATACGTTATGATACATTTTTAATAACACGTATATTGTTAAATGCAACATGTAGTTTTAGTGAGATAAATACTAGCGTTTGTTTATAATTATTTGGGCAAAAAGTATTTTTTTTCATTGAATAAATTATTTCTAATATATTTGGATAATTTTTTAAAAATAATTAAAATCTAAAAAAAATCTATTTTTTATTTTTTTATAAAAATTAAAAAGAGTAATTTCTTAAAAAAGTTAATTTATTATTTTTTTAACTGTATATAAGATTTAAATTTATAATTTTTTTTAAAAAATTAAAATAAATACACCCTTAAATTAAATACTACTATTCACTGTTATTGATTTTAATTCAGTTTTTATTAGATATTCATAAAGTCACCGTAAACAAATTTTTTAGATTACCAGTTAATTATGTGGCATTACCTTTTTGAAACACAGCTAAAATCTTTGTAGGAAACTAAAATCTTATTTATTTAATGATATAAGTATAAAACAATTTATAATTTAGTTTAATTGTATTTAAATTACGTTAATCTTGCTTTAAATTCTTTACATATAACAGATAATACAGTCCGAAATTTATAACGCTAAACAACAAAAGAATAAAAAGGAAATTTGTAATTTATAGCACAAAAAATCTCCAATAATGTACCAATTGACAATTTTCTCAGGGAAATTCTGAATCACGATTAGTGGATCTGCTACTCAGCCCGTGCGCTAAAATTATTGGGAGTCCAATGCATTTTCAAACTTGTCTTCTTGGATTCAGACTATGGATGGGACAGATCTGAACTTGCGGCGTTGCGGTAGATTTTTTAGATTATTTATTTCTGCTTTCAAACAGATTCATATTTATTATGAATTGATAGTGATGTATGCTATTATTTTCGTCTTAAAATAATTGTTTACTTTTTAAATTTTATTTATTTAAAAAATTTAGATAATATTAAAATTTTTAATTATATTTTTATTTAATTAAAAAGAGAGAATAAATAAATAAAATAAAATAAAAATAATTTATAAAATATACTTAAATTTTTTTAATATTAGAACTTTTGTAATTATTATCTTAATTCATGTACATATTTAAAATTAAACAATTATTTCAATATAAAGGTAATATTTATCATTGTTATATTTTTTGTTCAGACTTTTTTAATGTGAGATAAATTTTCATCAAGGTATTGAAATTATGTGAAAATTTCTATGGAATACTTTAACAAACTGAAACTTTTTCTGATTATATGGATTATGTTTTAATTTTATTGAATTCTTCAAAGAAGATCATTAGTATTTGCTTCATGCAAGAATTTACGAAGTGTGGCGGTAGAGAAAGTGTGTGGAAATTTTTCAGTTTTTTCCATAGATAGAGCCAGCTGCCGAGTAATAATGGAAAACCTTATGTTTGGAGAATTATCGAAGCCGAGATTTTTTTTTTTAATGGTTGATAATGGATCTCACGACCAAAAAAACTAGATCTTATTCTTTTCATTTGAATATATTAATGTTAAAAACAAAATTAAAAGGGGCTATTTATGATTTTTTTTAAGTATTTATCTACAGTCAAATTTACCACCTAAAATTTATCTAATATGTCCAATTACATAGCACGTTTAAAGTTGAATATTAATATATATAAATATATCAAAGTGTTACTAGTCATAGATTAAGCATTTCTATTCTAGTTAAAGAAATTATATTTTATTTAAATATAACTTCATGTATTTCTAATAGCCAAAAGAATCTACATTTCTTTCACGTATTATTCAACTAGTCTGAAACAATCAAAAATAAAATGAGAATTACAAATTTTTAGCAAAAAATAAATGGTTCTAAAATATTTGAGTTATAGTAGTTTCAGGCATGTCTTAGCATGAAAAATATTGCATAACTATTGTGTCATATTCAAAATCTTATATAATCACATATCAAGACATAATATCATAGGTAATAAAAATAGACTATTCTAATATAACTCTACATGCAAAACATAATAAAGCTAGTATTATATATATTATAATATCTTTACTTTAGTTTTATCATTCCTTTAATTTATTTGTCTCACATATAATCAAAAGCTTTTTCCTAAGAAATTCCCTTTTTTATTATTACTTATAATATCGTGACAACAAAGTAAAACTATTATGTCAAATTAATCAAGGTAGGTATCATAAAAAGGATCTTACATCTATCTCTTTGCTTTCTTTGCAATTAGTTACAAGTCTTAAATATATATTTTTTAATTCACATGCTTGCCATCATGCATATACCTCAATATACATAACAATACATAATCCAAGTAAATTTTGTCTTTAATATCAATCCCACAAAGAAATTACATATAACTAATATCTTACATAAATAGTTAGAACAACAAAATATAAGAGAAAATGAACTCATAATAATTTTAAAGAAGTACAAAGGAACAATAAATAAAATAATTTATAATACTGATGAGCATTTTTAACATCAATGAACTATAAATAAAATAACTACTAATAAATAATGAACAATGTAAATATAAGGGAACCATAAATAAATAGCAATAGTAATGAGTAACTTTAATATAAAAAAGCAGTAAATATTAGGTTAATAAAAATAAACAAATAATTGTAACTATAGTTTTACTTTACAAATAATCTCATCTTCTGTCTCTAAGCAGTGTGTTCATTAAGCTTCTTGCTAATCTCTAACTTTTTTTTCTTTTTTACTATTTTCTCTCTTTCTTTTCTCTTGCTATCAACACTTACAGATGGTAGAACTACTCTATCTCCTTTTTTTTTTTTTTTTTTTTGCCTTTTGTGTGAATAATTTCACGTAAATGCTTTATTGTGGAAAAGAAAAATGGACGAATGTGTGGTGAAATTTCCACTCCTGTCATATTTTTACATGACTTGAGGTTCATCATACTTATAATTTCCACAACTTAATTTCCTACATGATTTTATGGTCATCATGCTTCATATCAATTTACGTAAGGTGATAGTTTTTCTAAACTTACCTTTCACTTTGCAAACCGTCAAGCACGGCTATATACTATTTTCATTTTTTTTATTTACTCTTTGATGTTATGGTAAAGTGATATGGCTATTCAAAATCAAAGAATGTCCAACATACAACTTATATGGGTCACAAGACTATAATTTGGCATTCTACATCGGAAAGATATGAAGCTAAACTGAAAGATAGGCAAATGATAAAACAAATTTGTTACAATAATATTTTGCTAAGTGACAAGATTCTAGGAAAGAGACAAGATGCCAATAACTATCTCATTAGTTTTATATCTCATTATTTCTATAGTTTACTTTTGCTATTGATTTATAATTACGTATAGAGTTAGCATGATATCTTTCTTCCAGTGTGTGTCTATATATATATTGTTCTAAGTCTTTATTTAAATAAATTTATTCTTATTACTACTTATATAAATGAATATGCATTTTTGATACAAAAATTTAATACTATTATGTATCTCAATTTAATTCGTTGTCTTATTTTTAAGAGTTAATATCTAAGAGTTAACAATTTGAACAAATATTTAAAAGAATCAAAATTACTTTATAAAATATTCTATGACAGGGGGACGTTACATCTTTCTTTAGATGTGTTCGTTTAAATTTATTAAAAACATTTATATAACCTTTTTAAATCAATTTCAATAATTTAATATATCTCTTGAGTTTCTGGCGGATCTTTCGGGTGTAACTAGCTTTAGGTTGGTCTCTATATAATTTTTTTTTCTTTGGCTTTAAACTCCGATGTATATAAATAATAATAATAAAAAAATAATAAACTAACAAAAAGTATATTATTGATTAAATAAGTTCAATTGCTAACTAACTTCACCTATAGAAATATGTGAAAAGCAATTAACGTTCAAATATAATTTCTAGTGCGCAACAGGGACCCAATGTTTTCCAATGATTGCTTGCTTCTCGTATACGTGATTGACGATATATACAGCTAGAAGGAGTTCACACCAATTCTTTTGTTCTCACAGATTAAGTCTCTTGTCTCCATCATACTTTGGATGGAAGAATTCTTAAATAAACAGTGCAGGTTATCATATTATTATTAAGTACTTTCTTATAGATTAATTTTGATTCTTATTAGTATAAAAAAATTTATATTATCATCTAATTATATGTTGTATAGGTGACTTCTAAAAAAATGATGGTAAATATCAAACACTTTTGATAATATGATAATAAATAATTATGTGATTGTATAAAAAAATTTTAGACTAACATTATATCAAAATTAAATTTTACTTTTAATATGAATCTATAATTATACGTACTAAATCTAATACTTAACAAAGTGCTAAAGTAAATATTACTGTACTAGATTTTCTCCTGACTGTGGTCGTGGAGTATTGGACCATGTTCCTTTCATGTTGCCACCAGTGGATTCAATCATTGAATGCGTTTGTCTCCAATGTCATTAATTTAAATATTTTTTTTGGTAATAATTTAAATATTTAATAACGCTAGTTTTTATTTTTGCTTTATCATAATTTAAGTTAAATTTTAGGTATTTTTCACCAATGAATTATTGATACAAGTATTATAGTAAGATTAAGATTTTTTTAATAATTTTTTTATGTTGAACACACACACACACACACATATATATATATATATATATCAATAATTTTATAAATTAAATTAGAAATCATTTATTATATACAAATTCTTATTTGAAATAACTTTTTTTCTTAAACCATCCTTAAAATTAAAAATAATAATAATAAAACTAAATCTAATAGTACAATTAAACTATAATCATTCAAAATAAAGACAAAAAATGATTATAAAGGGAAAAGTTTAATCTTAGCACCAAAATGATGATCAGATCATATTAATTTTAATTTGCTATATCAGATTTTTTTGATGACCGAAAATTGCTTAAAATCTTTAATTTGAAAATGAAAAGAAGATACAGATTTTAAATCAGCTGACGGATATTAAAATATACTTCACATATAAAATTTGAAGAAAATACAAGCAAATGATAAAGATGGCGATAAGTACTCAGTCAAAAAGTACAGTAAGTGGAACAGCTTCTTAGTGGATTTTGTTAGTTCCGCTGTATTTTTGAGGATGAGGGTTGCTATCTTTGTTCCCTTGATTGATTTCTTTTTCCTCGTCATCTTCATTCTTAAATGTTTTCCGTGTAAGCTTTGTATATTTCCTTTAAAAAAACACTATATATAAATTTTAACTAATTTTTTATTATAGACAAAAAAAAAAAACCTCTCTTGGTATTATTTTTCTGACTTAAATATATTTTTAATTCATATAAAAATAGATTTTTTTATTTTGATCCTTTTATAATTTTTGCTTCGATTTTAATCTCTTAATTTTTTTCTTTTTTTTTTTTGTTTTTGGTTCTTATTATTCTAAATTTTAGTCTTTATAAATATTTGAAATTTTTTTATTAAGTATTATAAATATCATCACTAAACCATAAAAAAGAGAAGGACTAAAATTAAAATAAAAATTTTAAAGAGATTAAAATTAAAACCTTCTATATTTATTTATAAAAACCAATAACATATTTAAATTTATCTTTTTACTTTTATAACTTGAATTCAAAACTGTCTTTAAAGAAAATAAGTGCTAAATTATCAAAATCGACTAAACATTAGTAGCTTTTGTCTGTGAAAATATTCTAATTTGTTTCGGTTATTTATTTATTTTTTTTGGTCGTGAATTTATTTCGGTTGGTTGTGATAATGATAGGTACGTCTTTTTATGGATACTTGAATAATATACGGCTCACCACCCCAAAACAATAGTGGAGCAAACTGATGGGTACGTCGGCAATTAAAAGTCCACTTAGTATGCATAATTGACCTTCCATGCTACGTTCACATTTCATAACCTCACAGATCTTTTGAAGGACAAAATAGAACAAGAAAAAAAAAAGGACAACTGGGAAAAAAAAGTCATCAATCACAGAGAAAATAATAATAAAAAAATGCCTCATGGTTCACGACATAGTCATTATTATGTTTATTAAAATGTTCGCCATTCCAATTTAATTCAGCCCACCTCCGCAAGGCAAAGGCAAGACGTGGGATCATGACGCGTCTGTTTGCCCGCCTCACCCCTCTCCCGTTCACTTTATATGTTCACACTGCCTGCTTAATTAGTTGACTCACACCATATCATATGCACTGTACAGCGAAGAGTGATGATAATATAGCCTAAAATTCATAATGAATCTTACATATAATAACACATCTATTATTTAAAATTATTTTAAAATTATTTTTTTTATTAAAATTACATATATTCTCCTACCATAGACAATCCTAACTAGATAGGATCATTTGGACGCAAAACTCTCACTTTCGAGTTTTAACATAATTGCGTACTCAGAACTTAAACTCAAGGTCTCTGATTAAGTTTTATGTTGACATTTAAAAATCAATTGTAGATATGTTTCTATGAATAAAGTTTATAGTGAATCCGAAATTTTATTATCATAAATTCATCACTCTAAACTTAAGCCATGTTTAGACTTGCTTATTTTAAACTAAAAATCATAATTTTTTTTCCTCTTTCATTGCCATTTTATTTATAAACTATTTTAAATATAATAAATTAGTTCAAATACACACTAATAAAAAAAAATGCAGACTTTTATTCAATAAATCTTTTAGAAAACTCACTTAAATTATTGAAAAACACCTTGGTCCTATTATAATTAATGTTAAATGATCGAGAGAAGTTCATATTATGGAAAGTTTGCAAAAGTAAAGTTTGTGAAAGACCTTAAACCCTAAGGCATAGCTCACATGCTTAGTTAATGTGGCTTATTTCTCCCTTTCCGGGTCAACATGTTGGTTCTTTCTCTTGAAAAAAGAAGTATAATGAAACATTCATTTGGGCAAAAGTCCATCTCAGACTAATTATGATTGCAAGATATATCTTTTTGAGGGGAATCATCAATATAAAAAGCATTCACTCATATAGGATACCGGACCCATAACTTATGTGAACAAAAAGTTTACTAAAGAAAGGAAAGCCAACATAAAGGTGAGAGTGAAAGGTAATTAAATTACTATGAAGAAAATAAAAAGAAGTGTTCAGACCATAGATATTCATGTAATTGTTAGTAACATCTCTATGAACTCTATTCCTTTTAGAGCAAAACCAATTATAGTCTTTAAAACATACATATGTTATCAATTTTTGATTAATTTTATCCTTCAAAGTTCAAGCCTTCTCAACATATATTAGTCGCTCCACAAATATAGCTCACATTTCGTTATTTGGATGAAGGAACTAAAATATTAAGAACTTAAACTTTGAGGTATTAAATTGATAAAAATTAATCTATAAAAACCCAAGTTTATAGTGAGGTTCTACATTGACATCTGTCTCACAAAAAAGAGTCAAATATGAAAATAATAAATCCCTTGACAGGCCTAGTACCAACTACCAAGGCAAAAGGCATTTGCCAGGCCCAATTTTATGAAAATGTAGCCCTTGTTTAACCCTTAACGGTCTTTTTGGTCAATAATTCTTAAAAGCTGTTAACCCAAAAAAAACTCTTAAGAATGCGCTTGGTATAATGGTAAAAATAAAAGATAATTTTCCTCTAAAATTCCAAAAATATGTCATATAACAAGTGAAGTAAACTGAACTCTATCTTACTAGTCTCCTCTTTCATTAAGCTATAGGTTTTGAACAGCCAAATTAGATTTTGTATAATCTTAAATGTAAATTACTCCATGAAAATTCTACTTCCATTTTTACTTATATACTAAACACATCCCTAAATTAAGAGAACCCTGGAGCCCTCATATTGGTTAAGGATTAATAAATTTAAAAATTTATTCTTTTGTGTGAATTTCTTTATTTAATGATATATACCTAGACAATAACTATAATCAAGAAAGTAAATGGCAAAGACCAACACTTAATTGATTCAAGTGGTTCAACTATTATTTCCCTTAAGTAAATTCTCCGATTTGAGTCTCAAGAACGCCAAAAAAAAAAAGCCAAAGAAAAAAAATGAAGTATTGGAATAATTTTACGCCCTATAGTGGACCAATCCAACTTGAGTTAGATTAGTTGGATTCTTGTGAACTTTGGTTATTAGTAGCTCAGAACAAAAAATAAATAAATAAAAAAGAAGACAAAGATGACAATGATTGTACTGGTGACAATCGTAAATTCATAACGCATAATCTATTTACGTAGACATAGAACTCATTTATAGAAAGAGCTTCTAAACTGATAAGAATTTCCATGAGTGATGCACACTTGCATCTACAATATCAACAAGTAGATTCTAATAGTGACATGGACATATACAAACATAATTAACGAAAATCAACATAAATGATTATTTTTATTGCAACTGTATTGTATACATGCAATGACATTGAGTGAACCGAATTCTAGTTCTACCCTATAAGAAATGCATATATAAGTATAGAAGTCGCAGATAGTTTATCTGATATGTATGGTCTGGTATATATGCCTGAGGATATTTATAAATCAGGGATTCAGAATACATCAAAAGTGAAATAATTCAGTCACTAAAAACAGTCCTTTCAGCAAAAAATATGCATGTGAAACGTAGGTCCTTTGCAATCCTTAAGTTGTAGGGTTCGAAGAATTTTATCCAACCATATGAAGAAATACTGCCTCATACAAAAACAGCTATAGATTTCAATTGCTGAATAATAAAAAAGAACCAAAAGAAACTCATGGCTGAGCTATTTCAGCTATAGGGGCAAGGGTCCTAAATATGCATCTTTAGTTTTCTTTGTTATTGATTGTTGAGAGAAGATTCAAAGGAACTAGCATTTCCTATTTATTGTCGACACCAAAACTCATGTTAATCTAAGGTATTGGTTATAGTTAGTTTGCGTGATGAAGTCCCTAAAGTTTCTTCACTAATTTGGGAATGGGATACCTTGTCATACATACCTGCATTCCCAAATTCAATTAATGGTAATTCTTCCTCATTTGAACCATTTTCTTCAGTTGCCTTGGATTCTTGATCAGCTGTAGGTCCATAAGCCCAACTGCATACTAGGTAATACATTATATTGACAGCACTCAGTGTTGCAAGAACCCAGTAGTACTTGTCATAACGACCCTTGTTAATATTATCCAAAATCCAGCCTTCCTTTCCGCCTCTCGAAGTAACATTTTCCACAATTCTGAATACCAAAGAAGATACCACATATCCCGCAGCCATTGCCAGCCCGAAAAGGGACGAAGCAATGCTTGACATACTCTTCGGAAATTCGGTGTAATAGAACTCATTTTGGCCTATTACATTGAATGCTTCAGCTATGCCACCCAAGCAAAGTTGAGGAAAAAGCCACATTGCAGACATATTCAAGACTGCGTGAACATTATTTATATATCCCTCCCTGATTGCTCTTTGTCGCCGCATAGTCTCAACGATTGCTGCAGTTACCAAGTGGATAAAAGAGAAGAACAATCCTATTCCCATTCTACTCTTGGCACTGATCCTAACTGGCTTGCCTCTAAGCTTTGATGCTAGAGGAATAATGACACGATCGTAGAGAGCTATCCATAAGAATATTGTAAATATCATGATCACACTTAAAGAACCTGCTGGAACTTCAAAGTTTCGAGCGATATGTCTGTTCAGGGATTTGGCTTGCAGCAATCCGAATGAGCCTCCAATGTTGAGAGACATCATGATCCCTGTAGACCAGAGGGGAATAACCTTTATAATGGCTTTTAGTTCTTCTACTTGATCTATTGTGCAGAGATTCCACGGATTTGAGGCTGATCCGTCGGAGGCTATATCTTTTTCTGGGTCTTTAATGAAGCAAGCTTTATTCAGAAACCTAGAAAACAAAGCATCACCAGAAGTTCAGTATTATTTCATACACTGAATAAGAAAAAGATAACAACCATGGTAAAGTGATATTTGATTCAATTCAACCTTAATTTATCAGTTGGAACAAGAAGATCGGAATCCTTCTTATGAAGGTACATTCCAGCTGAGTTCTTAGGTGGTAATCGAAGTTTCCTGTTCTTATAGGCCACAACAATTACTTGTGCAAAGCCAGTGAACAAGCTGCCATGTGTTTTATTCTTGACATAAAGAGGAGAAGCAAGGAAGAAGAAGAAAGTTGACAAGAACATAAGTGCTGCCGGAACTCCAAAACCAAGTTTCCATCCAAGATGATCTTGGATATACACTATTCCAGTGAAGGCAATTATGACAGAAATTGCCAACGAAGCATAATACCAGCTGAAGTATATTTCCAAGGCCCTCTGGTTATTGGGGTTGTCTTTCCTATTCACCTGGTCTGCACCAAATGCTAGGGAGCATTGAAGGCCACCATTTCCAATGGCCATGAGAGCAAGGGAAAAGATTAACGTTGCCATTTGCCCAGTTGTCGCTGATTTGCATGTTTCAGTTGCAGGATTGCAAGGAGGAGGCCGTGCCTGGGGGATCATGGCTGTTAGCCACAAGAGTGCCATTCCCTGCTACCAAAGTGGGAAAAAGTTGATTTTTCTGAATACAGAATCACTTTGAGAATGCCAAATGAACTAATTTTTCCTTGACTAATCTGAATGTCCAATAGACTGATCTTTTCACAAAAAAGCTTAGAAAGTGAGGACATTAAAATTGTTAATCTTTTCTTCATAATGAAACATTTCATGCATGAATGCATCAAGATAGCTTATTCATCACTATACTCCACTTATATTATACTTTCAAAATCACATAGTTGTGGTTAATCATATATGATTTTTGTAACTTTACAATTATGCCAATACAGAAGGTGAGCCAAGACTAACAGTAAGGTTACTACTTTGTGACCTGAAGGTCACATGTTGAAATCCTAGAGACAGCCTATCCACTTGCGGAGCAAGGCTACACACATCTACCCTCTCTAGACCCTACCTGGTAGGAGCTTTGTGGACTAGGCCACCCCTTTTTTTAACAATTTTGAATCAAAAAAATTGTAATGTAAATTCATAGGAATAACCATTGAATAGGCAGATCAAGTGTTTGATAAAGTTGCAGCACTTTCATTTTTGTTTCCTCAGTAAAAGAGCAAGCATCAAAACTGAGCTCATGTACAAGGCCACAACCCTAGACCAGAAGAATTAAACAAAAGAGACTACATCATTGATCATTCTAATAACCAATGTGTTTCTGGAAGACTGTCAAATGCCATGAGGGCAGTAATGTAGTTCATAATTGATTTGCTTGCAATAGAACAACACAGTTCTCAATTCCAATCTGCCATACCCAGTGGACTAAACTATCTTCCTTTCTTTTGTCACAAGATTGTTTTCTTACTATTATGAATGAGAACAGTTAAAGGGAAAATGAACTCTAGAATCATGAATTAAAAAATTAAAAAAAAAAAATACCAGGAAAGTGATGATGGAGCCCAAACCAACAGCAAGGAACCGACCCAGATGAGAATCAGCAATGAAAGCACCAAGTAGAGGAGTGAAATTGGTGGTTGCAACTGATAAGAGGAGTATCATGGTGGCTTTGGCTAAATGGAGATTGTAGCTACCCATCAAATACAACACCATGTTTGGCAATAATCCCAAGGTTGCCACCCTAGCAAGTGCTTCATTTGCTGCCATTCCATTTCCATTCATGTTCCATATATTCATATCAACAACAAGGTAATAGAATTAAAGAATAAAGAAATTAGTATCCATCATATTCACATGAAAAATGGAGAAAAAGATCAAAACTGAGTCTTTAGGAACCAAACCCATGCTTTGTTTTTTGTGGTGTAAGTACCTATGATGAAAGGCATGGTGGCGATGCCACCCTTGCCCCTTTGGGGTGGTTGTGGAATAATGCGTTGGGAATGGGAAGACATGTTCACTTGAGCTGAAGAAGAAAGCTCCACTTCCTTCTCCATCATTTGTAAGTTACTGTTAATGCAAAAAATAAAAGTAAAAAGAAAAAAAATTAGAAAACAGAGAGATTTGAAGTACTAAGTTGAGATCCTCGTGCAGAGAAAGATCATGGACCGTGGAGAATCTGAATAGTCAACAAAATCGTGTCTGTGCTCTGGGTTCCGACGTTGTTAAATTCCAAGGCACCACCAACGTGTCTATTAATTTAAGATTTTCTCTTTGGGGTGATTTTTAAAGATTATTATAGAATTATTATTTATATTTTTAATTATTAATTTTTCAAGGAAAAGAACTAAATTTAATGTTATAAAGGTGTATATAAAGTGATTAAATAACTGTGTGTGTGTTTAAAACTATTTTGGAGAGACATAAAAGATAGAAAGAAAGAAAATAAGGTAATTAAATAAATAAATAAAGTGGGTTAGTTAAATGATTAAATGGTTATCAAGTTATGCTTGTTAATATAAATAAATAATAGAATAATTTGAAAAAAAATGACCAAAAAGATAAAATGATCTATACAGATAAAAAGGTATGATAAGAGTCTTATAAAGTGAGTTTTTCTGGAAAAAAAAATTGAGAAAATAAGAGTGTACTGACTTTTAACTATTTTATTATATAAAAGGAATTTTTTTATTTTAGTATTTAATTTTTGTCTTTCTAAAACTATTATATAATTACTCAATAAAAATAATAAAATTATAATTATAATTTATTAATTTTTTAAATATTTTTTTTTTCGTACATAGTTTTTTAAATATTTAAGAATGAATATAAAAATAATATTATAAATGCATCCTATTATTTGCTTACTTATTTAAAAATAAATATAAAAAAGATTCAAATTGTTTTTTTTATTATTGATCTTTTATATTAAAAATATTTAAGAATATAAACTGACGGATATATAATGCTGATTAATATGCTAGTATTAACAAAATGCATTATAAGTATAATATAATAATTAATTTAAAAATAAATATACTATAATTTTTCAGTTTAAGAATAATTTCCCGTAAATAGATTTTTGCATAACTTTAGTGCAGAGTACACTAACAAGTGAATCGGCAAATTTTATGCTCTTACTGTCCCTCCCGTTCCCAGTCAATGTTACTTCACTGCTGTAATAATAACTACGCGAAGACTAAGTGGGAAAAAAAAACACACACACACACACATTTTATTGTAAAAAGAAATTAATTTATACTGGTGTAAATTAAATATGATTATTGTTTCATTAAATAACTTTTTATTGAAAAAATTTATAATACCTATTTTTAAATTGAAAGTTCATATATTATTTATAAAATTTCACATTAATACGAAATTATTTAGTACAATTTTTGTCTATATAAAAATTAATTTAATAAATATCTTTTAAATGTATGTAAATAGAAAAAAAAATGTCTAACTATTTTGGAAAAATTAACACAAATGACCAATATTATAAATAATTATAATTCAACACTTTTCATAATAATAATTATTGAGGAATTGAACATTTTTTGTCACCGATATATTATTATATTTGCGAGATGAAACGTTGGGATGAATTTCAAAATTTCAACCATACAAAACATTGCTAGAAAATAAAATCAAAATCACAAACAATAACGACATTGATAAATGTTCAATCAAAAATTTGAGTTGGCGGAACAGAAAACTATAGTTAGTGGATTTCGTTTTTATGGCCCAATTTATGACTATTAGTCCATTTATTGACCCGAAAAAGAAGTTGTCACAGGTAGTGTCAAATTAAAGAGCGAAACATAGCTTGAGGTTCACACTGCATAAAAATGTGTTTATTATTCACCATTCCAATTTCCACCTACACCAAGGCACACAATAGACCTGGAACCAATCACCTATATTTGCCACCTTAACCCCCCACTTATTGGAAATCATTATCTAACAAAAACCTTCAACAAATGCTATTAAATATCCAACTTCCATTGCAGCAGAATCATGCTTTGATTATCTATTAGCAATCCAGACCAACGCTTCAACCCAGTTGATGGCACTTGACATTCTTCAAACTCAAACTATTTCTTTAAAACAAAAATCACTTCATAAAATTTTCAAAGGAATCTAAGATTTTGTTCATGGCTTAAATGTTAATATAATTTATGATGAAATACTATGACATCGCCTGATCCATGTAGCGTATCCCACCTAATGAGACAAGGCTTGGTTGGTTGCTGTTGTTTGAATCCAAGATTTTTTCATGAGACCATTTGGGATGCGATTGATGGGATGGTCAGAATTTTGGAGAATAGATTTGAGTTGAATTTAGCAACTTGAGATTCTCTAGATTGAAATGCATTTGACAAGAAAAAGATATTGTACTAAAATATACAAAAGTAACATTGTAAAACATATATTTATGGTGCAGCAGCCAAGAAATGCAGCCTACATAGACTTCACCTCACTTTACAGTTTAGCTTGACAAAGACATCAACAGCTTTTGAGTCTTGGAATTGAACACCAGCAGGGTGCAAAAAGTGTTGCGTGGTCCATGCAGATAGATCAAGCTTTGGATTCGCTCCATTCTTGTAATGTTGGGGTTGCAACTCCGATATTTTTCATGTCAAACACATTGGCTGAAACCACCCACATGTTTGTCATCATTACCATCAAAAGATGTGAAATTTGATCATACTAAAATTATTTTGGAAAAAAAAAATAACAAAATGTGCATGCCTTGAGGGAATCTAGAATATCAGAATGTAGCCACAAAAGAAATGCCACTAGTGCAAAAACATGTTAAATACAGACTCCAGAGGAAAAAGGCGAAAATTTAGCAAGAAGCTCCTCAAACATGCCACCACTCACCAGTACGTATTTCAGGCATATTGGATGTCATGATACCGTACTATATTTCTCTCATAGAAAATAATGAATTGAAATTTAAAGAGAACACTTACATCAAGAATTCCTAAGGATAAAATTTGATTAATCATTCATGACAAATAGATTTTAGATTTATAACCATAGACTCTTACAAAGGTGTTGCCGTGCTGCTAACTAAATTAGGCATCTGCAGAGTCAGGTAACTCCTTAATCTCTATTACTCAAAACAAATTGTAAAGTGGCCTAACTCTAGTAATCATACACTGACCTAACTAACTTCAATGTAAGTTGATCAGAGTTCTGTATCTTTCTGCTCAGAATTGTTGTATGTGCAATTAGTAGCAAGATACTCTTCCAGAGACATTGAACATAAGCAAGTATTCACCAATAAAACACAGAAAATTTAAACAAAAATAAGACATTGTAAATTTGATCAGATATTCAGAATAGTCTTCTGAGTTCTAACCTTTACTTAATTAAGTATCTAGAACAGGTAAGGTTATCCAAATAAAGTTCCTGCTAGTTCCAAGGATGTCAAGAAATTGAAAAACACATACCAAGATGAATATCAGGTGTGGCCGCCGCTGTGGCATCAACAATAACAGTTACAGGCTGATAGTCTAATGCTACAGCATCATAGACAGTTTGCCTAATACAATTTGGAGTTTGAACACCTACAAATAAAATATATTAAGTCAATATGTAAATATAATGAATGTAAGTAAGTTCATATTATGCGTTAGAATTTAGAACTATTACTTACCGGTGATCACCAGACTATTAATTCCTGCTCCTTGAAGGACTGAGTGAAGGTGTGTCGCAAAGAATGCACTGAATCGAGTCTTCACAAGTTTATAATCCCCTTCTCTAATTACCAGCCCATCAACTAATTCTGCACCTGCACCTCCCTTAGAGGTTGGACCAACTTGCCCTGCTTCGTATAGATGCCGACGAAAGAGTTCAACATCTCTTCCTAAGGGATCGTGTTCACGTACTACCTAAAAACAATTTGAGACACAATTCAACAACTACAAAACTATTTTCTTGAATGCAAACAGCCCAAGATGTCTAGTGAATACAAGTAGAAGAAGCACCACAAAAGAATTAGTGAAGTGTCATTAGACCTTCAGTTATGAAAATTGTTCAACTGATTATGAGGGCAAACAATTCAGCTGCTTAACATGAATGTATCCTTCAGTATCTCCATGTTGGATGGCCTAAAAGTCTATGGAGCATTACCCAGGGAAAACAACATTTGATGATAACACGAGCTTGCCAAAATGGTAAAGGCAAAGAGAGAATAGGTATCTTCAAATTTGTCAGAGACTCCAAAAAGGCAAAAATCAGCTGATCCAAAATGGCAAATACAAGGGAGGATGCGTGTAAATAAACTCAAGAACCTAGGATATTATGAAAACTCAAGCGGTGTTGAGTTTGCTTACTGTTTTCATTTTTAGTAATAACAAAAAACCACCTTATTTTCATTCTATTCCCTATTTTCAATGTCTTGTGAAAGAAATGTTGAAAACAAGAAAAAGTTGTTTTCATCATTTCCTTCACAAACCTTTGGAAACCAGGAAGCCAAATAAAAACAAGGTGATATTTCTGTGATTATACATAAAAACATAAGAACTGAAAAGAAATTTAAAAAAAAAAAAAAAAAAAAAACCAAAACACCATCATAATTTTATACATTTTCATATTCTTTCCCTAATATCCAACAATAATTTTCCTAGCAATGTCAATGGGAGGCTCCCATCATATTAACAAGTAAGTCACAGTAAGACTTGTTTTAAGAAAAAAGAAACACATACTAATTTTAAAACGTTGTAGTATAAAGTTATATACTATCAACCAATTATATGTTACTATATATCTGACTTTTAAAATAATTGCTGTAAGAGCCATATGCTTTTCTTACGGGGAAAAACATGATTTGATGACTATGTAATCTTTTTTTATACTAATAATACATCAAAATTATATTAAAAAGAATCCACCATATACATTTTTAAGTGTAAAAATGCTATAGACAACCCATATCTAACAGTGAAAGAGAGATGATGATGATCATGAATTAAGAATTGTTATTACCCAAACTATGAGGATTCCACGCTGCCTGGCAACTTCCACAGCCTTAATCACATTTGGGACAATATCCTTCCCTCCTTTCACAAGCATAGGACCCCCACCTTCAATAAAATCTCTCTGCAACCCTCACAACACAACACAATCCTTAATTATTCCAAACAACAACAACAACAACATCCTACGAGTCACCATAAACACAACAAAAACATAGGATTTTGGAAAGACACACCAACCTGCATGTCGATCACAAGAAGAGCAGTGCGGTTCCAACCCTCTGCTGCCATTTCCAAAGGGTCAACTGGCCCAAGCCCAAGCCCAGATTTTGAGCGCAGCAACGAAGTATTTGGCCAATTGGGTTGCTTATGTTTGCGTCTGAGACCGCTACACAGACACTTGCAACATGAACCTCAAATTAGTGAAGAAAAGAGCAAATAAATAAATAAATAAATAAATAAGGGAAAATTGTGAGGGGAAAAAGGAAGGGAAGTACCAAGAGCTGAAGTTGGGGTTGTTGAGGTTGAGAAGTGCTTGAAATGTGGGGCTATAGAGATTAGAGGGTGACTTCACAAAAGATGACCAAGCTTTAGTAAAAGGTGCAGTTTTGTCCATGCATTCTTAGCTATGCTGGAATCTCAGGTGGTACTTCTGTTTCTGTTTGAGGTATTTTACAGTCACTTTCTTCATTGAAGTACCTGTTTTATGAACAAAATATTTACCGTAGGATGAGTAATCTATCATATTAGTTCTCGAAGTTCCTAATTGACTTTGAATTCGTCCTAAAATCGGCAAACATGGGCCAATCAATTTTTGCCAACTTTAGGAATGTCGGGAGGAGTTTCAGAACTATAAGGACGAATTTAAAGTCAATTGGCAACGAATTAATTTGATGATTTACTCAAAAAAAAAAAAGGTTATTCTAAAATGATTTTTTTTTTAATGTGAAAAAATTAAAGGTTTTTATTTTCAGATTAATAAAGTATGTTATGTATAAATTTGGTACCCTTCATTTTCTTACATTGAAGATGAGCTCATTTTAGAGGAATTTAATCCTTTGGAATAACCCCACAAATTTGTGACAACAAACAACATTAAATTTTTTAATTTTTGAGAAATAAAAAATTTTATATGATCTCTAAGAATTATATTTATCAGTCATATTAATACTTTTCAGAGATTAATATGTTTAAAGATTAAGAATTAATATAAACCATATTAATAAAAGGACTAGACTAAGAATTTTCATTTTTCAATAACTAAGTTTATTTTGGTGATTTAACAAAATAAACATACGTATTCGGTGCATGGTCTTGTTAAACTTTCTTCTCTTTTCATCCTCGCGTGGGTTTCCATGTCTTTCTATTTTGGTGAACAAAATTGTTGGACATTATTCTCATAATTTGGGAAGAATACAGCATTTAAGGTTATCCTTTCGCTCAATGACATATTAGAAAATTTTGGTCATAGAGGCAAAGATAATATATAAGTAGAGTAAAATTTTATTTATATTTCTCACATTTTGCAACAATTTCAACTTAGTCCTACAAATTTTTTTTCGGTTCTATTTACATCCTTAACGATTTTAAAATATTTTAATCTTATCATTTCGACATTCAAATTATAAAAAGAAAAAACTAATATGAAGGCCAAGTTATAATATTAGTGATGATATCTTACTTATCTAAATAAGATGATATTATTTACCATTATTTTCTCCCATATATTTGTACGGTATAAAAGTTTTCATTTTTAATTTAAGCCTCCAAAATGCTCAATTAATATTTCTCTGATTAAAACACATATTCGAAGCTTTTTTTTGGAGAATTGAAGGCAAACAATCTCTATTTTCTATGTTTAGGTATCACTAATATAGAAATTTGAACTTTATTTCAATTTTTTGCATTTATAATTTAAATGTCGTCTATCGAAAGAACAAAATTGAAATGTTTTTAAAACGTAAAAGATGTGAATAGAACAAAAAAAAAATTGGGACTAAGTTGAAATCTGTTATATATACATGGATCTTAGTGTGCTTCAAACTTAGTTTGCCTATATGTATTTAGCTAAGGAAGAAGTTCCATATTGTTTATGAAGTTGTTTTAACAAGTATTTATATATGATGATGCTTAATCAATAAATATCTTAGGGTATTGAGGTAATATTGTGAATTTAGGCCTTAGTTAAATACACACATGCGCGCGTGTGGGCCTGCCAAGTTTTTATTATCTGTACGAATTTTATTTTTAAATTTAGCCAAAATTCATTTTTTTTTCTGATCGTTATCCAACAACTCTTTTACAATGGCTCCTTTACTGTCTTTATATAAAGCCCATTGCATAGCCTAAACAGTATGTTCAACAACAATCTCATTACTTTCTCCTCCCTGCTGCGCAAAAGAAGCCACCCACACTGCTTCTGTTGCATCTTCTGCTTTCTACGAGATTTGCTGCTCAATGTACAAGGAGTATCGTGTAGACAAGTTTCTGCAGAGACCTATGTCTAATTTTGGAGGATTAACCGTTAATGTCATTCTACTAAGCATAGCTTTAGATAAGATGAAATTAAACCCTCAAGGACAGTGCTTTGCACGATTCGTGGTAATCTTATTCTACTACTCTACTACTTTTATTGTTGTTATTATTCTGTTGTCATTTTATTATTATATTTTATCGCAAAGGTAAAATACTATTTTTCTAAATTGTTTTTCCAACAAAATCATTATATAATGTGAATAAAGTAAATGAAGCTTTATCTTATATAAGTATAACAAGAAGTTTTACATAATTTTTATCTTAGTGTAGGATTAAACATAATAAGATAATAGGGACACAATATGTATATGCTTATATATTTCTAAAAAAATTCTTAAATTTTGGTGGAGGCGTACCCTCAACCTCTATAAGGTAGATCTGTCCCTACCCTTTCTCAACAAGTGTGCTTCTAAGGACCTAAACTTGTGTTCTTGTCCTTACGAGAGCGGATCTACTTACCATTTGTCCAACAGTTTATTGGTGACCCAATCTAGCTCAATAGCCTGTCCTGCTTGAAGCTCACTAAGCTAGATTTGGCTTATGAAATTTGACCCATGACTTTTTTAGTTGAGTTTGAGTCAAATTTCTAGTTAACATGACCCAACCCAAAATCAAATAATTATTTAAAAGTCATATTTGAAAAAACAAAGGATGAATGATGAGATTTTAATACTTCAATTAATATATTTTACATAATATGATATTATTTTTTTATTGACAAATTTGTTTATATATATATATCTCAATAGAAAAATCGATATTTGAATTTTATTATTAAGAAGTCAATCAATCCGGTTCAATCCGATGGAGGTCCTTGAAAGGGGTAGAAGTTTTTCAGTAAGGATTTTTTCCATTTGCAGAACTCGAACCCGAGATTTCTAATTAAAGAGTCAAGACACCTACTACCTTGACCGACCTTATATTGGTGATTTGAAATTTATATTATAAAATATCTTTTAAATTTTATTTTTTATTTCTAAAATTTTATGACTTTATTATATATAACATCTAAATCTTTATATTTCGTCTAAATATCGGATTAACTCAACCTAAGTTAATCATTAATAAGTTATTATCGAGTCGATCTGCAATAAAGTTCCTAGATGACCCGATAAACAAACGGATCCAATACATCTCGACCCATTCCGTCCTTTTACACCCTAATTCCCATAGTTGGCAACATAGATGAGTGGAGATACAATCAGAAAGTAACAGTCCAAGAATAACTACATAATCACTTTAAAAACTGAGTATAGAGAATAACCCATAACCACTTCTTTTTCGTTCTTTATAGTTTAACCCATGTCATTCTTGTTCTTTCGTCTTATTATAGTATCTCATATATATATATATATATAGTGTATACACGTGCCTAACGTTTTAAATTATTTGTTTTATATGCTCAGCTCATGCATGTTATAATTACTTTTATTCCGGGAATTATCCTGTGGTAAACACTGTCATTTTCTTTTTCATTTTTTTTCAATTTTGTTGTGAAAAAAAAAAAATACACGCGTTTGTGAGACATGATATTATTCAAATGAATTTTTTAAGAAAAGTTGAACCTAACATTCAATTTTACCTTTAATTTATATTCATTTCTGTTTGTTTTTAACAATGGAAAAGCACTAGTGAGGACTTACAAAACTCTCAGATCGACTACTGATAATACGAACGAAAGAAGGATATAAAAAAACGGACAGAAACACCGGGCTAGAAAACAAATGATACAATCACATTCAAACTTTTAACTTTTGCTTTTTCTCTTATACTTTATGTATAAAGCAATTCTAACCTATAACTTTTCACAGGAGTACGTCATTCAAAAAACAAAATATGAATGTTTAGGCCAATAATTAAATTGAGAGCCGCGTTACGTAATGGACTAATCGTCTAACTAATTCATTAAATATTATATATTAACATGATCATGTTCTATACAAATTTCTTTCCGGTGGATAAAAGGTAATCACCAGGCATTACCCTATAGGATTTGCATTTCAAAGTGGAAATTGATTAAGACAACATAAAAACGCATAACCCAACTTAACATATGCCAATGACAAATTGATTAAAGAAGTACTAGCTTTTTAGTCATTTAGATGATGCAAGATGTAGCGTAGGTATGATGAAAGTGCCACTTGAGGAACTTGGAGGGAGCGTGGGAGAAATGGGGCATGGGGTCATGGGGCACTTGAGTAGTTTAATATAAAAGGTGGTCCAAATGTGACCCTAGAGGAGAAAGATGGGGTCCATATAGGCACATTCGGGTCATCCAACCCTAGATTTATATATCCATAATTAATCTACATGAATTTCAGCCATAAACTGTCGACAACAAGTTGTTTCTTTCTTAACTAAATTTCAATTAGATGGCTAAGAAACGAAAAACAATACGCTGCATTGCCAGATAAGATAACTAAAATTGTTAAAAGAAAACAAAGACGATAGTTAGATACAACAGGCTGCTATTTAGTAAGAAAGTGTGTTCATGAAATTTTATATGACAAGTGGTTTTGTGTGATTAATTGATAATCAAACATAAATCCAAGCTGGAAAAAAGGAAGAGTGGCATGTCAGATAACGAAATTATACAAATAGAATTATTCATGCATATTAACGAATGGCCTTTTTCTTTCCATTTATCTTTTCTCTAGAAAAAATAAGCGATAAGCCTCACTTAGAGCCATCAATTGATAAATTTTTATAAAAACTCTATCTTTCAAACATTTTTACTATGATGGGTACTTCTCCAGCCAATGCAAACTTCTCTATGCAAAACAACATATATGCATATGTTTCTCGCATGGATAATGAGTGAGAAATGATATAATAAAAAAAAATTAAAAAGAAAATGTATATAAATATTTTTAACATATATCCCACGTTTTATGATAAGCTAGTGTCTAATAGATAATAATAATATACACCTTCTCATATATACCAGATAATTTGAAAACAGAGATCGAAAGCCGGAAATAAGGGTAAGTAAGACTAAAGCGACTGTGATATAAGCTAGTAACGATGATAATCATAATACATAAGCCATTTATATACACGTACAAACTAATTAGCGTCGTTTTCGAAACACGGGCTATTTTTGCATATTTTTCTCTGCATGCATGAATTTGCATAAATTTGTCCTTATCTTTGGTTTGTCAGCAAGAGTACCATATAGCTTATAGCATGTCAAATTTGGAAAGGCTAGGATAATTAATGGGACTAAATTCTAGTTTTTAATCTCTAATGCATGCGTAAGTATAGAAGAGATGCATTAGTGATATATTTTGACTAATTATTGACTACAAATTAACGTTATGATCACATTATATATTTTTCCCCATGATAATGATATTTCATTAGTTCTAATTGGTGATCCTAGAACAAGTTTGATTCAATAGAGTTTATTATTGAAATGATAATGAATTCTCTCTCTCTCTCTCTCTCTCTCTCTCTCTCTCTCTCTCTCTCTCTCTCTCTAAATTAGCCATTCTCTTTTATAATGCATTTGATTCAAAATCAGTACAAGATATCGATATTCACTTCCTCTTCTTACGATCAACTCTTCTTTATTTATTTTGTTTTTAAAGTTTTATGCTTTCCTTTTGCATAAACAAATGCTAAACTTGTTTATTACACTAGAATTAGTATATGATATTAATTATGATACAATAACAATATAAAAGAGTTTTATACTGTTATCTGATTAAATATTTTTATTTGAAAGATTTTTAAAGTTGTGAATAGTTGATTCAAATATTTTTACTGATGAAGTAATATACAATTGGATATCTATGTAAAGTATTTTTTAACTAATAGTGTATGTAAATTAAATCCTTAGTATATATATCCATATCATCAGTAACAATTAAGGCCATATCATGAGTTTATGCATTCTTTCAAGCATTAGAATGAAAAAAGAAGGTTAAAGAAAGATTGGGGCATGAGGGGATCAAAGTTGATATTATAATCTTGTACAGACATAGATAGAATGTTAATTACTAATAATTATCAGCAGTCATCCTCCTGAACAAAAGAATGAACTAGGAAGAATTGCTACCTTAGAAAATGCATATTAAGAATAACTAAAATTACAGATTAACTAGTATTGTTTTTGACATCTTAAATAACTCAATGAGTTATATATCCTAATTCAGATTAGTGACAAAATATAATGGACATATATTTTTCCGTTATCTGAATCATGAATGTCATATAGCATCGTGAGCAATCAGCTTTTTCATTACTACAGATTGACTGCTCAAGATGTTATATTGTCACAAGTTTCTATCATCATGCTGTAGTCAAAAAAGATTGCTGCATGTTAGAATCCACCACCATATGCTGGTGCCCAGTAATCAGCTCCATTTTCACTTCCAACATGTTGGGTGCAAGACACAGGAACCAAGCACAAACCTCTACTCCTCAAGTCCTTTGGCTTATCTTTTGCATCCTGATTATTATTTTTAATAAATAAACAAATAAATAATAATAAGGTGCTAATTCTTGGTTCTTCTTGAAAGAAGAAAGATATGGCATCTGTATATATATATGTTATCTTCATCATTAATTAAGGAAAAGCCTAAAAGCTTCTGCCAAGGTTCAGCAAGCAATGCAACTAATGGTGATAATGATAATAATGATTAGGATCACACTTATAAAATACCCAAAATAACAATGAGTCAATGAAGGAGAATATACTAAGCTCATCATGGGACAGCTTTGTATAAAAAGAAAGAATACCTGGGTTGGAGCTGCCTTTCTTTTCAGGCCAGTGTCATTCAACAGCTAGATGGGAATAAAAAGAAAAATAAAAAGTATTAGTAATGTCACTTCTCTCTCTACCATTTTTGACTTCAAATCAGCAATGCAGCATTGCAGCCTCACACTATTCTTTTCACTAACTTAAAAGGGGTTATACAATGCTGAGAAAACTATGTTATTTTTTAATGCTTTTTTCCTTGGTTTAATTAATTAATGTTGCAATAATTGCAATGAGCCTCCTAATTTGATTCTGATGAGAGTTGATGGATCCAATAAAGCATACCTGACCGGGGTCCTCAGGAAATACAGAATTTCTTTCTCCATGTACCTGTTGTTTGAAAACAAAAGAAAAGAAAGAAAAGAGGAAACTTTCCCTTCAATTATATGTTGCAAGTACATACAATATAGGCATTTTTGTCCTTCTCAAACGCGTGAGAGTTTGTAAGCGAGAGAGAAACAGGCTTTGGGAAAGTAATATTATTTGGACATTATAATTAGAAGGGTTTATTTAAACAATATTCAAAGTATACTGATTAAGGAATTTAAAAAAAAAAAGTTGTATTAAAAAAGTAAAATTTTAAAGTTTTCAGTATATTGAATATATCGAAACTTTAAAAACTTTTTCCTGTTTTAATTTTTTAACCAGACAAAACTTTAACTAGAATATCAAAACACAACATTCTTTTATATAAACGTATAACTTTTCATATAAATATATAATATATACAATATATTAATTATCTTATTTCAATATATGCATGTCTTAATACTCATATACACTCATATTAATATATAATATTTCATATTACATTTATACATCTTATGTTGAAAAAATATTTCCCTTGGGAAATGGGTACTTACATACTGCTGATTCCTCATGTTTTTTGATCCATTGCCCAAGTATGGAGAACTGAGTGCCTGCACCCAAGGAGGTAAAAAAACAAAAAATAGAATAAAATTTTATAACTTCCACAACTAAAGAATGTTTTTGGGAGAAACATCAATATCGGTGGTGACACTTTAAGTGCATGCTCTCTCACTGACTCTGAATAGCTTGCAGAGCATAAAATATGTGTGTGGGGAAGAAACATCACCTCAATTTGACCCTGCAGGAATCTGATATATCCAATGGCTTCTAACAAGACAGAAGCTGTGTCAGTCTGCAAAAGTGAAACACACACCACAATGCCCGGTCATCTTTTTTTCTTTTCCTTTTTTATCAAGCTTAAAAGTGAAATTTCAATCAATGAGAAAAAGATAATAAACAGGTAAAGGGTAACTGGATTGGATCATAGAAAGGTGGAAAATAACTGTTCATGGGGACTTCTAAAGACTAAAAACCAAACACAAATGCCCTTGTAATGGTTTATAATTTTGTATTTGTGTATGAATAACACTATTGTTTTATATTTAATTAGTGTGTGTTTATTATGTTGGTACTTTGTAGTAATGGAATGATTGGTGAATTACCTTTCCAAATGGGGAAACTAGCTGGTGAAGTGCTGTTATTCTATCACCTAGCTTCTCCTTTCTCACCTGATACAATTCAGATTTCATATATATGGAAGTGTGAACATGAATTCATACTCAGCAGCACAAAGAATATTACAGTCTTGGAGAGACAGACAAACCAAGAAAGACAACACACAACAATACACCAAGAAACTCACTTAATAGAGTGTGTGTGTGTGTGTGTGTGTGTGTGTGAGACAGAGAGAGAGAGAGAGAGTTTGTAGTTCACCTTCAAAGGTGGTTGACTTGAAGATGGCTGACCCTTAGCCTTCTTACAAACTCCACCAGTGGCTGTGCTATTACACTAGGGCAGAAGAAAGAAATTAATTGATGAAATTAATTTAAATATTATATCGAAGATATAATCTATTCTATGCATGCTTAAATTAGTATTCCAAGGTGAAAGTTTGGACGAGAGAAGAAAAAAAGAATAACAAGATGCTAATTAGTCTTATATATATATATATATATACACACACCTCAGATGTGCCATATGGTATTTGGTTCTTCCTATAATCTGCCTTGTTATAAGTAAAATCCAATAAATTATTGCTGCTCAAGCGAGTAACACTTGATCTAGGGGAAGAAACTGGCACCATATGAGACCAAGTTGACCCAGAAGCCTGAAATTCCTCATGCCCATGGCCGTACAAGTTGCCACTTTGGGAAACCTCTTGCTTCATTACATCAGCAATAGGAACTCTTGGGGATGGATTGAGGATATGTTGGCCATCCCAGTTTTCCAAATTTTTTGATTGAAAATGACTGAATCCAAGTCTCTCTTCTTCTCCTGGTAATCCAGTGCTGCAAAACAATCAGAACCCAGATTTTCCACATCAACAACAATAACAATAAAAGAAACCTTGGACAAGGTGCATGTTTGGTTTGGCCTTAAAAAAATTCAAACCATAATCTAAAGGATGCAGACTAAGCTTCAACTTATTTCAATATATTTAACAAAATTACGTTGAGTTATATCTTAACATAAATTTTAGTCTTAAACTGTGGTTTGAAAGTGAAAAAAGATTACTTTTCCGTTGGGTTAAACCATAGTTTACAAACTATAAACCAAACATACTTAGTAAGCTGATCCACATCCATAAATGTATTGTTCTGTGATCAACCTCAGTGAAGTCCAATCTATCAAACAGTTTTCAAACACATACATATATAATAACAACAGTGGATATCATAAGTAGAATATATATACTATGAACAACACACACACAGAGGCACAAAGAAGAGAGAGAGGGGGGATCTTACAAAAGAAGTTGGCTCCATGACTGAGTAGGTTCAGGAATTTCTGTCAAAGAATTAAAAGGAATTGAAGAAGATCCAAGCACATACTGGGGAGGGATCAAAGATGATGAATTCATGCTCCACCAGTTAGGGTTCCCAGCCATCATTTGCTGCACTGGATTAAGAGTCTCTCTCCTGTGGAAGAAAACTCAGTTCGTGCCTTCAAAAAGAACATACAAGAGATGAAATCTTTAGTCTCCTTAATTTTTCCCTTCTACCTTTTTTTATCTTTCACACCCTTGTGATATTTCCTTGTATGTACACCCAAACAAGGCCTTTGGCTAAAGCTTTGAGAGTTTTGTTTTTGCTTTCTTGGTAGCCACTGAAGAACTTAAAGTTTTAAGGGTCTCATGTATTTTATAGAGTTGGGGTTGAGAAAACTTTGCACAACTTGCTTTTTCTTTCTCCTTTCTTTCATTTATTCAGTGTTCCTTTTTATTATAATTAAAGTGGAACGCAAAAGCTGGTGGTGGCCTGTGTTTTGAGGCTATAAATTAATGGTTAGAGACTTACTTCCTTAATTTGGGTTCGCACCTTGGGATTGTTGGGGCTAGGGTTGGGGTATAGGGCATACTAGTATGGAGATCAATGTCAGATGCTTTATTTATTCTCCGGAACAATAATTCACTTAACAAACAAAACAACAGAATCTAAGTGGATGATTAAAATAAGAAGACCAAACTAGAATTTGATAGAAGAAAAATCCTTAAATATTCTTTTTTTTTTTTGTCAAATAACATGATATATGTAGTTATTGATCCTTAATTATATGGATAAATAGATCATACTAAATTATTCCATTTCATAGCTATCCTTATTTTTTGTAAAAAATTTTAGCAATTTTTTTTTTTAAGTACGTAAGATTACTCTTCGTATAAATCTCCCATGAATAAATATTCACTTTGCGCAACTAATACATGCACCCCTGATAAATTTTTATGTGTTTTTAAAGTAAGACATTTTTTTTCATTCTCATCGACATATTGTTTGTCAAATCAACTTTGTTGGCCACTATATAGTGAGTGATTAAGGAGATAGAGCTGACTTACAATGATTTAGCAAATAATGAATGGATAAGAAAAAAAAAAAGGTCTTACTCTAAAAAGATTTAACATTTTTTCCGCAAAACATAGTTATATCGTCCAAGTTGTTGAAGATTCTACTTGAATCGCTAGAACCATCAGTGACATGGACAATATGTCAATATCAATTAATTACAAACACAAGTAATGGGAATCGACCTACATGTTTTACTTTTCGTAACATATATATATATATAGGAGACTCAGATATAAAATGAAATTTATAAATCAAAAGTGAAAAAGTTAAGTTACCAAAACATCTTATATGATTTCTCGATCAACATGCATGGCAATTGGCAACATGTGCAATAGCTAAGTTCAATTTGCAATCCTATGTGGTTGAAGGGGAATTTGACAAAAACCGATAAGAAATGCGGCCATGTACAAAATCAACTACTGGTTTCAGTTTCCCAATAATAAAGAATCATCAAAAGAAACTCATGATTGATCTATTTTAGGCACAAAAACAGTGCAACTGTACGGACGACCCATAAAGCAATGAGGGGGCATAAGGGTCCTAAATATGAATATCATGTCTGGGACTTTGTTAGTGACTGTAGAGAAAAAGAGAGGAAGTAATATTTATTATTGGGATTAATTATTATGTATGGGCCGTATAAAAAATTTTATATTATTATTTAATCAAATATTTATATTTATAAAATTTTTTATATAATAAGTAATTGAATTAAATATTTTTATTAATATAATAATATATAATTAAATATTTATATAAAATATTTTTATATTAATAGTGTATATAAATTAAATTTTTATTTATAATAAATATATACATACACAATAAGAATTTGGATGTAATAATATTGTACTTTAAAATTCTCAGTATATATACAGGAAAATGATTAGAGAGCTAACATAAGAAATTCTCAATTTTTCTTATTGGAAGACAATATTATGCACCGGAAAATTTTATATATACAAATACAAATACAATACATTACGTAAATACCCAATGGATAATTTTGTTTATTATTTTACTTTTTACAATAATAACTTTGTCTTTGAAAGTTCCAATCACAATAAGAACAAGTTTTGTCTAAGGGGATGTTTGGCATGCTGTATTAGGCATGATAGGATAAAGTAATATAATATGTTATGATCTTATCCATTGTTTGGTGCAGTCAACGTATTGTATAAGTTTATCCATCAAACCTTTCTTATACGTTATAATGATGGATAACTTAATACGGCCTAGGGAGGCTGTATTAGGCTTGATTAGCTTTTAATATATAAGAGTTCTTTCATTTTTTTTTTTAATATATTTTATTAAAAGAAAATTAATTATTAAATAAATAATAAAAAATAAAAATTAATATAAATAAAAAATAATATTATTTAATAATAAATAAATATTTTTTAAAAATAATTGTAAAATAACTATTCAAACTAAAATAAAAATATAGGAATAAAAATTTATTATTAAAATATATAAATAATAATATTTAATATAAATTTAATTGTATATAATAAAAAACACAATCAAATATAGGAATGTGATACTAAATCTATTTAAATTTTGATGTATAAAAACTCTATATCTACTTCACTCACACTCTTTCTCTCTCTCTCTCTCTCTCTCTCTCTTATATATTTTTTATATTTATAAAAAAATATTAAAAATAAATAAACAAATAATTTTTAATATGAAATTATTTTTATATATAATAAAAAATAGCTTAAATAATTATAATAACTATTTAAAAATTATATTTATTATAATCTTTTCTTTTGGTTATATTTTATATAATACAATATCTTATACAGTGACATACCAAACACTGTATAGTATTAAATTTTTATCAGATCTTATACAATCAGGCCTAATACTATTAAATTTTATTCTATCGCCTTTATACTAACAAAAGATACCAAGTACTCTAATAGTACTATCTTATAGTATTCACAAATTTCTTTGACCAAATATTCAGATTAAACTTTCTTATGTTTCCACGTTAAAAAAGAATTTGTTAAATTTGCTTTAATGATTTATTTCAACATACAAAAATTTTCCATGTGATGATATTGGAACAATATCCGTATAGTTCGAGACAAACGTCACCGCCGAGTACCGACCAAAAAATCACAGACTCTGTGCAGTATGGTCCAAAAATAATTCGAAAAGAATGAGATGCAACAAAAAGATAACTACATATCCCAAACGCCAAATAGCAAGTTTTAGTTTGATACGAGCACATGGTACTGTACGTTCGCGCCTAAAACGTATATATATATATAAACAAATTCACCCTAGAAATAAATATGTTAACAAATTTGCTAAGCTTGATTTTGATTTAAGTTAAAATGTAAACTTTTTAAGGAAAAATTTTACAGATGCAAATGATCATTTATCCCCAAGGCATATTTTCTTTTCCAAGAATGTTATTTATACATTGTGTTTAGACATATTTATTCACATTGGTAAATTGCAGTTTAAATAATTGCAAACTTTAGTTATTCCATAAAAGTATTAAATGTGATGATTAATTGACATTAGATATATACTATTTATAAAATAAAGCCAATAGATAAGACATTTATATAATTAAAATTTATACTTATTTGAACTAAGATTAGTATGTGTGATATTAAAGATAATATATCAGTTCAATACTTTAACAACTAAATCTACATTTATTTAAATTACAATCAATAAATATCAATTAAGTGTCTAAGTTACTTTATTCAAATAACATAACTTTGTTTTTCATCCTCCTATTTAAGTTTTGACAACAGAAAAAACATGGATCTGCCATTAAATTTTTGGAATTTTTCAAAATACTTGTCCAACTCTGAATAACTTGTGAAAATACATTATGTGAATAAACTTTTTACCTGTTTATACGAAAGGATATGAATAGGCATGCACAATGTTTATCTTATCATCTATCCACCCCGTGATTTCCGAATTTCCCCACTACTTAACATCCAATTGCTTTTTGACACGTCCATTAGTGACTTCCTTTGTACGAAAAAAATTCGAACCAAATAGCACACCTCATATTATTTTTATCCATATTTATGTATTAATTACTCTAAATTTACTCTGAATATAATAATTTTCCTAGTTAATTGCAATAAATTTAATTCATGAGTATTATTGATGATAATATAATTATTTTATGCTTAATAGATAAATATTCTCATAAGATTTGTTTAGGTACAAAATAAAAATAGCACCAATAAATGAGTAGATGAAGGGAAAATATTTTCATGGAGATTTATTTATTTGAAGATTTGAATTTGAAGATGTGAGAAAGATTTGGAAGAGGTTGCAAAAAAATTTGGAGCAAATTCAAAAGAATGTCAAGATTTGAAAAGAAGATAAATATTTGAATAGAAAATAAAAAGAAAATCAAGAAAAGATTTTGTGCATTTTGAAATAATCTATACATCTATACATATAATAAAAAGGATTGCCTTTGATGACTATCTTTTGATCTCTTTAAATTAGATTGAAACAAATTTTGAGTTCCATAAATATATTTAATTAATATTTATACATAATCAATTAAATATAAATTAAAAAATAGATAAAATTGTCAAAGAAAACTATTTATTAATTGATCAACTCTCGTTATATACACTTTAAAACTACCCACTAACTACTACAAACCACTAACATTTTTATCCTCTCTTAATTTTAGTTTATTTTTCAAATAAATAAATAAAAATTTATTTTAAAATTTACTCTAAAAACAAAAATTTTGCCTACCAATTCACTAGTTCATTATAAATTTGTTGTAATCTTTTTCCAAAAGGGGTAGAGAGAAAGAGAGAAGAAGAAGGAGAAGAAGAAGAAAGAAGTAGCTTTTCTAGTGTTTAGGTTCTTTTCTTTTTCTATATTTTCTTAATTTCTTTAGGTGTTAGGTAGATATAGTGTCAAGGATCTGGTTTTGTATTCTTTTTTACTATCTTAATTATATTTTCAATATATTACTTAATTTTTAGTATTCTTAATATTGTTTTTGGTCTGATCACCCATCAATTGATGTATCATTTTGTGATATTAAAGGAATTTCACTTTATAAAATCATTCAATCTAAAAATTAACATAGGTTAGAATAGTTAAAAATAGAAATATTCATTTGTGCAGTCCTTTGAATTCTTGTTTTTATCCTCAGAATAGGTTTAGAATAATCGAAGGAATTAAATTGTTCAACTTATCTTAAAATGGATATAGTATCAAGGAATTGAACTTTAACTATTAGTTGAGTAATTTGACCACCCTCCTGAATTATAAGTCATAAATACTTTAGCCCCTATATTATAAAAAAGTATAAATTAACTTCCTAAATTTTTCTAAATTTGCAAATCGATCTCTTTGATAACTTTTTCATCTATTATTAACAAAAATAGTGCATATTCAAAAGAATTTAAGGTATCAAATTAAACGTTTATGAGATCAATTTGTACATAATCTAAAATTCAGGGGTAAAATATATTTATTTTGACTAAAACAAATATTTAGGACAGGAGATCGATTTGCACCTTTAAAAAATATAAAGGCTAACGAGTATATTATATAGCTTATAATTCAGTAAAATAAAATATTTTTTTCTATAATTTAATATTTGAATAATACAAAATTAGGGAACTTAAATAAAATTAACTCCTAACAACTCTCTTTTATTAATTGTTTTATTTTCTGTACATATTTTATTTTATTTTATTTATTTTTATTCTCAATCTTAATATTTTCTATTGCCCAAATAGTAATTATTTTAAACGAACTAATACTTAAAATGCTCATAGGAGCAATACTTTATACCCGCTTTTGATTATTTATAACCCGATGGTGTGTTTATCAGAGCTAATTTTCTAATTAAATTGGCTAACAACTCTCAAGTTATATTTTGAGCAATGGCATACAACCATAGCATGCGGACATCTTTGTCCGACATGTATATTAATCCACCGTTAAAACTATTGATATTTTATTTTTAAATTTTTCTAAAATGTCTTATCACCCAATTAATCTCTGATTCTCGGCTTATGTGTCGAGACACCATATGTGAAAACAGAGTTTCTGTTACATTTTGGACGCGGAAGTTGCTCAAGTATGTAGCTTTTTTGGATGGTCAAATTTTTTAAAAGGAATCTTTTCTAAGAGCAATTTTTTTTTCCATCACATTAAGAATAAAAGAAAAGGAAAGATGATAGCATAATATATGCAAGATAGAAAAGAAAAAGAAAAAAGTGATTTTATCTCAAATTATGTTACCTTTTAAATAAAACGTTATGTATTCAACATGCCACTTGTTATGTATGACTTGGCATTAGAAGATGAGATGTGATGAGAATTGTAAGAGATAGGCTTCTTTTGACCATTGGTCTTCCACTCAAGAATATCCCAACAATAATTAGAAAGTTTATGTCTCTCCGACAGACCTGAAGCTAAGTGACATCTACCAATCCCTTTTAATCAATTGTGAACTTTTGTTTAATCATTCGGGAAACAACAAAAGATGATAAAGGAGAACAGGATAAAGGATTTAGACTGGGTTTGACTGAATGTTTACTTTGTTTCATGTTTTCTCCTTTTTATTGTTGACATGTGATATCACCAACAAATTTTAAGCTGATCCCCAAGATTTGAAGGCAAAAAACACTATATCCATATGCCACGGGTGATTTCCAAGTTCGGAAAAATATCTTAGGCAAAATGCCACGTCTGTGTTACCCAAAAAAATGTCATCAAGTTTAGAACCCATTAACATTTAGTCACAAATAAAATAAAAATAAAAATAAAAAATTCTGACTGTGCGGACCTGTCTTTGATTCTTCAAATGGGAGTGAGTTGTAACCTTGACTCACCGTGAAACATATGCCACACCTTCCATTCTCAATTGGCTATGACAATATTTGCATAATTACGGTTGACTGTAATGAACTAATGATTATATAGTAGTTAAGAAAAAGATAGAGAGCCAGAACTTTTTGCTAGAATCAAATTACTAACATGATGTGAAATATTTTTAACTCTTAAATGAATAAGTAAATCTTGCTACTTTGTTTCATCTAACACCTCTCATAATTTCTGTCCAAAATTATGACAAAATTATGCTGATTGAGTAGCATTTATCATGTAGTTAATTACACCTGTTCTAGCTTCGAGACTTGTATACCATCTTGTTTGGATTGACATTTGATCACTTATAGTTTCAAAAAGATAATGCACTCATGAACGCTGAATGATCTCCATCAACCTCATTGCAACTAAAGTCTTTTCACCTTCAAAAGATTCCACACACATAACTTCCACTAAGAAATTGGGTTGTCCTTATCGATATAGGACTCAGCCTATCCTCACTTTTCATAAGGCTATTTTCTTGGTGGGAGGCGATATCAAATCCTTTGTTTCGTTTTCCTGTCTCCTTACTCATAATTTGACGTAGAAACTCATATGACATTATTTATGATTCTTCTCCAACCAATTTTTTTCAAAACCATCCATCATTTTAACGATGGCAAAATTTTATATTGGAAAAAAAAAAAAAGGACAGAACAATGGAACAGAAGAATTGAATTGAATGAGAGCGGGGGGGCCAGAAGCATGCTTGGTTGGTGATGAGAAATAGACTAATACATGATTGTCAAGCTGAACTGCTGAAGTTATTTGTGGTGGATGGCAATGATACGGTACTTGGTTCTTCGATCAAATAGGAATAAAGAGCTTACTCTTTGCACCAAAACAATTCAGCAATGATATATACACAAACATTTTCACCACAGATTCTGCACAAAGAGTAAATAATTGGTTTAATACAGTTTCATCCATAACATTATATACATGTAAAGATTTTCCAACCAAACAGGACTGTGTAAAATGCCCTCTCTACAAACCAGCATTCAAAAGAACTTTATTTGAGATTAGACTTAAAAAAAATGATGCATAATAATGAACATTTGCAAAACTGGCTTTTCTTTACACAATTTATTTTATAAACTAAGCTTCAATTAACTCCAAAATGTTGTCACCAAGTAGATTCATGAACAAAGATGTTAATTCATGGTAATTTGTCATCAAATGTTTTCCTTTGTCTCCTTTCTTTGTATAGTTACCCAGTAATCCATGTTACAGCAGAGTTTTCTTAACCCATCCTTGGTAGCAAGCGATGCAATGCCACTGAGAGCTCTTGATCTACCCTTAAGCAATTGGTCTCCCAGTCTTACAAATCCTATATACAGAAGCAACTGAATTATATTCTAATGATTTTATACTCTAATCTATATCTATCTATGACTATAATAATTCATGGTCATTTAACTTTTGACAAGTGTCATTAAATTAGAGTCTTCTACAAAAACTATTTATTGTGGACTTACTAATAATAGAATATTTACACTATAATGAACTATTCTATGAAATTATCATCTTTACTTTTAATCTAATGCCAAATACAGTAACATCTTCTTTGTTATAAAATATTTTTGTAGAGAAAATTAATTTATTTGATTTGTTTTAATTATGTGATAACAATTGATTGATTAAATAGTTAAATCATTTACATTAATTTTTTAAAGTGAGACAATAAATTAACATTGATAACTTTAAAATATATTACTCTATTTAAAATAATAAATAATACTAATTATTAATTAAACATTTTATTAGAAGAGGTGACCTGATAATAACAACACTAATATAATAATCATAATAAAAAAAGAGAGAAAAAAAAAACACCTCAACGATGTCAAGACTTGGTTATCTAAGTCTTTGTGGAAAAACAAATATAGTAATAAATGAAATGTAGAAAAAAAAATACTTGAGTTTGACAATTTGCAAAATGAAAAGAAGTTTAGGAACTTCGCTATAATAATCTGACTATAGAAACAATACAATATAATACCATAACTAGGTTGAAGCTTCACAACTCAAGTTTAAGTCCTTGAAGAAAAATTTACTACAGTGACATAAAAATCTAAACAATGTATAGTAAAGTCAAGAGGTTGAAACAAAATGGAAAAGGAAGTATTACGGACAGAATGAGTAAATTATAAATTTAGAAATACATGTATAGAAATCACATCACCAATGACATGAAAGACATAGAAACTAATGCTTACAACCTCTATATAAGAGGGTGAAGGGAATGAAATATCGAATCAAGAAAGGAAAGAAAGGTCATAAGCACCATAAGAAAAATAAGCAGAGTAGCAAAACACAGAGAGTCCAGTGGAGGCTATATGTCCAATGTGTCAACACGAAGTGGAAATCATAGACCATTTATTTTGTTACTGTTCTATCTATTGACATTTCTAGTCTGACTGTCTATCTTGGTGGAAAATTACTTGGGTTTATCCAAAGACTGTTATGGAATGTTATCAGGCTTAGAATGGGGCTCCTTATTGTGGACTAGAGAAGTTATTTTGGAAATCTTTGTTTTGTGCAGTAATTTGGGGTGTTTGAAATATAAGAAATCGTATAGTATTTGAAAAAATAAGACCAAATTGGGAATTAGAAAGAAGGCAACTCAAACTCAGATGGAGTTTTTGGATCAAAACTGGCTTGGTGACAGGAAACTTGGTGGAGAAGAGCTATACTTAAACCCTTCAGAATTCGAGAAATGGAGGAGAATTTAGAGATCTATTAAAAGATGATTTATGGTGCTCTTGTTTGTACTTACTGTCTTATGCTACATGATGCATATTGCTGCATGTTTTCTCTAACTACTGTCATTGTTTGATGATTCTGGATGCATATATGGATCTCTTATTGTTGTCATTGATTGATGACTTTGGTTTGAGATCGTGGCCTAGTGATTATGAAGCTCTCTTGTATTGTCTGGCAATTCAGGTTATTATCTTGTATTGTCTTTATTTTTGCACATGATTTTTCCTATTTGGTTTTTGGTGTTTGATGCTATAATTTTGTTGACTTTGGTTCTCCATTGGTTTCATGGGTTGAACTTTTGTTACCTATAAAAAAAAAAGGCAAAACAGAGAGGAAGTAAAAATTGAGAGAGAGAGAGAGAGAGAGAGAGGAGGGAAGAAGCAGATAAAGACTGAAAGAGTTGGGCATATACACACTTTTTATCCCTGCAATAATTTTAAGGTAAGTAATGAAATTATCTACGAAGTAAAATTATGGTTACATTTACTCATTATAAGTTATGTTATTTAATGTTACTTTATACTATTATCCATTATTATTTACTATCATAATTTATTTTATATTCCAGGTTAATTTATTTATTGTTTTCCTTACGTTTAAGTTTATTAGAATTACCCTTATTGCAATTTATTTTACTTATCATCCCAAGTTATTTTATTGCTCTTTATTATTTATCATTGCAATATATTTTATTTATCGCTCTATGTTATTTGAACTAATATTAATTTGTATTTTTACTCATTATTATTGCAGTTTATTTTATTTATCTTTTCAAGTGAATTTATTTTATGTTCCTTTATACTATTGCTTATTATTATTGTTATTATTATTACTATTACTATTATTAAGATACTATTTATAAAATGATATATATTATTTTGAGTTGTCAATTACTATAGTAATTTCTTTAGGGGACTAATATTAAAAGTAAAACATTGTATCTAATACATAAAATAAGTTAAATTATTTATATATGAACCTGAATAATTAAATTATTTATATTTTTGTTTGGAATTTTATACTTTGATTTATGAATAATTTAATGACTTTTGATTTATAGACCTTACTGTAACTTTGTAGTGACTCTTGCAAGGACATGATTTATATGCACTAAATATGCCATGATGATAATGATAGACTCATGGACTATAATAAGAAAGTTTAAAAGAAATTAAATAAATATGATCTTAGATTTGATTCCTTTAAAAATTAATATTTAGATATGACAACTCTATATTTTGAAAAATTTTATTGAGATATTATTTTATTTATTTTACTTAAGCTTATATTATTTCAGCACTTAATTTATTTTAAGTTTATGAGTTAGTTTATATTTTCTGCATTTTATTCAGTTTATTTTATTGCTTAATTTTATGTTTTATTATTTAATTTATTATGTGATGAACTTATATTATTCAAGTTATTGTTTATTTTATGTTATTTAAGTCTTTTATTTATGTTATATTTATTGCTTAAGTTTATGTATCATTATATTTATTATTTATGCATAATGGCCAATAAGTAATTTAAAAAGAAGATATTTAATATTTGTTACTAATCACCAAGAAGGCAAAAGGATGGATATAAGATCATTTTATATTTTCTGTCTTAATTAGTGTGACATGAATGTCTCACTTTATTATTATGATGTTATGAGTAACACCAAAGAATATGAATTTCCAAATAAAAGGCATTTAAACATGTGTGAAACAAATAGACTAAGGAAATAGAAGCTAAAATAAAGAGATTATATCCTCAATAAAACCTGCTGCATTTTGAAATTTGTATAACATATTTTTTTTTAATTGTTCATGATATTATGAAGTATTATTTGCTTATAAATAATGTAATAAAATTATGATACAATAACTGTATAGATTTCTATGTTAAGAAATGGTTGAAACCATCATAGTTCCAATGTTTTTATAACTATTCATTATCTAATGAGAATTTTCAATTCTCATTTTATTTTTGGTGATTTTAAATTAGTCAAGTAATGCAATAAAGAAAGACAGATTTATCTAGTTACTAGGAATATACAAAGTTATATTTAAATAAATTGTAGTTACTTTATCTAGCCATAAAACATTTAACCTATGAGGAGCAAAACTTTTTCCCTGTTTTTGAACTCTTTATTGTATTCATGTGTATTACTGCTCAACTTTGAAGTTCTTGTATTAATTCGTGCTCGTAATTTGATTATGAATGAATGTTATAAATACACACTTAAAAATGAAAAAACAGATTGTTTCACTCAATAATTTCGGGGGTAGAATGGTATTTCAGTCCAAAATCATTAAACCGTTATTTGGTCGAATAGAAAATAGAGAAGAGAAAATGAGGGAAGAAAAAACTAGTAAAATATGTAATTTTCTATTATTTAGATAACGAGAAAAAAAGTATTATTTAGACAAGGATTATGCGACACCTACGTGACATACCAGAGAAGAGACAAAAATGTTGTATGCAGCATAGTTTTCATAATGCGATCTACGACGAGAAGCAGGAGACCACATGATAGAGGATATGATGGAAGGCATCATCTTGGCCTACTTTGATTTTATTTTTTCATTTAAAATGTTTAAAAAATTACATGAAATAATTTTTTAATATAAACTAATTAAAAGTCTAAAAGTTTTATATAAATGAATGGCTAGGATAAGATCACATTAATGAGTTACCTTATAGGAGGATTTATTTGAATATTAAATTTGAGGATTAACAGAGATAATTCTAAAATTTATGCTATTAATTTATAAAAACGCAAATATTAATGAAACACTAATTATTTGTAAATTTTATTTTCATTATAATTAGTGAAAAGGATTACAAAAAAGATAATAATATTTTATATATTTCTTATAAAACTACTTTATTTATATAAAATTGTTGTTTTTTATTATTAACATTATTTAATTACTTTCTTAATTTGTATAACATAATTTTAAAAATAGAAGGTGTATCACATCAAGATAATTAAAAATCCAGGTCTTGAGAAACATACAACAGAGACAAAGCTCTTTTTTTTGGGGGGGGGGGGGTTATAAAACTCCAGATTTTGTTAATATTATTATATAAAGTTCAAGGATTAACTTAACTTCATTAGCCCTTAAAAAGGATGTAAGGAACCAATATTCTGCATTTGTTCAAATCTTGGTTTCCTTCCATTGCCTTTGACATATAGGAAGGAATAACCAAGAAAGTAAATTGATAATGATAAATTTGATCTATTACGTTGAAAACCACAACTCCCCTGTACCTACTGGCTAGCAATGTAGTCATTCCGAGTAAAGATAATTAACAACATTGTCATCGGCTGATAAAGGAAAAATTTGAAGAATCACATGACAACTTAAAGAGGAATTCAACAATAACATAAGATCAAATACTTGAGAGACAATGTAGGCAAAATGAGATAGAATGAAATAAAATAGATTTAAGAGCGTACAACATAAAAAATTTACCATTTCATTCTTTTTCACTATTATATTTCTAAATGATAGGATGGAAATTTTTATCCATTGTATCATTTTATATCTAAAAAATGGAATGAACATGTCACTTCATTTTCTACTTCAGTCAGTTCCATTAAATTTACCATAAAATATGAAACATATCCCCAATAGTAGATGGTTTAGTTAATTTGTTTATTGTCAAATTTATAAATGAGCAGAACCACCCATCAAGAGCTGGAGTAGCTCAGTTGGTTAGAGCGTGTGGCTGTTAACCACAAGGTCGAAGGTTCAAGCCCTTCCTCTAGCGCTTCTTTGATTTTTTTTTTCTTGGTTACCTATGTGTCATACATGTAATTCTCCATTGAAATTAACAGACCTTTAACCATTATTATTATGAGATTCCCTTCACATATGAATTTTATCTTAACAAATTTCTTTGAAGTGAACGTCGATTGAGTTTTTAAGTAAAACAACCTTTAATGCACAAAACTGTTCAACTTAACGAATTTTTTTAAGCATAAAAGAGAGCACCATCACATGGGCTATGGCCTATAAATGGTGTCCTGTATGATTATATCATCAAAGATAAACTGTCTTCAGCCGAAGCCTAGATTTATTCATAGATCTGTGCAGTGCTGCAGCCTTAGATCCTTCAGTTGGATATGACTTACGCCATCTCTGCCAAATTCCCCTCACACTAAATTTTGGCATAAAATCAACCTTTAACAAGACAATTAGAATCTTAGAAACATAAATTTATCTATTTAAAATGGTTACTACTTATTTGGAAGCCACTTGGACATAAATTATCATTTTTTTTTCTAGTTTTGTTCGGTTTTGGAAGCAGAAGTGGAAAGAGTAAAGCACCGTGGATCCTGCATAAAGAGGGGCCAGTAAACCATTGAAAAGGCCATGAACATGTATATCATATATGTTGAGGACTAACATCATAAAGATATCTCATCATATCACATCTTCAGCAAACACTCTAATGATGATTATGTTTTTCTAATTATAAAAATGTAGAATAATGTATATACAAAACAATTGAAGGATATGATGTAACGGTAGACAGTGCAGAAACTAATCAGCAGATGTGCCTATATTTGAATGCAGTACAGCACTCTCATATAAGCATGAACTTTAAGCAACAGACTTAGTCTTTTATTACTCTCTAATCCTTAGCAGATGATCAGAATAGCATAACATTTTCAAATGATCCTATTTTGTTTTTTCATTCAGAACTGGGTGTATCCTTCTACTTTGGGCTAGTTCTTTATAGTTTACTGTTAACTTGTTAAGTTTTGGTAAAAACAAGGAGGCCATACTTCTGCAGTGTGCATTTGACACAATTTTATTCCAAGGTTTTTTATTGCAATTTTTTGAGATGACATAGCTTTAGGGGAAACTCAGCTCGATTTTTGGTGAGATTTTTTTTATCTTAATTTTTGTTGGCAAATGGCAAGACTTGCTATGTTAGATATTTGCTTCTATGCACCGATCACCACCTTATAATTTGGGTTATAACAAACTTGGTATCAGAGTATTCTTTGTCCTTGTGGATAACAAAGCAAGTGTCCTTTAACAACGTTGTGTTTATTTAGATATTGCTGGTCATCTTCGTAATCAAGAGATTATTAAAGATCTTTATGATTTTGTCTTGTCCTTTGAAAGTTATGTTGAATTTTTCTTATTTGATTACGATGTCTTTCGGTTAACATGGATCAGATGAAGGGCGAGTTCTGGGGTGGGGAGTAATGAGTTTGGTCGCTAAATCTTAAGCATTGAAACTTCATTCAGCGGCTGGGATTAAAATTTATCAATAGAAAATATAATTCTATATTAGCAAGCCACGATAACGAAACATTAACATTAGCAACTTAATCTTCTCTTAACACACAAAACTAATGAAGAACAGGACTTGGAGAACCACACACAGTTGCATCTTAATCTTCTCTTAAACTACACGTTTAATTCATTAATCTTTTGAATCTTAATTCAATCACGTGTATTGGCTGTTGCGTAGGTTAATGCCATTGAAATTGCCGGGCGCCTGGCGAGAATTCACAGAGAAGGTGATGATGAAGCGAAGGCTATGATAAGGTAAATAGAATGAAACTCTTTGATGCAGGGATAACTCCAATCTCTCACCGTAAGACGTGATTTTTCGCATGATCAAGAAGTTTGTGAATAGGCTAATAAGAAACTTATATCATCATATGAGGTTTTTGCTGATTCTAAAGATTACACCTATTGACATATTACATGCTAAATACATGTTAAAAAAATGTATAACATAAACTTATACTATATAACAAACAGACCTAAATATACAAAGATTTGTCCGTTAAGTTATAAAATCAGATTTATAAGAACGAGCATAAAAAATCTTACAAATCATAAATTCTCACTGAAGTGTCAATGGCTCCAATTTAGGCCTAGAGAACCTTGCAAACGCCCCATTGGCCTCAACTTCAACCTCGCGAGCAAGTTCCACTTCACCAAAACCCTTGAGCCCATTAACCAAAACCTTAACCACATACTCATCAGGCTCAACAACCTCACACCACCCACCCCTCTTCATCATCTCGTAAATCCTCACCGTCGATTCCCTCCTCCCAGCACCAACAACGGCCTTGATCAAACTCACCAGCCCCTTCTGATCCTCACCACCGCACACGATCCCACCCACCTCATCCTTCTCCAACTCCACGATCAAACGGTCCACGTCATCAACCATACCCCCACTCGCGAGCGCGTGCACCATCTCGGCGTAAAGCGAGAGATCCGCGCCGTACTCTGATCTAACAGTGGAGAACACGCGCAGCGCGAGGGTGCACTGTTGCTGGCGTAGGAGCTCCCGCAGGGTAGCGAGCAGGTCGTTTTTGATGAGGCGCGTTAGGGTGTTGGAGATAAGAGTGGTTAGGTTCGGAGGGTTGGTTCGGTGGAGACGTTTGAGGGTTTGGATGGCTTGGATTGCTTCGATGCTGAGGATACGGCCTTTGAGTAAGGGTCCACGCTGCGACCGCGGGCCGCCGCACCGCACTGGAACGTAGCTCCGGCGCGTGGGCGTGGAGGGGAGTGGGGGAGCGTGGGGTTTGAGGAAAGTGGGGTTCCGGAGGTGGAGAGAGGAAGCCATGGGTAAAGGGTTTTGAAGTGTTTGTGCGATATGGGAATGTGAGTGTGCGAAAGAGGAAAAGTGGAAAACGAAGGGGAATAGCAAAGGAGAGGGTTTATCTGGAAGAGATGGAGCTTGTTTGCTAGTACGCTCGAGGAGCTTGATACGTTGTAATGACGGCTTTGTCGTTGTAAATAAATATAAATAAAATAAGGGAATAATTTTTATGCGTGTAATAAAATTGTGAAAAAATGACAAATCATAATAGATAATTATTATAGTGGATAATTATTTATTATAATTTAATATTTTTTTACAATTTTATTGATTGATAATATAAAAATTATACTATTAATATATATAAATTAATTTTATAAAATGAACAACTATGTTTCAAAATTAGTTAAAATATATTATTAATCTTTATATGTTATATTTATTTTTAATTTAATTTTTATATTATAATTTTTTTAGTTTTAAATTATATATATATATATATTTTTTTTTTTTCTGTAGGAGATTATTTTATATTTGTTTAAAGCTATTTTTGGATTAATAAAAAGGAATTGAATATTATTAAGTTTTATTGACTAAATATTTTAAATAGGATAAAATATAAAAGTATTAGATAAAGCTCATTTCATTCCATCTGATATCAATATTTTTCTCAACTTTAATATAGGCAAAATTGAAATAAGATGAAATAGAATAAATTAACAGCATATACCATAAAAATCTTACTATTTTATTCTTTTGCTAATGATAAAACCATTTTTCTATTCTATTATTTGATATCTAAACAATAGAACAAAATATTTATTTCATACCGTTTCATTTTATTTCACTTCATTTACCATAAAATATTCAAACAAATCCTACAATTCTTAGCCAACACTTTCCGTTATGCTATTGATGCATTGCATTTCCTTAATTTCTTTTGACAAATACTTAGATAAGCAGAGCACATCGCCAAAAGCTGGAGTAGCTCAGTTGGTTAGAGTGTGTGGTTGTTAACAACAAGGTCGAAGGTTCAAGCCCTTCCTCTAGCGCTCTTTCTCTTTTTTTGTTTACCTGTTTTTTTTTACTCCCCTGGTTAGCTTTGTGAATTTAACCACATAATTCTCCATTGAAATTCACAAACCTTTGACCATTATTAGTTTAGTATGAGATGCCCTTCATGCATGAATTTTATCTTAACAATTTTCTTTGAAGTAAACAACTATTGAGTTTTTTTTTAAGGGTCCCTAAGGTTGGATCAGGATTGTCCTTCATAGATCAACTTGGCAACTATAACTGTTCCTTTAGTCAATTAACTCAGCCTTTACATTATAAGTAAGCTTCTATTGCTTCCGCAGCTTTAGGCTGAATAAAACTCTTTATAAGTATTGCACCAGGACTCAAACCACCTTCTGCAGTTTGCAACTGAAGTTTTCCTAGAAGCAGTGTATTGTTACAACACTTTCACAATCACACAACCTTTTTTGTAGCGTATATTCAAATCTGGCATAGAAGATCCCCGGCAAAGCTTGGACCCTCTCTACATCCATGTTTTCAAGGATGTGACTCTTTAATGGTTTTTCCTGGCTTGTATGGCTTGGACTCATCCATTTTAAAGATCAATTATTCTCACTTGTTGGGCCACACTAACACTTTTGGACGTATGGGACAAACATAAAGGCATAAGGCACCCCCATCTTCATCCTAAGCACTTTTGTTGACACTTTGGATTAAGCAATAGAATATTTCTTTGTTACTTGGATTCCCGTTTCTGTACACTCTATGTACAGATAGTCACGTGCCAGTTATTATGTTGAGACAAATGGTTAAGGTAGCATAAAATCTAAGGGGATCTAAATTAACAAACTAGGTGAAAAAATAGCAAATCAAACATTATATCTTTAACTTAAAACCTTAAGATAATGCATTTATAATTATTCTTATTCTATATATTCTTTGCTTGATTCATTTTTCAACCAATATGGGACGTATGTCACTTATACTTAAAATTCCTAACATGTTATGCATTTTTTAATCATTTGCATTTTCCCTCTCTATTTACATTTTAACTGACTTCGTAAAGACTAATTAACTATTCTTTTCCATTGCATCAATTCACTAACAAATTATTCCCGTTGACAATTTCAAAAGAATATAAAGTTCTGGTTTCACTTTCTTGATTTATGGCAACAATTTTCTGAGTGTGTCAAATTTTGTCTAATGATTGATACTTGGTAGTGATAAACGTAGAGTGGCACACTAGTCCTCGTAGCATCCAAGTTAAAAGGAAAGCCAAGAAAAGTAAACCTTAGGGATAATGATAAATTAAAAAGCACTACTGCACATCACCAACCTCTTGAATCCTTACAGAACAACAATTGACTCTTGCACATGCTTTACAATCAAAGCAAAAACAGAAAGTGATAAAAGAAAGAAAAGCAAAAGTTGCTTTTCCTCCTTTTATTATGGGGAAACATGATCAATTACAAAGGCAAGAATCCCAATCAAATCAAAATTCACTTGGAAGAGGTGCATGCTCATTGTGGATGAACACATTGCCATAGATAAGGCCAGCCAAGCCACCACCAATGAGGGGTCCAACCCAGTAGATCCAGTTGTCCTGGAAGTTGCCACTAACAACAGCAGGGCCGAAGGAGCGTGCCGGGTTCATCGACCCGCCGGAGAATGGCCCTGCTGCCAAGATGTTAGCACCAACAATGAAACCAATGGCAATGGGTGCAATGGTGCCCAATGAGCCCTTCTTGGGGTCAGCTGCTGTGGCATACACAGTGTAGACCAATCCAAATGTGATCACAATCTCAGTAACAACTCCTTCAAATGCTCCAACTCCAGCAGCCACACTGTGGATGGGAGTTGTCTGGCAAGAAATAACAGAAGTTCAGTTCATAACTTTAACAAAAATAAATAAAAAATAACTTAAGAATGTGACATTCTTTCTGTTCTTAGACTTTACTTGCAGTATGAAAAGGATTGTACATCATTTATAATTTCAAAACTGTGGTCTATACCCATTTGTTAGACATCATTATAGAGACAACATCATTTATAACATAGACATTGATAAGTATACATCACTGTGGGTCCCAATTTTTCTCTTATATCTCTTCCTTTAAATGTCCTATTTTGATGTCTCATATAGTGTTCTAAATAATGAAACTTTTTTTAATTTTCATCAAGTATGTCACATCTTACCTCTTATCAATGAAACTTGATCATGTATGCTTCATAATAAAGAAATTAGGTAACATTATTTTAACAGAATTATACCACATTATCCAGGTAATAATATGATAGAAAGCAAAAAGGCATGTATGCCCTTGTTCAATGCATGAAACTTATGGTGCAATGAAGAGATTTGCCGTGTAACCATGTTGATTCCGGTAGTGATTGAATCATATGGATCTTTGAGTTTAAACTTACCAAGCCACCTGTGACATAGGAAAGGAGAAAACATGCCACTATGGAGCCAACAAGCTGTGCAATCCAGTAGAAGATCCCAGTGAGGATGGTAATCTGGCCCCCAAGAGCCAAGCCAAAGGTCACAGCAGGGTTGACATGGCCACCAGAAATATTGGCACCAACAGCAACAGCAACAAAGAGAGCAAAACCATGGCAAACAGCAACTGCTACTAAGCCAGCAGGATCAAGAGCTGCATCTGATGTCAACTTGCCTACAAATGAAAACAAAGAAAAGCCAGAAAAGTGTTGAAACTAACAAAGCAAGACAATTTGTCAGTGTTTGCTGTGGTAAACTTCTTCATGGCTCAATTCAAAATAAATAAATAAAAAAAATTTAAAAAAAAAAATAGAACTTTATTTTTAATGGTCTTTTTCTTAAATGATATGTTTCATCAGCATGAAAAACCTTCAACTAGAGTGTAACTCGAGTTATAAAAGAGTAGTGAAGGGGTTGAGACAATAGTTCTTAATTAGGTTCAATTATCATGTAGAGCATAAAAATAGTACTAACCATAGGCTATTGCTGAACCAACACCAGCAAAAACAAAGATCAAGGTTGAGATGAACTCAGCAACATAGGCCTTGATGGACCCTAAACTGAACGAATCATCAAAGCGTCCGAATGCTATGCCAGCCATCTTGAGAAGTTTCTAGGGGAACCTTAAAGATGGGAGCTAGTTAAGGATAAGAAAAGGAAATGTTCTGAATAAGAAATATAGCACAAAAGGCTTCTCTGGTAGGTGACATATTTATAGAGCAGAAAGTTGTCAAATACGATATAAAGGCTTACTTAATAAGTTTGGAACTTGATGGATTAGATTGCTGTTATAGTGCTACTTTAATGTCTGTTTATTTGCATGATAAAAGGTAGTATGGTCATTTGCAACACACATATACCTTAAATACTTTTAGAACCAAAAAAAAAGGTTGGGTCATATAATATTTATAACTTAATAGATCAAAAGTTCAAAACTATTGCATTACAAAGAAAGTTGAAAAAACGATGGCCTATAAAATTAATGTGTTAAATAGTAAATAACAAAGAGAATCACCTTTTTTCTTAATCTAAAATTTATCTTATAACACATCATCCGTTCATGTCTAATCAGGTCTTTTTCTAGCAATTTGATTAGCTGTCACTGGCGTGCTTTATTAGAGATGGCTGGAAGCTAATGAATGGTTCCACCATGTGAGAAGGAGAGAGGGGTAGAGAGAGGTAGTGTTTGGTGGGGTAGAAATTGTGAAGGAAGTATATAATCATAAAAGAAGAGAAGTGGAGAACATGAACAGCTCTGGGCCACCAATAGCACCGGCCATAGTCTAAAAAACTCCAAAGAGATCACGGGCTTTGAAATGCGTGAATAGAAATTCATAGGTATACTTAATTTAACAAATTAATAGGTCACATATTGGTTGTTTAGGCCTTTATTATGCAAAAGTGGTCGGCTAATTAGTGCTAATTAAAGAAATACTCATGGACTTTTTGGCGCTTCTCTTTGTTGAAAGTTTCAGAAAAGGAAAAACGGTTTGATTAATTATGATAATGTGATCATTAATCACCAACAAACCCATCATTATTCATTAACTATTTTGTGTTATCAAATTTTTTTACTAAGAAAAAGCTACTTTTGGATATCTACGTGACCACTACGTGTGATTCTTTTGTTCTTTGGCATTGGCCTAAAGTTGAACGTGAAGTGGCTACTGGCTAGTGAGTTAACCATGCACGCAAACCAGTTCTCTGTAACACATAAATTTTCCACATAGTTTTTCTCATTTAGATCAGGCATATGAGTAACCAGCTAATCAAAGTAGTATTGTACCTGCTGTACTTTTGTGTGAAGGTGAGGTCTTTATCCATATAATGCCATTGCAGCAGCACATGATTTGTCTCAATTGCTGGTTATATAAGCTACTAATTAATTGGAATCCTTATCTGCCAACTATTATTAGATAAATAAAGTTGTCAGGCTATACAGTGTGCAGCATGAACATAGCATAGAGCAATTCTTTAGTTTCCAATTGCCTCACTAATTTGTATATACATCATAAGATTCATAACCCCGTTTTGGAAAAGCGTGAACTTCATCAGAGTTGATTCTCTTCCTAATTTTGCATAGCCTAAGTTTAATTAAAAATTGAACTCCACATAATAATAAACTTGGCCATTTGGTTGTGACTTTTTTTTAATAGATTTTATGTAGACCCTTCCAATTCAAGTTTCAGATAAATTTACTTTCAGTGTGGTCTTCTTTCTTATACTGCCAGCTCTGATTTTGGAGCCAAATATAGTAGATGTCAAATCAAAATGATATGGGTATCTTCTGCCTTTCAATTTCAAGGAGAACAATTTGATGCTTCATGTGTTATAGAAGAATCACTTTCACGTGTACAGTTAGATTGACATGGAAAATACCACCAGGAGTTTTACTTCATTAGGATGTTTTATTTCATTAAAATTCATGACTATATAAATTATGATCCAACTTGAGAAATCTTCTTTGGATGCTCTATAGCGTTGCAGATGCAATAATTGATCTTAATAGCAGTTAGCAGACAGCAAAACATGGATGGAAGTGGCAAACAAAATGACAGCAATGATCCTATAACCGATGGCTTACAATATAAGTAATGTTGCATAAAATATTAGTAGAATTTTGGCATAGTAATGTTGCATAATAAATCCATATTGTACTAATTAATCATCCAAAATTAATAAGTCTATTTAACTCTTTAAAATTTTTCTTACAATATTTCAGTTGATTCCGATTGGTAGCTAAGCTTGGAGTAAGTTCAGTGGTCCCTTTAGTACAGGACCAGAAATCATTATACAAGATGTTCTTGGTTGGAAACAATGTCTCAAGAACAATTTGTAATCCTAATGCACTGCGTGCTTGTTCTCCTTTTGCAATCATCTGATGACCCAAAGTGCTTGTTTCACATTGTAGACCAAAATCAAAAACTATGTATGGCATGAACCTTCAGGCCAAAACTAACATGACCAAGAAAAAACATTGTAACTAGGTACGGAAACTCCCTAGTTTTTCATTGATTTTAATAGTGGGTTTAGCTTGTTTTATCAGGTTGATTTTGATTTATAAATTTTTTCATTATTATAAGCAGATTATTATCTTATTAATCAATAAAAGTTTATTAAAAAAAAAAGGGTAAAGAAGCAATTGCAAGAAACAAATTGGTGTGAGACAATGTGAAGATAGACAAAAGCAGACTGACTAGTGAGCCTGGGCCCTGATAATCAGACTTAAGCATGACAAACAGTGTTGGAAGTCAAACCAAGATTTAGAGTTGACCCAAAAAAAAATAGAAAGTGAACCCTTAAAAAACCAAGATTCAGAATACGGATTGCACAACAAAGAAATCTTTTCAGCCCAAAAAGGCCCAATCAGCTGACCCAAAAAAATAAAAAAGATGCCCAGTCAGCTCCTTCAGTTATACCTCATGGTCCAATAGATTTCCAAAACCAAATTTATTAACGAAAAAACCCACTCTCAAGTCTCAAGTGCCTCTTGACCCGAAAAAGGAAAAGTCTCAAACGCCCTATTTACAACTGATACAACAGGACATAATTTAATATAAGTTAAGGGTATCTCCAGTGCACAATTTGTTTAATGAAAATATATTGACCGAAAAATAGAAAGCCTCGAGTGCCCACAACACTTTTTTCTTTTTTTAATGGTATCTCCCCTTCTTATTATTAAAAAAAGAGACTAAACTCAAGTATAATTAAATTTATCCTTCCAACTGCTATCCCCTTCAAAAATCAAACCAAAACCTTTCTCGAGACCATGGTATACCTCTATTAATATGTAAATATCCGTTTCATTTGGTAATGAGCACAGAGCAGAGCAGTTACTATTTAGCGGCACTAAAATACATGTTCATGAAAAACGTGTCACCTACATTGTGACGAAAATAAGCTGAGTGTTCTTTTTATCCTAATAATAAATTTTGTCTCATAGCTACTTTTCTTTCTTGTTGGCTTGTGGCACCACCGATCCTAGAGTGACGCGTGAAAAACGTGAAAATTTAAAAATTATTTTTACAATTAGTTATATTTTATTAGGTTGAAGGATAGATAATTTAATAATTTGACTGAATGTGTGGGCTCTGATGCCACTCTACACCATTCTAAACGCCAAGCTAAGTTAGTAATTGAAGTTAATAATTTATTCTTCATGCACGTCAAATTTTATAAAATATAGATAAATATAAACATGTAATAAAAATATGCAGAAGCATTTTAGGATAAAAATAGCAAATAAGATATTTATCTTAATAAACAAAGTATTTATATCACAATTTAAGGGCACATTTTATATTCATCATGAATTATGATAAAAATCAATTGAGACTGGAAGCGCAAACACTAGTATTTGGTTTAGCCTCTATTGGAACTGCACCAGAGTTCAATCCTTGAATCAAACAATTCCATCTCCCTCCCCCAATCCAAAGAAAAATATAAGGACCCAAGAAAGAAAAAGAAATTATTGACACGAAAAAAAGAAATTATAAATTTAATTTTAATAAGCCAATAAAAATCAGTTAGTGGTGAGACATTTAAATAATTTATATGAGATAATAAGTTTAAATTTTACTTCCACCTATGTACCAAAAATAAATTATGATAAAAATATGTTCATATGTTTCTTTTTTTTTATTAATAGTATTTACATATATTGTTTTTGGTAGGTAGTATTTATAACACATTACTTACATCCATTTATTTCAAAGTTACCTTCTTAGGAATAATTAACACAAAGTGAAGTAAAAGATACTACAAAAATATTGGAATACAAAAATGTGTATATTTATGGGTTTTGCTATCAAGAAGGTGTTGATTCAAGTGAAAAAGGCTTTGATTTCTTAAGCATATGGTTTTGAGGTCGATCTTAAAATTAATATATACCAAAAAAAATATTATTAGAAATAATCCTGACATAACTATCTGATCATATATTGAGAGATTACGCTTTCACTTGTTACATAAATAAATACTTTGAAAAATAAAAGAAAAAAATTATTAATCAGTACCCAAAAACACTAGTTAAGATTTCAAAATTTTATAGGACATATTTGAATCTTAAACTTGTTATTTTGAAGGTGTAGTTTATTTAATTAATATTTTTAATTGATATTGCTTTTATAAAAATATCCTAACAAAAATAAATTGACATAAACAAAATAAAAGTTACAATCGAAAAAATATCTACATATTAATTGCTTGATTTAACACCTAGTGACAACATACATAATTAGACCTTAGTTAATGATATAAAATTTTAATTTATTTTTAATATAAATTTTTTATATTGTCAAATAAATTTTTAAATAATTATTCTAATAATTAAAAAATTAACGTAATAATATATTATTAAATAATATTATAAAAAAATTTAAAAAATAATATGTTAAACTTAAAAATTGAGTTTACTGCCTATAGATATTAGATTTAGCATAAGGAATTAATCCTCTATAATATAGTGAATTATGATTCAAATCTCAACTGAAAGTGATACCTATATTTATTATCCGACCATATCTACAACATTACTTTAGTAGGGGATACCTTTGATTAATAAATAAAAATATAGAATTTAATTTTGATACAAAATATTAACTTACAATAATTTTACACTAATTAATCATAAAATATATATTATTATATATAAAATTTATAAAATAATAAAAATAAAAGTCAAATAATTTTATAAATATAATAATATATAATTAAACATCTATATAAAATATTTTTTCTCATATTACATTAAAACTAAATTTTGCTAGAAAATTTTACATGAATAATGAGGAGGGAGAAGAAAGTTCATTAATTTCTCAACCTCCTTATTGCTGACGTGGGGGTATTGGCATGCGCTAACGTGCGCAGTGAGCGCACTATTGTGTCTGTCCATTCAATTCAAGTGATTCAACTCGAACCACTCACCTGGCACACCGTGCCTGCTCCTTCATCAAATCGCTGACACAAATCCTCTCTCTTTTCTCTGTCTGATCCTTCAATTCTTCCAAATCCCAAAATTCCATACAGACAAACACACACAACCCCACCCTTTCAGAGACCCCAATTCTCACACAATCTCTTCCTTTTCGCATCTTTTTCCCCTTCTTCCCTTTTTTTAAATTTTTTTTTCAATATACACCCCTGATTCATTCGCCCCTGCATCTGTATTTCCTCGTTTTTTTCATCACCCAGAACCATAAAAAAAGAAACCCTTCACATCGATCCACAAGCTTCGATTACCCCCATCCAATATTGGGTTTCCAAATCGGTGCATTGTGGGTTCTGGGTCTTCGATTAAATTCTAATTGGGTGGGTTTCTGTGTAGTGGAGTTGTGATCATCGTGCAAAGTTCGTTCTTTTAGGGTTTTTTGTGATCGATTTGGGGGTGAAAAAATGGAATCGAGTAGAAGAGCGGTGGAATCGTATTGGAGGTCGCGGTTGATCGATTCGGCTACATCGGATGAAGATAAAGTCACGCCGGTGTACAAATTGGAGGAAGTCTGCGAGCTCTTGAGGACATCCCATGTTAGTATTGTGAAGGAGGTTTCGGAGTTTGTGTTGAAACGGGTCGAGCATAAGAGCCCAATTGTGAAACAGAAGGTATACAAAACAATTCGCTGTTGTTGGTTTTGTTTCATTGGATGAGGTGGATCTGGGTGGTTCAAAGTTTGAATCTTTATTTTGAAAGAGATAGTGGGGTGTTCAAATTTTGGGGTGGAGTTGGTTTCTTTTGTAGAGTTAAAGAAACTAGCTGGAGAGTAAGGCATGGTGTATCAAACCCATGCAAATCATTATTTGATATGTGCAGGGTTGTGGGAATCATAATAGAAGCGCACCTATCATTAAAAGATACTTTTACAGATGTTAAATAATGATTTAAGTAGCTAAAAAAGATAACTTGGTAGGCTGTGGATGTGAATTTCTCGCTAGTTGGATTTAGCTTGGTCAGGGAATATGTAAGAATTGGTTGCTGATTGAGTAATGTGATTGTGAAGAATCACACCCTTTTATCTACTTTTTACTGCTTTATTTTTCTTTCTTTGCTGCAATCCTTTTGTCTATATATGTTGTGCTTGTGAGCTGAGAGCTATCTATCTTTTTGTTTCCAATACTGGATTGGAGTTATCCTCGAAGGAAACTTCCTTCCATCCTAAATTGAATTGTTATACTTGTCCTTGAATTTGCATTATTCTATGATGTGGTTCTAAGTTCTAATTAACCACACTTCCGTTATTATTATACATTAGAAATTTCGATGTGGGGATATGAAAGAAAAGGATCATAATGTTTTTGTTGTCAGAAATTGGACCACAGACTCATATATTATTTGTCTAAACTCGTTTGTGTATGCTCTGTTTTTTCTTTCCCTTACTGTTGGCAGGCTTTAAGATTGATAAAATATGCGGTTGGGAAGTCTGGTGTAGAATTCAGAAGGGAGATGCAGAGACATTCAGTGGCAGTTCGTCAATTGTTTCATTACAAGGGACAGTTGGATCCTTTGAAAGGTGATGCACTAAATAAGGCTGTGCGAGACACAGCTCATGAGGCTATCTCTGCCATCTTTTCAGAAGAAAATAAGCCAGCACCTGCGGAAGATCTAAACAGGCGAATACAAGGGTTTGGGAATACAAACTTTGAACCATCATCAGAAGATAAGAAATCTTTTATCAGCGAGGTAGTCGGTATTGGAAGTGCATCAATTAAGCAAGGACTTAGTAGCTTAACACAGGGACATTCACTGATGAAGAATGAAACTGGAAGCTACAAGAGTCCAAATCTTCGAAGGTCATTGACCATAGAAACAGAACGTGGTGACAGATACGAACCAGTTGCATATCGAAGTGAAACACAGAGTAGTTTTGAGCTTCCAAAGTCCAGTGGTCCTTGGAATCAGGATTCAAGAGTAACTAAGACGGAAACATCAAATGGGGATTCTGGTGCAAGTTATTCAGAGAGTAAGACAAGAGAGGATAGGTTGCTGGAGACAATTGTAACTTCAGGAGGTGTACGCCTACAGCCCACTCGAGATGCGATTCAAGTTTTCCTAACAGAGGCTGCAAAGTTGGATGCCCTGGCTTTATGTCATGCCCTTGAACCAAGGCTTCAATCTCCAATGTGGCAGGCATGTCTGTTATGTTGATGTTTCTACAAAAATATGAATTCACTGATAGAAGTCCATATCAATTACAAAAACATGCACTTGTTTATTTACATTTTTTTTAAGACTTCACATGAACTTCCAATTTCAAGTATTTTTGGGATCACAGTATGGTGAATCTTTACATGACCCTTTTCTGGTGGAGAAACATTTTAAATTTTAATGGGTTCTGTATACATTTTCATTTAAGCATCTATATATTTTTTCCCCCTTGTATTGTTAGTCCTTGGATGAATCAGTGCAGATTCAAGTGAAGATCATGCGTAATGAATTGTCAGTTATCGTTTTTGTTAAATGTCTAAAGACTTGGTTTATGATAGAATGAAATAGCGTCATTTGATTCATTTATCGTTTTTGTTGTTGTTGACATCTTGCCCATATTGTAATGCAACTTATTGTACTAAAAATATTTAAAATGCATTGCTGCATATTCTTGTAAATATCATTTAGCTTCTTATGAGAATATTATTTTCAGGTTCGCATGAAAGCTGTTTGCGTGCTTGAGGCCATGCTTAGAAAGAAGGATGATGATCATTTTTCACTTGTTGCATCTTACTTCACTGAAAATAGAGATGTAGTGCTGGGATGTTCTGAATCTCCCCAAGCCTCTTTGAGGGAAAAGGCAGTCAAGGTAACCCTATAATCAAAATCTGAAAGAATAATCACTACATGCAAAGATGAAAATTTCATCTTCTTAGTCATTTTCACATTTTAATATTTGTCAATCCTCCCCCCCCCCCCCCCCCCCCAAAACACAAAAAAAAAAAAAAAAGTGAAGCATTGTGAGATGGTGATATAAGCAGGTTTGCTAAGATCATTTGGTGATTATGTGGAGGATGGAGGGCACTAAGGTTTGAAAATTTTGGTTTGCATAGCACTGGAGATTCAAGAAGAATGTGTTTATAGGTAATAATAGACGGTCTTGACATATTCCAGGTAGGGTTAGGAAGGATGCTAGTTATTAAATTGGAATCTAAATTGAGAAGCAGCCTAGATAATTGATAGGTTATTGTTATTTGTGGAAGTATAGATACTGTTAAGGCATATTTTATGCATCTCAAACCCTTGTAACTGTTCAATTCTTCCTTTCTTGTGGTCAAGTTCGCCAGAAATAAATTACAGTATACCAAATTTGCAATTTTTGAATAACATTAATAATTATAGATAAGTAAATGTCAGCTGAAAAGTTTAAGAGCAACCTTTGTAATTTAATTTAGCACATTTCCCCTTGATCGACAGGTTCTTGGTCTTCTAGGTGAAGGCCAGTCAAACAGCTCTGGCATTAATTCAGAGAAGGCTGTGAAGGCAGAAAGTGTTACTGCTGCTGTGTTGCCTGACTTGATAGACACTGGTGATTCAAATGATAATCACAAATTGGACGATACTAGAAAGAGTACACTTGATCAGAATATAGCAAATTTGACATCTGCGCCTCTTGTTGATGATTTATTTGGGGATTTTAGTAGTAATGAACCAAAAAATGATGATGACCCCTTCGCTGATGTGTCATTTCATACAAGTGAGAACAAAGAACATGCGGATGATCTCTTTTCTGGGATGACTGTTGGTGGTGATAAACCGGGTGATCATGGGGTCCATAGCCAGGGGAATAGATGTGATCCTCTCGAGCTTTTTGCTTCCAATTCCGAGCAAGGAAATCATAAAGTGTTCGTTAGTGATTTAATGGGTGGTTTGTCACTGGATGAAAATTCCTCAAGTGCAAAGCAAAATACATCATCTCCTGCCTTGCAATCGGAATCTTTATTCTCAGGTTTAAATAATCATGTTCCTGACAATAATTCAGGTGGCATGTTGGGTTCTCAGACAGCTGGATTCAATGTGAATCCCATGTTTCCTACTGGTCAACTCCCTTACGGTATACAGCCTGGTATTATGTTGAACCAGCCGTATTCTTCTCAGCCTTTTAATTATGGTGCCATGGGAACTCTCTTGGCTCAGCAGCAATTCCTTGCTACAATGGCTAATTTCCATCACCTTAATAATGTCAACCTGCAAGATGTTGCTGCTGCTCAAGTTGCTGGACCCAATGGAAGAACACCTCTGCCAGACATATTTCAACCAAATTTTTCAAATCAAACTCCTACCTCAATGATCAACACTTCAAAGAAAGAAGAAACTAAAGCATTTGATTTTATCTCAGTAAGTCTGGATGTAAATACTTTGTGTACCTTCCATTGATTTAATATGAGTATTGTAATGATCTTGTTTGAATTTACTGCTTTGTGCAATCGAAATTGTTAAGTTTACAGCTTGAATGAAATTTAATCATCTTAAATGTGATATATCTTCAGAAACAAGACACTCATTTATGAAGCATAAGCTTGAAACGGGAATTCATAATTGAACATCAAGAAAACAAAAATAGCTGCCAGCATGAATAACTGCTCAATTTTTTAGATCATGCTTACCACTGGGGGCTTGCCTTTTCCTTGATGGATGAAGTATATATATTTTCACTTCTCGGGGAAATAAATTGTAGTTGGTGTTTTAACTGGATTATTATATTGTCATTACTGTGTAAAAGACTTCTAGCATTTGATTGATTTACCTGATTATATTCTTTCATGTTTGTAGGACCACCTTGCTTCTGCTCGCGATTCAAGGCGACTTATTTGAAATATCAATCTTGTGCTTTTGTGGAGGGTATGTACGGTGTTGTGGTGTTGGATTGACATTAATGGACCAAACGGTTTATAGTTTCCTATGGAAAGAAAAGATTGATTTTCTTACCGTGATGGAGCGTGTTTCCGGTCAAATTCTACATGTCCTTGTTAACAACAAAACAATAAAATGAGAGAACATTTTGGATATGGAAGAAGAGGTTCAAAACGGTTACTAGTTCTCCATATTTGGCATAGAATTGAGCATGAGAACGTTGTGTAGTTTGTTTTTTTTATATTCTGAGCATGTTGTGTATGTAGTAATAGTTGAGATTTTGCAGTTGTAATTCAGGCCCTAAGAGCAATAGCACTTCTCTTCCTTGATGTGTGTTGTAGTAGTATGCCTTAAATTATTTTTATTCAAATTGTATGTATGAGACAGCAAAATAGACTAATAGGTTACGTGAAAACCTTGTTGCAGCTGCTTCATGATTCTATGTAATGAGAGTTGTTTTGGTACACAGGATTATAAACCAGAGCCTAAACTCTAAAAGAACAGGACTATAGAAGGAGAACTAAGCCCTGTGATGATCCTCAAACAAGTTATGCTGCTCCAAATGAGTAGCTTCATTGAACATAGCTTCAAGAGCATCAGATTAGCACAAATTTTGAATGCCATGATCTTAAGCAGTAACTAGACCAATACTGATAGCAATATATGTTTGGTGCCATATAAATTTATGTTCATGTAAATTTGAATTTAATATCTATTTAGGAAAGAACAGAACAATATTCATTGACAAAGGAGAACTCATTTATCACTCATATGGTATTAGGTTTTAAAATCTGAAATTAATTTGTGTGGAGTTCCAGCAAGATTTGGGGGTTATCCACTTGTGTATTCCTAAATGTAACACATCCACCTTAACATTTAAATAATGCTGTCATCTATTTACAGAAGATTAACAGATATGTCACTATGAAGTTTGAATGATGAGGCACTACTCCAGATGTCTAAAGACACAATCATACTCAAGTTGGTGGTTGATCTTCATGGCTTCCCCATGACTGATCACTCATCTCTCTAGTTTGCTTTAGTTGTTTTACAACATCCAGGCGCTCTGAAGAATAAGAGGAAGGGATCTACAAACAGAAGCAAGCACCATCAATAGTGTAGGTGATAAATGAAAAACATGATGGACAAGGCAGCAAATGGTTACCAAGAATGGCATATACTTCTTGATGGCTGCTATTATAGCGGCATGGCCTACAGTTGTCACCTGGTAACAAAATGAAAAACCAACGTTTTATTGAAATACTTCCAGTATCTTTCTTGTTTGTGTAACTCTTAATTATGTTATGGTCCCAAGTGAAAATTATGTAATCAAATTTGTGAATTATCCATTCCGAGATGGCTAGCTTCATTGAAGTACCCCCAACTATAGCAGTTCTTGGTTCTCTCCTTGGATATTTTTCTGAACATATAACGATCCGACTTCAAATTCCCCTTCTATGTATGAAACATGGTAAAAATTCGGTGACCAAACAACATGATACAAATCAAACTAACATCAAATGAGAAATTTTTGCGTGGGTACAAATCTAATAGTTACGTTCACGATCAAATCAGACCCCACCAATTATGTTCAAAATACACTCGTTTTTGGATTCCACTAACTTTATTGTGTGTTTAAATAAATGGGGTCAGATTTGTATTTAGCAAGATTTTTTCAAATCAAATAGAAATATTAGTGCAAAGTTGCTTACAGGAAGCAGCATCAAGATTGTCACTGGAACTAGCACAATTATGTCAGTCAAAGTTCTTTCTAGTCTCTTTCTTTGACTCCTTGAAGCCTTGCAGCCATGTGCTTGCTTTAAAAGTAGCTCCAAAGCAACCATGATGTCCATGAAGAGCAACCGAGTACCCATCCAGAGGTCCTAGTAAGTAACAAATTCCCACAGATTTAGCACCTTGTGTCCAAGACAATCTACACATTCACTAGAAGCATGTGATTACAGGTCTTACCGCACTTGTGGCTGCCAACTTGATGCTGTATCTCTTGATAAAACTTTCTCGCAGAGGACTTGACTTATCAACGATGGATTCTTGCCTGCATGATTCCTTGTTTGTTGCTGAAATTGGAGCCTATGATTCAAAATAAGAAGAGAAAACAGTGGTTAGGTTATTGTTTCTTGTGGTTCGTCACGCATCGGATCTTGAGCCAACGTATTTGGTGCAGAGCAGGAAATCTTATAGCATGCAAAACCCTAAAATATAACACACTATTGAAGCACTTTTTGATTTTATTTATTTATTTATTGGTAATCTACTGAAGTACTTGTCTAACTTATTTCTTTTTCACTATGCCTTTTGCCTCGTTTATGAAGCTATTTACTAACTCATAGAACTAAGCCTGGCATTTTTGAGGGAGATTGAAACTGAAATCAAATCAAAACCTAGCAACCAATTAAAAGAATGCTAGTTAAATTTGAGTATAGAACATATAGAAGGCATCAACTTACACCTCTAGTTTAGCAAGGTAATGAATTTCATTACTTTGTATCTATCAGGTTGTAATTACAAAAAGTATTGCCCAATATACCTTTGTGAACCCAGAACTGTTTTGAGAATCACTCTTTGGACATCCTTTGGTAGTCAAATCTTGTGACTTCTGCTGTGCTTCAAACACCAGAGATAACTTGGGTCCATTTATACTTCCAATATGCGATGTATGGTCGTCAGATACAGCATGGTCCACAATATTTAGTGAATCACTGCAAATAGAGCATAAGTTCAATCCTAAATGTTTCCTTCTTCTCTTAGAAGTTAGCTTCTATGAAAGAAAAGGATGAGTAAACGAATACAGCAAAACCAGCCTACACTGATTTGTCATAAGCAGCCCAGTGATCTTGCAGACAAGTGCTTAGCAACCCCTGACTAGGAATGTTAAGAAAGAAGGAAAAACATGCAAGGTGAATAGCAACTCTAGGCAGAAAAAGAAACATAAACTAGTAAAACTGATCTATAAATTTAGGGTCTTGTTATTTGGACACACTTCTTTGCGTGTCATTCGACTTATGATGATTTAATATAAATAAGTGGGGAATTCATCCACATAATTGGGGAATCGGGTGAGTGTAGGGATAAATGATAATTCTATCACCCGATTCCCTGTTGTATATGTAAATTCCTTACTTATTTGTACATGAATCACCATAAGTCAATTGACACATATAAAAGTATGTCCAAATAACAATTTTCATAGATTAAATGTTACCAACTAAGCAAGTATGACAGCGAAGCTGTGTCCAATGATTGTTGCATCGAGCGATTGAAGTGTGCAAACCCAGAGAAAACATCATAGCACACAGTAAAAACTACAGACAAAATGATCTCTTTCTCTGCTTGGCGAGCATTATTTTTTGGCCTTTTCTCTCGGCAGTTTATTTGAACATATGAAGCATAAAAATCAAGCCATCCTATCTCATCAGTTACTAGCTGGAAGACCGTATAAATTAAAATTAGTGACATTTAGTCTTGATAATAATAATAATAATAATAATAAAGAAAGAAATTTAACGTCAGCATTGGCATAATTAATAGAAACTAACCTCCATGAAACACTGATACACTGGGATGGAAGAAAACTCTGGATATATGAAAAGAATTCCACATTCCAAGTAACTTAAACCAAACATTGAATACTCAGTATCAGCATCTTGAAAATTGATACGTCGAAAAAGAATCAAAAGAGCAAAGAGATCAACCTGAGGAAGTCCTTAACCATTTCATCAAGATCCTTAATGCCCATTGCTGACAAAAATATTCTAGTCCTTAGTCCAAGATATGCAAAAAGTCCCAATATGGCCAAACTATCTAATGGAATCTGTAAAAGGTACACCACAAACAACTATCAGAATGCAAAATTCTAAATAGCCACGGCACCAATAAAATAATGAGATTAGCAAGATCAGGTACTTAGTAAGGCATATGATAATGTACAATATGACTTGGAATATCTTCTCTCACTGAAAGTAAAGAACACAACTAAAATTGATCTAAAATATGTGCCTATATGTTTTTTGGCATTCACTATGAATGAGACAGATTTCTCAAGTAAATATTATACTCAGATTAAGTTCTATCCCATGAACTTTTGCATGAGTCTGCAAGTTGACCTTGTGCTGAAAATTTTGCTTGTTTGTACTGATGCTTTCTTCATTGAGTGCTTTCAGTAGTTTCTTATGAGCCAAACCAATCCAAAATTCCAGGTCCTCAGTTTTTTCACTGGGAAGAATCTTCCTACCAAAATGGGACAAGAAATTCAGTTCAAATCCTGCCTCAGTTGCTAACTGGTGTAACTTGTCCACTAATGCAAGATTAACCGAAAAATCCATGAGCTTGACTAAAGCATCTTCAAGAAACAATACAAGTGAGGGGCAGCCGATGCGCCCGGAGCCCAATTTCACCACTGCACTACAGCAGGTTACAGCCACAATTATACCTGCAATACCGCTGAACACTATTCTGTCAGGTTGAATTCCTTCTGCTGAATATTAGGCAAATCTAAGAGTAATGAATATAAAATCATCAACTAGAAGAATAACTTCGGATGCCAAGTCAATACAAACACGTGTTGTCAGATAAAAATAATTTCCATCCAAGGTTTAAATATATTTTTCTAAACACATGGTTCTTTCAAGCAAACCTTCCAGCATATTCCATGGACCACTTTTTCAGAAGAGGAATAAAGTATCCTGCTATATGTGGCATTTCGGTGTCTCTAAACCACTGCACCAAATGCGGATGCCTCATTTTGAGTTTAAGTTCAATGTGCTCTCCCACCCCATTTATTAATGGGTTCAAACTGAAACAAGGGAAGGAAAAGTAACTCAGATTTGAGCAAAGAAGCTTCTATCAGTTGTATTGGACCGTCTACTATTACTACTGATAACTTTGTTAATAGTATATATAACATACTATTATGCACAACTATTGTTCCAATCATGGTAAGCTGATAAAAGTCTAACCTGTTACATCTCTGACATATGTATTGATGTTACTATTTACAATGGCAGCCTCCCAAACACATGGTATTTGTTAAGTAAGCAAGAGAAAACAGTAAAAACTTACATCTCTCTAACAGGGGAAAGTTCATTGTGTCTTTCATGTGATAGCAATATCTCCAAATCAATTGCAGTTTTCATCAAAGCATAAAGTGCGACCTGTGTAAGCATGTTGTCAGTTTTTATTTTTATTCTTTATCAGCTACAATGAACTATATGTTAGCTCCTCAGGACTCAACATAAGTATATGCACCTCCTTATTAAATGCTTACATCACAATTTCGCTAATAATATCAAAAAAATTAACTTGGAGGAGACAATTACATACATATTTCTCCATCAAAGAACATTTTGTTGCATATACCTGGTAAGCAATTCGTCTATGCCACTCGTGCACATCCTTTCCAATCCAAGCCATTGCAAGCTCTGGACCACACCTTGCAAGTCCAAGGGACTCAACTGCTTGGGAAAAGCTCCTAGCAGATTCATGCAATACCCACACAACATAGTCCACCCTATTAAATTCAATTCCCTGAGTACTACTGGATGGAACATTAGTAACCTTTTCTGCTTCTTTGCTTTGATCAGTACGGGAAAAATGAGTCCTAGCTGATGCTGCCAACCATGAGCACGTCCTTAAGGACGTGTAACATCTTGACAAAGATCCAACTAACAAGCCATTATTCAAAGAGCCAATGTTTTTTTCCTCTATTGTATTCGAATTGCAATGTTGAAGGGCATAGGCAGTTGAATTTTTTCTGATATCTGACCCGAAGGATCTGCAGTTAGAAGAAACAGGATGTATAAACTTCTTAGGACTTCTAGATATGCCGTGTCTAAAATGCGTAGATAACTAACACAAATGACATCACATACAACAGAGAAAAGTATTACTTGAAATTATTGACTCAATAAAGTAAGCCACTGCCTAATTTTCACACACACATATAAAGGGCTCGTTTGGATGAACATTTCCACAAAAATCTTTTTTAAAATAATCTTTTTTTAAAAAGATCTTTTGAAGAAGTAAAAGTTATTTTATATTTAGATGTCAAAGTAATTTATGTTTGGATGTTCTTTTATCCTTAAACATCCTTTTTATATCATAAAAAAGATGTTTTCTAGAAGATAAAAATTATAACTTCTCAAAAAATATCTTTTTGTATTTTTTCTAGTGATTCTGCTTTAAATAAAAAAATTTACACGAACATTCCCAAAAAATTAAAAGATCTTTTTTTTTTAATTAAAAAAATATTTTTTTATCAAAATGATGGCACTCAAACAAGCACAAAATGTGTGTACTCTTTTTATCTTTTTATTACTATAGGGTATACAATTTACACAAACGAGCTTCCATCCCTTGTTGATTGCCTTAACACTACATTTATCCCAAGGACAACAACAGCAACTCAGGAGTCAGAAGATAAAACTTTAATTTCTTAGAAAATGCCACCTTCCAACTACATTGGTGAATAGTTTTTTGTTTTCAAAATATCTGTGGTATATTCTGAATCAATTGATAATTGGATTATTTCTGGAGAATTTAGTATAATAGGAAAAACATAAGAAACTACAGAAGCTTAATTTCATAATGGGACAAAAAGGGTATTGAAACCAATAATGGGAACTACATCTCTGTAGCTCATACTGAAAACTCAGACATTACTTTAGTTATTATTTTATGTATAATAATATGCACAAAATATGCAATAAAATCTAAAACCAATTTCAGGGTGGAAAATCTTCAAAACGGAACAAGGAAGTGTTTGACATCAATATGTAATGTGTTTAATATACATTTCGAATAAGATTCCTTTCACAGTATATTTACACTATCACCTTGAAGCATAATATTAGTAACATTAAAATAACAAACAGAAAGAGAGGAAGCTTACGTGTGGTGAAACAGTTGATGTTGCAGATTGAAAGGGGTAGCCATGGAAGGAGGAAAAGCAAAGAGAAATAGTAATAAAGGAAGAAAACACTAGCCGTCTTAGGACACCTATAAATGCAGGGATTGGAGCGATGTCATCGAGGCACAGAAAGAGAGAGATACTAATAAACAAATAACAACAACAACAATAAGAATAATAATAATAATAATAATTCAGCAAGTTCATTACAACTACAGGAAAAACCAAGAGTTGAAACATACGTTAAGTTTTTTAGCTTAGCTAAGTTTTTCTGTAACCTTGTAATCACAGGATACATGCATGAACTATGAAGATGTTCAAGCTCCAACTCAACGATGCTTCATCCCCATGTTACCACGAAGTCAAGTATTGGGTGTCAAACACTACTCCAGGCTTATAATGCCTTCGTATTGAGGAGCGAAAGCAGATACAGAATCACAGTCCTTCCTTAGTTAGGATCGTTACAAATCAATAGAATATCTATTAATATCTTTACTATATCTTAGAAAGATTAGTTTTCATATTTTCTTTTATTCATAATTTGTTTCTTTATTTATTTAAGATTAAGAGTCTACTATTATTAGGATTAGCGTTCTTTCATTTATATCATATTACATCAAAAAATATTAGATCAATATATTGTCATATTATTCATTGTATCTATTCTCTCTTTTGTTCCTTTCTTGCATAAAACTCATAATCTCAATAAGAAATCTGCCTTTATCAATTATTTTGTAATTCAGAAAATGTAATTGTCCTAGCATTAAAGAGTGATAAAATTGCAGCACTCCATGATGTACCATTGTCCCAATACCTGTTGCAGGAGTATAAAACACTGTATTTTGAACTATATAACATGATTATATTGAATACTATCATTAAATCACCTGCAAGTAAATAACTATTGCAAATTAATCCTAAGATAAGTTTGGTTGGAGGGTAAAAATAGAGGAAAATTTTCCATAGATGAATTCCATATATAATTTTATGTACGAAATTCATCCATGAAAAATTTCCCCTCAATTTTATACCTCAACCAAACACATCCTAAGAAAGAACAAGCATTGACCCCTTAAAATGTCATTTCATATTGGATTTAAATTGCGCAAGGATTTCGATCTTTATGAAGAAATATTAACCTGATAGTGACAAGAAAATTTGTTTGGAACCACATATTAATCAGTCTTGACGGTACAGAAGAAATTACAAATGAATCCAAAATTGATTTTGACAAATTTGTTCTTAACTTTGAAGTCCAAAAAATGATACTCAGAAAGACTTGTCATTGCCTTTCACTCACTGCATTACTTTTCAGGAACAAGATCCTTAAACAAAAAGCCTCTTTGCATTAGTGAGACAAACTCTTTCCCATCAACTTTTGTTCACCGCATGTTCTCAAGTTGACACCATTGCTAACTCACAGTGCATAAGGCATCTGCTTATCTAATGAACAAACTTAGCCTCAAAAGTAATATACGGTATTAATTCTTTTGGGTTCATTGGTCTCAATTATCAATCCTCTAGGTAATTTTCCCTCCAGGAGTTTCTCCATTACTGGACTGAAAACCAAGTTCTGCCAAATCTTGCTTTGCCATCAAGTTCCTGCAAGACGCCAATGTCTAAGAACCATGTATATACCCAAAACAACAGTAATGATATATCAACATTATACACTGAATATGAAAACAGACCAAGAATCCACAAAAGTTTGCCAAAACATTACATTTCATCATGAGAACTATTTTGGATTGTATGAGGTCAGATTTCATCATTCCATGGCAAAATTTTCCATAAATATTACATAAAATGGCATTGTGATGGTGTGAGTACCATCTTGTCAAACTCCTACACAAATAGAACAACTAAAATATAGATTCTAAGAGACAGAAAAACAATATGCATCCAAATAAAAAAATTGAAGACACTAAATTTCTTCTAAAGCACTGCCTGGGCACAAAGACTAATAATGGATGCTAGTGGAGCTAACAGAGTTGATCTCCCATATTATAATGACCTTATGCCTTAATATGCTATTTCTATGATCACCAGTGAATCTTCAGAAATCGCTCCTTATTTTATTTTTGGATAAAGCCATCAAGGTAATTACTCTTGATAATTAACTAATTTTAATTTGGATTAATTGCACTTTATCCCCCTGCATTGTAGACTATGTGCACTTTAGTTCCTACATTTTAAAAACATGCATCTCGACTCCCTGCGTTTTATCAAATGTGCAGTTCGACCATTCTGTTAATTTTTTCATCAATTATAAACAAAAATATCACACATTTAGGGTATCGGGTTACACATTTAGGAAAGTTCAGGGGATCAACTTGCACATGACCCAAAATTCAGAGGGTATAATACACTTATTTTGGGTAAAATGCACATTGGCAAAAGTTAAGGGAGTCGAAATACACATTTTTAAAATGTAGAAGTTAAAGTGCACATGACCTATAATGAAGGGAGGTAAGGTGCAATTAACCCTTTTAATTTTAATGAGAACTGGACACTCTTTTCCCCTGCCAAAACTGCATTGCTCACTCAAATGGATCATCCTCAAAACTTAAGAATGATTAATCCAAATCCACTGAACATATAAATTCTTTTAGAAGGCTACTAAGTCATCAAGTTACACTACAATATCAAGCTCCAACATGTAGCCTATTTAACACAAAATACTAAAACCAACATGACAAGAGACAAAACAAACAGCACATTGAAAACTCGTCAACTTATGCTAATCCACAAAAAACACTCCAACACGAACAACTATGATCTGCAACACATTAAAGCCAACTCACTTCTCCATTCGACAGTGCAAGTATTTTTTCGAGAATTCCCTGCATTTTTCAGACTGGTGAGCTGCAGTCTTAAGACAATTGAGATATTCTTTCTTTTCCTGAAACGAACCCAATACACAAATTAAGGTACACAAGGATAGAAATGAAAAACTTAGGGTCTGTTTGGTTTCTATTTTAATTTCTTGTTTTTATTTATTTGTTTTCAGGATTTGTAAAGGAAACGGTGAAAACAAATAACAGGGCATTATTGTTTTCACTATTCCTTTCACAAAATCCTGAAAACAGGAAATACAGATAATGAAAACAGGAACTAAACAGGCCCTTATAATCGATATCGATAAGTTCGACTAAAGTTCTGAAACCAACACTCAACTTGCAAGGGCTTATTTCTTTCAAAATTCAAGCACAATTATAGATACAAGTTAGCCTTCAGTTCTTGATGGACAAATGAAGATTTAAGAGAAAGCATACCAGGTCACATAAATGCATGCGGTCCAACGGGAATATACCCTTTTCAGGAGGCACTGGACTGAGTCCCCTATTGCCGCCAAATGCACCACCTATCACACAAGTTTCACAGAGTGTCAAAGCAACTATCAATCAATCAGGTTGTTCACTATTTTACCAAATTCACAACCACATAATATAAATATATTAAAAAAGAGAAATTGGCGATGAATACAATACATAATACATGTATGGTATGAAATACTGAAGAAAAGTTGAAAAGTGGATGAGGGTAGAGAAAGATGTACCTGCCGCACTCATTTGTAGGGTTTATTGGAATGTAATGGAATGGATGAGCTTCGCGGTTCGAGCTTTCAACTGAGAGGGGTTTCGAGAATCTTCCCAATTAGTCGCCGGCGTCAGAAAAAACAGGCAACAAGATCACGGGACGGGACGGGACAGGACTTGACGTTCCCTTCGGTTTTTGTTTAGTTAGCAGAACCCATCAACTCAAGCCTCTTAAGTGCTGTGATGGATGGATTGCAAGTAAGGTTAATTTATTTATTTTTTCTCCCCTTAACCTTTGTGTTCGGAAATTTATAAGTTTATATAAAATAATTACTTTACAATAAGGATTTAATTTAAATATATTATCAGTATAAAAAATTTTTATACAGATATCTAATCATACATTATTACATTAGTAAAAATCTTTGATATAACCACCCACTATTTGAATGGTCATGCAAATAGAAGATTTTGATTGGATGACAATGTAAAAAAAGTGTACCCCAATTAAACTCTTATAATAATTAGGGGTGTTTTTGTTCAACTTATTATTAAAAAAAAGTGATTTTTTTAACTAAAAAATTATTTTAATAAAAATTATTTATTTTGATTTCTATTCGAAAGTTAAAAAAAATAGCTTTTAAGTAAAAAATAAAATAAATAATTTTTATAAAAAGTTATTTTTTTAGTAATTAAAAAATTATTTTTTATAAAAAATTAAAATAAATGCACCCTAAATCACATAAAATATTAAAGTTTTTCTATTAATAATATTACATAATATATTATTAGGTAATAATAATATTATTATTATATGAATATATTTGTTTCATTTTAGATCTTTTATTAAAAAAAATATAATACGAAAATATTATGATCATAAATCATTAACAAAGTAATAAAAATATTTCTTGAAGTAATATAAGTTAATAAAAATAAATTAATATAATAAATTATATAATGAGTAAATATTTTGAATCCTTAATTACCAGTAAAAATACAGTTAAAAAAATTAACATTAAAAATAAAGTTACATATTAAATAAAAATGATATACTCATTTAATATAATCAATTTATAAATGATTGATCTTAAGAAATTAAAATAAAAATCTCAAGTAGCAATTATGTATGTTATTAAAAATTTACTCTATTAAAAAATTAATCTATTCAAAAATATTATACAAAAATTATTTTCTTCTCAGATTACATGATTGAGAGTTTTAAGAAAATTATTTTAAATGCCCTTCTGTCATTATTTTTTAAAATTTTATTTCTAACATAACATATTTAAAGAAAATGAAACCATGAAAAGGAAAAAAATAATAAGAGAAAAATTACGTAAATTATATATTTTCTAATATTTTTTTAATAGGTTTCATGTTTTAATTAAAATAAAAATAAATTTTTTAATTATTTTATTTAAGAAGCTCATTAGTGAAGCTTGCATTTTTATCTTCTATTTATTTTTGCTTAAGGATAGACCACTAAAAAATATATATTGATCATCATTGATCAATGTCTTTATCTTAAAAACTCAAGATGAATTAATTTCAAATAAATTTTATAAATAATAGAGTATTTTTTTTTTTTTACAATGATAAAATATGCTAATTGGAGAGAAAATGAATCTATATCACCCAATAAGAGAGAGTTGATTCAATAACTTTAATTATCATATAATAAAGTTGATTTTGGGCTTTGTATATGTAGATGAAGAAACTTAGTAACATGTTATAAAAAAGAGTTTAATTGGTATGCACTGACAGTTATACTGTCAATTAATAAAAATAGAGAAAAGTGAAAAATCATGGTGGGTTCCTCATTATAATAGGTAATTATTTATATGAGTTGACACTTTTCATTATTTTTATTGGTTGATAGTGTAAAATTGTGTTACACTGTCAGTGCATTTAAATTAAATTCTATAAAAAAAAAAGATAAAAGATATGAGAAAATACTTAAATATTATGATTAATGATTATTACCATTACACATTATCATCTAACAAATTGCCTAATGAGCCATTTACAAATTTAAGTGATAGAATATTTTTCAATATTTATAATTGTACCATTATCATTTTATAAATCGTTATACTTTTTACCATTAAATAAATAGAATATCACCATGTAAAAATTACAACTTACCTGAATTTTTTTACATAGATATATACATTTCATTATAAATAAATATTTTTGCTTCGTATTTAGTTTCTTTAACTTTCAATATTGAAACGCCATTATAAAAACTTTATGAATAAATGAAATTAGAATAAAAATAATTTGCTAATATCATTCAAAAACAAATTGATTAATTATACATTGTGCCTTCTATTGATCTTTGCAAAATTGAAAGTGCATTTGTCTAAGAATACGTTTATTTCAAATTTTGAAAAAAATAATTTTAAATTTTAAATTTTATATATAACTGAAAAACTTTCATAAAAGAGAAAAGCTTTCATAAACACTACCTATGATAGACATGCGACTCGAATTTCAACAATAAGTGGCATGCATACAATAGGTATGGCCTACTCAAGGATCCTTCCTTAACAAAAACATGTTAGAATTTTGCCTGCTATTGTTTTAAGAAAATTTTGCCTTCTCTCGATTGTTCATTTTTGTTGCTACCTCAATCATAAAGAGGCAAATTTAGTACTGCTCACGAATTGGTTTTAGTATGCAAACTTCAATTTGCAAACAAGTTTCGTGATGATACTAGTTGTTCTTTTACCATCACCATACTATTGTTGATGGGTGAAGAAATACTTAAAAATATTTTAGGAGAAACTACTAAAAAAAATATCTTAGTCTAAATAATTTAAACTAAATTTTTGATGAAAACCCTTTGACATGATTGTTCTTGAAAATGTTAAATATAAACCCAACTGGAATCAAGAATAATATACACACTTATCACTACTTTTATAATGTATTTATACAAATTTGCAGCTGCCTCTAAAACCTCTATCTCACAAGCTAAAATTCTTGTTGTACCCTCAACTCACGATTCCTAAACTTGGGGGGGAAAAAGTGATGGTGTAATAATTTAAATATAAATATACCATCATGCCCATGCCAACTGCAAGAAAAAGGCATAAGCAAGAAATGCAGGTATAATTAATCACGTAGTTCTATTTATTATATTTGGTTTGAAGATGAATTCGTAGCAAGATCTGATACAAGAAAACAGTCAGCATTGTGAGAAAAAGCATCGAGCTTTCTTGGCCTCTGTGCACGAGGGTGCTGAATGATTACTAGAACTTCATCTTTGGAGCTTTCATCATGAGAAGTAGAAGTTGGCTACACATGCATAAATGGTTGTCTCAGTTAAAAAATTAATAGACCAATAAATAACATACGTCGGTGAAAGCTAATACAAATAGATAGAAATTAGCAAACTTGGCAGTTGTCATTCTATGCAGAAAATTCCTTACATGGAATTGCTACATGATACCACTCAAATAGTAAACTATACAACTAAAGAACGTGAGAGTATGTTTTCAAGCTGCAACACTTACCACCCCAATGTGCCATTCATGACTACTAAATTCTTTAAAAGTTGTTGCATCCATTTCCTGCACAATAGTGCTCAGTATAGTCAGAAAACAGAATAATCTTCTATAAACTACATCTGGAATAAATTAATTATTCAATTATCTGTTTTAAATATGGGAATGAACCCTAAGTGAGTTTATCAAAGTAGGCTATAGGTCATAAATAGAGATCTAGACTACCAAAAAAATAAGACGTGATAGAAGAACAAGTACATGCTCCAAACCTTAAGAGAGGCTAGATTTTCAACATTATTGACAACTAATCCCTTAAAAATGTAACTGGATACTTAGAATTCAATATCTTGAAAATATTCCAGTTACAAATGTTTCAAGGGCACATGACAAAGAAAATAATAATTTTAATTGGCATCTTGACCTCTATAACATGTGAAGATCGATAACTTACAATACTGTAGATTGGAGGCACCAGATTCTCGCCTTTACATCTTGTGGCAGGCATAACAGAGAAGTGTGGTGCCAAATCTTGTGACCTGAAAATCCATCTGCCGGTAAAGGAATAGATTAAGAACAATTTTAGGCTAGAAATGGACACATAATTGGAGAAAAATCATAAACAATATTCTTGTACCGCAAGGTAAAATGCTGAGGAATTTTAGAATTTTCAGACAATTGAAGCGCATTTGTATTGGAACACACAAACACATACCCAATGTACACAAAGATGCAGAGTTGTGCCCATTCTCTGATCAATAAGCGAATCCAGTAATTCTCTGAAGAGTCATCCATGTTCATGCATATCTATAATTAATAAGCTTGTCCAAGTCACGTTTATATTATATATAATATATGTAATATTCATGTAAGTTTACAAAGTGAAAACCATATATAATACCACAGTTTCTGCAGTAGCTACTATCTGCATTGCACCCTGAAATTTCCTGCACAAAGCAAAGGAAATGTCTATAATTAAGTATGGTTTCTTCTAACATGGGCTGAGATATATCTATAATATTTGGGAAGAAATTAATCGTACACACTTCTCAGATACTTGGCACTTACTTGAACATTGTGTACTTCTTATACACAGCATCATGCATTGTATAAACATCTTCATTTTCTATAATGCTTAATTGTTCTCGCAACACTAGTAGGTTTTGGGATATATGGTGGAAAATTACATAGAATGAAATAAAATAATTTAGTAGCAGAAGCACCTGTACATTTGGTCAATTATAAAATATGAATTAGCATAAGAAAAAACCACGCATGCTTCTTATAAATCACAAATATAGCAGTTTTACCAATTAAATTGCAGATTACTTAAAGCAGCTAAGAAACTCACAGTGAAGTATGGCACACAAGCCTTGTAACCAACTAGAGTCAAGTAAAAGACACAAGCCAGTGCAGCAGTTGTACGGCGTTCATTTAAAGAAAGACGCTCACACATGATGCAGTAACCATGAGAAATAAGCAAAAAAGAAACAAAAGCAGCTGTCTGAAATAGCACCCCTGTTACATACACCCCAAATGACATCCACAAAGAGCAAGCGTGAAAATTGTAGCATGAATACCTGCAAGAATTGTGTGACAAAACCCAAGTAAATTTTTGCAGATAACAATACAAACTTCACACTACTAGTATGTGTTGTCAAACAAGCTTCACTGCATGCCAAGCCTCGTCCAGTCTCACACTAAAAAAAGGCACAAAGAATCATTTGCAAAATTCTACATTTGGGGCAACCTTGACATAAACTACCATTTTAAAAATAAACTGCTTTATGATGTAATTGGTTCTCCATCACAACAAGCAACTCAACAGATACACTTCAAAATAAGGTTGATAATTTCAGTACTGACCCCTCTTCCTGTCAATAACTTTTTACAGGATGAATCCATGTGTCTTTTGAGCAAAAAAATAGGCACATGCATTTGGGTAAATTGAACAACTTGTAAGTCCAGACATAGAGTTGCTCATGACCTCATGTACATCTGGTGAGAAGGCCTGCTCAACCTCATACCATTATCTAATGTCATCTCAATTTTATCACAACTATTTTGCCCTTTCCACAAGTATCTTTCGTCCTTCAGTTACAAATTCTCTTATATATTATCAATTACAAATTTTCTTGCATATTATCTATGACTTTTACTCCTCTAAAGTGACGGGTGCACTTAGGGGGGTAAAGTGCACGATTTTAACCATTGATAAAAAAATCAATGGTACAAATTATCTCACATGTATGATGGATCATACTAATGTTTATATCTTATGAAATCTTAAATCATTAATTTTTCATCAACCATTGAGATCGCACACTTCATCCTCTAAAGTTCACCTCTCACTTTAGAAGAGCCAAATCCATTATTATACACAGTCAAGCTTAAAACATATAGCTACATATTTCCACCGCATGTGGGCAGACAAGTATCTTGAAAAGTGTAGTACTCTCGTGTATAGTCTAATGTAAACATCGTCCTCACATAGTAGTGGCTCTAACTGCTTTGTTATGGTTAACAGTCCAGTAATTTGAGGTGCTATTCAAAGGAGCGAAAAAGGAAAGAATGGAAGAGGAGGGGCGAAAACTGAAAACTAATAACATCCAGAGATATGCTTTTTTAATCTAAATGCATAATAAATTTTCTCTCCTCCCTCTCTGTTTCTTTTATTGATACTCATGCCAAGCACACCACTGGCATAACTCATTAGTTTGTCCCCTGAAATATCAACTTGAGACAAGAGCCAACTACGCCTCCAAAAACACAGCACGTAATTAATACTAATATATTATATATTCTAGTCTAAATTGAATGAGAGATTAAGCCATTCCAATTTCCAAAGCAAAACATTGAAATTAAAAGTTAAAACACAAATCTTCAACGCTAAAAGTCCAATACGTTATTCAGCAAGCTAAAAAGAAAAAGACAAAAACTAGTCCAAAATTTACCAGAAGAGGAAGGATAACATGAGCTGCAATGCTTTCATCAATGGAACCGAAGTAAGTGTCCACTGCAACTTACTGCACTGCTATACCAAAATAACATCATTAAAGCACCCAAAAAAAACAAAAAAACCTGCTTCAAAATCATAGAATAAATACAAACATCAAACAACATAGCACGAAACAGATCAAAATATTTCCCGATTTACCCTCCGCGAAACTATTTACACAACAGAATAAATCACAGAGCTTAGTTAAATTTCCAAATTTGATTGAAAATTCTCCTTAATTTTTACATTTAAAAAAAATCTACTGCATAATTAAGTTATCGAGCTAAAAGGATTTAACAAAAATAAAGCCATAAAAAAGAACTGAAGTTCATTTTCTCATTTTGCATATCAATAGAGCTGAAAAAAAAAACAAAGAAGAGAGAGAGAGATCAAACGTGAATAAGGAAACAGAGTCCAAACTCCAAATTATTAAAACAGTTCACAAGTACAATGACATAAAAATATTTTTCTTTTAACACAATTACACAATCCATCATTCATCATCCAAATTCCAATGATCAAAAAATATTAACAGCAACAATAACCCAAAAAAAAAAACTGTGAAACAAAACGTGAAGTTTTGAAACAAGTGCAAAAGGTGCATCGAATTGAGGAACCTGAGAATGGCGATTCTTGTAAGTGTAAGCGGTCCAAGAGCAAGCGGAGACGAACCAGATCGACAGGAACGTCAAGTAGAGCGACGGAACCGCCCGAAACGACTCGTCCACTCCGCCGCCGGAATTCGCCATTTCGTTGCCGGAAAAATGTTCTATTTTCGCCGCCGGCGAGGCTTTTTCGATTTCGGTCTTTCAGTTTCTATCTAAGTGTGCGCTCTTAGCTCCGCGTGATGTTCTGTGCTGAATGAAGCAGGCTTGTGCGCGCATTTTATACGCTGGTGCGCTGCACACGTCTCAAACGTGGCCCTTTACGTTTCAAATGTGTCAAAACCGCAATTAATTAAGTAATCTCATTTGGTGGTTTTTTTTTTATTTTTTTTTGGAAATTATTCATAGGGATGTTTTTTTTGAGAGAGGTTGAGAGTTGAATATAGAATATCTTAGATTTAAATAAGATATATAGGAGATAATTATAAGATTATGGATTCAACCATTTTCATTTGGTTAATTATCAATAAAATTAAGTTTTTGATTTAATTTCTATATAATTACTTTATAATATGAATCAAATAGAATTTGAAAAAAATGTTAAATTATGAAAAATAACTATCCATCATAATAATTATCCATCACAATTTATTATTTTTTCTTAAATTTTATTGACCGATAGTGTTCGTGTATAAAATTAATCTTTTAAATTTTATTTGCTTTGATTTAATTTTAAATCTTCAATGAATCATGTGTTGTCACTTATTAAATATTAAAATGGTATTGATTTTTAGTCTTTAAAGTATTTATATCTATTTCTGTTCTCATATACCATTGTAATTAAGACTCTCTCCCAACAATTTTCTTCTTTAGCATTGTATAACTCACTTACTACTATATTTAACTTTTGTTGGTAAAATGGTATTAGTTTGTGGATTTAATTTGATGTATTTGTATAAAATATCTAAATTTTATTATAATTATCTCGAAAATTACCCACATCATAATATATAATTAGTTGATAAAATAAAATATTTTATATAATTAATATATTAAAAAAATTATTGAGTTTTTGACCAAAGTATCTCTACTTCTTTAAATATTATCACTACTAGAACACCTTCGAACCATTGTTACATTCAAAATGATATTTTCTGTAGAAGATCTATAACATGATTTAAAGTGACATATCATAAATCATAAATAAGTAACTGAGTTATGTCATTATGAATGGCCCTTAGACTATTTTATGTCAAAGTAGCATTTGACCTAGTGCAATTATTTGGTGCAAAACCACGACTACTTCCTTTTCCAATCCTTTATGATTTTTGGGGAGCAATTGTTGATTTGTTTAATTAATTAAGCTAGACCACATGTTTCTTTCTTTTTTTACCCCTTTATTTTGTATTAAAATGCAAAGTTGATGGGCCAGGTTTTGGGGAAAGAAAGTGGGTGGGTGTAACCATCTTAAGTGCAAAATGAAGTCATGCAACAAAGCCACTCCGGGATTTTGTCATGAATGCCTTAGTGAATAGTAGTATTTACCACCACCCTCTCATCAAAAGATTATCCATTCAAATATAGAAGTGTTTTTTTTTTTTTTTTTGTTCCCCTTAGCTTTTGGTGAAATAATTCTAATTAAATGCTTGTTAAATGAAATAAATTTTACCGATAAAAATAATAATAAAAGAAAGTCATAGTTTAAAGACTATTTTGGCATTATTATTTAGCGATATAATTTTTTTTTGTCATAACCGCGTTGAAGATGACGTGAAGAGCACTTAAAAGAATTTCTTCGCTACCCGCTTTGGAATTTCCAGTTTTATTAAACATGCAATAACAAATGAAGTACGTTGCCCCTTTTTCTTGTCTTCATTTACGATTATTTATTAAATTATTTAAAGTACCATTCTTAGCATAGATAAAGTCATAAAAATAACAAAAAAGAAACAAAGACAAAGTAGAAGTAGAAATGTTTCATTGAGCTGTTCGCGAAATGAATCTCTTATTTTATTTTATTTGAAATTAAACGATAATAGTCACCAAATCAACATAGAAGGAAGAGATGTTGGTAATGCATTTGACCAACTAATTTGCAAATTCTAGGCAATGGCATGTTGACTTTGACAGGATGCGTCAAATTGCCCTTTTTTTTCTTTTTCTTTTTTCCTTTGGCAACTTAAAGGCCGATAGAGATTCATGAGATGGTAGATGAAGATGGTCATCAGAATGGAATCAAAAGAGTTTAGGTAAACGAACTCACTAACAAAACTAGTTTCCTTCACATCCTATCCAATCAAATGCTTGAAGATATAATTTTTATTTCCATTTGTCATCCATAAATATATAATTTGTAGTTGAGCTCAATTCATACATACGGTAAAAGTGTAAAGAAGTTTTATATTAAAATTCATTAATGTGCTGTTATTTATTTAATGAAGTTGACGTCACAAGATGAAATGTTAAATCCATTATTAAATGATATGATAACACAAAATTTAATGTTAACGTACATGAATAGAGATATATTTGTATGATATGTAAGTATATTTTATATTGGGATTATGTGTTAGTTCTATATAAAATATATTTATATGATTGGCTGGGAGCACAATTACATAATACTCCCGAACCATATAAATATTTCTCTATTATTCTTTTTTATTTGTTGCACACGCATTTCCTCCATAATTAGTTTCATTGCTATGCGTAATAAAACTGCAAGATCTCAAATTCCCTTTTTTTTTTTTTTTTTTTTGTGGTTGGATCTCAAACTCTCTATGCACTTCTTTTTACCTACTGGCCTTCATATTTTGATCAACAAAAAAATGTAATATCAAAGTCCGCCATGCAAACAACTAGTACAAATAGAAATGACTTGGCGGACTGACTAAAGAAAACTGAACGCTAACAAATAGGCGTTCCACGTTAAACCATTAAGAAATTGGGCTTACAACACGAATCTTTTTATATTTTGGTCAACAAAAATTAAAGCATACAACAAACGATGCTTAAGGAATTTACCGTGGGCCGTTGAAGGCCCAAAATGTCTATGATTCCTATTCGATCCTTGATGATTTCTTCGACTTCTGAAACCCCCCTCCAAAGAAAAGCAAAAAATATTATTGCTTTAACTTTCAATTGTCTCCCAACCAAAAATTGTTTCTATAAAGCGTTTGATTAAAATTTTAGGATGAGTATTTCTTTAAAAATAGAAGTAGAAATGGAAGTAAAAAATTATTTTATATTACATATAATTATAAAAGTATTTTTTATCATAATAAAAAATTATTAAATTATTTAGATGTGATAAATATAAGGGTTTTACTAACCAATTCTCTTAGGGCACCAATTAAGATTTTAAAAGGGATAAGTTTTCATGGAGGAAAAAAAAGTTTCAAGTTTTTAATGCATTCAATGCATTGAAAACTTACAAACTTTAAAACCTTAACCGATGCCCTTGAAGGCACTTATTAGCAAAATCCTAAATATAAAAGTACTTTTTTTATGAAATTATAATATGAGTTTAATTTAGGTGTACTGATAGTGTAAAAAAATTTTACATTATTATCCAATCAAAATTTTCCATTTGCATGACCATTCAAATAGTGGATCGTTATGTGAAAGAGTTTTGCTAATATGGCAATTTATGATTGAATTTCTGTATAAAATTTTTTTACACTGACAGTGCATTCAAATTAAATACTTATAATATTAGTAGATAGAGAGTAATATTTTGAATAAAAAGTTAAGAATAAAATGATAATAGTGTGAGAAAGTAGTGGATTTCAAAATTTGAGGAGTATATTTTTCTCTCTTTTATTGCTTTTACTATTGGAAAAATAACTTTCTATCTGCTTCTAAAAAAAAATAGAAAAATTGATTATTTTTTATTTTTATTTTTGTTGAGAAGAATAAACAAAAATCTAAAAAATATTTTTTTTCAAAAAATTTTTAAAAAAAGTACTTTTTTTTTTTACACTGTTAGAATTGCAATCAAGGAGATGTCTTAAATGGTCCATGTCAACTTAAGGGCCTTTATGGTCCAGGTAAAATAAAATTAGAATTAAATTAATAAAATTATGATTTTACCCTCACCTTTTTCTTTCTTTGCTAACTTTCCTTTCTCCCTTGCCTTTGAACCCTCCTCCTTCTCTCAACTCTGCCGCTCACCCTTCCTTAAGCTCCACCACCCATGACACCACCACACCTAGTCACTAGGATGCCCACACTAATCAAATGGCTCATGTGGCTACTGTAACATTCTACTACTAACTATTATTATACCGTTTTAATTTCCTTTACTTAAATTGGATAATCATTAGCCAATAAGGTATTACTAAACTTACTAGTTTAATTTTAGCATGGGTAATTTTTTTTTTTTTGGCCGTTTGTTATCATTAATCTTACTTATTGATTAATCATTTCGCTCAATGGAGATAATGCTATCACATACTAGTCGGAGTTACTACCATTTACTAGTTTGAGAAATTCACTTATAGGGTAAACTACCATTTACAAAAAACATACATCATAACTACTGCATCATAGAGTATATAATGTAGTCATAATACAGGACCCAAAATATCGAAAGGGGACGAGATGCCTATACTACTAATCATCTTCACCTAACCTATATACAGCCCACCAATGCTCAAAATAAATATGTCGAATGAAGATGTCAAAAAAAGAGCGTCCTAAGCTATATTATAGCATCCTAAAACAAGTCATTTATTATAGTAATAATAACGACACGATCCACAACATGCACTTTATTATTCAGTATATCGGGCTCATAAACAACGTCCATCTTAATATTGAGGATGATCCATGCCATCTGGAAACACCAAAGAAAAAGGGGTGAGAGAAGTCTCCCAATAGGGTGGTGTTTCCAAGGGAATCCCACTTCATCCCAAAAAATGCTACGAACAAAGGCAGGAGTGTAGCAATATGTAAGCCATATAAACAAACACTGTCAAAACATTTAGTAGCAAAATGACAGATATCTAGGCACAGCAATTAACAAGATAACTTATTATTCCCAGCTGCTATTAGTGTCAAACAAGATGGAAGTGTGTCATAATATTAAAGATAGTAAAGCAATAATATAATCAAGCAATATATAAATTTGATAATCACAAGTATACTATCGATCCTTTTAATGCTTCCTTTTACCGGTGGTAAATCAAGTCCAGAGCTTGCATTAATAATCCAGATCTGCGAGAGCTCTCTTTGCTAGGGCGTCCCCTATTCAGATCAGTGAATTACCAAGTCCTTATCCGCTACCTTGGCGGGGCCCAAGGTATTCACATAACAGACACCAAGTCCTTATCCGCTAACTTGGTGGGGCCCAAGGTACCGTTTCAAATCCACTGCCAAACTTAGTGATCACCAAGTCTTAATCCGCTAACAAGGCAGGGTCTAAGGTGTCACTTACTGAAATGCATGGCTTGTCCACTATACGGTAGGGCCCACACACTCACTTATTCATTAAGTCATATATAACAGTCAAAGATAAGTGCACATATGTAATTTCTATTCAAATGGTGCATAATTTCATTTCTATCACAGAGTGTACATAACACAAACTATTTTGAGCATATTTCAATGCACACGTAAAACTTATAATTGCACCAAAAGAACATAATATCTTAGCGGATATGCATGATATTGTGCATACTTAATTCATGGTAAGAAATTCTCATAATCTTGATCATACATAGCAAAAAGGAGCTTAATCATAGATTATACATGAGCACGTATTATAACACTTTATTCACATAAGTTCAACGTGCATAAGGACACACATGATTCACATACATATTCATGCATAAATTTCGAAATTCACATATATAAATGATCATATTCATATGCCAATCAAAGACTTCACAAATACTTCAAAGACCAGTTCAAAATTCTTATTTTTAAACCAAAGTTTAGAAAACCTCTTCAAGCAAGGAGCTAGACAATTCATGTGACATTTCTAATAGGACTCTTAAATTAAATCTTTATGTTTAAGGTTATTTAATGTGATTAATAGTGTGATTTAGTCTATAGTCATAGTCCAAAGTCCATTGTCATAGTACAATGTTCCATAGTTCAAGGTCCATGGTTCATGTTCAGGTAAAGGTACTCCATGCATAGGTATGACCTAAAGAGGTCTCAAATAAGTATCATATAAGTCTCATAGTCTCATAGAAATTCAAATGAGCTCATCTAAACTCCAATAACATAGGTAAGGATCATGAACTCCAAGCAAAGATAATGATTCATTTTATTAAGTTTTAAGTAGCTTTTAGTGTCTTACTGGTCTCAAAAAGAAACTATCACATAACTACCCTAATTCAATCATGATCAAAGGTTTGAAAACACTTCAATGTAACAAACTAATTAAAATAACTTACTTATAGAAAGGTAATGCATGGCCAAAGCATTTGATTCAAAACCTCTCATTCTTTTGCACAAAGCTTAATTAAGTGAAATTACATGATTTAAGGCATCAAATGAAGTTTATTAAACATTAAATCAAGAGAAATAGAAATGATAAACATGCTGTCCAAAACAGGACAGAAAATAAAATCTAACTTTTACTTAGAAAACCAACTCAAAACACAAGAAACTTATCATATAATTACTTAATATGATCACATAGATTCTCTAACATCAATACAACATTTAAGGGCTTAAAAACACTTTCAAAAACCTGCTGGAAGTGCCCAGCCAATGGGTGCAGAATTTTGAACTCAAACATTTTCAAGATCATCAAGTTATTTAGGTAGGAAAATAGCGTGTAATCTTACATTCACTAACTCAAAATTTATTCCAATGAAAACTCATTAATCAAGACATAAAATCAGCCATTTAGATGCTTTAGATACATGATATAAATTAACTTAAACTGCTGCCCAAAATAGGGTAGCCTATGAAACCCATTGAAACACAAACTTTCATGCACCAAAGTCATGTAAAATTAGCAAATAAGCACATATAATTAAACTATAGGTTATGTGACACCAATATAACAAATTTTCTCACTTAAATCATTCAAGAAACATGTTGGAACATTAGGCACAAAACAGGACAGCCCAACTCTTTCACGTATAGCATGCATAACCCTTACAAAACATCACCAAAATCATGTATTTTCATGTTCTTATGCTTCACAAACGAAGGGATACATGTCTATATGGATCCAATACTTAAATTTCATCAAAATACTACTCATAACATCTCAAGAATATAACTTATAGTGGCTGCCCTGTACATGGCTGAGATTGAGTTTTGTGACAAGTTATGGTTATTTAGCCTCTAAACTTCAAAGCAAAGTACACAAGGCTTCTACACATAAAAATACAACATCTAAGGCCTCAAACCAACACTTCAATATCATAAAATAGATGAGAAAGAATGAGAATATATTCTGTCCAAAATAGGACAGCAACATCTTTAAATGAACATCACAAGTTGCATGAAAACACAAGTAAACATCATTAGAAACACAAATCCTTTCAAAAATTCATCTTAAACCCAAACAATCACTAACTATTAGAAATTCAAAATAACATCATATATTCTAAAAATAAACACCCAAAGCTTCAAATAACATCACAAGTTAGCAAGAAACTCATGCATAAACCTAAAAGAGTGAAAGAAAAACCCTACTTGAGTTAGCTGTTGAAAACTCCAACTGCACCAAGTGTTGGGCAGCAGCTAACCACGTGGTTCTTGCTTCTTTTTTAGGGCTTTAATGTGTGTTTCAATGATGAAGATTGATGGTGTATGAGGCTGGTTGGAAAGGGTGAAGATTTGGTGGTGTTTTGAAGGTGTTTTTGTGAAGAACTTGAGAGAAAAATGGAGGAGGAAGGGGGAGAGGAAGGTTGCACATTTTGGAGGTGCTTGGGGCTGAGGTGAAGGGTTCTAAAGTGTGTATAGGTCTAATGGGGTGAGTCTTTTTTATAGAAAAATGGTGGTTTTAGTTAGTCTTAATCATTTAATTAGTTATTAACATAATTACGTAGTTTTGTTAGTTAATTAAGACATCAATGGTTAATTATTCTAACCACCACAACAAACTTATTTAGACATGATATAATACTCATATTATATGGTGATTAAGGTTTAAGAAAATATTAAAATAGTTTAACCCTTAATTAGTGCATAATTAGTGTTTTTGCTAAAAACTAGTTTTTGCAATTCAAGCTTTAATTAGTAAAATACTTAGCAAACAATTAAATTTATTTAATCTACCATTAAATCTATGTTTAATTATGTGTTAGATGATACTCAGGATTTTTTCAAAATTTTTGTATAATTTTTACTATTTTTAGTGAATTTTAGTCTTAAATATGCCTATTTTGGGTTAATTAGCCTAATTAATTATCTAATAATTAAATGAAAAAAATCTCTGCTGATCCATGTGAAGTGTTGTGCCTATGTATCAGATTTTGGGTGACAAGATCTGTTATAACATGCTTAAGTCAAAAAGGTAAGGTAAATTAGTAAAAGTAATTTAATGAATTATTGACTATTTCATGTCTTGGTTAGAATTTTGCTAATCCTTGTTCACATTTTGTTTGAAACTAATTCTAGGGGCTGGAGGACTGTTGGGGGCATCCTAGGGCTGAAGTTTAGGCTTAGTTGATTGTTATTCAATTTATTTAATTTATTTTATGATTTATGACTTATTTTAGGCCTTTTGATGTAATTAAGTATAATTAAGCCCAAAATAAATTCAAAAACTGTTTGGCCCAAGGTTGCAGCTGCCAAGGCCCAATTTGAGGACCATTCACGTGATCCTTCAAGCCCAAGCCCGAAATTCCAGTAATTCTTTGCCGTACTGCAAGTTAAAGTGGTCTTATATGATTTTCGGTGCCCATTTTATACCCCGGTAAGGTTATTTTTGTGTAATTATGTAAATATTGCTCAAATTTATTAAAATTTTATATTTATCTTCAAAATTATGTTAAAAATGTATTTGTAATATTTTTGAGAATTTTTAGGCCTTACGGATAGTTTTGGCCTTCAGAAACCCTTTAGTGTTTTACATGCATTTTCTATTAGAGTTTCCTCTGTATTTTCTTTTTTTTTTATAACTAATGGTATTTCTTAATTTTGACCAAGTCTAGGGGTATCTCATGTCATTTCACACTTGGATACCTCTATGGTTCAATAGGCTAAGTCTTAGATTTTTATGGTTCTGCAATATGGTTTTGCTCTGTTTGAAATCCTATTCTACTAATTCTACAAATGCAAGGACCTAAGTGTCATTTTCTAAAGTCTTGGGATAAATATGGAATTATCATCTGGGATCAAAGTGTAATTACAAAATGTTCTAGGCGAAACTATAAATAACCAAAAGTTTGTACTACGGGGGCATTTTCATCTTTTCCTAATTTTTTAGTATACAGTAGTGCAGTAATTTCAATAGCAGTGTCATACTACCCTATAGTTTTAAGTGTGAGAATCGTCATGGCATAGCGCTACCAGATAAATTCTCACACGGCCTAAGTGAAATAATTCAAAATTCCTATTACACTATATTAAAGAAAACGGGGATGTTACAGCTGCAGTAGCTATCCAAAAGGAAAAGTTGACATTTGCTTCCACCCATCATTGATATGGCTATGGAGGTGAGCTTTTGTAAAAGTGGTTGGATCTAGACAAGAGTTAAGGTTAAAATTTTAAACTTTGAAACTTGCGGTGGTGTACGAAAAGCAATCTTAGAACATAAAAAAAATTTCTTTTTTACATTTTAGTTGTTAATAAGAGTTTGTTCATAGAAATGTTTTTAAGGAATTGCGATAATATTGGGCAATGCTAGGGAGGAATATTACTTGGTGTACTCAAGGTGCAAAGAACGTGGAGAACGGATTTCAAGTTAGGCTTTGAATGAATAGCAAGAGGATGGGGTACTTGCATAGACTCCAATGATCAAGTCAGATTGTGGTTAAAATGTTATAGCAAGTAATAGGGAATTTAGATACTTCCTTGACTCAATGTCGTCATATATATATATTTATTTGAATTTGAGGGTAACCACTTCTTATGTTAGTGGGATGAAGCCGTTATTATCGTGTTCTCATATCTCAGGCCATGTTTGTTGTAATCGCCTCATTGAGGTTAGGTAGTCTATTTTGAATGAGTCCAAGTTGGGCCATGAGAGCAACTTTGGGCCCAACTCGGGCCTGTATCCTCAGGTCGCAACAGACACATTGAAGATGATGTTGATTCTAACATGCATGGGAAGTGGTGGCTTGAAGGCCTTGGATAGCCATGGGGGAGGGGTGCCATCTTTTTTGTTGGGGGAAGGGCGCAATGAAAGGTGCAATGGCCCTAGGAGAGAGGTGGAGTGGGTAAGGGGGAGGGGTTGGTGATGCCAGGAATAGGGGATAGAATAAGGGCAAGGGCGGGGGAGGGAGTAGGGAAAATTGGGGGCAGAAGGGGAGAAGAGAAAAGGAAGAAAAAAAAGAATAGAATAAGTAATTCATTAAAAAAAACTTATAAATATTATAATATAAATATAAATTGAGTTTAATTAGCATACACCATCAGTGTAAACTCACTTTACATAGTCGACCAATCAAAATGTGACATATCATTTGATTAAAAACTAATCCAAATTTTAATTAAAAAAAAAAGCCCATTGTGCTATGAATAGTTTCAATAACTGCTCTTCTTTCCCCATTGAAACTCGCCATTTTCCTTCTCCTCCCTTGCATCGCTGAAATAATCCACTGGTGGTACTGTTTTCAGACTGTACCAACTGCATAAAGTCTTCCTATATCTAAAGTTGCTCATAATCAAAGATATCCCATAGCTTTCTTCTCATGACAAGTCTGGGTTGCTATAAAGTTTTACTTTTTATTTTGTTTTTCAATGTCTTCGCTTTGATTTTGGTACGTGTAAGGTATGTTTTTCAAATGTTCAAAGTTTTGTATTTTTTGCTCTTTATTTTTTTTTCTCATATAAACTACAATTTTTTTTTAATATAAGTATATATGCCCACTTGATGTGCCTCATGAAATAAGAAAATTGGTAGGATTGCAAGGAAGTCATGCCTCACAACCACATAGGATTGGGTTTAGAGGGACAGATGAGATAGATAGGGGAAGGCAAGTTTCAGAAGAGGAACAGTAACCATTTTGAAAAAAAAAAAAAGGAAGAAAATGGTGTAGTGGCTTCAAAATTTTTTAAATTGAAATTAATATTAATTTTAAGTTGAATGATGTGTCAAATATTGATTGGTTGATTGTGTAAAGTGAGTTTATACTGACATTATATTCCAATTAAACTCATATTAATTGGCATATATTAAAAGTGTAAAATTATTATATACTATCATTCAATCATATGCTGCCACATAAATAAATATGCATATCCTTCACCTCCACTACTTCAAAAGTCATATAAATGGGAGAATGTAATTGGATGATAATATTTACACTGTTAATATATATAAATTAAATCTAGAAATTATTATAACATTATTTTTTTATATAATTAAAAGTTTAACTATCAATTGTATTTTTAACAGTTAAGAATCAGGACCATCCAACTCCCAGACTCAACGATCCCCACTTGTAAAAGCCTCCCGCAAACAAACGGGCTCTACATAGCCGCATTGTTTGATTGTTTCTGCTTGGATGCCATATAGTGTCGGCTTTGTGGCCTAATCTCTATTATTATCCATTTTCTCTCTTTTATCCTTTTCTTGTGTTGGCCTGTTGAGTTTAGGTCACTGGGCCTTCTGTGTAATCACTTGCAACCAAAATCTTACTTGTTTAATATACTGGGCCGAAAGATTCGTCTATCAAATCTCGTTTGTGTAAGTTCGTGCGTGCTATTTACATGAGGAGGGCTTCTGACAACGCCAAAAAAAGTTGGAGGGCTCAATAATTTGGTCCGGAAACTGCAGCGAACTCTTGACCGAAAAATTGCAATGAGCACTCTTGTTTATAAATTAACTACTTCGCAGCCCTTGCGATTTACGAGATTTTCCAAAGTTTCAATTGGTGTTTATAATATATATTATATAGACTTGATTTGAGTGTATTAAATTCTTTCATTTTCTGATTTTTTAAGTAATAATAATAAAATAAAAAAATTAACCAGCCTATGTTTAAAACTTTATTAATTGTTGACTTTAAAAAATCATTATTAAAGTTCAAATAGAGTTATTATTGACTTGTAAATATTCGTCGCTTACTATGGTATTTATGTGTTATATATTTTTTCAAGAATTATTTTTTGACGTGATTTTGTCAAGAATTTCGAAACTTGATTGAGAAGAAAACTACATAGATTCTTCTCGATTATGAAGAAATTCAAAAGATAATTAAGAATACTAGGAAGACCAAGTTATGAAAGTTGAAAAATTATTTATAAAGTGGTAGTTAGACAAAATCATTCTTCTTACTTTTTTTTTTTTAATAAAAGTAGAGAAGAGAATAGAAGTTGAACACGAGACATTTTAGACTTAACGAGACATATAGTAGACAATAAAAAAAATATATAAAAATCATAAGTTCAAAAACAATTGATGAATTTAATATGATGGATCATAAGTTCAACAAAGGTAAAATCATCCTTAATATGATGAATTTAATATATATATATATATAAACGTCACAATCATAAGTTCAAAAAATAAGGTTCCTTCAAATAAAAAAAATACAGTTCCTATTTTAAAATATAATTAAACATATTAATATGTCATGCACGTACTTATCTTATATAAAATCTTAAAAAACAAAAAAAAATAAACTCTTAATTTTTTAATTAATAATTATAATTATATACTTTAATTTGTAAATTACATCTGCCACTTTAAATGAGAGAAATCCAAATATTTGTACTAAAAGTTTGGAAATTTAATTTGAGGATTTGGTGAGGCTTTAGGTAAGAATGTTTCTTCTGCCAACATTTCAATATCTCGTTTCCATGGAAGATCTCCTACGCATTTAGATATAATAAATTTCGAAACTCTCTATTCCAGTTTTTTCCCCCATAAAAAAAAGGTTTACCAAATACAACCTTTATTTTAACGACACGTTACAAAGAAAATAACAAATTATTAGGATCGTCTTGCGTTGCCGATAGTATATTGCTGTTGATGATAATTATTTAATCTATTATTGTGGATGAAAAATTCAGTATATTTGCAAGTCATGTAGACCAACATTCACATGATCTGTTATTGTGGAAAAAAATAAGAAGCAAAAACAAGTGCAAATTGAAAAGAATTTAATTGATATGTAATAACATTATAAATGAGTCTTACACTATCATTTAATTAAATGCTTGTATTTATATGACTTTTAAGATAATAAATAGTTGAGTCAAAACATATTTGTTGATATGACAATATATGATTGGATATTTGTATAAATTTTTTTATACTGATAATATATACAAATTAAATCCAATTGAAAAATAGATTGTAAAAAAGATATAAACCTTAATATTCAAATATATTAGGATTGTTGTATATGAAAAGAATAGGATTCTCTTTAGGGAAACCACAACGCATTATATAGTTACTCAAAATTTTCAGTTTCAAAACATCTGACAGATAACATTAGAGAGGGATTATTGGACTCTCAAGTTTACATTTTTCTAAAAAGGGCAAATGTATTTCACCTCATTGGACTATAGATTATTTGTAATTCATTTTTGAACTAAAAAAACAAAATGTAAAACACAGTTTTTGAACATTTTTAAATATGTACTTTAATTTTTCTATTAAGTTTTTTATTAATTATAAATGAAAATAATACACATTCAAGAAAATTTATGGATTGAATTACACTTGTTCTCTTTATTATAACTTAGGGACTAATATCCACATAACCCAAAGTTAAGGGGGTTAAATACACTTATTTTTTGTTAACAAAGGACAAAAACTTAATAAAAGGACTAAAATACATATTCAAAAAAATTCAAGAATTACATTGCACATTTTTTAAGTTTAATAATTAAAGTGTATATAACTTATAATTCTGAGAATAAAATATGGTTTTCCCTATTTTTAAAGCAATGAAGAAGAAAGAAGTGACATCACCAAAAAAATATTTTACTTCATAACCTGAGATTTTAGAACATAAAATCAACGCTGCATTGCTTTATGCACTAAATTGTGTGTACTAATTGATTTCTTTTAAGTTAATAAGATAGTCTTCCTATGAAAGGACAATATCCCAATTCCTAACATTATAAAGAGATGAGAGCTAGAGAGACAAATCATGTCAACAATTCTATTTCATTTTTGACTAACTTAATTGATCGTTTTGCTTGGTTATTTGTCGAGAGAACAAATAAAAAACGACAAGCTTACTTCACGATATCAATTTAAAGAGCGGAAGAGGCTCCTCTTACAAGTTCTCAAGTCAAAGAGTATTGAAGTTGATTTAAAAACAACGACGATGAATTACTTGCTATTATGATGTAAATGATTTTGCAAATGATATGTAGTTGATGTAAACGTAACTTTGAACAATCGAATAACACCACCCCTAAGAATTGAAATGCAAGGAAGAGATATAGAAGAATTACTCAATTTGCTCCCCACTCTGCTTCGTCATGGTGATTTTAGATGAGTAAAAGTTGCAACCCTTTTTACATATGTTGAAAACTTGTATTTATAGACAAATTGGACCCCCTAGACTACGAACACCTGTCCTTAACCATTATTCACAAAGCTAGTAAGCTATGCCACGTATCTTCGGCGATTATCCCAGTGACATGCTTACTTGCATCGCGTACCACGCGTATCTTGGCAGCCACTCATCATCCTTCTATTCCCATCCTTTGCTTCGATAGTCTTCAAGAAATTTTTCCAAGTGTTGGCTTCAACACTAACATCTTCAATTGTCAATTCAACATCAATCTTTATAACTACTGAATCGATCTTGGGTGCAATCGACTATCATCTTTGTCGACCAATGACTAGTGTCGTGTGATCGCTTTGTTGCTATTTGATCTTCATACACCTTTGTCGATGACTATCACACCTTCTTCATTTCACAACAGTCCTAGTGGCAATTCCCTTTTCGCCACCACTTATTAACCAATCAATTCATTTAAAGTCGAAATGGTTACCCTGACAAATTTGCCCCTAACACTGATGAAGACACTTAATGGAACAAAATTATATTATTAGGAGAAATTCCCAAATGTAAAAAGTGAAAGGGCCAACAAGTGCCGATAAGATCACAAGATGTCAAAGCCATAGGAACACATCTGGATTTGTGATGTAAACCAACTCAATTTTGTTGCATGGATCATCGATGAAGAGGTGGTTAACAAGAACAGTGTTAACATTAAGGTGTGTTGGACCACAATGAAAAAATCAAGACTAAATGAAAATTTGAGCAAAGGTTGAGCAAATGTTTATGTTGACACAAAAACAGGCCGGTGATATTAAAGTTTGAGGAAATGAAATTAAAGCCAAGATGTAGAGACAATAGAATAAGCATTAGACTGCTTAAAACTTGAAATGAAGCCATTAAAGTCCATGTGCCTAAAATGTTGAAGCACTAGTGAAGCCACAACGCGATCATGAAAAGCACCGATTGTTATTTCTAAACTTGGTCAAGGCCCGACGGTGCAACGCGTTGGATGTAGGAAAGTACGTAGTTAAAGTTGTGCATGTTGAAATGTTGAAAACAAGCCCACTAAGTGAAAAATAACCGTCAAGTATGACATTGGTTGCCTTCTTAGGACCTAGGATTATCTATAAACATATCGGTAGGATTAGAATGAGGGTGGTTGGAAAAACACGTTACACCTCACATATACTGCTAGTCATACTGATGCTCTAGAATCACAAGGAAATCAAGTAGATTCCCCCTTCTTATTTTCATTTGTGTTCTTCGTTTCGTTTCTTTTTTATCTGTTTTTAACCATTGTATATAGTTCGTAGCACTTTAGTGCCCATTTGGATTCTCGTTTGCAAGCTCCAGAAGGCTTTCTAGGAGAAGGAAAATGACTTCGTACAGTAAATGATAGTATTTGGTTTAACTTTTTTTAAAAGGTCTTTTTTCAGAAGGCCTTTTGGAAGAAGTATCTTTGAGGTTACTTTTCATTCTAGAAAAAGACCTTTTGAAAAAGAATCTTACTATTACTCTCACATTAACAACCAAAAGTAATTTTACTTTATCCTATCCAAACAAAACTTATTCTTCTAAAAGGCCTTTTAATATTTTCAAACCAAATAAAAATCATTCTTTTAAAAGTACTTCTTCTAAAAGGCCTTCTTTTAAAAGACCTTCTTTCAAAAGACCTTCTCCCAAAAGTTAAACCAAACGGACTTCGTTTACTTGTAATCAATTTATATAAATCATTTGTTATTGCAATTGTTAAACTAATAAGAGACTTTGATCCAATCAAGTCTTTTTGTCAAAGTTGTTGTGTTTGGATTGGTCGAAAAACTTAAGCGCCTTGACAAAAGCTCTTAAATTGAGAACTCAAGACGATTCGCTTCTAGTTCCTAGATCGAAATAAAAAAAGCAAAGGTTAATTGTTGTTTACTTATTCGACAAAATACCAAGAAAATAAATACATTAAAAATGATTGATTAAAAATAGAATTATAGCGTAAGCTAAGAATCTGATAATTTAATTAAGAACTTTCATTAGCTTGCATAAAAAAACTATCATTTGAAAAACATAGGTCACCTACTGATAATTTAGTCTATGTTGAAAGAAAAGGTTCGTATATTTTGAATTGTTCATTGCATCCGGTATTTAGGAAAGCTGAACAATAAATTTTTTATAAAAAGACATGTTGATATGTTACTTTCCAATTCATACTTTATAGTAAAATAACATCAACCAAATATGAAAATTCAATGAGACAATCGATCATTTTCATGCTTCTAAAATAAGTCACAGACACTTCTAAGATATTAATTATTGAGATATTGTTTTAGTCTTTTTCTTTGTCAACATAAATTTCCAGCTTCTCTCAAATCTATTCATCCTTTAGACAAAAAAAAAAAACTACCAACGCATACCAAACTAACATATTTCCTAGTGAAGTATTTATATTATTGCAATCAGATTAACTATCTCACTGTAACTACAAGGTCTTGACGTGAGATCTCATTTTTCAAAAAACAAATAATTTTTTCGGGTGAGTAAAAAAACAAATAAAATTAACTCTACTGTTTGTGATGTTGTTTTATTAAAATAAATTTGCAATACAAAATTTTCCGTTTTTTTTGTCTTAAAATTATTTTCTATATACATATATATAGTTCTCAACGGGGCAACAAGGATAGGCCGAACTAAGAAGCAACAAAAAACAATTATACTTAAACAGCATACGAAACAATTATACTTAAAATCAGCATAATTTAACATATCATTTAATTTTTGTGATGTTGTTTTATTAAAATCAGCAGCAAAATAAACAGAAATGCGCTACTCAGATTGAAAGGAAAGTAATTAATTAAATAAATAATATATCCATCATACGAAACAATTATACTTAAAGCATAATTTTACATATTGATATTGTTTACCAGAAGACTTAAATTTCATGTATGGTAGGTTGTTGTAAAAGCTAAGGTACTTTTAAAAAATATCCACCGAAAACAGAAAAAATAATTTGTTTGCTGTAAATTGTAATAGGTGAAGGGCACGGCCTGTATATTTCATAATCATACATGGGACGTGAATACTTGATAATTATCTGAAAAGCAATGTGAGATAAAAAAATATAGCCAAAATTATTTATAGATATTATAGTGATGATTAAATAAAATAAAGTGGTACAATATACTTATTGCATGTTTGATATATTGTTTTAAGTATGATAAGATAATTTGGTGCAAGCAATATATTGTATAATAAGTTTATCCTTAAAATCTCATTTCTTTTGGTGTGAAAATTTTTTTATATATTAAAATGATGAATAACTTATTCAAATTTAGAGAGGTAGGATTAGGCTTAGTTAGTTTTTAATATATAAGTTCTCTTTCACTCTTTAATTTTTTTAACATTTTATTAAAAAATAATTATTAAACACATAAATGAAAATATATAAATAAATAAATAAATAAATCATAAATTATTTTGTAAAAATAAATATTTAATAAGAAGAAATATTTTTAAAAAATAATATTTAATATGAAAATAACAATCAAATAAACATATAAATGAATAATAAATAATATTTATTAATAAATAGTATAAAGTTATAATTGATAAATAAACATTGTAATTACAGTATTTATTTTGAAATTTGAAATTAATTACTTTATAAAAAATTATTATTTTAATGCAACACTTTCTTTTTTATATACTATTATTATCAAAAGTACAAAAAAATATTAGAATACAGGCATAAATAAGTTTTTATTCCTTGTATTTTAGTCATCTATTCATTTTAGTCCCTGCATTTTTAATTTGTTAATTTTGATCAATTAATTTATCAATTATACTCCATATTATTCTTAACTGAAATTTTATATGAATTATTAGATTAAATAATGATGACATGTCAAATGATAAATGATGTTATAATCTTAGATGGAAAATAAAGTTTTCTATGTATAAAATGAAAATATATTTTCCATCATTAAGGAAAATTTGTAAAATAGGAAAAGCCAAAACAATTATTAACCATATATATTGTAATTCAAAAAATAATTTTTAAATATCATACATTGCGCAAATTATAATATGCATATTTTAACCATTAAGTAAGAAAGTTATTTCCTTTAGAATGTGTTTGGATTAACTAAATTTTGGAATTGATTTGAATTGATTTGATTTATAAATTAAATTTTATGTTTGGAATAATTATGTAAAAATAGAATTTGAATTGATTTAGAAATTAATTCTTATATTTATAATATATTAGATTGTATTTGAAATGATTAAGAATAGAATTGATTTGATTTGATTTGCACTTAAATTTTAAAATCAAATCAATTTCCATCAAATCCTTTTAATTTTGGTAGGATTTCAAATAGAAATTAATTAAATCCAATGATAATTAAAAATCACTTCATTTCTTATTTTTAAAACATCAAAATATAAAATTTGATTTCTAAATTAAATTATTTCCCTTTTTATATTATTTCAAACACACTCCTAGGGATGCATTGGTTTAGCTGTCCTCCAGCCTGTATTTCTATTGCGTCAGTAGCCGATAGTTCTCATACCTCAGTCATGAGGAGACAAATTTAGTTTGCTTTGCTTTCTTTTGAGTGTCTGGACCCTTTTGTTCACCGAAAAAAAAGTTATTCTCGGAAGTTTTCAAGTCTTGGATGATATATATATGACAACGATTTTTCATAAAAATTTTACATAAGGCACATGAGGTCTTGGTCCCTTAGAGGTTTTGCATATTATAATTTACTCAATGTGTGGCATTTAAGAATCTTTTAAATTATAGTATACATGTTTAATTGTTTTTTGCTTTTCCTGCTTTTATTTCTTTTTTAATGATGAAAATTATTTTTTATTTTATATGCAGAGAATTTTTATTTTTAACGAAGATTTTGACACCATTTGTCATTTGGTAGGTCACCAACATTTAACATAATAATTTCAGTTGAGGATAATATTGAATATAATGTATAAATTAAGGGATCAATGTAAGGATTAAAATAAATATATGACTAAAATTTAAGGATTAAAAATTTATTAAAATTTTAATATTATATAGTACTTGATAGAATATTATATAAGATATTATATTATATAATATCATATTATCTTCTTGATATCACGGATAATATTAATTATAAAAAAATTTTAAAAATAATTTTTATGAAGTATCCAATTAGAATTTCATTAATAAATATTATCATTTAAATATTAAATTTTTAATATAATTATTATAAATATTTATTAATTTGTACTATATATGTTTTTTTTATATTAAATGTTGTTTATTATATATTACAATATTTTTAATAATTATTTATATTTTAATAAAATAAAAAAATAAAAAAATATATAATACCCTCTATCTCTTATATATTTTTGGCTTAACTAGTATTTTACTTAACTGAAATACAAATTTTCAATGAAAGAATAATTGAGTCCTTACTATGAAGGGGAGATTTATCTAATTGGGTTGAAAATGAGGGGAGTAATTTTTTTATTTCTCACATATATCATTTATTGGAGGTAATCTTATTCAAGATATACTCAGACATTAAACATGGATACTTCCTTCAATTGAGATTCAAACCATAATTTATCACTTGTAAAGGATTAATCTTGTCTACAATACTCAATCTCTGTTCGTATAAGAGGAGTAACTTGATGAATTAAAATAGAAACTATAGTGTGTGTGATGAACTTATTGAGGTCTGTTCTATTTTTACTATAATCGAGGGTTTGTGGAGAGAGAAATTTGCGCAGGAAATTTTCCAACCTTTTTTTTTTAGGGAAATTTCTCACATTCATTGTAGATATTTGGGCAGGAATCCATTTTTTAAAGTATTTTCAAATTTTCTATATTTATTATAATTGAGGGTTATGGGATATTTTCAAATTTCTTGCTCTAATTTTACTTTTTGAGAAAATTTCTCATCCAACACTTTTTTTTTGTTTATATTATCTAAAATTATAATTTTGTTTTATAACTTAAGTGCACTATGTACAAATATTAGACTATTGGATTAGGGACTCAGATGATTTTCTAAGTTATACATATTTTTTTGAAATTAATCTTTTATCAATTTTTTTGTCGCATTGAGGTGGTTAGGTTAATGATTTTTTCTTTTTCAAAACTTTTATTGATTGAATTGAGAGTTCATCATGTTCTTGGGTGTTCATGTTTCGAGAATAAGATAAGTTTGTTAAGCTTTTATTGGTTGAAGTGAGATTTTTTCACGTTATTGGGTGTTAAAATTATGATAAAAAAAAGTTTGCTTATATACTTTTATATTTCATTTTCTGTTCTTCATCATGTTTGAAAATAAAAATTTATTTATTTATTTTTTGTGATTTTGTACTTTGTTAAATGGTGATAGTGAGTATTTCTAAAAGGTGTATTACTTTTATATTTTGTTAAGCTATTATTTTAGGGGATTAATTATACATATTTGATTTTGATAAGAAAGTGAGCTGTTACGATTTTGGGGTTTTTTCACAAATTTTATTTTATTAATAATATTTAATAATTAACAATTAATAAATTATTAAAATATAAAGTATTTAATAAAAATTTTATTATATTTTAATTTACTTATTTACAAATTTATAAGATATTAAAATCATTAAATTAAAAAAATTAATTAAATAAAAAATACATCATTTGATTTTACCCAGTCGTAACACCATATTAATGATCACGTGATCTACGAGGGCAACGCGGATGATATTTTCTAGGTTTAGACTTTAGAGGCGATGGGCGTCTTCCACCAGCCACTTCCTGTAGAATATTAAGTGATTTTATATTTTCTTAAGGTTTCGGTTGGCGTTTGAAATTGGATATAAGATTAAAATTAAAGCTTATACTTAGAATTTAATTTTTTTAAACTCTAATTTTTATATTTAGTAAAATTAAATTTATAATTTTACAAATCAATTATATGGAATTAAAATTTATTAAATTTTAACCTCTATTCAAGATTTATTAATTTTAAAATTATAATCTCTATGATTCTCTCTTTTTCATTTATTTATTAGAAATCATATTTATTAAATTTAGTTTTTTTTATACCTATTCAATAAAAAAAAATTATAAAGTATTATAATATAAAGCTTTTAATTTTCTAGATTTTAATTTATTGTTTTGTTTAAACAATTTTTACAAAAAAAATTTATAAAAAAATATTACTATAGTATTATAAAAACGTTATTGTATTAATACTTTAATAATTTTGAATTTATCACACATTTAAATATTGAAATTTTAACTAAATCTAAATTATAATTCATATTCTAATTCTTTAACAAACTCAAATATAAAATTTATGTATAAAAAAAAATTAAACATAAAATTTAAGATTATACACTAATTTTTATCATAAAATATTTAAAATAATTTTATATTAACAATAAGAAGAAATTATTTTCTTCATATTAAAATAATTTCTATGCACTGAATAGAAATTGAATAGATTATCATGTTATTTTGGGCTGTTGCATGCTTAATTTTAAAAAATATGACATAATAATTTGTTCAATTTTATTGAATGATGGTGTACACTCATTTCACACTATTAGTGCATGAAAGTTGTTTAGTTGTATTATTTGTTGTTTGGCTTTGCTCTAAAAAAAAATTCATATTTATACCCAGCATTCAGTAAATGTCATTTTTTTTGGTTGAAACATATGTATCTTTCTAATTTTGCTCGAATATTTGAAATTTTACAGAGACATAACCCTCTCAACATCGATTACTATACCTAGGACTTAAACTTAAGATTATTGATTAAAAGAAAAGGGCATCTGCTACCACTTTAACTAACTATATGTTGGTAAATGTCATCTTTTATAAAATGTAAAGAAGTGCAATTTAATTTGCCTTACAACACAGTTGAGATTAGAAATTAGATAAAGTCTGGTGAGTTGATTATTAATTAGAAATTTACTAGTAGTTATTTATAACCCTTTTTGTCGGATTACTTAGTAAGTTATATAGAGTAGTTATTATAAGTTTGTATCACACTGCTAATAAATACTTTTCAACATTCAGTAAACTTATATTCTTCAATTTCTCTTCAATTCTCTCAAGTCACTTGGATCTAGTCATTTTATTTAACGACTTGTTCACAGGATACGATAAATTATATAATTTTGTCTCCTTATACAGACAACTATGCGTACCCCTTCTTCTGTCCTTTTCCATTTCGAAGCAATGTGATTTGCATGCATGCGAGACTGTTGAGTGACTTGTACATATACCTGACACCCAAACTGTTTGTTGAGGGAAATTTTTTTGTCTTTTTTTGATATTTTATATCAACGAAGATGAAAACAAAAACTAGAATAGGACTCATGAATATATTCCTTATGATCTTTTGGATTTACCTATGTTATTTATGAAACAATAGAAGTGGATCCCAAGTTTCAGCGAAGGAACGTCTTCTCCATTCCTAGTTCCTACTTTAACATTCAGTTTGCTGTCCAAACACAATTTTTAATAACATTAATCCTTACATTATTATAATTAAAAAGAGGCTATGAAGCCAGAATATTTTAACCCAAAATTTTGACAGAATATACAGTGATAGTTGGATTAAATATAGTGGTAGGATTAGGATCTACTTAGGCATCTAAATGTATCAATAATACCACACTTTTTTGAAAGATAATTTTGAGAAAATTCTTTTGGCTGTTTAGTATTTTTTATTTTAAAAGAGATTATGAATTGAATGAAAAAATTATAAACAAAAAAATTTGCATAAACCATAGTATAAAATATCAACAAGGATTGTGTATAATGATAAATGAGCTATACTTTTAGAGAGAAGACCAAGATTTAAACCCTTAAGAAGGTAAATTTGGGAGGGCTTCTTAATCACGATAGGTAGAGATATATTTAAAAACAAAAAAAAAAGTATTCTTTTTGTGCTTTGAACGAACTTGAAAGTTGTAATTGGTAATGAGGGAAGCTTAAGTGTATGTAGGGTTGTATAGCAGCAAGAACCGGGTTGTGTTCTTGTGAACAAAGACTTTGGTTAATGGTTGTTGACAACAATGGCTTGGGCGAGCATTGCGGTAGTATAGTGATGGAAGATGTTGGATTGGACCCATCACACATGCGTCACCCACGACATTAATTTGATGCCCAAGTTGGCAAAATGTATGCAGTGTGCACGTTGTCCATAGATATTTAAAATGTGAATGAATGAACGAGGAACTAGTTGGCGATAAAAAAAAAATGATTTTCACGAAGAAAGGGAGTGTGACAATGAGATGTCTTAGCTGTGATTGTGAAGTAAAATTTAAGTGAGAGCATGAGGAAGAACTGAAGCAAAGAACATGCCAGAGAATAAGTCATGTACTAGTGTATGAGAGAGTGGATCAAGAGAGAAGGGTCAGTGAAGAGTTGACCATATTGGTAATTAATTTGGTCATACAAGATTAATTTTAGCTTCATGCGGATCATATTGGGTATAATTTTATGTACTTTTGAATGAATGATTATAACATATATAATGGACCTAATGTCAGAAAATTAAAATGAATACAAAGTTGTTACAGCTTGGTCATACGCTCTTGATTGGTAGGGCGACATATATAGACTTTTAAAATAGGTTACTTAAGGTTTCAAGGAAGAGCTAGAGCTCTGCTGCGACTCCCTCTGGAGGCATTAATGTTAATCGTAGCAAGTGAACAATGATTTTGAACTGATCGGGCTATATAAGCATATTATAATTAAATATCTTCCTCTTCTTTTTTTATTTTTTTATTTCTTTTATTTTCATACATCGTCAACTTCTGATATCCTTCTTGAAGTGTATGCCCTCTCTATAGAGATTAAAGAGTAACGTGACATAGACGAGAAATTTTCCGAAATTTTGTCAAAAAATAAGAATGATTGTTAGATGAAATAAAATGTTATGACTAGCTTATTTATCTAAGCCTCAACTCACATACCATATTATCCTGGCAACTATATATATTTACACAAATTTCTGTCTCTTTTAACATTTTTAAGATAAAAATAATCCTAGGAGGTTACTCTAGTTGTTAATAATTTCTTTATAGTCTCTATATTTACTAGTTTCAATACTTTTCAATAAATTTTACTTATGTTTACTAGTGGACAAGTATGAGTGAAATATTGCCGTAAGGCTTAAAATATTAATATTTAGAATTTATTGAATTCTAATTAATTTAGTTCGAGTTCAGTTGATTCACTATAAAAATTAAATTCTCTTAATTTTTTTTTTCAATTTATAAAACTTAAATCTAAGACCTTGTTTAAGAAGAAAAAATGATGAAATATTTGAACGAGAAAGAAAAAACATATTAATTTTATCTTTACTTATGATTTTATTAGTCAATGAGTTACAATTAACAAAAGATTACTTCCCTTACTTGTAAAGTAAAAATTATATATATATTGTACGGTACATTAAAAACCTATTTAAGATCAGCGACCACGTGATATCAAGGATCATACAGTTAGAATATCGAAATCCCTCAGTTGGAATATCGAAATCCCTTGTTTAGCTTAACCATTTACTAGCTCAATTTTAATGATCATGTGATGAAGACAGTATTGAAGTGTAACTTTGTAAAGGCCTTGTGCCTATGGAATCTTCTGAAGTTATTGGAAAATAAATCATGCCAATGATAACATAATGGAAACCAACCGCGATGAGAAATTAAAAAAGACTACTTAAGTAACCAGTGGCATTAGCTTTCTTTCTTAAGTAAACATGTAAGATTAATGACATTAAAATAATGTTTCTTGACTTTTATGTTAGCCACCATCATTTCTAATAAGACCATTTTAAGCGTGTGCATAAACAACTCCAAGTCTCCAACCTTCCAATTTCATGTTTTGTCCTATCTCTTTTGTATTCTCGAGGCGCTAGAATGGTTATGTGTAAGTGAGACAAACGCGAATAATAATGAAAACATGGTATTTCCATTTCATACCGGGGTCCATTAAAAACAACTTATTAATTCTTTTCTTTTCTTTTTTTTTTTGGCCAGTAGCAATTAAATAAGACTTTCATTCCACAAGCCAATTAGGACTCTGAAAATAGAGCTGACTTTATTTGAATATTACAGTTTAAGTCAGTGGTGGTACCATAGATTTTTCAAGAGTAGTAAATGCATGTTTTTTTTATACATATATAAAATAAAATCACTAAACACTCCAATTTGTGTTGAAATAAAGAATTTTATATTTTAACCTCCACGGTGGGAATCCCAAAATAATAGCCCACGTTGAAGTTTCACATCTAATAATACATTGCCAAAGCTATGCTTCTAACTCTAGAGCATTGGATTCCTACACGAATGCTTTTGAGTTGTAAGTGCACACAACTAAACAAGCCAAGCATGCATATGGTGGAGATATTTCTTCCTCTTTTATTATAAACGATGATTAAGAACCTAATGGTCTATTGTACACTCCAATTCCTAGTGTGGCCTATGGTAGATATGGTCTATTAGATATGTTCCTTCCTCATTCATTTGTCACAAAAGGATGGATAAGATTCTAATTCCTTCATTATCATCCTAAGTCATTGTCCAAAACATTAATGCAAAAGATAAAAGCCCTAGAGGAAGAAACTAATAAGGGAATGAAAAAAAATCTAAAACAAGGGCAAATGGTGTATTACGCTTTGTCTATGCTTGTAAGTGAAGGGTGGAGAAAACCAATTGGGTTGTGAATTTTCTTCTTTCTTTATCACTACAATTGGTTGTGAATTTTCAATTTCTTTAATGAGTGGGGAATAGGGTTTGGACAAACAACAGACAATTTGAACCCAACGGCAACGGGCACAAGAAAGGCGAGACGTGGACTTATGAGGCATAGCCTGAAGTGTTATAATGAACGTTGCCAGTACAATATTTTTTGCGTGGGTCCTTCGCATTCTGTACGTGCAGTGACTCATTCCTCCACTCAAATCAATCTCACACACCTTCATGAACTACCTATTTTTATGTTTAACTTTGTTTAAAGTATTTCCACTTTAGGTACTTTTATGACTAAGAGATTTTCTCTTTTTTTGTTTGTAACTTTAATTATATTATTCGTATGTAGTGTTTTACATTATTGATATATTTAATTTTTAAAATAATTATTATAAAATTCAAAAAAATTTATAATAATAATAGTAATAAACATCTTAAACATTTTTATTAATCAAATAATAGTAATAATTTTTTTATATTAATAGTATATCAAATTTAATTATTATTTTAAGTATATATTTATGTATAGTCAATTTTTGAGTATCAAAATAATAAAAAAAACTTTTTAATACATATTTCAATATAATAAAAAAAATGTATAGAAAAGCAATGCCCAACAGGAATAACTATTTCTATTTCAGAAAAAAAAGAAAAGAAAAGAAAGAGAAAAAAGAGAGAAAAGGGGAGGCGGGAATCAAAATCACTTTCCGCTCTGAAAATACGCACACAAATTAAGTTCTCGTGCAGAGTTTGTCTGTGGGATATATTTGCCATTTTACCTCGTAAATTTCATCGAAGCTTTAAAAGTAATTATCCAACCAAAAATCAAACTTCAGAAGGTTAAAAAACTCACTACACCGTCATTCGTGAAAATATATCATTGGTAGGTTGAGCGTCGCTGTATAGGGAGCGTATCCATTCGCAACTACATAAAGCCTACCCATATGCTCTGTTTTCTCCTCAACCCCTCTCTTCCCTCTGCCCCATCAATAACACATTACGATTCCACAATGACAGAAACAACAACAACAACAACAACAACAACCTCTTCCGAAACTGCTAGCACTAGCAGCAACTCCTCCACATCACCACCACCCTCACCCTTATCACATTCCCTCCCCAAAATCAAAACCAAAACCAAAACCAAAACCAAAACATCTTCTTCTTCTTCTTCTGCTTCTTCTTCAGAAACAGAGCACACCAAGAAACAGAGCAGGCCCAAGAGGCCCAGAGACTGCAGCAAGCACCCGGTGTACCACGGCGTGCGGAAGCGCAATTGGGGCAAATGGGTCTCCGAAATTCGTGAGCCCCGCAAGCAATCCCGCATCTGGCTCGGCACCTTCGCCACCCCTGAAATGGCGGCCAGGGCGCACGACGTCGCCTCCCTCTGCATCAAAGGCCAATCAGCGATCCTTAACTTCCCCGAACTGGCTGACACGCTCCCGAGGCCTGTCACGTGCTCCCCACGTGACATCCAGGCTGCGGCCACCGCCGCAGCGGCCATGGTCAATTTTGACCCTGTGGCGCAACAGCAGCAACAACCGTCATCATCGTCATCATTATCATTATCATTGTCAGCGTCTTCTGAAGGTTCTGAGTCTTCGGAGCTGAGCGAGATAGTGGAGCTTCCGAACATTGAAGAGGAGGGGTTCGACTCGGTTGAGTCGAGGACCGAGTTCATTTGGTTTGACATGGTGGATCATAATAGCAGCTGGGTGTATCCACCAATGGGATCAGAAGGGGTTGAATTCTTTGCTAGTTTCTCTGAGGAGTTGTTCGTTGCTGCACAACAAGAAGGTTTCATTGCTGATAATAACTCCGAGTCTGAGATACCTATTTGGGATTGACCCGATTTCGGGTTTTGCTTTGCTTCCCCAACTTTTGGCACCATCTATGTTTTTCATAGTAAACTTTCTCATGTTTTTTATCCACGTTATGTAAATAGAGAAATAGACACAACTAGTTAAATTGATCTATACAAATTTTAATAAAATTGGACTTATTTAAAGTACTTTTATCTATTTCTCTTGAATGACATGTAATATATTTTGTTTAATTTTTGTAAAGTTGAGAATTGTAATTTGGGCAAAAACTTATCTCTTATAATTTTTGCTCAAATTATTACTCTATAGTTTCAAAAGTTGAACCAAGAATATTAAGTGTCATGTGGGTAAAAAACATGAAAGGATCCACCACCATGATCATCCTCCTCTTCATTTCCCAGCTTGTGGGATTAACAGAATCTTCAATGGGTGTTTGGCTACTTTTGCTGTCGCACTGGTGTTCCAGGGGTCACTTCCATTGGTGTGATTATATACTATATTTCATCACATTACTCACCAGCTCTAGCAACTTCAGTTGAAGAATTCGACGACTTATTCTCTCTTCCTCTATAGAGTATTTGGTAGCTTCCTTTGTGTACTAGTAAAAGAAATATGTGAATGCCGAATATATATATAACCACTTAGGATACTATACAGATTTTATTTTGTGGTTGATATTTCTTTTTGCTTAATAAGAATTTACAGTAGTCATCGTTCAAGGGAGCATCAGGTCAGTATAATGAGACTTATTGGTTTAGAGGAAAAAATGGTTATTGTGAAAGTGAAAAAGGTCAATGAAATAATTAATTTTAAGGAGACCTTAACTTCTATGTGAAGATAATATTTATATCAATCAACAAGAATTAGATGTCATTGCTGTCCAATTACACTTTTAAGGAGATGAATAAAAAGAAAATAATTGTTAGGATAATATCTTAATTACGACAGTGTCAAGGGATGAAACATCCTTTCAAAAAAAATTATAACGGGATTCTATGGCCACATAAAAACTCTTGGTACATGGTAAGTGGCCATAGGCCGGTGATCGAGTTTTGTGTATCAAACTAGCAATCTGACATTGCAAACGACTGTTTTGCTGCTTTGGATCGGAAATTGATTTGTTTCTAAATTTTAAAAGGAAAAATAATTTCCATAATTAATATGTTAATGTATAAAACTGTGTTGATTTTTTTTTTTGGGGGGTATGTGTCTAAAAGTTTTTTGCGTGCCCTTACAGTGAACATGTTCAAATAAGTTTATGTTGATTCTAGTGTATTTATAAATTTCAGTTTTGACATCTTTCCCAAAATATTTACGCTGATATTAATTTAATAAAGAGCACGTATTTCTTATTATTTAAATTGTTATAAGTTTATTCTGGTCTCATAAGCAATGTCCTGCGTCCTACACTATTTGGACAACTGTTTATGTCTTTGTCTATCATCGTCTTTCTCATGCATGCTCGATTTCAATAGGTTTTCCTGCTGTAAATTTTTTATTATTATTGCTTCAATATCTACTATAATTTGTCAAAAAAAAATATATATTTCACTATTTTTTTTAGAATATTTTCTTATTTAATAGGTGAGAGACTAATCTCTTAAAATACGATCAATCATTTAAGTATAAACTTTTATCAATAATTTTTTTTTCCATACATATGAATCTTGAAATCAAATCCAAAATTATATACTAAAGGGACTTGAGTAGGGATGACAAAAAAATCCGTTTAAGCGGGTACTCGCAAGGATTACCCATAATAGGGATGAGGGATATCCCCATTTAGCTAATGGGGGCGGGGATGGGGGATAAGGTCCCCACCTCATAGGGACCCGAAAAATCCCACATAAATATAAAATTACTCAAATACTTTTTTATATATATAACTATATAAAAATATCTTAGATTCATTTCACTTTTTCCACTGCCATTTTACTTCTCTATAAGAATATAACTGTTGCTTCTTTCTTTTTAATTCAAATATAAAGTAACTTGTTAAAGTTTTTATTTGAAATTTGGATATTTGAATTTTTATAATATAAATATTTTTATTTTGTGATTTGGATATTTCTATTATCTTATAATAATTTTGCAATTATATATTTTATTTGTAATTTAAATTATATTGGATAATAATATGAAATATACATAATTATGAATATTTTATTTAAATTTAAATGTATTTTTTTTTATATTTTTCTGTTTTTTTAGAATTTTTTGAGTTTTTTTTTATAAAAATCTGTAAATATCCGCGGGAATCCAAGTCTTCGTGAAAAATGAGGAGCGAGAACCCACGACGAGAATAGAGATGAAAATAGAAGGCAAAATCCTAAATATGCTCCACACCGCAAGAAAATCCATTGTCATCCCTAGACTTGAGTTCCTTTTATTCTGATGAACACCCTGCTGGTATATGTTTCACTCAATTTGTCACTATATGAACTTAGTTCGGGAGGGTTATTGAACATATTAAAAGACTACACATTCCACAATAAAATATCAGTGAAGATTTATTGGAAATAAATCTCTAAAGCGATCCTTTGATTTATTAATGTACAGAGAATTGTTACCACAAAAGTACACTATTAAACAAAGTGTGTACTAGAAAGCATAGGACGTAGGAGGCTAACACAGGGTTAATGGCCACGAGACGTGGGTGAACCTTGACCACATTTTTACGGTATTGCGAGTGTACATTTTTCTTTCATTTGGTAGGAAAAAGAAGTTTATAAGGCAGAAAGTTATCCCATTCAACGGGTAGAGTATCGTACATTTGAGCTTTACAAGGAAGATTCCTAATAAAACCTGCAAACATATCCAATATATAATTTATTTGCAATGAGATAAAGTTGTCTCGGCATGATTCATGTGACATTCTAAATAATGTACGATAGTTGTTGGTAGTCTATAAGCTCCCTTTATATTTTCATTTAAGTTAAAGAAGCTTGATTGTCTTTGCAGTTGAGCATGATTTGATATGTTCATAATCTTAATTAACAGAGTGATACTGGTTGCATAACATTAAAATCATAACTAATAATGCACTAGAGTTGGTGGCTATTTAATTTTCTTTTATATTTTCGTTTTAATTAAAGAATTGAAGCTTAATTTGTCTTTACACATTTGGGCATGATTTGATATGTTCATAAATCTTAACATAGTACTACTGTTTGCAATATATCACAACTGTATAAAATTAATCAACCAATTTATAGTTGAACTCACCAACTTCTATAAAACATTATATAGGACTAAAATTCCTGCTAAATTAGAAATTTTCCAGTCCACGTGAGGAACTTACTATTTATTTTTCTTTTTTAACAATGTCATATGATAAAAAAATTTAGGATTTTGATAAAATATATGAGTAGTAGCTGAATAAAAATAAGGTGATAAGAGTTACTTATTATTTTCTTTTTTAGAGTCAAAGTCATTTATTTGTCTAAGATTTAATAAATATTTTACATTATTTCGATAAAAAAATTTAACAAAATCCTTAACTTTTAACTATTGTTTTATTTAGATTTAGACGCCATCACATTCTTCGGCCATATATTTACTTTTCATTTAAAATATATGCATTTTTTATTCATAAAAAAAATCAATTTTAACTTATTCCCATAAAACTCAATTTTTCTCAATTAAACCCCATGTATCGCAATTTTGTAGGAGCTTATTCTACTAATAAGAAATTTTAATTTAATATATAAATATATTTGGGCATCTTCACTTTTTTCAAATTAAACAACTATTGCCAGATTACTTGTGGTGACTAATTTTAACTTTAAGCAGATGGTTATCATTATATTGTTTTCCACAAGTCTTTTAAAAGTGCAATTGTCAATACACTATTCTTTATTGTTTTGTATAATATGGTCAATATACTATTGTTGATTGTTATGCCCGTTAATATGTACATGTCATCTTCCATGATCTCACCTTTATCATTCAGCTCTTCTTTCCCTCTTTTCGTAATTGATATGATATATATACATGTGGCACCACATTAATTGATTAGCGTCATTAGCAATGCGCACATCTCTTCGTTTTCGTAACTAATTCATTTGGCTAATTCAATCATTCGCATTTCGATTCACATTATTTGACTTGGCCTACGAATCGTTGCAAATTCTACTCTACAAGTTTATTTCGTTTTGTTGAAAGGATTCAGACAGAAAGAAAAAAAAGGAGTAAAGGGGGAAAAGAAAAGAGAAGCATGTCACAATATTCAAAGGCAATAAAGTTAACCCCAAAAAATTATAAAAGATCTTTGGAGAGAAAAGAAAAAGTGGATTGCGTTTTGGGAAATGAACCGTTGTAAGGATTTGAATATTCGTCACATGTCCTATTCGGAATATGCCGTTGTAATAATGTTTCGAAATTCTTTTTGATGACAAGACCCTAAAACAAACGAAATGAGTTACTATAGATGTGGAACGCTTCACTGAATTCTCGACGGTAGAAAATTTCCGGAGATAATGTAAAACTATATAATATATACTCTAGTAATTCGGTGAAAATGGAGTGGTCATGTGACAAATTAAACTTGTTGAATTAGTATTTTTGAAATAGATCAATGAAAAAAAAAGTACCAATAGAAGTTGGTAAATTCAACTTCAAGTCAATAATAAGGATACGAAATATAAAATTAAGTTTAACTTTATATATTTCAAGTTGTCAACACACGAGAATGAAAGGCAGTTCGATCTGGAAATTTTTTTTTTTGTTAAATAAACTTAACAATTTTTACTTTAATTAAATGGAAGTGAATTTCGGCTATAATTCAATTTTGGTAATCTTTACGTTTTTCTTTCAAAATTTGTTGTATCTGATGTCTTTATCCGGCTGTCGGAATCCGACATGCAAACAAACTTTCTTCGGATGCCGAAAATACTAACAATTTCATCCAAATTATAAAATATAAATTACCACTGCTGTTTTTTTTTTTTTTTCCACTCGATTTAATAGATCAACGCATGCAGCATTGAATTTGAAAAATTAAACACAAGTGTAGTCAGTCAAAAAATAAATGAATATACACACTAATAAATTGTACTTTGGAACAATATTTCCACTTTCTTCTAGATTTAAAAAATTAGGACTTAATCTTACTTTTGCCTCCACTTTGTGTACTCTAATCCCCGCAATTCAAATAAAATGGTATCGATGACTTAGCACAAAACCAAATTTGGAATTTTGGTTTATAAATGTACTCATCAATCTTTAATTTCTTTTTTAGTTTTTGACCAACTACTTAGACAGATTCAAAAAATTTAATTAATGGGGGCAAAAATAATATATACGTATAACAAGAACTTTCACACAATCTTTATTTTAGTATGGAGTAAACTTAATAAAACAATAGGAATATATATATATATATATATATATATATAAAGAAAAAATCTCAAATTTTGGTGAGGCATGTGCTTCCAACCTTCAACACATAGAACCGTCCCTGACCAAATACTTAACCTTCGTTGTAACACTAGTGTGGTGACCTGTATGTTGCACGATTTATCATTATAATATAGATTTATAAATTAGTTTAAAGAATAATTATAAAAGTAATTTAAAAATATAAAAATTTTAAAATCAAATAATTGATAAAATTAATTTAAGAATAATTGAATCAAAACATAAATTATTTTATAAAATTCTAAAATAAATCATTAACATAAACCTATAATATGTATATATGAAAATTAAATAATTTATTATTCAAAATTTAAAATGAAGCAATATACAATGATTTATAATTATTTAAATTTTAATATCTTATAATAAAAAATATTAAAATAAATTAAAAGTTAATAGTTAGCTAATTAGTTTTAGGTTTACAAGAAAAGAAGTGAAAATTTCTTATTGAATAAGAATCAGGTTAAAAATAAGATGATATTTTTGTAATTAATTTTAAAAAAAATAAAAGTAAAAATAAAAATAAAAGATATTTTCTAAAACCAAATAGACCTTATTGTGTGTGCCGCACATCATTTTACATTATCAAATGATACCTTACATAATCCTTGTGTCAAGAGTCACTAATGTTGGTTTGGGGGTTCGATCTCCATATTTCTCTTCCTCCATTACTTTAGCTACACTAGGAGTTTCTTATAGGGATGTCAAAAAAACTTGCCCTCATAGATACCCGTGGGTAATACCCGTAATGGGGCGGATATGGGGGAAGATTTTACCCCCGCGAGTAATGGAGACAGGGATTTTAAATACCCGTATGTTAAATGGGGCAGGGGCAGGGATCACTATCCCCATACCCGCGGGTACCCAATATAAAATTACTATTTTACCTTTAAGTTATTAACTTAGTTAGGCTAATATTGTTGTTATTTAAATTGTTTGGACTAATGTTCAAATTTAGAAGTTGGATTTATTTGTATTGATTATATATTAGACTAATAGTTATATTACTAGTATATGTTTATTTTTATTTTAATTTGTTAGAATTTAGATTGAGAAATTGGATTATTGTGTTTATTTTATGTGTTTATTTTTATTTTAAGTATATTAAGTTGTTAGAATTCGAATTGTAGAATTAGATTAGTATTTGTGCTTATTTTAAGTATTTTATAATATTAAAATTTTTATATTTAATTTAAATTTTTAAAATTTTTTACATTGTAATGGATATCCACGAGTACCTGTAAACCCGCGGGAAATTCAAAAGTGGGTACCCGTATGGATATGGGACGGGGGACGGGGGCAGGTATTTATCCAAGGGGCGAGGGACGAGCGGCTATCCCCCGCCCCATTTACATCCCTAGCTCCTTATAGAATAAAAAAGAATTGTGGCAAATTGGTAATAGATATATAAGTAAAAGTAATTTAACACTAACTATTAGCTACAACTTTTGGTTTGATGGTAAATGTTTGATCTAACAAATGGTATCAAAATCAAAGTCATAATTTTGATTTTCGAAAGGCATATATTGTCAGCAAGTGCTCAATCATTTAATAGTGTAAATTTTTTAATAGTAAAAGCTAGATAATCGAAAAAATTTACAAGAGCTAAGTTGTTGAATGATGTGGCATGTTATTAACTCTTGAATGAATGGGTTGACCATATAATTTCTTTTCATCCAAAAATCTCATGATTTCTATGAAAGATTCTGATAAAGAATTTTTTAACTATGTAGCATCTCTCTTATGAATAATAATATAATATTAATAATATTTTATATGACTTAATTAGTCATATGTGATAGTGTGATATGCTGTTAATAGTGTGATATGTTGTTGACTCTTACATGAATAGGTGAGTCACATCGCTTTATTTTATCTAACAATCCGTCCACCCCATAATTTTTATCAAGGATTCTATCAAAATTGTTTTAGCTATATAGCATCTCTCTTATCAATAGTAATATAATATCAATAATATTTTATATATTCCTTAGTCATATTTTATAATAATACATATTAATTAGATGTCATAATAATATGAGCAAAACGACTTTCATGGCAAGATGTCATGAGTTGTCCTTCCAATCTTCTCATGCTAATTGAAGATAAAATTGGTTTTCAAGTTCATTACAACTTTTACGAACATTAATGATAAATTTGCAATTGTTATTAAATAATAAATAAATAAATAAAGCTTAGTTTGTTGGAATGTGGGCTATAAATGAAGTGATATTATTCAGATTTGAGTGCATGGCTTCTGCGGTTCCTACTTTCATGAATCCTTGCAAAGTTGGGACAACACTCTTTCTCTAAACTTTTCATCCACCATCATATGCTGGTGAGAAGCCAAAATAGATAATGGTTGCATGTCCCCATGAAGATGCCTTTGAACTTGGCTTTCTTTTGATTACTTTTGGATCCTTCAGGTTGTTTGCTGTCTCAGGTTAATAATAGGTTGTGGGTCATCATTTAAACATCCGTAAATTAAATTGTAAATAATTTGCGGTTTTAGTTATATTTTTGATAAATATATTAAATATGATAAGGTAATTAGATATAAAATTCTTTCACTAAATTTACGAATAACATAATAAAAATTTATAATTATTAACATGTAAGTTTTCAAAATTTTTATAAATAAATTTATCAATAATACAATTAAAATTACTAATTATTTACATATAATTCACCAAGTGACTACATAATGTCCATAGAAATGGTGTTCAAGTGATAGTATTCTTCCCGTAAGCCCCTTTAATTTTATGACATTTCTTTTTTATTTTTCCTTCCAGTGAATGTGATGCAACTTTGATCCAATAAAATATCTACATCTCTCTCTTTATATTAAAATATAATATAATTTTTGAAAAACGTGTCATAAATTTTTAGTCTAGTATCTTTTCAAAAATGACACATTATTTTTTACCTTTTTCCTTTCAAATTATAAATTTAAATTCTTTTGAAGTATATATATATATATATATATATATATATATATATATATATATATATATATATATATATATATATATTTAAATATTTTTTAATCGATATTTTTTAAATTCTAGTTAAATTAATTCGTTATATCTCTGAATTAATTTTAATAATTTTTTTCTTAATTAGATTATATTTTCCAAATTATTTTTAATAAAATCTTAATGTAAAAATATTCATACAATACTTTTTTATATATATTATTTTTTAAAATTTAGTGAACACGTGTATGCTATTTGAGGGTTCAATCCTACATGAATACGAGTCACCTGTCGTCGAATGAATCAAATCTTACACGTTTCAGAATTACAATGACAAAGATAACTGCGGTAGTGAACGGATCTGGGCTTGGCTACTTTGTTCGGCTGCACTGCTCAATAATTGAGGATCCATCTAGGGGCGGCAGTGGGGTTGGTTGGGGCAGGTTTTAGTCCAACTCGACTTCGACTTCATTTTATATCCTAATAAATTATTATCAACCCACATTGCATCGTATCTATGGATTTTAACTATCAAAACCTGAATCTTAATAAAGAATCCATCCTAACTTGCATATTACCTACTCTTTCCCGCTATTTTTTTTTTTAAATTCCAATAAAATTATTTTAAAACATAATAATACAACATAATACTTAAACATATTATAATTATTCCAATATAATAGTCATAAAAATTAAACCAACATCATATCCAATCATAACATCTGAAAAGAGGAATTAGAAAATAGTAAATAACAAATTAAACAAGTCTACAGTAATAGACAAAGGAGCATTAAATTTTTAGTAATATCCACAGTGATAGACATCATTACGGTACAAAGAAGCTACAAGACATGAGATGAAATAGCATAGTATAACAAACATAGCATAGATATACAATAAAAAAGAGAAGAAGAAAATATGAGGAGAAGAAAGCTGAAGACCCTTGGCGGAGGTTCTGTGAACACCGATCGATGGTTCTGCGACTGCACGGAGGTTCTGCGAGCAGTGGAGGTTCTGCTGCGGGGGTTCTACAAGCGCGATGGTGAGGAAGAAGGAAGGAGGCAGAGCAACAAGAAGGAAGGGTGAGGAAGGGAACGAGGCAGTGACTGTAGCTTTGTGAGGGGAAGGGGAAAAGATTGTCTTCAAAATAGGGACTGAGATTAACTGGTTAGAAATAAAAGCATTAAAAAAAAAAGAAAAAATATATATAAATATACATATTAAAATTGATATTAAAAATATATATAATATATTAAAATTATATATATAATTTATATTATTAAACTATATGTAAAAATCATTATATATATATATATGGGGTGCAGGATGGGTTTGCACTAAATCCGAACCCGACTCTACCTACACTCAAAACCCAATCAAGTTGGGTTGGGTTGGGTCAGGGCAAGTACCTGCAGGTCGGGTTACCTTTGCCCTTTTCAAAGGAGTTGTTATGGTAATAGTAAGTGCATTTGATGGGATCACCAAGTTAGAGTCCTAATTGTATGGTTAGGATACAAGAATTAGTTGAAAAAATGCTCTCAAAGGATTGTTTTGAAGAGGCCGAGCTACCTATGGAGCCAAAGTGGTTAACTTTGATCATAATCGAGGGATTAGGCTAATTTGGAGTGTTCTTATATTATTTGGACCAAATTGGAAGAAATTCTCATTGTTGGTTTTGGTCCATTAATTGAAATTTAGCAGTTATGATATTTTGAGCTTTAATTTTATTATTATTTGAATTTTTAATTCAACTTAGTTATGATCAAATCTTTTGAGATGAGATCAAATCTTTCTAAAATGGATCAAATATTTTTAGGATTAAATATTTCTATTTTATTTTATTTTTTATATTTTAAATAAGCAAATTGGCTTGTAGACTAGGGGTGTTTGCGGTTTGGTTTAATTTAATTTTAGGAAAAAATCCTAACCGAACCGATTCTAATCAGTTTGGTTTGGTTTGGTTCAATAGTTCAGTTTTTAATGAAAACAACAATAGAATCCAAATGTATCATAATCCCATTACCTAAAACTACTTGTTCATGGTTTGGAAATTTTGCTTCTAAAGTCTCTCAATCATACAAAACTAAAAAGCATCACAATTTACAGAATAAACTCAAACCAATTTGCATCACAAAAAGACAATGAATAAAACCATTTACTCACTTAAACCACCAATTAAGTCATGTAATTAATAGACTACTATTACTCTATCCCTTATTTTTATTTTCAAACTAACATGGTCATATCCATCGACCAAACACAAACATCGAGACACATCCATAACTCAAAACACCAACATACTACCAGCAGAAGGGGAAGATGTGCACACAAGCAAAGAAAGCTAGAGAAGAGCTAATGTTGCAAGTCAAACAGCAAAGCTCTCCGTCTCTCTAAATCTATATGAACTAGATCCTTATTACGATAGGTAGGGCAACGCAAAGCCTTGTCGCAAAGGAAGGGAGGAGCAAAGTCGAGATGAGAGAGTAGCACAAAGGACGCAACTAGGGCAAAGACACAGTCACGCTCGAGAGAGCTAGAGAGGGAGAAAATTGAGATTGAGGAGGAGAGACAGAGAGTTGCAATGATGTGGTAAAATGGTTTAGGGTTAAGAATTTATATAAAGGGCTTTTTGGTCTATAATAAAAAAATGTAACATATGGCTGTAATATATCTATATCGGTTCGGTTTGGTTTTCAAGATAGAAACAAAAAATCAAACTGAACCGGTTGGCTTTTAAAAAAATAAAACCAATTAAAACAGATTTTTTTTATTTTTTTTTTTGGCTTTTGGTTTTTTTCGATTGGTTTTCAGTTTATTGTTCGGGTTGGTTCGATTTTGAACACCCATACTATAGACCATTCAGTTTTTATGATCAATACATTTGTGAAGTTTATTCATTTTTACTCTCATACTTTGTGAGTTCTTGGTATTCTTAGCTATTATTTCATCTATAAACAACGAGTCAAGAATCTTAATTCTTATCCCAAAGTTCTCCATCACAGATTGATTAAGGGTCACGAGCGGCATACAGTTCTAAATCTCTTACGGGTATCGCATTTCTACATAGGATTCGTATCCGTATTAATTCCTAAAGTGAATTATAATTTTTTTAAAAAAATTTTGTTATACATTATCGGTATGAAAAATTATAATTGCTTCCACTATTCTTTTGCCATATTATTTTAATATCTCATATGACTGTTAATTTATTAAATTATATATTAATATAAAATTTAATAATAATATAAAAATAATTTATTCAAATAATTCGATATTTATTTTCTTTAATAGAAGGTCTTTAAGTTCAACTTGTATTAAATTAGTTGAATTTAATATACTTCAAATACTGATAAATTAAAATTATACAATAACAATAGTAATAATAATGATAATAATAATAATAATATATTAAAATTAAACTTATTAACAAATAATAAATTTTTTTATAATTCTCCTATACTATCTCTGTCTGAAAATAACAATAAAGTTATAAATGCACATATGAATTAAGGAAATGAATAGAAAAGCCTCAATATTAGAGAAGTTTAGGTATATTTTACAAAATTATCTTTACTTAATTATCTATTTTCCTTAATTATATCTTTTCATATTTCCCTCCTTTATTTAATAGGGATATAATTGAAAAAATAATTAATATTGTCTAGACTTCCTAAAAGCACAGTTATTTGTGAACAAGTAAAATTTCAAAAGTGGGCAATTAAAATTTTAGCTGAGATATTGTGTTGACTCATCCATCATCTATCATTGAAAATGACGAGTTTCTTGTTTTCAATTTTTTTATTATCATTTTCAATGATGGATGATAGATGAATGGACACGGTGTCCTAAGTAAAATTAGTACAAAGAATATTACTCTTTAATCAATTGTCTTACAAAAGTAGGGAAATCATACTGCATGCATGCCTTATCATATTTCTCTTATTATCTTCCTAGATGAAATGAGTACGAATAATATTACTCTTCAATCAATTATCTTACGAAAATAGGGAAAACATGCTGCATGCATGCTCTACCATATTTCTCTTATTATCTTCCTATATAATAGTAATATTTTTTTTTTTTACTTTAAAGAATTGTTCATACAATTTTAAACTAAGAGTGATAATGTACCCAAAAAAAAAAAAAAAACTAAGAGTGATTATTAAGTAAAGTCATTCTCTCGATAACAATTTTGAAATTCAAACTCTTAATGTTATATGTAAAATTCACTTATAGTCACAATTTATTTCCCCTATAACCAAATACTTCCTTTGGTTCACGATAGTTGTTAATTTTGGTAAAATTTGTTTGTTCATAATAACTATCATTCTCACATATCAATGTATATTTATTGTTGATTTTTTACTTGTATTCTTCATTTTTATTGTTGATGCAAGAGGTGGCTACTTTCCACCATATCACGATATAATTTGGATAAAATATTAAGAAATCATGTTTTCTACTAAATAATAAAATTTAATAAGGGTATTTTAGTAAACTTATATCATAATTATGTATGAGTTTTGAGTTTATTAATCTGTATGAAAATAATCAAATTCACAATTATTTAGATTTGGAAGGAGAACTTTTGGTGGTCATCAGGGACACTCTCAATTAATGTGGTTCATCCTCTTATGGGCTCGGGATTTATATGTCAAATTGTCGATGCAATTGACGGTTTCATATTTAGAGAAATACTTGCATGGATTCGAGTCTGCGTAGGCTGTATTCTGGCCAAATTAAGTAAGTGCATTTTTGGGATTGTGTGTTAGTTGTGGGGTCCATATAAAATATATTTACATGATTGATTCAAGAACACAATTACATAGTGCTCTGGGACCATGCAAGTATTTCTCTTCATATTTATATCGATGTACACTATAATAAAGCAATAATGGGTGGTGAAAATGGTTTAGTCATTGTTTTTAACGCTTAGCTATTTAGCATCATTAAACTTGGACCCCCTGCTTCTTATTCAATTGTTGCTACTATATCGTGGCAAAATAAGTTAACCGCTACTCTTGTTCTTGTCTTTTAAAGGCCAAACATTATAATCTTGAGATAAAAATTTCCATGACTACATTAGAAACCCAAGCAGGCAAATTAAGACTATTGTCATGTGCATTGAAGGGGCACTATCATCTTAAAAATGCATGTATAACATGTGCAACTTCATACCCAATTTTTTTTCGGTTCAAACCATCTTTAATGAGAGACCCACTTCAAATCCTAATCTTACTCTTATTTCTTGCCACATTAGCATTACCTAATAAATGCATCATAGAAAATAAAAGTAGATTGAAAGTGGAATTCTTCTTTCCAATAGAATGAATCAACTTTAATTCTGTATGATTTTCAAATTAAAAAAGAAAAAAAATCAATATATTTTTATAACTATTTTTTAATATGTAATTTTATTTTTAGATTGAATAAAATTATAAAATTTAAATTTTCAAAAAAATAAAAAATTTATTTTTTGTAAGTTAAAATCTAAGAAGTTCAAACTTTTTTTTTTAAAACTAAAACAAGTCTTCAAAATATTTTAAAAATATTAGCAATTATTTTTCAACAATCTTGGTTTTTGTCAAAAAAAATTTTAACACATAAATAAGCAATTATTTAAAAAAAGCTGTTATGTGACATTTGTTACATTTTTTTTTTCAGGGGAAGGGGAGATTTGTGGACAACGGGCCCTACGACTCGAAGTTGCGCCCCTTGAGTCATGCACCTACTTCTTTAAGGCCAACTGCTTTTGCCAATCGAAGCACGGCCTCGGGTGCATTTGTTACATGAATATTGGTTGGATTAAAAATGGTCCCAGTCATAGTATAGTGGGACATGACCCACTTTCAGCTGTTGTCTTGATCCAAATTCTATATGCTCCAATTATGTATTACAATATGGGATTGACCATATGACACCATAAGTAAAATTAGGATGAGGCCTTTTCATCACTAGAGTTGCTCTTAAACAATGAGAATAAATAAATATATTAATAAATTAATTGATTAAATAAAAGAATCTAAATGCTAAATTTTAATCTAAGAGTGGAACTAGGTTAGACGCCCTATCAAAGGCCTTCAGTATAATCCACATTAGACCCAATTTGGCCTAGCCTATTTAGTAAATAAGTTAGATCAAACTTTTTTAAAAAACTTTTTAAACTAATAGAGTTAGACTATAAGTTATAGAAAGAGCCTGTTAGACCTAATAGGCTAGCCTATTTATATATTTTTATTATTGTTATTATTATTATTATGTCAAAAATCCTAATGATAAAAGAAGCATTTTAGTTTATGTAGAAATAGGCCTCCTAGCATATCTAGGAAATCTTTTGGCATATTTAGAAGTTTTTTCGTCCTAATTACGATTAAGTTTTTTAGTCTATTTAAATAATTATTAAGTAAATCTCTAAATAAGTTGTCAAGTCAGACTAAATTTTTAAAAAGGTCAAGTTGGACCTTAAAAAAAATAAAAAAACCTATGTGAGGTAATAGACTCAAGTTTGGACTGCATATTTAAAATATACATCAGATCGATTTAAGCCAAAGCTTAAGCTAGCCTAACCTATTACCACCCTTACTTTAAGCATAGAGTGTTGATTTTTTTTGTCAATATCTCATTTAAGATTTATGGATTTAGCATTATAACCTTCAATAGTTACAACCCTTAATGCTTAATACAGTTCTAAAAAGCTTTAAAGAAAATTAAACCCTATCATACTTTTAGTTCACAGTGAGTGCTCAATCCAATATAAGATTGATAGTGTCATATTAAATAGTAAACATTACTTAATTTTCTTAGTTAAAAAAATGTTTAAATATATTTTTAGTTCATGTAAATATTGGTTGTTTTAATTTTAATTTTTCTAAAATTTTCCCCCTTTTTCTTGTTTTTAGTTTCCATTGGTCTAAATTTTGGTTCTTATAAATATTTTAGAATATGTGTTTAATTCTTATAAATCTTGGAAATTTTATGTTTGTCCTTATAAATATTTTCTGAAACTTTTTTTGATCATTATAAATATCATTATTTAGCACTAAATCTAAATCATAGGGACTAAAAATCTAATAATGGAAAAAGAGGAATTGAAACTAAAACAAAAATTTTAAAGGGACCAAAATCAAAATGACCCATATTTATATGAATTAAAAATATATTAAAAAAAAGATACTTAATTTGCACGTAATAATAGTCATATTTAAAACATGCTTTAATCTGTACCAAAAAAGAAAAAAAAAGCTTCAATAGTTAAATTTCATTTATTTAAATTTCTCATGAAATTTTTTGCATCCCATCCAGTGCATATAGGGCTAGCAAAGAGTCGAGTTGACCTTATTAAATAAGGTCAATTGAGTTGCATATAAGGCGTTAATATCAATTGCTTCTTTTCAAGAACAGTGAGTTAAAATCGAACTTGTGAAGAACATATTTATTTTATATTTTTTGTTGAAAATAATCAGTCAAATTAAATAAAAATAAAAATTCTAACATAAAATAAATTATTAAAGCATGAATATTATTTTTATTAATTGTAAAAAACAAATTATATGTATATATCAAATCTCATCATTTTAACATATAAAATGTTAAGCTGACTACTTATTAAATAAATATAAGTTAAACCAAGCGTGATTGTCTTAGCTCATTGCTAAACTCTAAGAGCATTAAGTCAAGTTAATTATTTTTCTTTAGTCAACAAGTTATTTAATTATTTTCTTCTTTTTTTAAGTCTGGCTTTAATTATTTTCGAGAACAGGTTTGTTAGGGCGTATTTGATATTTGATTTGGGCTGTATTCAAATAGTGGCTTGTCTGTGTTTAATTATAAATATGACTGAGTACTGCACAGCGCCCATGGCCTAATGGATAAGGCGCCTGACTTCTAATCAGGCGATTGTGGGTTCGAGTCCCACTGGGCGTGTTCGTTTCGTTATTTGTTTCCTTTTATGATGTTAATCTTACATACGTTAAAAGCAAATTATTTGCAGAGTAAATTTGCACTTTGATCCCTGAAAAAAATTTGTTTTAATATTTTAATTCTTAAAAAATTAAATACATATATGTTAGTACTCCAAAAAAATCATGTTATAATATGTGATTCCTTCTATTTGGTAATTTTGGCCTTCACTGTATATATGTATTATTGAAATGTAGTATTTAAATTAATTCTAGGTCAAATATAATATGACATTTAAACGGATGAAAATTAATAAAAGGATTAAATTCTTGTAACATATTTTAACTTTAGAGATCAAAGTGTTGGCAAATTTTCTTTGAGGGACTAATTCTTTTAATGACTAAAGTGTATATTATCTCTTATTTATATCTTATTGTGGCTTACAAATTATTTAGATCTTTTCATTATTTTTATGGTCTTTAAAGTATCTCAGTAGGCATTGCTAGAGTTTGAACTTTGGGACTCTTTTACAAGAAATGCAACTCGTTTATCACTATACTCAACTTTTATTGGTCTTAATTATATCTTCATTGAGATACCAAGAATCAATATATATTTTTGGTTTTTAGGGTATTTCAACAAGCATTATTGTGAGATTAAACCCATGGTCTTGTTAATTATTTGTTTCTTTTATGTTATTAATCTTACAATCGTTGATATCAAACTATTTATATCTTATTGTGGCATACAAACTACTTAGATCTTTTAATTATTCTTTTGCTCTCTTTTGGGGTATATCAACAGATATTATTACGTGATTAAATCTATGGGCACTATTATGAATTAAAAGATCCTTTTAACAATTATCTTCTCTAAAGTTTGAGCTTTGATTATTTTATAAGGAATATAACTCACTTATTATTATATTCAACCCTTTTGGTCTTATATATGTCTTCATTGATGTTTGAGACACTAGGAAGTAATATATATCTTTTGTTTTTTAGGGTATTTCAACAAGTATTGTTGTGAGATTAAATCCATGGGCATTATTGGAACTAAGAGACCCTCCTAATAATTGCTTTTTTTAGAATTTAAACTTTAGTCCTCTCATAAGAAATACAACTCACTTACCACTATACAATCAACCCTTGTTGGTCTTATATCTTCATTGAGGCAATAGGAATGATATATTGAAAACCAAACCAATTGTTGAATTAATTAAAAATTTTTGAGTTTTGAAGTTAGAGGGAAGGCAAATGAAGTGTTTTTCATATTTATATAAAACAAAATTATTGAAAAAAATGATTGAGATGTATCTCTAATATTTTCAAACTAATTCACAATACTAAATAATGATACAATATATTTAAAATATTATAACATGCACCAAAAAAAAATATTTGTTAGGGGTGTAATCTTTTCAACAAGTTTTGGTGAGACTCGTGACTTCCATTATCAACACCTCGAGCTTGCTTCAAGTGTCGAAGAATGGAAGCAACATATTGGCATCCCCACGCAACGATAAACAAGTGTCGAAGTCCATCATTCAATGGTAAAAAGTGTCAAAGTGTTGAAATGTCAAGAATTGCTTGGAATACCTTGTTGAAGGCAGCACGTTGTCGAAGCCCAGTGTCAAAACGTCGAAAACTTCAAAGAATGTTGTAGTATGTGATTCGACCCATGGAAAGCAATAGAAGAATTTAACATGTATTAGATAAGATTTGGATCATGGTAAGGTCCACAGATGCTCCTAAAGCAAATCATTTGAAATATGGGTAAGAGCAGTTAATGAATGTGGGTTATGATAGAAGCCATGCACATATTTTTAGGAGCTAAGCATTGGAAGAGCTCATGCACAACTCAAAATGTGGGATTAAAGAACGAAAGTGGATTTGAATATGATTTGAGGCTAAAGTTAGAGAACATGGGATAATGGACCTAATTTCTAGAGATTTCTTTTGTCTATAAATAGGACTGGTAGGACTAGAATAAAGGGAATGGAAAAATACTTTGAGAAGTACCTTACACATATTATCGTCACTCTGACATCGACGGATATACAAGGAAAAATCAAGCATTTCATCCCATTCTATTTTCTCTTCATCTTCTTTCTAGTTTCATTTTTATTACTCTCAGTTCATCTCTTTTAATTCCAATTTATGTACTTTGTACATTTCAATGTTATGGTGCTTTCAGTTTATCTCAATTTTTCTTTCTTTAATTTGTTTTATTATTTCAATTACTGACACTTTTTTACCTTGTTCATTTCAATTTTGCTTCACTCTGTTTTGGTATTTGTTTATAATTTTCTTTCATTTAAGTTTCTTTAATCTTCCTTGTTATTTCACTTAAATTTGCTTCTTTTATTTTCTGCATTTATTCTATTTTCTTTGCTTATTTTACCTACTATTTAAAAATTTTGAAAGTCCACAAGAGAAATCTCTTTCGTTCCCCGAATTGAGATTGAGAAGTAAGACTATCGTCATTTATTTGTTTATCGACAAAAAACCAATTAAACAATATTATAACAAAATTATAAGCATTTAAATATGTATAAAAATATGACAATGTAATATAATAAATAGTTTAAATCTTATATCTGATAAATTAAATCCTTTAAAACCCAATTTCATATCTTGTTTTGGCACTTTTTCATTTTGTTCGTCTACTCATTTGTTTGAGTTTATCAACCTTTTTAATCTTTCAATCATTGATATAACAAACTATTTATATCCCTATAGCGACATACAAACTATTTATATCTTCCTTAAGATACTAAGGGGTAAAATTTTTAAAAGCAAACAGATTTTTGAGTTAATTAATAAAAAAAGGTCAATGTCTTGAAGTTAGATGAAAGGCAAATGAAGTGTTGTACATAATTAGATAAAATTTAAAATATTTAAAAAGTTATTAAAATTTATCAAATTCATAATGAAAATAATATAATATATTTTAAATATATAATAAAATTTATGATTATTTAAATATGTATACGAACATGAAAACGTGTATAATATGTGCATGCATGTTATTACTTTTAACCCTCTTCCATTCCATTTGTGACTCTCACGCATCAATGTTCTAGCTCCCTAGCTACCTAAACGAGCTGAGACAAGAACATAATCATTGCTGGCATATAGTTGCATTTTGCCTCTAATGCATAGCTATTGAATTTTGAGGCGCTCGACATCATTTGGGCCTTGGAATTCAACTTGATTTGAAGCTATTTCGATTACTTTCGGGTCCTTAAATAATATAATGTTATTTTTACGAATACTAGAGCAACACCTAAGTATGCAATAATGTCGAATGGTAAAGTCATTTTCCACATGGTTTTGCAGTTTGGGCATGCAAGGTTATCCTGTGTTGACACATTATTTTAAAATAATATTATAATGGATATTAGGATTGTGATCCCCAAAGAACCACGTAGCTTTTTCTCGCCTGGAGGATTTGTGCTCTACCAAACCCAATAATAAACTATGTCGCTTCGTGAAAACAAAAAGCTATAGTTAACGAATTGTTGGTACGAGAAGTTGTCACGTATTAATGCTTGCTAGCTAGAGAGAAGAGACAAAAAATTGTCAACACAATCTGCCATGCTAAGTTGGATTGTGTGTCCTCCTTAAAGAAAAATCCGAATCAAATTTGGTTTTGATCATTATCATGATAATAGTTAAATTTGCTGTTTAAAACCTCATACTTGTGTTGTATGTTTTCCATAATTTGCATCCTACACTTCTAAATGCAAAAGATAAAATAAGATACTAATAGCAGCATAGCTCACCAAAGCAGGGAGGCTGAGTGGCTCGCGAAGCTTTCAAAAGTGGGAAAGAAAACAAATTTTGCTAACGTGCATGCTTACTTTAAAAATCATGGGTTGTTAGTTATTCTTTTTTTAAAATCATATTTTGCAAGACAAATTGCATTTTCTCCCGCTTTATCTTTTTGGTTTTATCATGTTTGTTGGAAGTGACATTAATCATCGTTCCAAATGTTAAAATTGTTCCTGCTTTAAGTATTCTTTTCAGATTTGAACATTTGATAATGATATATAAAGATCCTTTAACTGTTTAAGCTCAAACTCTTTTGTTATTTAAGCCACACACATGTGTCCAATTTTAAATTATTGGATATTTGCAGTCACTTTATTTTGTAATTGCATGAAGACTTCATTCCCCTTCTAAACGTAAGAGTGTTCGTTGAGTCGGACTAATATGAATAAAAAAAAATTCAAATTGAATTAATTGAGTTAGTCCAAGTTAGTTCAAATAATTAATTTACTTCCAATTAAATTCAATCAAAACCAATTATTGTTGGTTTAATTTTTAAATTTTCAACTCTATATATATATATATATATATATATATCTATCTGTGTGTGTGTCTTTTATTTTTATTTTTTCTCATTTATTTAATACTTTCATCTACACATTATTATCATACGTTGTATCCCTTTTTTTTTTTTTTTGAACAAAATTATAAAAAACATTATTTTTGCAATTTTAGAGATAGAGTATTTACGATTATTCTCTTTCTCAATAAGCGTTCTTATCAGGATTTAAACGTGTATTCTCACCCTTATAAGGATTAAGTCATTTATCATTCGTCTAACAATTTGTTGGGATCATATACTGCATCTTAACTTTGTGTTGTTATCGACTTTCATGAAGATAAAACTTAAAAGAAAAAAAAAATATAAATTTATGTTTCTTGTTTAATTCAGTGATCTCTCAATTTTTATGGAATTGGTTTAGTTTTCAAAATGTAAGCCAACCAATCTCAATTAGATTTATCATTTTATAATTTTTTATCCCGAAGACAAACTAAACCCACATTACCAGCTAAAAGGAGATACTCTATATCGATTGCGATCTAGAAAGTAATGTCAGTTTTATCAAGTGGTGGGTTTTATAAGTTATAATCATTGTGAGGTCATTGAAGTACTTTGTGCCCTACATTGAGTTTATTGACCTTTATTTTTCAATTTTTCTAAGTATTTATTTTAAAGAAAAAGAATCCGATCGGAGGCATGTCACATGTGTGAATTCATTAATATATAAAAAAACAAACAAATTGACAAAGGAGAAAACCAAGTATATATATAAAAAAAAGTGCGAAACAAGGGCTTGCATGAATTCTTTCCAGTGAAACCCGTATTATATAAATTTATGCATAGGATACAATATAAGCATAATTGGTAACATGTGATAATTAAACAATGTGTGCTATATCATTCATTTGAAAAAGAAAGTACCTATTGATATAACTAGAAAACAATTATTTGCATGCGTTGGTTTTGAAAACCATGAGATAGAAAGGTAATAAGGTATGAATGCTAACAATGGATTTATTTAGTTACAATATCTTATGTCACTTCATTTCTTGTCAAACACAAAAATACATATTCAGCTTAAATTAATTGGCTGTGATTGAAGGGAGAGGTTGATTCCCTTCAAGTTGTGGGTTCTATAATAATTGTAATGCTAATCTGCCAATTTATGCTTTTTGCACTCTTCATGTGCTACATTTAGCTTAGTTCTTGTGGATTTCACTTCCTCTTGGGTTCTTTTAACCTGAAATAGAAATACGAAAAAGACGTTGCTCGTTGATTTAAATTAAAATGAAATATGTCTTTATTCTATGAATGTCGGAAAAAGGGTCCTTGGCTAGAAATTTGATTCAACGAAATGCTCATTTTGCTTTTCATTATTGTATGGCAATACAAAATACCTTGTCCCTTCCACTAGTGTGCTGTGCACTAAGCAAAAGTCTGTCTCTCCTTTATCTTCGGCATCTTTTCCTCCTTTAGTGGACGAAATTGATTATGATTTTTGCGAATCATTGACACAGAAATCAAGATTGAATTTAATTTATATATATTATCAATATAAAAAAAATTTATATAGATATTTAATTATATATTATCATATTAACAAAAATATTTGACTCAATCATCTATTATTTTAAAAATATTATAAATATAAATATTTGATTGAATGACAATATAAAACTTTTTTTACATTATTAGCATATAACAATTAAATTCATTAACATTATGCCTAATAGAAAAGGCAAGTCTTGTGCACAACCAAAAAAAAAAAGCATGTTTTTTTTCCTCTTAGAAACAAGGTGGGGAAGAGCGTATGTACTTAAAGCATTTATGCAAGTATGTTCAAAAATAAAAGAAAAATGTTAATATAGACTTAGAGTTTATGGTCAACTGATATATGGCAATATATTAATCAATGGTTTTTATAATTATATATTATGATATTAAATTACATTTTGAATTGTTGAGTTTTCATTCGTAGAATTCACAGTGAATCCGATATTATACTAACATTACTCCCAAATAAAATGGCTTTCAACGAGTTTGGGCCTTGGTATTGTAAGACAACATAAGAAGATTTATTAGAGCCCAATTTCCAGTTAGGGCCAATGAATGGGGAGGGTATACAATCAACTGTTTATGAACGTAAGGTGTCTTTGACCAAAAACAAAAGGGTGTGGTGTTGTTGAGAACAGGGTCAAAATCCAGATATTATAATTGGCAAAAGAAATGCATTTAACTATATTGTGAGTTCAAAAGATCCTTTGGGCCTGACCAAAAGCGAAAAAACAAAATTAAAAAAAAAAGAGATCCTCTGGGAACTGTTCAATTTTGGGATTGAATTCCAGGTGCAACAGAGGTTTATTTATACATTCAAGTACCATGTTGATCCCGAAAAAAAAAAAAAAAGTATTCAAGTACCATAATACTAAATTAAATACATTATAGCCGTATCACCTTAAAGCAACAATAGGCAGTTAAATTTCTACATTTTGCTTGAACATTCATATTAAAATTCATACATGCAAACAATTGCAGTGAAGCAAACTTTATGCATAACTGCTCTTTTTGGTACATTTTATTCATAACTGCTCTAAAAGCACAAGAAATAATTATTCATCGTTAATTAATTATAAAAAATTAGTCAACAATAGTCAAAGTCTACATAATGCACTTAAAACGGCAATATAATGTAGACTTATTTTATTAGAGTCGGATATATTGCATGTATGAAAAATTCTGGGACTACTAGTAGAGTGGAAAGCTGAATGGTCTAAGGAACGGATTGAAACTGTTCCATTTTTTCCTCTTCTTCCAATAAAAATATTAACTAACAAAATTGTGCATTTTTCTTAGTTGGAACTATTTGTTTCTTAGTTGAACAAGGACAGCATATAAAGTCTTTGATTTTTGCCAACGAACACCCAACAAATTAAACTAAATGCAGCACTTGATCCAAAAGCAAAAACTTGTGGAAATAGTCAAGCCAATATTATAAATACAGTACAAAAATCATAACATAATGGCATCAAATTAGGTGATAGAAAAAAATAATTATGGTTCAAATGCTACTACCTAGACAAATCAGATTCCAAAAGCAATCAAGAAAAAAGGAAAACACAAGTAGTAACCACTATGAGTCTATGACCATAACAAGAAGTTCAGGGTGCTAAAAACAGCACAATTACAAATGTGGCCAAAAGAACCATAAAGGATGAACCAAGCACCATGGAGGGTGAAGCCTTTGAGCTGTGAGAAGGTGAAGGAGCCATTGCTGCAGGGAAACCTTCTGGTGCAATAGAAATGGATGGTTGTGGAGAGCTTGGAATTTGATGTGGTGACATAACTTCCACAATCAATTTCTGGCCATTCTGGCAATGATCCTCAGTTCCGGTGATGAAGTAGAAGGGTCCAGACCTATCAAGAGTGACAGTGGTGTTCCCATCATCAAATGATGTGATGGGCTCATTTGAGTCACAATGAAAGTAATCCCATTTCTCCACAATAAGAACTGAGTCATTCTGGTACTCAAAAACTGCACAAATGAACATGAATCAACACACTATCTTTTTCCCCATCCCTTCTGCTAAGAGTAAGCTACCTAATAGGATAGAGTCTATTGCTTCTAAAATTCTTTGAAACAAATAGCAAGATGCTGTAGCAAAATTTTCTAAATAGGCGTAACCTACCTACTAACAAGAAAGGAAATAAAGGCATAAAATAGCAGCGTGGATGCTGTGCTTTTCTCAAATAGCAAGGAACCCAAATCCGTTTTAGGTTGCAAATCAAACTTATAGGCATTCATTTTTCAGTATTTTCAAATGCAATGAAGTTCATCTTGCCTCTTTTCTTTTGTTTTAAAATTATAAATCTTACCATAAAATGTGAAACAAAGAAGGTGACTAACAAAAGAAAAGTTGCATTTCCATAGAATCAATAAATGAGTGATGTAACTTCAATTAAAGCAGACCAATTAACCAGTGAAAAAAAAAATCATCAAATTCATTTAAAATAGTTAATATAATTAATACCAATAACAGGTGAATACTTGGGCTTGTGAACTGATTCAACAAATTAACTTACCCAGAGAGTCACCAATTTGGAATCTGTTCCTTTCAGCCCATTGAATGTAAAATGCTGTATCATTGGGGCCAGGCTCATGCCAACCCATATGATCACCAACTTTGAATTCCCTAGCAGCTTCAACTGAAGTAGTACCCGTGGCAGCCAAGAAAATTATGATCATGCAAGTGCACAAGATGCCCAAAAGGGATGCCATGTCTACGCTCCTTCTTTTTCACCAAACAAGGTTGAAAAGCAAAATGAATGGTTGTGACTAAATGCAATGTGTAATGTAAAGTATGCAAATTGTGAAGCACATGTATATATACAGAGACACAAATATGAGCACATGGGTTATTAAGAGGGACACAAAAAGAAAAAGGCGTTAACGTGGGTCGTATAGTAGCGGTTATTGGGTAGTTTGGGAGCTTTGGCCATAACGTGTGTGCAGTGGTGGGGGTTCATGGTCAAGTTCCTAATGGTTAACTTTGGAATGAGGCCGAGAATGTAGCTAACGTGACACAATGATTGAGCTGAAAGGTACTCTGATTCTCATTGAATCCTCTTGATTGCAGAATGTGCAACGAGAGTTAAGTAACTCAGATTTTGAATTGAAATCCAACAATCATAGGAACATGATTTTGACATGGAACTTTTCATTGAGATAGATGTGACGGTTTTCCCTATCCAAAATAAAACAAGGAGGAGCACAAAACTTGTGGCCTACAAACCATGAGTAATGCATCGTTGAGCTTCTTGGGTTCGAGCATATAGAATTTAGGCCTATTTGATACAAAGTATAAGATAGCATAGCATAAGATTTTTTTTGTTTTTTTCTTTTTGGATAGATATGATAGTATAAGACTTTGAAAAATGAAAATATAGCATAAATTATAAATTATATATATTTTTATATTATCTAACTTTGATGTGCTACTTCTAATTGTATAATTTTATCCCATATAATACTTGTTGTGTAATAATTTTAATTGACAAAATACTTATCCATATAAAATATTTATCCTATAATAATAAGATAAAAATGGCTAGACCATGTAACTTTATCATATCATATATCACACCAAATATATAATAAAAATAATTGATATAAATACATTTATACTATCAAGCCTTAAGTTGATTATTACTGTGTAATCAATCAAATCCACAATATCAATGAGTCTTACGTATGTTAAATTGTGGTAATTTGGATGACGTAGGAAAACGGCTCAAACAAGAATATCATACAAAATATTTGCTAAAATTTATATTTTGCTTGTATTAATATAAATTTAATTGACCATTAAAACAACGAACTTCCTTAATGTTGCAACATAAAACAGTGCATATCCTAGATAATTAGAGGTGGAAATAGGCTAGGTGGCTCATTGAGAACTTTCAACCTAGCCTATATTAAGTCTATTATGATCTAATCTGTCTTATAAACAAACTGAGTCAAAACTTTTCAAAAGAGTGAGTAATGATGTCAGGCTCAGGTGCACATACCTTAGGATGGACCCGACAAGTGGCTTTCCCACATGAAAATCACTAACCAGCAAACACCACAATGCATCGCCTTTACTCAAATTGGGCCTCAACTGCTGCAAGAGGCACACCACAGCTGCCAGAGAGGATGCTTCTAACTGCGTCAAGTCAGTGAACACAGGCATAGTCTCATCCTTATCTGCCGCTATCATTCAAATAAGCCGAGGAATTCAAATAAGGGATACAGATAGGACGAAAAAAAAAAATCCATTCCTACGGATACTCGTGGGCAATGGGGTAGGAATTTTAAATAATGGTATATTAAATGGGGTGAGGGTAGAAATCATTATCTCCTTACTTATGGATATTCAATATAAAATTACTATTTATCTTTAAATTATTAATTTAGTTAGGTTAATATTATTATTATTTAAATTGATTGGATTAAGATTTAAATTTAAAAATTAGTTTTATTTATATTTATTATATGTTAGATTAATAATTGAATTACTATTATATATTTATTTTTATTTTAAGTATTTTAAGTCATTAAATTTTAAATTGTAGAATTAGATTATTATACTTATTTTATATTTATTTTATGTATTTATCTTTATTTTAAATATATTAAATTGTTAGAATTTAAATTACAAAATTAGATTATTATTTATGTTTATTTTAAATATTATATGATATTAGAATTTTTATATTTAATTTAAAATTTTTAAATTTTTATAACAGCTATTTATGGATATCTGCACCTGTAAACCCACGAAGAAGTTAAAAATAGATACTCATGCAGATATAGGACAGAGGACGAGAGCATATACTTGTCTGCGGGACGAGAGTATCCCCTGCCTTGTACTGTCGACATCCCTAGATAGAGGTTTCCATTGGCACGGATGTGTGTCTTTGTTCCTCATAGTGTAACCCATATTTATTTATTTATTCATTATTCCTACAATTTTTGGTGAATTAATTCCTTAAATTAATATGTTTTGCAGAGAGATACAGCTGAAAAATGAAAGAAGAAACGAAGAGGAAGACCTGCAGTGAAAGAGTGTATTGGCGTCGGCGACTATAAAATAAATAAATTAAAAAAATTATTCTATAAAATAATCCTATTCTAAAGAAGTTGCACTCTAGCAATTGATACGACCACTTTTTGGTTCTGTCCTAGTATGCGTGCACCCAAGTCCGTGATATCATTATTCTTTTTTCAAAAAAATCTTTTTAATCAAAATAGTCAGCTTATAGGTTATAGAAAAAGCTTATTGAGCCTAACAAATTGATCTATTTATATTATATTATATTATTATTTTTTTATATAAATTATATAAATTATATTATATTATTATTTTAAAAATTTAATGATAATAGAATTTTTTAATCTATTTAAAAATAGACATTTTAATAAATTTAGAAAAATTTTTATTCTATTTAAGAATATATGTATGGCCCATTTAAGAAAAGATATTTTTAGCCTATTTAAAAGTCTTATTATCAAATAGGCCTTTAAATAAATTTTTAAATCAAAACAAACTTTTAAAAATATTAAGTTAGGCCTTAAAAAAAGTTATATCAAATAATAAATCCAGATTTAAGCTACATATTTTAAATATAAGCCAAATTCATTAAAATTAAAAGCTAGTCTAGTGTAATCTATTTCCACCCCTTCATGCAATATTGATCATATTACTATCTTTTAATCTTGTCCTTTTCTTGTGTTTTTAACCCAACACTAAATTTCGCTTTTATGTATTTTTTTTTTTGTGAAATGTTTTAATTCGAAACTAAATGTTGCTATTTTCATTGGGCTTTTGGATCATTTGATCAGGCATCTAGCCCCCACTTTCGTTTAATCCAACCTCGGGCCCAAATTCAAAAGCTTATTCCATATCTCGACCCAAAAAAAAAAGATTAATCCATATAGATTGTAAGCTTTAGCCAAGCTGATGTTATTTAACACAGTTATCATATGTACTTGGGCTTTTATTGCTCAGCTGGAACCACACCCTTCAAAATAGCATGGACTTTTGGGATGAAAATCGAAGACAATTTGAGCTTGAACCCCTTACCCCACCCAAAATAAAAAGGGGGGAAGAAAAAGAAACGGAGACAAAAAGAAGGGAGGGTAAAACCTAAACTACCCTGTGAACGAATATTAAACCCCTGCCCATTAATGAGTACCTTAGTATAAATTTATACAATAATTAATTAGAATTTTAAAATCAATTAATTATTTTATATAAATTAAAATTTATATTCCTCATAAATATTAATATAATAAAACCAACCATTTTTTCCATTAAAAAAAAACTATGTTTTGCATAGTAATTAAGTGTAATGCTTACAAACATTGCTAATTAGTAAATAAAAAAAAAATTAGTCTTAACACTATGTTTGGATTTTCTTTTAATTAACAGAGCAAAATAAAACTAGTGACCATGGACTGAAAATGAAAGGGAAGGAATGGAATAAAGTTATCTTCCTTTTTTATTTTTGGAGAAATTAAGGCTTAAATATATTTTTTTGTTCTTATAAATATAGGTTATTTTGATTTTAGTCCTTATAAAAAAATTTCTTTATTTTTGGTCCCTTCTTTTGTTAATATTATGTTTTTCCTCCATGTTGTTATAAATTTTAGTCTAAAAAAGTATTTTAAATATACATTGAAATTTTATAAATATTGCAAGTTTTGTTTTTATCCTTATAAATATTTTAATATTTTTTTTTATTCTTATAAGTATTGTTATTTAACAATAATGACTAATAATAGAGACCAAAAACATAATATTGAAAAAAAAGGACTAAAAGCCAAAAAAATTTTTTTAGAAAAACTAAAATTAAAATAACCTATATTTATAGAAACTAAAAACATATTTAAGCCAGAAATTAATATGAGAACATAATGAAACTCCATTAATCTTACTTGGAAGTTATATTGTAAAGGAATGGACAGGAACATTTACATTGTTTAAAATTTATATTTTTTAGTTCCTTCCATTCTACCCTAGTTTTGAAGGGAACAAAAACAGGGCCTTTGAGAGCAAAAGGGTAACAGGTCTTGAGCTTATTTTGTTTCCTGTATATATATAAATTTCAAATAAAGAAATTTATTCTCCTTTCCTTTATTTCCTTTTAATTCCCCTCATCTCATGTCATCCAAATATTTTGTAAGAGAATTGTATTCCTTAGTAGACAAATCTACTTTGAACAAAATTAGTTGAAATATACTAGACTCTGTATATTTGTAATTTGAAAAATAAAAAAATACAACTTTCATATGAATGCTTCAATGAATTGTCAATGACTACTCATTTCGCTGATGATCAATCTTCACTAAAGTAGAATAAAATATAACTGCTTGTACGTGATATATGTGTAACTTGTGTGTCACTAATTTTGTACCATCAAGCAAGTTTGAATGCCTGTTAGCAATTTTTTGTGTCACCATTTCAACTTCCGCTAGCATTAACCGTGCAAAGTGGATTCGACAATCTTGGATGAGTAACTAAGAATTTTGTTTTATTAAGAAAAAAATGCTATATCAATAGAAGGGAATTAATCTTCATATGAAATTTTAGGCAATCTGAAAATTTTTATCATTAATTAAACGAGCGAGACTCAAACGAGATAAATGACAAAATTTGATCCGTAATAAAAATTTACACATGACTTAATCATGAAAAAATTTCATATAAGAAAATCGACCCCATCAATATACAGAGTAGTGTCAGTTTTCACTGCCAGTGTGAAATACCTTTCCATCTGAAGGCATCATTTTCGCAATAGAAAATGTGCCCATCAATTAGAAGAGATGTAGCCACGTGAACAAATTCACAGCCAGGCCAATGACACAGGCTTGGCCACATCAATGTGATAACTGAAGACGAAGATTAAAGTGTTCAAATTGCAATAGATGGAAATTGCAATTAAACCTTACTTGGTACTTAAGATTCTTGAGCAAGTAGAACTGCATACTTATAAAGTAAAAGATTGCTCATAGTAACCGTATTGCCATATAATACATTCACATATCACAAGCCTTAATAAGGCAGGTCATTGAACAAGAGGATACAAGGCCTTCATCACATACCAGAAAGAACATCTTGCAACCAAGATGTACAAGAGTTCAAAGCAAAAACAGTAAGGTAGTGATAAAATGATAGGGGTCATTTTATGGAAAATATATATTTTTCAGATGACTTGTTACATAAAGTATGTGGAATGTGAAGGAACTCAGTGTTGGGAGAGCCACATTACATCCTGAACAGCAGAAGTAGCCAGCAAGAAACAGCTGACGAAAGTGAAGGCTATTGAGATGGCAACATGGTCACAAAACTTGTGCAAAGACTTGCAAAAATTTGGGAGTGCTGTGTGTCTAATTCCTGTGCGGTTCAGGTTGGTCACCCCAGATGCAGCAGATCCAGCACTCATCAATGCATAAGCAAATGCCTGCAATTTGACCAAAATCTAAGTTCTAACCCTTATAAAGTAGCACTTAAAGCACAAAGTCAGAATGATAGCAAGTTATAAATACTGTAGAAAGAAAGGTAATATCAAAAGGTAAAATCTATGTAATATGTATGTTTTGTCTCAACAAAGAAGAAATATAAGCTATCTCTCGGTGTCACTATATTTTCCAGCTTATCTGCATTGGACTGCAGGTTAAATGATCTCAACAATTGGAAGCCTACAAATGATGACACGGAAGACAATCTAGACATCATTTTCCATTAGGGTGAATTTGGTATAGTGGTAAAAGTAGAGGGTAAAATTTCAGGAATTAGGGTTATAAGCAATTCTACTAATAAATCTAATTCATATCTATTCTCCCATTTTTATCCCCATACCAAACTGACCATAAGAATTGAAAATTTTGCCTCTAATAAAGAATTTGCATATTGACAGAAGATGTTAGCATTATATATAGAACTAAAAACACTTGGATACAGTAGTTTAGGAACAAAAGCAGAATCAAGTTCAGAGGGTATTGCAGCAAATGTAATCTTACCTCTTGCTCTATGTTATGGTCCCCAATGTTTGAATTTAACATTTTATGCATTGATTTTGATCACAATGAGAACCTTAAAAATACGCATAACTGTACCTGATCCCCAGCAAAAATAAGCCATGCATAGTTTCTTGAGGGAATCACAGAAGACTTCCTAAGAAATCTTGATGTGCCAATGAGTAGTTGCATCAAAGAGTGAGCCGCAACAGCAGCAGAAACCCCAACAAGATATCTGCCCAACACAAAATCAGCAAAACCAACTTTAATACATAAAATGAAGTTAATGAATAAGTTTTAGATCATTCAAAACTAGAGTTTATAGTTTCAATTTCAAGTTGCGATAGTTATTGTTTTTAAGTATATCATAAGCAAGCACGGTACCAGTCACTTTTAAGTGTATCATTAGAGTCAAAAGATTATACCAACATCATAAAATCCATGAAAGATCAAATTTTAAATCATAATAGTTAATTAGAAACTGGTTTAGCTGACTAAGTGTGCTAAGTGGACAAAAGGGCATGCGGGGCACTCAACTATTTGCGAAATTCAAAAGGATAGTAGAGGCAAAGGGACAAACCAACACAAATAAAAGTGTTAAAAGAAAGGAAAAAAAGAGAGAATAAAGAGCAATTCCATCACGGGCATATGACTGTTCATTCAAATGCCATGATGACATGACAAACAAACCCCGCCAAGGCCCCACCATTTATGGTCAATTTTGTCCAAATCCCCGATTGTTAAATCCACAGTCCAAGGACATTGTTGTCAAAAAAAAAAAAAAAAAAGGAAGCAAAAACATAAAATAAGAAAGGCATACGCTCATGTACTTGTGCTTAGCTACGAAGAAAATGCAGCAAAAGAAAAGAAAAGAAAAGAAAATGTGAGAAAATGAACATTTTCTAGCATGAATGAAACTCGATCTTTTCTATAATGAAGTTCTCATTTACTTCAGTCTCATGATCATAACTTAAGAAACAGTTTCTTAGTTAGTTACTTAATTTAGAGTCACAATTCACACTGTATTTTCCTTTCTCTCTCTTCTTAGATGAAAATTTTATTACAAAAAAAAAAAACAGAAAAAAAATTGCAGCAAGAACCAAACCTATTTGTTCATGAGCAACCCATCAAATTAAAATAGCAAGAAAAACTTTTAAAAGAGAGAGAGAGACACACACACATAAACAATAATAAAAAAACCAATCTTTTGAACAGAACAGAGCACCCCAGAGAGAGAAAGAGAAGCAGATCATGAAGCATTCAACAAAAAACCAGTGCTTAAATGCTTAATCAGTTCAAGTGGATGACACTTATTTCTTTTACGTAAAGTCTCAAATTCAAATCGTATAAATAAAACAAAACAAACAAAAACAAGACCAACCCACTGCAACTAGAATAGTTGAAACTTTATATATTGGTAATTTAATTTTTTTTAAATAAAAACATTCAGCCCCGAAAAAAAAAAAAAACAATGGAAGAAGCATTACTCACTCGTATGATTCAGCGAAAGACCACTTGGAGTGGACAGGTAAGAGGAAGCCATAGATGGAGACATTGGTAGCTTCCTTGGCAGTCACCATGAGAGAGAGCGCAACCACAGAGGTTGCCATGCAGAGCACCCTGAGGCTCAGCTGCAACGCCTCGTTCCTCCGGCGGCGGCGGGTCCCGGCGGCGGCTCCGACGAGGGGTCCGCTCATGGTGCCGCTGGTCTCCAGAGCCGCCACCTTGGAGTCCTGAAGGGTCTCCTCTGGTATCCTCTGTTCACTCACCATGGAGCTAGCTTCTGCTCTGTTTTCCCCTGTTTTGCTCTGTTTCCTTCTCTCTCTCTCCTCTGTTTTTATTCAATGGAGAAAAAAATTTTTTTTTTACTGACACTGTATAATGAATGTGTGAGTGTTGGTGGGGCTGTGAGAATGAATGAGTTTTTGCCTTTAAATGGAGAATGAGAGGGCAGAGAGAAATGGAGGGTGGGATTTGTGTGTGTGTGTATGTGTGTGTTGCCAACTTGCCATGGGAGCTTTCACACTTACTCTTTCTCTCTCTCTCTCAGGTGACTAGTCCTGCGGTTTGTCCATGTGTTACCTAAATTAGTCATGGTCTTCTTTTTAATTATTTGATTTTTGTTTTCTCTTGGATAAATTAAGATTGTTGCTACTTAGGTTTAGGTAGAGCTTATTAATGCACAACAATAATATTACTCAGTATTTATACTTATATTATATCACTTTTTATTTCTTACCATTTGATTATGAAAAACATGATGATCTCTTTAAAAAAAAACAAATTATCAAACAAGGAGATGTAAAAAATACATCTTCAAAAGAATATGTGTATAGCATTTTCTTTTTTTTTAGGGATGCTACAGATCATACAAACAATATGTTGATTCAAGTAGAAAGAGTTTGAGTCCTTTAAGTATGAAGTCTTAGATTTGATTTCGAGGTTTATGTGTATGAGAAAAATACCTTTGATAAAGGTCTCTGCTTAGGCGTCTGATCATACCTCTAAAACTTAGTTTTTCATCTAACAAATAAGGGGATACTTTAAGAAAAAAATTTTAAAAAAAACTATTGGTGATTTGAAATTGAATAAGGGAGATAAGTGGGTAAAAAATATAAATTATTTTAAGATTAAATTATATTATAAGGGAAGGAACATTAACACACAAGTTTGCACGTTCATACCTAATAAAAACAAATTTTTGTGTGAAATTGTATAACTTTTTTTTCCCCTTAAAGAGCTCTTAGTGAAACTAGGGGAAACAGGGAAAGCGATAAGTAAATACAAATCGAATCCCTAATCCAAAGTTAATAAATTTTTTATCACATAGACCAAGTAAGATGCCAGTTGCACTAAAAAAAAAAAAAGGCACCAAGTATGAGCAAAGCTAGACAATAAATATTGGTTTTACCTTCTTTCTTCACAGGTGAACATTGGTTCAACCAAAGAAAGGAGAGGAGCCAAGGAGAGGTTCAATACAAAGATAAGTTAGGCTAGACAAAACTAAGACTAGAAATCAGCCCCTATACAATAGGAACATAAAGGATTAAGCACAATTCATGAACTATATACATGAACTATTTTACTTAAAGAAAGAGAACCAAACCTCAATTTGAAACAGACAGAGTACTATGAACTAAAATTGAAAGCTTCTAAGAAAATGGAGAAGTCTACTATGTAAGAGGTAAAAAACTTGGAAATAGAGAAATGGTGTTTCAAATAAAGAGTGAGAAAGGAATTGCTTAGTCTTAACAAAGAAGAGTTATTGAGCATAAATAGACAAATCTTATTAAAGTGACTAACGAAGAGAGATCCAAATATTTATACAATTGAAATAGATCGGCACATCCCAGTGATTTAAGTTTAGAAATGATGTCCAATGAAGCACTGGTTGAATTTCCACTTGGACTACTTGAAATCAAGTCTCTACTATCCTGAAAGTAATTAGAACAGAAAGAATTATATGCAACTTACTATTTATTTTATATTTTAAGCTATTATGCAGCATATGGCATTGGTAGAAAATCAATAATTTTGTAAAACTTCAAATACAGTAAGTTCATACTTTCAGAATAAATGATGATAAAAATATTCAAGTAGAAAAATACCACAATTAACTATTCATTAAATTGCGACAAAGAAGAGAACAAGTAAGTGACTGGGACCTAGTATTCTTGAGACAAAAGACAGCTTTGAACTTCTTTGTCGACTATTTGAAATTAAACCATGTTAAAGATAATTCATCCCGAGATTTTCATATATTCTAATGAGCACCCAATAGAAATAAATCAAACAAGTGTCACAAATAGAAAGAACTCATGCTAAACTCCAAGCCTATCATTATATACATGAGTTATTAAAAGTAATGAATAATAGTGTAAAATCATGAATGTCCAACAATAAATCTACGTAGAACCACAATTTTTTGTGCTATTTTTCTTATTAGTGCTAAAAAAAAATCACTACTAGAGAGTGCCAAAGCAAGGCAAGTGTGCTACTCTAGCCACTCATATAACAAGTCAGTAAATTTGAGGTGAATCTAACAAAAAGGTTTCTTTTTTTTTTTTTTTTTTGGCTTCCAATTATCCATTGATTATTGTTTTGTCTCCATCGATTGCAATAAACCAAGAATGTGGTATCTAAAAACAACACAAAGCCACATATTCATTAACCACTTGAACCCATTAAGTAAATATTTGAATAATTTTTTCACAAAAAAAATTAATAAAAAGTTTTAAAAACTAATCTTCAAAACCAAAATACCACGTAGTGGTCATGGCAAATAAACTAACTAAAAAACTTTCATCCTAATGCTAAAATCACATAAAGAATAGGACCATGAATCTATGCTAATTCACAAATATATGGACAATAATAGTAATAATAAGACAATATCCTACAGCCTTCACTAATAAGAAGCGGTGCTGAGTCAATGACGGTCATAACACATTGAAATCCGTAGATTAGAAACCCTCCTCTCACCCAATAAATCCAACGATGAATCTAAAGTCACAGAAAAGAAGTGAAGAGAGGGAAAACAAAGAGGAACTCACATAGCTATTAATGGCAACAACTGATGTTTGTGACAAGGGCAAAAAGGCCAATGTTGCAGGGACTAACAAAGCAGAGGAGGTAAGGGAGACTAAGATCAGTGGAAATAAAAAAGTGGTTTACTCAGTATTGAAAAAAAGAGAGGGCTTTCCATTTTTACTTGGAGAAATGTTTGTTGAACCCTTTGAGAGGTAGATATTTTAGACACCTAGAGAGAGAAGGGAGATTTATAAAATAAAGTGCAAAGAGTGAAATGATTGATAAAGAAAGAAAAAGTAGAGAGAAAGTATTGGGATGTCCACATTTTTTGGATATATGAATAACATAATTCTTTAACCTAATGTTAGTATTTTGGCGCTTTAAGATTTCCAAAAAAAAAATTATATTTATGTAACATGCATAATTTTGTTACAAAATAACAATGTATTATTGTATTGAAAATAGATTTTTGATACAAAAGGTTCTAAAATTTTGAAACAAAATTACTTTTCGTTGCAAAACCATATTACTTTGTGTCAATAATATATTTTTGTTACAAAAGATATTATAATTTGTAAAAAGATAATCTTTTGTTACAAAATCTATTTATTTTGCAAAAACCTGAATTTTAATGCAACACAAATATCACGTTTTCTTGTAGTTACTTTGTTCATTGAATTATGCATGAAATCTTTTGAACAACTTGCATGCATATTGACGTTCTTGATATATGCAATCAATCCCTTGATTATACCATAACAAACAACATATATAGTTGTATTTGTCTTTTTGTTTTTAAATAAAGATTGGACATTGCTGGTAGCCTAGAAGATGTTATGCTAAATTGAAAATATATAAAATAGAATGTATTTTCTTTGATATTATTAGATGGGTTAGAATTAATCAAATTATATCAGTGTAGAATGTAAATTTAATTACACTTATACCACTTAATAAGTTTCTATAAAATATAAATTTTATCAATTCAAGTGTTGAATTATAACTACTTATTGTATAGATAGTTTGTGTCAAATTTTAATAAATTGAACATCAATAAGGACATGATTAATAGTTCTTATTTTTATATATTTTAAAGATATGTATTGCTTTGATTTTAATGTATTTGAAAAGTATATTACACAATTTCATATTTATATCAAATTTTATTGATATGATCTATAAGATAAAATTTCCACTTCAATATAGATTTTGTAAAAGATTACACTAATAAAAAGCTACTTAACAATGTAAGCATTTCCCCTATTTTTTGATATGCTCTACCAGCATTCGAAAGAAAGCGCACTAGATTTCAGTTAAATTGATTCGAATCGAGTCGTCCTATTATGAGATAAAGCTCTCTCATTCCTAATTTTTTCCATTCATAAGACTCGAATTCAAGACTTTATTTAAAGGGATTAAGTTCCAAACCACTTGAACCAACTAAACTTTGGTGCAATGTAAGCGCTTTTTAAATTTACACTAGTACAACTTGATTTTAATCCTGATTTTATTAGATAGTTATGTACTTATATAATGTTATAATTATTTTCATATAAGTTTATATTTAAAAAGTGATCAATATAACAAATTAAAATTTTTTCGTTTAGATATGTCATTACCCAAAAAAAGAAACACTACGTTATGAGAAAATAAAGCGAGTGGAAATTAAATAACAAAGGCCTACCAACCAATATGGACCGTGGAGAGCAATAGGGTGTCTTCACTATCACATAGTTTGATAGTTACACCTAATAATCCTAGAGGTACCCACAGGGGTAGCACCCGTGACAGGATAACATAGTAACCATGGTGTATTTTTAATCAATGAATGTAATGCTGTGGAATCGAGGGTAAGTTTCTTCTGTTTGTATTTAAAGCGTTTTGGATTTTTCACTGAAGGCTCACGCTGGTCAATGACACACCAGATTAAGACGATACATTGGAGCTAAGTGGAGAGAACCAGTGAGACTCTAGCGCCATTCGTCATGCATGCATCATCTCTAATTCTAATATGAATTTTGGACTGTAGGAGCCAATTAATGCCCATGTCAAAACAAGATTCAACGGGATTGCGTTTTCCTTTTTCGTAGATTTGGTGAATTCATGTTTCAAAGTGCTGTACAATGACAGAGTAATTTGGCGATCGAGTAGGTGTATGAACCTCATTGCACACTCCAAGGCCAACAATGTCCACTCCAATTGTACATTTTCCTTTGCAACACATTCGCCAAAGCATGAAGAAATTTGATAAAATAAAATTCGATAACACTTTAAAATCTTCTTTGTTCTTTTGGGGAAAAAAAAAATTTCTGTTACACAGCTAGGTTGGAATCGTAACTCCCCATATCTCAACTGAAAAATCTAGGATCGTTTTACTGTGGGAACTCCAAATTTGGGTGTATTATGAGCCACCCTTGTTTTGTTATTTAGTTGCATTTGCCAAATGTGGTTAATCGATGAAGTAAAAGTGATCAATAGATGATAAATATTTAAATAATATATTATATTTAGTAAAATTACAAATTCATCCCACACATTTTGTTGTGCCCAATTCAAACTCCGATTTGATAAACCGTGCATTTTGGGATTTCCATGCATTGGCGTAGAGATGCACACATGGCAATAGAGGTCGTTGTGGTCAACGCTGCAATAGACGTTGAACTCCGGGATCTTGACGGAGGCGTATGGCGATAGCAGATCTTGCGTGGATTTGTAGACGGAGTGAAGTAGAGAGAGGATCTCTGAAGGAAATACATTTGCAGCATTAGCGTATGGCGAGTTGTTCGAACTAGGATGGAAGCGGGTGAGGATTGTTTCGTAATTTCATATATGTGACCATGATAAGCCCAAAAGTTTAATTCCCATGGTTAAACACCCCAAAAATCAAGCGAGGACTAAGGGGCGTTTGTGAGCAAGTTGGGTGAATTTGGGTTATTTCTAACATAGGTTGGGTCATAAGTTAGGTAGGGAATTTATTTTTTCTTAAATTTCTTTTAACTCAACCCAACCACTCATGTTGTGTTTGCTTCAGCATTCATGCAAGTGAACGTGCATTCTCTTTCCTCTCGAACGGAGAGAACAAGATATTTGGATGATTTTGAGTTGATAAAATATCAATGGGCTTTTGGATGCTAACCTCAGTAGAAGGCAAAGCAAAAATTTATTGCTTTGGCATTCAAAAACATCCGTTCAAGAATTAAAATAAAAAATTAATTATTTAAATACCTATTTTAACCTTCTAACGAAATATATATTTTATAATCTTATAATTAAAATTTTAATTTAATCGCCTTGTTATTCAAATACTTTTATATATTTTGTTGTTAATTTAGTTTTATATTTATAATTTAATATTAACACCAATAATATTCAAATATTTTAAAAATATTATTTATATAATTTTATTTATAATAATATTAATATAGTTTATTCAAATATCTTAAAAATAAAAATAAAATAAAAGGATATTCTCAAAAACAAAATATAAAAAAATCATATCCTTTTTAATAATTACATATCCAAAAGTGATTTTAATTAACATTATTCAAACAATACTTATTCTATTATAATCACTTTTAACGTAAAAGTTTCTAAGTATAAATCACGTTGACACCAACTCAATTTTAATCAAAATCAATTTTACAAAATCACATTGATGCAAACGCTCGTTTGCAAACTTTAATTCAGACACACATTCAAAAATAGGTAGAGTTGAGTGTATAGACTTAGTCCCTATTGAGCCAGTCAGCAACAGGCCAAGGATAACCGAAGCGGACTATGTTGGCTTGCAATTTGAATGGATTAGGCAAAATATAGTCTATGTCCGCACTGCGTAAAAATACAAAGTTCATAGGTTGGCTAACACTGCAATAATTTTTGTTTTATTTTTTTGGGTTTATATCTTTAAAATTATTAAAGGAACATGGGATGGATTGACAACCAATGGTGATATAAATGAGATGCAAAGACAAAGTGAAGTCCACAAAAATTGAGGAATGAGCTGCTGAAAGAGTGAGAGCCCCCTCAACCATAGACAAGATGCTGCCAAGACGGTGAGATGCATCGATGGCCGATGAGAGTGAGGTACAGATAAGAGAGGGTGATGGAGAGATCGTAGCAGAGAAGGAGCCTAGATAGATAGAGATAAGATGGGGTAATTAGGGTGTGTTGTTTGGCATTAGTAAATGGGGTTTCTTTTCTGTGTGGAAGTAAATAGGTAGGAACATTGAGCTATTAGAATATTTTTAGCTACTTGACTAGGCTAACATTTAATGTCTGATTTCATGTGTAAAGCAAAAATAAATAAATATATAGATGAATAAACAATAAGTGAGTTAGCAGATTATCTCACTCCCTGCGGACTAAATCCACTTAGTCCGTGAGTTAAATAGACTAGACCTATAGATCAATGTTTAAATATTCTTGAAGAATACTTAGTTATAACTCATGTGAGCTGTAGATTTAGTGTTGGTTTGGTTTTCGTTTGATAAGCATAAAAGTATTTTTGATGGAAATTAAAAAAAAAATGTTACTTCTTACATTTTTTTTTTTGTTGAAAAAAGTTGTTGCCTCACCTAAATTAGGACATGGCCTCCAGGTTGAGAGGGTCTTTATACGATATTTATAAGATTGTCTATTAATAAAATCTTTATATCAATAACAAAAATCAAATTTACATTCTTATAAGATACAAGTTCATCTATTACCAATTATACCAACCATAAGTGGTTTCTATAAAAATGTTTTGAAATGATAAATTCCTAATTTTTCTTATTTGCCAACAGTTAAAACAAATAGATCACAGTGCTCTATGAATCGAGTAGTATTAAATTCATCGATTTGATCTGTATTCCTTAGAAAGATATCCACATGCTAAAACATACTAAATAGTAATTAAATACAAGTATTGACATATATAAATTTAAGTATCAAATAAACATACACATAAAGTAGTCTTAACATAAATACAATTAAGAAAACATATATAACTCCTGGACGTTTTAACATTTTGTGGGCGTATTAACGTTCACTGAAACTGTATTTTGATTTATGGCTCTGTGGAAAATGACATCTTTCTAGTCAGTCAGTCATTTTTTAATTTCATTTAACCATTTCACAGTCATCATTTACTTGTTCTTTATAATCATAGGTAAATGACTTTTGCTTTCTATAAACAGATTACTTGGGTGGGTTGGTTACAGTTGGTTGAAACTTTTAACTTTCTAAGCCCATTGTCCAACTCGTGACTTTGGAGTTGGGAGAAAAATTTTCCCCCTCTTAAACTATTAATATAAAAAAATAATTTATAAATAAGTTATTTTATATTTAAATATGTAATAATAAAAGTATTTATTTTAATTTGTAATATTTGTTTCTACAAAGTTGTACAGAAGACTTTATCAAAAAAATTAAATATTTCAACTTTTCAAAAAATATTAAAAATGACTTTTTAAAAAATCAGAAATCGTACAATATTTTAGTCTAAATAGGTACAAAATGACATTGGACTACTAAAAATTTTTAAAAAATCATAAGTAATATTATTCAAACGCGCCCTAAATATTGTTTGATTAAGGTCGACTTATTATAAGATAAAAATTTTTTAATAGTAACTTTTTATTCATATAATTTAAACTAAAAACTTTGTTTGATAAAAATTAAAATCAAACCATTTAAAATAATCATTAATCAATTATTAATTAGATAGTTTTTCTTTATTTAAATTAATTGATCGTGTATATCCAATTTAACTCAAATTTTGTAAATTAAGCTAGGTCACAACATCTAAGTTTTTATGATAACCCAATTCAATGCGCACCTCTAAATATGACTATTTACAATAAAAAACAAAATAACACTTAAATTTGTTTTAGAATTTATCTGTCACAAATTACATTTTACATGAATTTCAAGAGTATTATGTGAAAAAGTAACCTAAGTAAATTGAACTAGTAAATTTTTTGTCAAAATCAAATAAATTCTCCCACCATGTAATACAACTAACATTTTCCTTCCTGGCTTGAATTTTTAGCTAACTCTGTTACTTTGATAAAACTACAAGAGATTTTTTATCAGTTTAGATCGAATTCTGTCATAAAAAATTTACTTCTCATCTAGTTGAACTTATATTCTAAGACAATGTCTACATGTCATTGAAGGGTTATAGGGGAAATGTGATTTTATTTGGCTTCATTTTCGGTTAACATAATTTTTTTTATAATTCTATTTCTTTTTGGTCGAGTTTTATCATTCAAATTAATATTCTTTTTATATGTAGAAATATTTGAAGAAGATTTCACTTCTTTTTGTGTTTTGGGAGTTTTTTTTCTTCCAATAGGATTATCGATATCGAGGTCCTATTATCATGAATTTGACTAATTTGACCTGATTTGATGGTGATACTTGAAAGAGGTAGGAATTTCCTAATTAAAATTATTCTACTCTCAGGACTCGAACCGAAATTTCAAATTAAGGGGTTAAGTACTTACCACCTTAACAAACTGTTCGTTGGTTGGGAGATTATTTTTATTCGGTGTTACCACTTGAGAGCTTCAAAACAAATGAGACCATAAGCCCCTTCATTTGCATCATGGAATGGGATCCATTTACACAAATACGCCGAGACTGGCCCATTATCCAATGGGGCTGACAATATTTTTGTAGCCTTGAAATCATGTAAGTCCAAAAAAACACTTCTCAACCGGGAAAATATTATTAACCCCAAAAAAAGCCAAAAAAAATAGAAGGAACCTTGAAGTCTGAAGAGAAAGTATAAGAATATAACTAAGCCATTGGTATGTCCTTTATTAGCTATATTGGCATTTACATCACTCACATCTTTGAAGAGAGAGTACAAAGAAGGACAAAATACAACAAGCATGGAATATAATTAAGCCATTGGCAATGTGGCACAAAATCAAAATGGTGCAGAAAGAGGCTCTTTCAGATTTACTTGATTTGGGTTTTCAGTGGTCAACGAGCATTGGCATTGGCAAGCTTTCTCATCATGGTCATGGATAACCTCTCCCTTCTCCGTGAAGTCTAGCTTCTCAACTTTGCTTCCATTTTCATCCATTTTGTTCACCTCCTTTATTGGATTCATGAGCCCCTTCATTGGCAACAATAAGCATTATTTCAGCCATAAGATAAGCAGTGTGATAATAATTAAGCAAAAATATTAAATGGCCTAGCTTGTGAAATTCACACCTCAACAAACAGAGCCGAGGCTTCACTTGGTTCCAACTTTTTAACTACCTCTGCAGCTACTTCCTGCATGAAACAACATGACTCCAAACAAAAATCAATCAATACTGGGATTTCTTTTGTGTGTGTCTTCCCTTTTTCAATTAAAATTCAAGTATAATGCTTGTCTCAATCTAGGATTACGGTATGTCTACGAGTTCATCAAGCACTTATAAAGATACCTACAATTAAATTTAATATTGATACATGAATAGAAGACCGATCAAGTGGGTTTATTTATTTATTTACACTTTTTCTTTTGGTTTTGGGTGAGGGGATATGATAAAATACGAGGGAATTGAGCCTCCAAAGAAACTCAAATGAATGGAGATAAATAGTGAAGGGGAACTTTTAATTACCTTTGCTTGGATAAGCTGCACTTGACTCAAGGTCCTAGGCTCGAGCTCAATGGAGCAAGAGGTATTTGCCATATAACAAAGAAACCCAGATTTGATCTCCAGAATAAGTGTTTTTTCTTTTTTGATACACTACGAATAAATAACTTGATGGGTAGCAATTGCAGCCCATAACCATAAGCAATGTCTCTTAACGTAGACAGTTCATAGATTAGCCTCCATATATATACCAATAAGGAGCATGACTTTTTTCAATACATTCACGGGGTCGTTATGTGATTGGGAGAAAAGTTTGTGGCCATAATCAAGCAAACGTTGCTTTAGCACTTTCAGATCCCGTGGCACAGTTGGGGACAAAGTTTCATCCTCGCTTGTGACTTCAAATAATCTTAACAATCATTTCACAGGTCAGGATATTTGTTTTTAAAATTCTCCCATTGGTTGGTGTGGGGCAAAATATGAACAAAGGGAAAGGATGCATATGCACATTGCTTTTTTATCCTCAACTCGCTTAGGCCCATCTTATGGTGGAGGAATTCCTTAATAAGGCCTTTTGGGACCCTCTAATACAGCAAGAGGGAAGAAAAAAATATAATAGAGTATATTTGTGAAGATTAAATTTAGTAATCTCTATTTCTCCTTACATATTCTAAGCTACCACCATGGAATTCCTTAATTAGCATATTGGTGGTGGAAGTTAGTTACCATCCTTTGTTCACTAGATATTAGAAAAGAAAAATGCTATATAGTATGAATTATATTTGTAAGAAAAGAAGACGAAACATACATGACAATACATGATTTTATTTCATTGAAATAAAAAATATATTATATTATAAATAGCAGCTAATCTGTGATGGAAAACTATGAGAAAGCACGGTATAAATTCGTATTCGTACTAAAAAAGAATTTTTCATTAAGAAAGAGAAATGCTATATGATACGAATCGTATGAAAAAAGACAAAACAAATCTAATTAAAAATAAAAAGAGAAAACAATAAATAATAACACATCACCATTAGATAATGAGAAAATATATTATAAATATAAGAGTAATTTTTATCACTATTATTGAAACAACAATTATTATATTAAAATCACCTTTTAAGTAAATATTTCAAATATAAATCAAATTAACTACTATTAATTCATTTGATCAAAACAAAATTGATTGAAAATTAAGTTGATTCAAAATTAAGTTTGCAAACTTTAATCTAGACACACCCTTACTAATATAAAAGAGTTATCAAAAAGAAAGATACATAAAATTGATGGATTAACATATGTAAAGGTAAGTCCTATTATAAAAATTGTCTTCTTTTTTTTCTTATAACATGACCTTCTCATATTGTGGTGTAACATGAGAGGATCCATCTAGTATTGTCTATTTCTTCTTTCTGCTCCAACATTGTTTTTCTTGTCATAACTAACAACAAATTACAAATTAATTTTTAAAAAATATTTCTAATAAAAAGGGAGGATGGATGAACCAGAAATCTAAACCAGAATTTAGAGTAATAACTACAAATTCCTTATTTTTGAGAGAAGATATACCAAAACTACTTTTCAGCTAATGTATTTAGCAACAAGGATTTTTCCAACTAGAGAGAAGAGGTTTAAGGTTTAGCTGAATATGGAGAAAAATGACAACTTAGTCCATGAATTTTTTTGCAGTGTAATAATTTAGTTCCTAAAAGAAAAAATTACATACAAGTTACTCCTTGATTTTACCAATATTATAGTAAGTTAGTATCCCTATTAATTTTATCAGTTAAAAGATAATAGAGATGATGAGGTCTTCGGCAAAGGGATCCAATTCTCCTTACTTGTTTGTAATGTGTATAGAGAAACTCTCTTTGTTAATTAGCAAAAAGGTCAATAAGAAGGAGTGGATCCCTATCCATCTTTTTAGAGGGGGTCCTGACATCTCTCATCTTCTCTTTGCAGATGATATTCTCTTGTTTTGCCGAGCTAAAGCATGTTAGATTCAAATGTTAATGAATACTCTTCACATTTTTTGTTCGACCTTTGGTCTAAAGATTAATACTAAGAAGTCAAGGGTGATGTGCTCTTTTGTTGTGATACAATAACATAAAGATAAGCTCAGTAGTATTTCTACTATTAGATTTACTTCAGATTTGGGTAAATACTTGGGTTTCAAGCTGATCCAAAGTAGGATCTCTAGAGCTACATTCTCTCATATAATTGAGAAGACTCAGTCCAAACTTTATAGTTGGAAGGGCCGCCTTCTTAATAGAGCAAGTTGTTTTTGTCTTACTAAATTTGTTCTTCAGTTAATTCCTGTTTATTCTATGCAACTTCAGTGGCTTCTTAGGTATGTGTGCAGTTAGTTTGACATTATCGCTCGTAATTTTCTGTGAACTGGGAGATGGCATGGTAGAAGTCTGAATCTTATTAGTTGGAATTGTGTATCTGCACCAAAGGATTTGGGTGGATTGGGTCTTCTAGATTCTAGATTGATGAATATATCCTTGGTCAGGAATTTGAGTTGGAAGATGATGATGGAACCTGACTGCTTGTGGGTGAATATTTTGCGCCACAAGTAACTTCAAGATAAGCACTTTCTGGACTCCAAGAACACTGCCAGAGCTTCTTATTCTTGGCAGAGTATGTTAAAAGCTACTTCAACCTTGTGGCCTAGCTTTATTTGGAATTTAGGGAATGGTGATACCTCTAGTTGGTACGAAGACTGGCTGGGGGCTAGCAAGCTTGGCAATAAGGTTGATTTTGTGCATATATCTTATGTTGACTTGAGGGTAGTTGATATATGGAAAGGTGGGAGGTGGTGTTTGGATGCTCTTACAACTCCTCTGCCACAAGATATTTGTGACAGGATTATGGCTAAGTAAGGACTGAATATCATAGGTGAGGATGGTCGATTTAGCAGCATAAGGTTGATGGAAGCTTCTCTGTCGCTTCGGCATATTCTTGGCTCATCTCAAACATAAGGTTAGAGGTGCAGGATCACAGGTGGTACAATTCCGCATTGGCTACTTCTTTGGCTTTGTTATCACCATGCTTTACCCATTGGAATGTTGAGATTTTAGTGTGGCTTCTCCTCCTCATCAACTTGTACTAGGTGTAATGCTTCTGATAGGTATAATGCTTTTGTTGAGACTATTGAGCATTGTTTGCGAGATTGCCCTCAAGCGCATGCTTTATGGGCTAGGTTGGGATTTGGAGGTAATTCAAGTTTTTTCAACCTTGGCATGGTTCCTTAGCTGGACACCTATATTTGATAGAAGGGTGCTGGATTATTCTTGGCAATTATTTGGTGGCAGTAGTGTTGGCACAATAGCCATGTTTTTAAGGGTGATCCGTGGCCTTCATGTAAGGTGTTACTCAATACCCGTCATCTTCTTAGTGATACGAATAACTACTTGACTAATAATGAGGTGTGGTCTGATCTTCCAATGGCGCATTGGCTTCCACCCCCTATTGGTTGGTAAAGTTAAATGCTGAGGGGAGTCGCTGTCCTGAATATTTTCATTGTGATTTTGGTGGTGTGCTTTGAACTGAGCAAGGCAATTGGCTCATGGGATTCTCAACTAGATCAAAGGTGTACGATATTGCTGTGATGGAAATTTTAGCTTTCCAGGCGAGTCTCATGGTAGCTTAGGACATGGGGTATAGGATGATATGTTGTAAGGTTGATAGTGCTAAGGCCATGACTCTTTCAGATAGTACCATGCATCCTAGATCCCATGCTCTTCGGGGCCTCCTGCGGGATATTTCTTATTTGATTAATAAGGATTTGCATATCCAGTGTTCTTTGGTTCATCGTGATGCGAATGATGTTGCTGATGGTTTGGCCAAGATGGGATTGCATTCCGAGGTAGGTTTTCAGATGTTGTACACTCCCCCATGTCAAGTTTGAGCGGCTCTTGCTGCTGATTCAAGGGGAGGGTGATTAGCTAGTGGTTCCTTACTTATTTTTTGCTTTGTTTTCTTCATATACCAAAAAAGACTGTTAATTGATGATATGGGTTGTTATATGACGATCTCGGTGTGTTTAGCTCCCTACAACATACCTAAATGCACCATTATAAAAAGTACATATCTCTAGAAAATGTTTAACCCACATCACCTATTAACATTCTATATCATCATCTCTGTTATCTTTTAATGAACAAAATTAATAGAAGCACTAACTTGTTATAACGTTAGCAAAATCAGGGATTAATTTGCATGTACATTTATTTTTTTTTAGGGACTACATCCTTGTTACATCACAAAAAATTCAACGACTAAGTTGAGTTTTTGTCTTGAATATGTGAGGAACTTCACAGGAAAAGGAAAAGAGACATAGTTAATGAGTTCTTTGACATTTCTTGGAGGCTCTTGCATGCTGGATGGGGAAGGGGTTGGGCTAGCTAGGGTAACAAGCAAGGGAAGATGAATGACTAAGGTATAAAAATAGAATTATTGGATTAATTACAAAATCAACCTTGATTTTAAGAAGTAAAGTGTAACTATTGATTTTGACTAAAAATTATGATATCAAATAATTTAGGCTAAAGAAAATCATGGGTTGATTTGGATCATAAATTAATGCAAGTTGGGCTTCATAACTTGCTATGACTCTCTCAGGTGGTCAATTAGATGTGAACGTGTTATTTTTTTTTTTTTTCCCAAGGACAAAGCATAGGGATGTCACCCACGCGGGGTAGGGGTGGGAAGTGTCTCCCCACTTCTTGTCCTCGATCCCCACTACTGGGGGATTTTTCTTCCCATCCTCGATCCCTGCTTCCCCATTGGTCCCCACGGGGAACCCAAACTTAATAATAATTTTTTCTTTTGCCTTTTTGTCTAAGAACAATAGCATCATCAACAACAAAATAACACCAACAGTAGATCAGATATCGAAAAAAAAAAAGAAGATCAACAGCAAAAAGAATCAGATTATGTACCCAAACAGACAAAAAATAAAAGAAATAATAACAACAAATCATTGGTTTCCTCCAATGCCTTCTCGACCTTCCCTCAAGAACTGCCATCTCCCAAATTGCGTTTTGGTATACTACCACCACACCGACGCCCTATTTTCCTGAAGAAGAGAGCACGCGTGAGAGAGGGGAAGCATACATCTATGAAGATGGTGGCAATTTGCAATTAGACTCACTAGAGATGGAATGGTGGTGTCATGGTCGCATATGTCGAGGAGAAGCCCATGCTTGCACGGATCCATTGAGAGCAGCATTGCCAGAGAATCATCATGTCTAATGCTGGTGAAGCTTTTGGTTCATTGCTGTTGTAAGAAAGACTAAGGAGGCTGGCCGGCAGGGAGGTTGATGATGGAAGGAGTGATAATGGTGAAATGGGGGATGGTGGGGGTGAGGCAGAGAAGGAGAATGGGTTGTGGCTCTTACCAAATGAAGAAAATTAGGGATTGGGAGGGAATGAGAGTGAAATAAAGGAGTTATTTTAATTTTAAAAATAAAATAGTGTAAAATGTCAAAAAAGTATACATTTTGATATATGCATAGTATATATAATAGAATGATATTTCAGTATTTTTACATATATAGGGTTCCCACGTTGTGAGGAGAGTAATCATCGCCCCCATCCTCGAACTTATAGTGGGCGGATTTTTACCCCTATCCCCACCTTCGTGAAGATAAATTCCCTATTCTTGAGACTCCAAATGGGGCAATCCTAGCAAGGATCCCCGTTAAATAAGGATTTTTGACATCTCTAATAAAGTACCATTTGTTCTAGTCAAAAACAAAAAAAAAGAAACAAACTACCATACAATACGCTGCTATAACCAACTAGAGCTGGCTTTTCACATTGATCCCTTTTTGAATGACATATTTTTCGCCCTTTATTATAAGAAATGAAACATTTGACACAAGGTTGACATAGTAATTATGCACGAAAATCGGCAGCACAATGCATGTGTGTTAAGAATACCAAATAGGGCTTTAGAAAATTATATATATAGTCAAATCTGCCATAGCTAGGGTATAGCCATTTTGTGTTTTAATATCTTTGAAACCTATTAGATGTAGTGATAGCCAAATTGGCTCGCTATCCCTTGCCACAAAACGAGTCAAACAGATAAGTGTTGATTCTTTCATGTGGAAATCGATAGGAAAATGAATAGTAGGTGCTTGCTCTAAGTAGTTGAAAATCAAGCCCTATGATCCTACAATCTCCTTTTTAATTTGGACATAGCTGATATTTTTCACGTAATATACAGCACCGATCGCGCATATGTCTTTGTTATCCACCTTAATTTACGTGAACTGAATAGTATAATAAATCCTGCCAGTTAGCAAGTTCAACCACTTGAATCAGAAACTAAGGCCATTCCAAAGGAAATCGCTACTCATATATCCTTGGCACGTGAAGCAGAGGTTAAAATTTACGAACAATAGAGGTTCCTTGTTCAAATCTCTCTATCACACACACATGCACATACACAATACTTTGACTTTGCCGTTTTCCATTGTAATGCCACTGAACTCGCCTTGGCCTCTACATTCCAGTTTTCACAATATTTTATTCTTGCAAGCCAAATTAAAATCACCCTACGTGCCTGGTTGCCTACCACTACTATTGTGATATATATAGACTTGTCTAAAATGCTCCTACAAATGGGGAGAGTATGAATGCACTATGTGTTTTAACTATTGATATATTAATTTAAAAATAAAGTTAGATAATTAGTTTTAAAACTAAAATAAAGATTTGAGTAACGTCTCAAAGTCCATGTTCAAAACTTTATTTTATCTGTAAAGTTTCAAAATGAATAGTAAAAGCATTCAACACTAGCCACGGGTAATGTTAGGAGTTAAGCTAGAGAGACGACAATTGTCTTAAAAGGATCATTTATATTTGCTCAAAGCAGCTAAGAGCTTAATTTGTTCATATTAAAAAAGCCTAAAGTGTAGCACATTTTTATCTTAAGAGAAGAGGAATGAAGATTAAAGAGGAGCACAATATAATTTAAACATGTCTATGAGAGAGAAATTTAATTTACTTTAACAAACACACACGCCCTAAACAGATAGGGATTTGAACTAATTGTCATCCATCAGGCCCGTGAAAAGGTTGGAGCCAAATCACAATGAAATTAAAGAAGTGTACATATACCACACAACTTTTCCATGAAACCATAATGTTGCTTGCTAACTTTGTTTATCACCTAACGACAGTGACTCACCAATGACCCTAACCCGTGTCTTTAGCTAGCAACATCCTTTTCCCCCTAAAAAAAATGGTGAAAAATTACAAACCTTTTTAAATTTGTAAGTATGAGCTATGCGATAAAAATTTAAAAAAAAAATCCTTTTATTAAAATCCTCTTCTTCGTCGTAAAAATAAGACTCGATCCTAAATTTTGTGCTGAAAAAACTTGAAAAGCTAAAATAACAACTAGCACCCTCAAATTTCAAATAATAGCAACATGCGTGATTATACTCGACCAATCGAAATCTATTATTGCAATCCCTTGTGCATACCGAATGCAGACATATACTAAGGGCCTTATTTTTGTGAGGGAGATGACCCCCCAACTTTTTTAATTTTATAACTATTTTTATTGAGATAGGCTAATTAATTTGCTCTCCCAAGCATATATAAAACTTACATGTATCTCGTCAACCCTTAAGTAAAATGGTCTAGTTCCTGCATTGCGAATGCAAAAAGGTATATAAAGAAAGACATTTCCAAATTATAAAAATGCTAAGTAAAAAAACCGCATTGAACCTGAATGCTAAATTACAAGGATACCCTTGCTTGGATCATGTTTGCAAAAAAAAAAATGTTATTTGTATTTATTTTATAGACTCATGAGAAACAAAAACATAAAGGATGTGAGTGTTTAAAAAAAAAAAGTGATAGACTATTCACTTGAGTGAATTTATCTTCCTATTTCCTTATATATTTATTTAGAATAAATTTATAAAATGAGTACAAACACCGTTATTCATTACCAAAACAAGCAACTAAGTAATAAGGGGCAGCAATAATTTAAAAGGCCCAAAAGAGGGGTCATATTGACATAAGTGAGTGAAGGGAAATAGATGCAAGGAGTGGGGAAGGATGGTGGGAGGGGACAAGAACCCATTATCAGCATCGTCATTACACACATAACATGGAAAGATCCCTTGACAATGGGGCATGCAGCAGCATATATAGCCATATCATGAAATTTTTTGGATATATTATCAACAACAGCTACACAGAGCTAGGCAGAAAGGTAGCAGTCATGCACGTCACGTAGTGCATGTGCTTGGTTTCGTCACCCACATGCAGACTCACACTAGCTTCCCCGTCGTATCCATTCATATATACGTTGCCCCTGCTTCTTCTACCCTTCATAATTTCGGCAACCTCCTCCATCCTATATATGCTAATATTATCAATAAATTAATATTTGGCAACTAACATTTCATTTGTTCAAATAGTTCAATATTTATTTCTTCTATTAAAAGTCTTAAATTCTAATCTTATAAATAAAAAAATATTAATATTTTGAAAATTTTATCCTTATAATAGAATAACCCTACTCGAATTAAATTTACTTAGGCTATAGTGAATTTCATAAACCAGTAATTTGAAATTAAAAAAATCATGATTGGATAGTGCCAACACTTGCCACACACCACTGTGTACATACAGTGTACTTGTGCGTACCATTTCGATCTCTTCAAGTGTATCGTCGCTTTGTGAAAGGCTGAAAGCCTGAAAGGGAAGTATAAGTTAGGCATATGCCTAGCCCTGCAATTCATTGCATGGAAAGCCTCATAAGCCACTTTTTCTTTCACTCTTTTGCTTTCTTTTTTAATTTTGTTTTTCGGGTTTGAGAATTGAAAGTCACAATCACATGGCCTTCTAAAAGTACGAACAATAAACGAGCTTATCGTTCCATTCTTTAATAGGGTTCAGGTGGTAATTAGCTATTTTTTTCCTATTTTTGTCTTATTAGGCCAATTGCCAATAGCCAATAGGTAGTAAGTTAACTAATAACTATCAAGAGAGTACTTAACAAATAATTAATTCTATCCCGGGGGTTTAATTAAGAAAATGAAGGTGACATATTCATATGATGTGATAAGTTCAGCGAAAATATACAAATGATACATTTTATTACTAATTTTTTGCCTAAAGAAATTAATCAATGTTATAATCACGATGTGAAGTTCAATACATGTTGGTTATTTTATTATTTTTCCACCAACAAAGGAAAAGGAGATTAGAACAACGGATTAGTAGTAAACATGTTCATCCCACTTCTCTATCGTTCTATGCTACTACTACGCATACACCCCATAATGGATAATCTATTATTGGTTTATCATAAGTTACTTCATCAGCCTCTGCATATGTTCTTCACTTTGGTTTTTGTAGAAGGAAAGAAATTAAAATTAATATTAGTAAAGAGAGGCTCTGTTTATACAAAATACACAAGATTAGGAAAATGAGCAAATTAAGGGGAACTGAAATAGTGTGGACCTAGTAACTAGTAAGCTTAGTAGCACGCTTGAATTAGTTAAAAATTGACTTTGATAACCAATGCGTAATGGCTACCTCGGAAAAAAGAATATCACAACAATTGACCCGTGAATAGTGTTACTGTATTTGCATAATGAAAGAGTGGAGCCCATGGAAGAGGAAATGTCTAGGATCGGGTGGACAGTTATATCACCCCTCAATGTGTACCTAATTCTTTGTTTATTTATTACTCCCTCACAACTCAACTCACATGACCTTGCTGCACCATTTTGCAAGCTAAGCAGCCAATTTATTCTCTTAATTTCACTTGATACTATATATTCCTATTTTTTTAAGCCCCTCCCACGTTGGTTTCATAATTCCATTCTTCCGTTTCCTTTAACGCACTTCCATGTAGATGGTACGTACAGAGGACGATGCGTGACTGGCTAGTTGCTGACAATGAAATCTTTTAATTTCATAATTTCACTGAAATCCATGCCATTCTTTTTATTTCCATAGTTCTTCCCTAATCCCCACTAGTTTGGGTCCTCAATGCACAAAACCAAGGACTTCAATCAAGCGTTGAAAATCGTTGGTATATACTTGTGGTGGTAAAAATGGGATAAGTTCATCACACTCGTGTACATTTGTCGGTTGTAAAACGAAGCTCAAGTATCAATATGGAGAGAATATAAAAGTACATACCATATAAAATCCTCTTAATTCCCTCCTTGTGAAAAGCAAAACTAGAATGGCATCAATCCACGAGGAGTTTATAGAAATGATGATGAAGAGTAACCCACTTTTCTGATAAGGCGGAAAAATATTAGCACAATGTTTAATGATTACATATTGAACAAATTATGTATCAAGCAACCATCGTTTTCAGCCAATTTATTATCGCGAATGAATATCCAAAATCATATCACAAGGTATTTAGGCAATCTGGTTTCCATGCTTCTTTAAGTGGCCCATTGCATTCTAGAAAAGTGATCAAGCAATTTTCTTCATTTTTTTGTTCCTTTTACGCATTCAGGAAAGAACTTATATACTCATGTCTTCCTTCTTGAACTTTTATTAATCCTCATTTGCAATCAAAATAAGATTTTGATTCTAAATTTGCCAAATTCGGCAAAGAAAACAATGAAGAGTAGAGTAGACCATTAATTCTACAACCGAATGAAGAAGCTCTTTCTTCCCTAATTTTCCTCCTCCCCTTAATTCTGCAACCCTTTTTTCTTTCTCTTCTTTTCTCACTTTTTGCCATAAAAAGGAACATTAAGAAAAGGAAAAAAGCTAAAATTCAAATTTATAAGACAAAATTTTTCAGAGCCAGAAGATATTTCAAAAAAAAGGGAAAAAGGGGGTGGTGACGGAGTTAAACTTAAGACCTCTTCTCCACCCTAAATTAAACTAGGCCTGCACTTACTAGATAACATGCCTAAAATCAGGGCCGCAGTGGTGATGATGATGATGGATCAAGAACTCATCTCCACCGTTGGCTACGCCGAAAATCGAAGTTTGACTCAGCAGCTGTTGCTGCTGCCGCTGTAGCTCCTTCTGCCGCCTCAGTTCCAGAACCTTCCGATGAGAATTCGAGTGCTTCGTCGACAGGAACGTTGGGCTCGCCGCGGGCCTGTACTCGGGCACCAACCGGCCCGACTTGAACCTCACGCCGCACGCATTGCAGAGCGTCTTCGGGCCCATGGGCCCGGTCCGCCACTGCGGCGTCTTCTCGGCGCCGCAGTGGAGGCACTTCCTACCTGAACACTCCGCATTCGCCTCAAGCCTCTTCGCCGTCGGCGCCTTATGCTCCGCCGCGGGCTGCGGCGGCGGCGTGGAGAGGTGCAGCAGGCGCGTGGACCAGTCTCCCGGTGCCGCACGTGAGCGCTTGCTTCGCGCCTTGCCGGGGAGCGGTGTCTCCGGATGAAGGAGGAACGGCGTGTTTCGCGCGGTGTCAAACGGAGGAGGGAGCGTATTGTCGGAGGAAGAAGACGATTCAGGCGTCTGCGGCTTGCCGCCGGCAGTGATCGCGGCGGCGCCACCGCCGGAGAGAAGCTGCAGCGTCTTCATCTCCTCCTCGGCGGAGAACGAGTCCTCCACGAAGTTCGAGAGCCATTCCAGTTCCGCCATGTCATCGTACTGTAACAACAAAAAAATCACGCAATTAGAAACACTCATTCTTCGAATCAAATTCAATAAATTATCGTAATTTTCTTGCAATTTTAGGATTAATATTCATGATTTTGAGCTCTGTGAAAGTTCGTCGTGCTGTAACAAAATCGCACATATGGAACATTCAATTTTCGAATTAAATCAACAATCGAATTCAAAATTATCGTAATATTTGGTTTAATTTCATGATTTTGAGCTCTGTAAAAGTTCCGCCATGTCATTGTACTGTTACAAAATCGCACAATTTAGAACATTCAAATTTTCTAATTGAATCAACAGTTAAGTTCAAAATTAACGTAATTTTTGGTTTAATTTTGTGATTTTGAGGTGTGTGAGTGCGGCATTGAGTAAATTACCGGCACGCAGAGTTCGCCGCCGGAGAATTGCGGATCGCCGGAGGAGAATGCGCGGGGGACAATGCCGGCTGGGAAATGGTTGTCGCCGCCGGAGATGGAGGAGTTACAGCTGTCGACGGCGGTGACGGTGCCAGAGTCAGTGGAGGAGTTTCCGGCGACATTGTCGAAGAAGCCGTCGGACATGATGGCGTCGGCGTTGGAGAAGTCGAGGAGGTCGTCGATGGCGAATGGCTCGCCTCCACCGCCGCCGTGCTTCTGGTCGCCGCCGCCGTAATAGCCACCGACGATGTATTCCGGCACTTCCATTTTTACGTGTATATGTACACTCTCTCGAAGAAGTAGCAGTTATTTAGAGAGAGAGAGAGAGAGAGAGGGGCAGAAACGCACCGTTTTGGGGAGGAGAGGCTTGAGGAATGTGTCTGAGAGAAATCGAGTGAGCGAGGGTGGGGTTTTGAGGAGTAAAGGGAGTGGCATAAATGAAAATATTGAGACATTGGAGCATCTTTTTTTTCTCATGCACACAGATACATATGTGCATTATAATAATAGGGAAGTGACTTGCAAGTTCTGTAAAGTTATTTAAGCCACTTTCATTTTTCCTTCTTTCCTTTATTTGGCAACAATCGAGACATTTTCTCTCCTTGCTGCCATGAACGCTTTTTTGTTTTTTTTTCTTGTTTCCTCTCTTTTACTTTCCAATAATAATTAAATAATACTTAATTAAAACTTTCTACATTACATATTAAGTGTTATTTAAGCTAACGGGACTAAATTAAAGAAAATAATTTAATAGTTTTAATTTTTAAAAAAATGTTTATATAAAATTAAATTGCTCTTTGACCTATTAAATGCTCTTTTAAGAGACATATTAATTAAGTTACATTTATTTTTTTGAAAAAAAATTTGTTAGGTCAAGAAATGAGATAATAAGAGAGAAAAAATTACATAAACAAATATTAAAATATTTTAAGATTCAAATCATTAATAAAATAAAGATAAAATTGATATCAAAATTTAATTTTAATATATTATTAATGTAAAAAAAATTTAAGCAGATATATAATTATATATTACTTCATCAATAAAAATATTTGACTTAACCATTTATAATTTTAAAAATTCTACAAATAGAGAAGTATATGATTAGATAAAAGTATAAAAAAATTTTATACTAACAGTATATCAAAATTAATATTTTAATATAAAATAATTAATTTTTTATTTAAAATTTAAAATGACATGTAATCCAAAATATTCAAAATTATGATGAAGAAAATTGAGAGAGAGTATTCCTTAAATGAAATAATATTGCTCTTCTTGCTTCTTCGTTTCAATTTTTCCAAGAATTGAAGGAGTTGGCTAGTGCGGTGTGCCCTTCTCTGTAACTTGGAACACAACCATGGTAACAAGTTTTAGTTTTCGTAAATTAATGGATAACCATGTCACCAACCTCCCAAAATATAGGTAGTAATTAAGGTGAAACTCAACGACACTAATTTGTATGATTTTAGAAAGAAACTATGTTGTGCTCCATCGAAAAAACTAAAAATATATAAGTGCCCTTGTGATCAGTGTATTACTTCCTTTTTCGTTAACAACTATCATTTTTTGGCACATCAATAATTGATTGCTTTGTGTATGAAACTGTCAACTTATAGTTAAAGGAAGATTGAGGTCTAGTTAAACTTATAAAGTGTTATAACTCCGTGCTAAAGGAGTAGCACTATACACTGACATTGTCTTGATTACTTTTGTTAAGCGATTCTTTATCTCTCATAAATTGGTACGTTAGGAAGGTGTTAATTGTGTTACTGAAGTTTTATATGAAGAAAAAAAAAAAGATATGAACAGGGAAAAAAGAAGAGGGATTAGTTGATGCAATGAATATTGATCATGTGGTGTGAACAGGGATCAAATGTTTAAGCAGCTTCACAATGGTGGGCTGTCACTTAGAAAGAAAACAGCTATGGCCACAGACACACCCTGCTCGCTTTCCTTAACATTTCAGTTTAAGACACTGGCATTGGGTGATAAAGTAAAATCACAAAGAGGAAGGGACCTTAATAGTTTATGTCTTAATATTGTAAATTATTGGACAATTAATGCCTTAATTAACAAAGATTAAAAGAGGGGGAATTTAATGTTCAACAAATTCAACCCCTAAAGAATCGATCTCTTGCAGGTTTTGTCGCTGCGACCCCTCCAATGGTGTCCAAGTTTACAGCCGGATTCCTCTGCTAGCTAATAATGTTATTACTTCGGGAGATGTGCAAAATTTTAATTTGAGTTCTTATATATTCTGATTTATTACATTAGTTTAGTTGAATTAATTGTACTTTCTACCCTTCTTGCCCTATCATGACGTCTTATTATATTCCCCTGCCCACGTTTCAGCACGATGGTTACAGCGCAACTTAATCCAAACATTGGACACAAGCTCATCCACGTGGCTAGTTAGGAAAATTTTTTACTTTAATCTCACCTGCTGCCTTGGCTAAAATAAAATGTCGCCATTCTATGATTCCTTCCCCCCCCCCCCCTCTCCTCCTTCTCTCTTTTTAACTATAAGCTTTGCTAGGTTTGGTAATAACGATATACTCTAGCCCTAAGACTTTACTTTTTCAGGGTAAATTAAAATAAGTAGTTAGGTGACACTGTTACATTTGATTAGCAACATTGACTTTTGTCCTACATATTTTCAAAGAATCGTGTTGTTTGCAGGATTGATAACGGCTTGCATCTGAAATATGGTTAATCTGAAGAAGTAAATGTAGCACACCTCATCAAACGGTTGCCTAGACTGAATAATGAAACTGGGTTTTGAATATGTAATTTAAATAAAAGGTTTTAATATTGCTAATTGGATTATCGCTCATGTGATTAAAGAAGCTTGGTTTCGCAAAGAAAAATTATTAATTTATTTTGTCTAAATCTTTAATATTCGATTCCTATTAAATTTTGACTTAATTTAACTTGAATCGGATTAATTTATTATAAAAGTAAAGATTCTACAGTACTAATTTTTATATTTATAAAATTTAAATTTAAATTTTATTTAAAAATAAATAAATATCGAATCACTTAAATCACCCAAATATTTTTCAGACATTATTAATTTCCATTTGGGGGTTACTAAGGAGTTATGTATGTACCGACTTCGCCAAATTCAAAAACATATTGATGTAAAATCATGTGGCTGCTGGCGTTAGAGCAAGCATTTTGCGTTATTTTTTCGCATTTTATATTCGATAAGATAAAACAAGGATTGAGTCAGATGGGCCGGACTCTGATCCCCAGGTTAATGAACCCCCGGTAACTAGTGGATAAGGTTTTCGCTTACACTATTATTACCGTCGCACTTTTATAAAATCTTATAATGCATCTTTTAGCTGTTCTTTTGCATTCACTTGTTGCATATTTTTATGTGAAAATAAGGCAAACAAATATAACTTAAAAAGTGGGGAAAACAAAAAGCTCAACATTTGTTTAAAATATATAAGATTTTATGTTGGAGTGGTTACTCTTTATTGGTGCGGTTTTAATTTAAAAAATAGTGGGTTGCAGGAAGCACACGAGAAAGGAAGAAGGGTGTGTGTCAGCTATCATGTGAGTGTTGGTATGAGGGTGAGGATGATGAATGAGCCTTCTCAATCAAGCTTGGGTTGGTTCCAAGGGGATAACTCAACTTGAGGGCTTTTTTTTTTTTTTTTCTTCATCACTTTCCTTTGCTGCTTCCTCCCCCACACGTGCGTACTCCTCACCCATGTCTTATTGCCAACATGGAACCACGTGCACCGCACACTATAAATTATACACGCATCTTTCAAATTGCAATATGAGATGAAGAGAGAATAATATATTGAGTATGAATATGCCATTTTCTTATTATAGTTCTAGTGGTTGCTTTTTTTTGTTTTTGGTCGGTATAGTGGTTCATGGTTGACACTTAACTCGATCAAGGCCCTCTCCTGTTTGAGACATTCCACATATAATACGGCCAAATGGGTTATGAGCAATAAGCCCAATGGGCCAAGTAGCATTTCACTTTGAGATCATGGGGCAATGGGGTACTTGCTCCTACAACTAGGAGTGGTGAACAATTGTTGAAAATCAAATAGCGGAGTAGTGAGTTATAGAGCATTAGGATGAGCATTGGAATCTTCTTCACAAGAAACTATATGCAAGTGGAAGAAACAGGATGCACCCTCGATATAGCAAATACGCCTTAATTGATTGAAAGAAACTTCAGAGAGTTGTGGAGCTGATTTGACCACCAATTGAATGACCTTTCCCTATCGCATAAATTTCATTATCTAGGCATTATAATCAGTCAATACCGGTTCCAATTGTTTCAACCATTGAACACCCAAAGCAACATCAGCAACCCTCAAGGGAAGGACATATAAATCAACATCAAAGGATTGGGACTGGAGTTTTAGTTTTACCTGCTTACAAATCATGGAACAAGGAATATCCGTGCCATTTCCTACAGAACTCGAAAAGCTTTTGTTGGTGTCATGGCCAGCCAGCCGCAAAAACTTAGCAACATGTTCTTGCACAAAATTGTGCGCGCTTCCTTCGTCTATTAGAACTAGAACTGGAGCATTCTTGATGTGACCCTAAACACAAATTGTTTCTAGAACATGGTGGTCTTCCATGGCATGAAGCCTGGTCTATGCAGGTTGCTCTGACGAGGGCAGGCTTGATGCTAGTGGCAGTGCTGGTTCCGTGGGTTCTGGTGCATCATCTTCCTCCACCTCAAGGCAGTCCTCCGCCATAAGAAGAAAGAACTGAAGTTTACAACAGTGGCCCGAGTGAAACTTGTCATCACAGTTGTAGTAGAGGCCCTTGTCTCTGAAAGCTTGAAGCTGAGCTGCGGAGAGCTTCTTGACAGGTAAGGTCAAGGATGAAGTTCCAGAGGAGGATGAAGATCCATATCAAGAAGGAGATGGCACTGGAGGAGCCACTAATAGGTTGGCAATGGATTGCCGTTGAGATGTCACGAAGCTTGTCTTCGTGTAATTTAGCAAAAGTGATGGCCTGCCAGAGGAAGAGAGGTGAGAAGTGGGCTTGCACCTCCTTCTTAATCTCTAGTTTTAGGCTAGAGACAAAGCAGCTCAGAAAGAAATGGGCTAGAGGGCCCACCACCCAGTATGCCAATGATTCAAATTGGGCCTCGTATTCATGAAACTAAGCCTGTTTGTCTCAGTTTGAAAAGAGAGTCACCAAGGTCCTCAAAAAGCGACGGAGAGAAACAGACTTCAAGAACAATCGAGAACGCTCGCCATGAGGAAAGCTGCTGATTAACATGTATCAAGGCTAAAAAAATTAGACCGGATATTGAACCGATGAAAGCATTGATTAAAAGATTCAGAGTTCCAATTTAACTTGGTCGAACTCTCAGTTGGACCTCTAAATCTTTGAATTAATGCCTTGATTCAATCGGATTATATCTATATGATTAATTAAAAAGTAAAATATTATATTAAGTCACTAATAATAACATAACTAATACAAAATAATATTTATTATAAGATACTTATCAAACATCTCAAATTTAAAATTTATTTAATTTAATTTTTATTTATATTTTTTTTAAGAAGTACTCATAAATAATATAACAACTATTTTTTATTTTTTAATTTTAAATTAATTTAAAAATATATAACAAATAAATATACTAAAAAAAATCAAGACTCTAAAAAAATGAGCTTTTATTTTGAGTGAGTTTCTTTTTTTAAAAGAAATAACAACTTTTTGATCAAGATTAACCCAAAAAAAAAAAAAAAAGAACCAATCAAGTGGTTCAGTATGCACTGATTTTCGATTTTGCTCAGTTCTGGCTAGTTCCTCGCCAATTTTGAGGACATATGATTTAAAGAAGATGAACAAACCAGCTTGGGGTTCAGTTCTAGGTCGAACCAATCCAACCAGCTGGTCTAGTCTGGTTTTCTCGACCATGGCATGCATCCACTAGAGCCATGCCAAGCTTCCCTGTCAAGGTAAAACGAAGCAATCATGAGATGTTGGTCCATAGGATTGTGGTGGAAATCAAAGAACTGTGTGATCTTAAAAATCCAGTCGCGGGGGGTCAGTGCCATCAAAGCGAAGGATGTCCAGTCGAAAGGAGTGGCCGAGGGTCACTACAGGGAAAGTTGGCGAATTGGTGGATCAGTTTGTGAAGCTCATGAAGGAGAGCAGCTTTCGATCGACTGCAGACATTGAACAACCTTATCCAAGTGCTTAGTAAGACCCGCAATAGTGGCATCGAAGCAAATCAATGGAAGAAGATTTAGTGCCATCCACCATAAAGGTCGAGACGAGAGCACCAAATGATAGGGAATAATTAAAGAAAGAAATCAATTTACTGAAATAGATATTAGATATCCTTCATTCATAGCAATACCATGCAATATATACATGAGAGTTGGGGAACCTAGGAACAAAATAACAACCTTCTACAATCATTAGCCTACACCTCTCAGCTATTCATTCTCTCTCATATCTCTAAGGATCCTCTGCACGTAGGCTGAAATTCACGTAATCATCCCATGCTTGTAGTCTTCTGGTAGTCCTTTTGGGCCTATTGCTACCTTCTTCCATATTCTTTCTTAGATCAACCCATTTAGTAGATATTAGGCTATCTCTATATGATTGCCTCTTTAATGCTACAGCACACAAAAGGCCAAGGCAACAGCCCACAAACAATGAGGAGCAACAACTAAACAATCTTTGTATAAAAGTAGCTTTTGGATTGCGTTCTGTTAATTGGATGTACTCAATGAGTATATCGATTTGATACTGGGGAATGACATTAATAGTGAAGAATTTATGTTGATAAATAGAAAATTGAGAAAACTGTAATAATAAGTGATAATATTATTATTTAATTTCTCAATCATATACGTAAAATCGTCAACCATTTACACAAGAATCTCAGTCAATAACAACATTATCACTTATCACTATATTCTCCCGATTTCCCATTCATAATTTCCCTTCACTAATGCTTGTCTTGATCAACATACTCATTGAGTATGTACAATACAAATACTGTTGTTTTTTAAGATTTTCTATTCCCTTGCTGCCCCCACCTTATCTCATTTCTTTATTAGAAATGTTCACATTTAACTGATGGCAGCCATTAATTTTCATGAATGCATTCATTTCCAAACACCTTATTGCTTGGCACTTACACCTGACGTACACATCAAACCCATTACAAGGCTAGTGATGTACAAAAAATAAAGTAAAATGCTATTTCTAGAGATCGTCTTTTCAAATGAACATTATAAGCTAATGCATTAACTTTGTTTGTTCAGTAGTTGCTGCTACGACTTATACTATCTTCTATTAAAAAAAGAAATGAAAAAAAAAAAAAAATCAAGAATTGCACTCTCAAGTTTTCACTGCGTTTCATGAGCCTAGGTGACTTAGCTACACATCAAATCAAATGGACGAAACCGACAAAGAGTCTCCACACTTTTTTGTCTACAATCTTCACACTTTTTTTAACACAATTACACACACTAGGGGAGGGGGGAGAGTTGATCTTCAGGATCGAACTCGAGTATGGCTGCTTCGAGGCTGAAAGATTTGCCACTTGAGCCTCAACCGCAGCCATAATCTTCACACTTTGATTGATATTTGATAGGTTAATACTGAATGGACCATGGGTAAGAATTAAAGTATTGTCATAATACCTCTAAGTATATAACCCAACCCAATAAAGTAAAAGCCCATATTCAGTAATTTGGGGCTACACTTTTCTTTTCTCTGCCCTTTAATATATCTCTAATTAGTGAAACATTCTTTTTATAAAATAAAATTAATGGTTGAATATTTGTATAATTACTTAAATTTTATGATTAAACTGAAAAATGAACCCACCGAAAAATATGGATTACTATATATTGTATAATATGGGAACAGTTTTTTTAAGGTCTTTGGAGAAATTTTGGATTGTAGGATAGAAGTCATAGAGTGACCACTTCGCAGGCTACAGATCCAATTCAGACTTCACACTCTTTTGGGTCAGTACACTTGTTTTTGGTCTGTTTTTGGGTCTGTGTTTACTCTTCACACTTTGATTGACAGGTAAAAACTGAGTGGGCCATCGGTAAGAATTAAATGAGTATCACAATACACTCTAACCCAACCCAACAAAGAACAAGCCCATTTTTGGTGGGGGGCCACAAAAACCGAAGTTTGGGGCTATATTCTCTCTCTCTCTCTCTTACATCTATAATTAGCGGAAGGTATATATATATATATATATATATATATATATATTGTAAGAAAAAGGGTTAATCGTTGAATACTTATATAATTACTTAAATATTATGATTAAACTAGTACATGAAGACACCTAAAAATATGGATTACCAAATATTGAATGGGAAACAAAGATTTGGATGGTAGGATAGAAGAACTGAAGAGGAACCATTTTTGTAGCCCGCAGATCCAACACAATGCCCTCCCTCTGTATGTCACAGTAGATACATACCATCCTATCTCTCACAATTTCTTATATCCCATGTCCTATCAAGCACTAATCAGTCTCTTATGCATGGAGCGACCTGTCTCATGATACTTATTAATTGCGTGGAAGGTGCTGAATGAAGAAGAGAATATATACTCACTGCATTTGCTTTATGTTTATGAACTGGTCTTTTGTTTGACATTATGTTCTGAGTATAGATATGCATAGTGTTTACATGAAGACTTACTCTAACACATTTATGCTTTGTTGGTTGGTCTTTATGAAGACTTGGATTGTTCATAATTTATAAAGACTGCGTTAATTAGCCTATGTTAGTCGTTTCCTTATTCAATCACCAGCTAATATTTGGTGCAGTTCTTGTTACATCTTGTCACGTGGGATAAATTTTTCTATGCCATGAAGCAAATTTTTGATGGAAGAGAATTGGCTGATCAACCGCAATTCACCATGTATGGTTGTATTTGTTGTATGACCATGAGCTGATAACTTTCCGTCTTATTTAAATATTTTTGGGCCAAGTACAATTTACAAATATTATAGTACAAACCAGGTCCTCACAAACAAGCAAAAAGTTCGAGAACAATCTAATTAACTTTAGCTAGAGAAGAAAAGATTGTTTTGATTACAAAATTTGCCCTTTCTTTTGAGAAGTCAGGCTCATTCACTTAGAGAATGATGCATGTATAATTTTGAATTAATGATTTCTCTTGTAGCTTCAAAAATAAGAAAAATTGTCGTATGATGCGTCCACAAATCTTCATTCAGGGGTTACTGAACTTTGAGACTTTGAATGTTACTTAGTCAAAATCTCTTAATAACTAGTGATTTCCCCACTTTTAGTCCTCCATGGCAGAAACTTCTGCAAGGGACCTATCTATGGACGAAGATGATGCACCTCACGTTGCTCAATGACAATTATCCCAGCAGCACCTGAGTCCAAACACACACACATTAGTTCATGCTATAAACATGAAAATCTAAATTAACCTAAAGGTTATTCAGATAATTGAATAAGTCAAACCTGATTCAAACAAATTAATATTGGTTTGGTTACTGAATTTATATCTTTTTAATCCGAGATTTAAATACTTAACCACATTATCTAATCAATTATTTCCTTTTTATATTATTTTTAAAGATTTTAAAATTGTGCGTGTAACTTTAATATAGGTAATTTTTTCCTCTTTTTCTTTCTCATTCATCTGAGACAGTCACCCATCCAAATTATTATCAAATGTGTTTTACATTCTACCCCATGTCAGTCAACTTCTGTAACCATGGAAACTTGAAATGAAAATAAAACTTTTATTGTTAGGCATGCACGTCGATACTATCTTTCAAAAAAGTAGTACGCTCTAACAACAGGAATTTTACCATTTGAAATAGAAAATTTGCGATCTTAAGAATATTTGTTATAGCGTAAGTTAAAAAGCACGTCATGAAACAATTTTTTTGGAAAAATTTGCCATGAAACTCAGTTCATACTATTACATTATAATTTTTTATACTTAAACCATAACCTCTTTTATCCGATATTGTAATATTTTTCTACCACCGACTATAACTTTTAAAGTAGTACTAAAATTATATGCGTTGTATTTTTAACTTTAATTCGATGATTCAAACTAAATTACTTCAATTTTAACCCACATATTTTATTGATAACCTCTTTTTGTTTGTTGCCCCTATGAAGAATTGAAGATGACTGAATTCATGGAAGAGAATTATTTATTTGCAATTGACCAAATAATGATAATAGCAATTTCAACCTGAACTATTATTATTATTATTATTATTATTATTATTATTATTAGGCTTAAATATATTTTTAATCCCTATAAATTTAGCTAATTTTCATTTTAGTTCATAAAAAATTATTTTTTTGTCTTGGTCCAAATATTTTCAAAAATTTTAGTTTTAATCTCTAATTTTTTTATTTTTTTATTTTGATTCAATTATTTTCAAAAATCTTGATTTTAATCCCTTTTTGAATATAGGAAGGGTGACGTGACTATCCGTCATCCATATTATCAAAATTTTTGAAAATATTTAAATCAAAATCAAGAAAAAAATTTTCTTAAAAATTAAAACTAAAATTTACTAATTTTATAAGACTAAAAATATAATTAAATCTTATTATTATTATTATTATTATTATTTGGATAGTCGATATTAATCGCGTCACATGTACTAATTAGACTTACGCAGGCTTATCATCATTTTCATGCTCATAGCTTGCTACCGTTAAATGTATACGCTGCTTTCATGTCCAATCCTCATTTACGGGCCCTCACCTTTTGTGGCGACCTATCTGAGAGCGACTTCAACTTCATTCAATTAAAATCTTCCACGCAACTAACTTCAACGGCTTTCGTTCCTCCTTTTTCACGGTTCATTTAAGTTCCTCGTGAAATGAAAGTTCATACATGTGGAAGAAAAAGCTCGTATGCCCAGCTCGTTGCTTTCCTTCTTCGTGTAATTAACTTTACCACAAAAGAAGCACCCGAGGCAATAGTATATATGTGGAAGGAAAAGCTCGTATGCCCAGCTCGTTGCTTTCCTTCTTCGTGTAATTAACTTTACCACAAAAGAAGCACCCGAGGCAATAGTATGTATATGGTTTCACCATGCTGGCATGTGAATACCCTACAAGTTGTATTGGTGCCCAGTTGGTATTGGACCACAGCTAATCGCTAGTTAAAAGGAACTTTATAGTAATGGAAAGAAACTTTTTCATTGCATGACTATACAGAAATCTATCTACCAAAAAATAATAATAATAATAATAATCTATGCAGGAATCTAATCAACATTATAACCAATTGGGGAGTTTGCATCAACTTTTAATTTTTTTTTTCTCTGTGGGTAAGTACGACAATTCATATGCAAACCGAGTCTTTTTTAGGCTCTATTATTTAAATATGGTAATAGTAGAACAATATAATTAAAATATTGTGTTTTGAAAATTTTTACAAGAATATAGGAAAATGTTGGACATTTTGCCATCAAGAAAGTATAAATATATTGCAAAAATTCCTAGGGTGAAATTTGACACATAAAAATTGCAAAAATTTCGCCTCGCTTCATGTAGAATTTGGCACCATCAGTATCAGTACAGTAGTGGTGGGCTATAAATGGGTGTTTGGCGGAAATCATGGATAGAAGTAAAAAAGCAATTATCAATAGCAGTTTGATACATATTTTCGTACCTATTTCTTACTAATGATTTTCGTACTCATCAGAATTTCTCAATGTATTATACCATCTTTGCACTTTTAATTTAGGACAGAAAAAAAGATTAAACTTGAGGGTGGGTATTTGGAATATGTGTTTTTCATTTTATTATTTTAAAAATGTAAAAATAGTATGAAAAAAATAATATTATTGTATGTGTCCCCTCCCCTTTTCCTATTGTTTCATAATGAAGCATATATATATTAAAGATAAAGATAATTAATACATATTTTAAAAATTATGAAATTGTGAAGTGAAAATCTAAAAGTGATTTACCGTAGGTGAATTGCGATTCTAAATGAATTTTACCTGTAATTTTAGAGGCACAAATTTTGAAATAATCACTTTAAGGAAGATTTTACTTAAATACCACTTTGATTTAAAATTATATGAGTAATTCATAAGAAAAAAAAGTGAAGTAAAAGAAAAAAAATCTTACAACTCAATTGCAATTTTAACTGTTCATATAGGTAATTACATTGATCTTTTTTCCACGGTCCTTTAGTTACTTTTATCTACCTTTAGAAAAAGAGTAACAGCATAAAATTGTTTTACGCCACTTTTCTTGAGGTGATGTAATTCGATTGACTAAATGGATGTTAAAGCAACCGTGAAAAAAGAGGCTTTTCAATTTTTTTATGGAAATTATGGGTTAAAAATACAATAATATGAGATAATTTGTAAAAATACCATATTATGGGATTATAGTACATATTTTGCTTTGGAGTGGGACGAAATGCATGCACCAAAATAGTACCTGCATGTATAGAAACAGTACATGCATGCATGCAAAAAGATAGATTATTTAATTATATGTCATTTAGCATTTCAATTTCTTTTAATTATGTTATATTAATGAAAGCTTCTAATAATATTTATTTTTATATTTTTAGCAAATAAAATTATTGATATGAGAATTGAGTCCAAATAAGTAAATAATCAAATTATGAAAATTTTGACAAGCTCAAGATCAATTAGATTTAACATTCATCCCATTACATTACATTTATTCATCCGTTAGCATCTGTATTAGTATTTTTTATTTATTTTATGTAAAATTTAATTTCTTCATATTCTATCTTCATGGAAGTAATACTCTTTTCGTCACTTTATTTATTATACGACCCGATATTTTTGTTGAAGCCGCAGCAATAGCATTTGATGAGTTTGACCGAGAGGAATATGGCCTATGGTCTTACAGCATATTTACTGCCTCAGAGTATGAATATCTTGTGAATGAATTGGTTGTAGGAGGTTAAATAGTTAATAAAATTTTAAATAGCCATAATTTTTGAGTCGGGAGTCCGATTTATTATTATTATATCTTTTCGAAAAACCCTAGATGAGGCCGTCAGCATGGTAATGGCGCAACCAGTTGGTGCCATTTCTGGCCTCAAAAAATGCTATTTGAAGGTGTTTTTGCCATTTCTTTATTTTTTTATGAATTTTTTTAGGATTTTATATAGTTTGTGTGTTGGTGTTAGTGGTGGTGGTATGTGATTGGATAGATTTATAAATAATTCTTTTTATAAACAGATTTATTAATAAAATTGCATAAAAATCAAAATAATCTCTAAAATTTTTGCTTCATACTAAATCCATTCTAGCACATGAAAAACAAAAAATGGCCATTAAAGACAACCATGCAAAAGATCACCATAGAACAATAAGAAAACTAGATAAATAATTCATTACACGAAACAATAATCTATAACACAAAGGCACAATTTAAACATTCAATAATATGTAAGCATTTTTTAATTTTGGGCATGTGTCAGAACAACACTTTTTCTTTTTTTTTTTTTGTCATATATTTTGCCTGACTAAAGCTAGTTTTTATAAATTTATCTAATTTATTATTATTAAGATTTGAAATTAGATATCTATATTTAATTTTTCACTCTCACCACTTTCTTTGGAGTACTAGCATTTATGTTTTGAGAAATTACAAAAATGATAAGTGGTTCGTAGTTAATTCCAGCCTATCCCTATACAGAGTGGAGTGAAATCTCTCATAAAATTTTTTGCTCTAAAGTTTTGCCCTACTATAGGTAGAATTATATAATTCTACATGAAGGGAGGCAAAATCTTTGCAAATTTTATGTGTCAAATTTCGCCCCAAAGTAAGTAGGAATCTTTGCAATGGATTTCTACTCTCTCGACGGCAAAATGTCCAACATTTTCCCATATTCTTGTAAAAAATTTTAAAACATAATATTTCCTTTATATTGTTATACTGTTATCATATTTAAATAACGGAGCCGCTATTTAGCACTTCTGTAATACATTTTGTGTATAAATACCAAGAAAAATAGAGAAAAAGCATGTGGTTACTTTGCTAGCTCTAGCACGAGGTGAGCGGTGAGCCTTGCGCTGCATGTCTCCTTCACCTTTTTTTCTTGGAGCCACAACTACCAATCATGGAACTTCACTGGGAACTAATATATACTCTCAAGTAAAACAAGGACACATATCTTTCAGATTAGATATACATTTACTCCAAGCTCCGAAAAGTTGCACGAGCCATTGCTTCCTCATTAAATCGTTCTCGAAAAATCTAGCAAGTTCACGACCTTGGAAGCTGACATTTAAATTTCTAGTATCCACACAAGTTCACAATGCTAGATTCCACGAACCTAGTAGAACTATTATAAATAGGATTGCTTCTCCCTTCGTCAGCTTTTAAGATAATGTGCATGCTCTTTCCCAAGTGTACTACTACAAAATTTCAACATTCTTCTCAAACCCCATTTGGCAAAATCAAGTTCTAGCACCCCAAATTCCCAATTATACAAGATGGCACCCCACGGAGAGTCTTTGCCTAGCACTTTCTCTAGGAGCAACAAAATATCAAAGCCACCAAAGCTCTCATCTGAGCACCTTCAAAGAACAGTCTCTGACATCTCTTTTGAGCTAACCAAAGAAGGGATTGACGATTTGAACCTCCCACCAATATCTGAGGTTGAAGATGCAAAGTGTGAGTGCTGTGGTATGTGTGAGGAGTGCACGCCCGAGTACATAGACCGCGTGCGCGACAAGTTCCTAGGGAAGTTTGTGTGTGGTTTGTGTTCTGAGGCAGTGAAGGAAGAGCTGGAGAAAAATGGAGGGAAGAAAGAAGAGGCTCTAAGTGCACACATGAGTGCATGTGTGAGGTTCAACAAATTTGGGAGGGCATTCCCGGTTTTGTTTCAAGCTGAGGCCATGAAGGAGATGCTGAAAAAGAGTAAATTAGATGGAAGAAGGGCCAAGTCCATTAGCCCTAAGGAGAAAGGTGGGGTCAAGAAAGGAGGGATTGCTCGTAGTTCAAGTTGTATTCCAGCAATCACAAGAGAGTTCAATGATATCAAAATAGCCAATTAATTAATCTTATCATATAATTAATTTTCTAGTTGTAGGGGACATGGTCTTGTATCTTTATTTACCCGTCCCCAATAATTTTCTCCGCTGACTATACTAGGTCTTCCATTGAGTCTCATTAATTTCTCTTTGAGGATATGGATGCATGGCCTAATATATGTCTCATGGGAAGAAACCCCAAAGTTGCCCTATGAGGTTTTTTTCATTAGGTGATCAGTCCCAGTTTTAACCTTAATTTGACTCCTTCAGGGTTTCTTTTAAATTTCTTTTCCTTGTCTTTACGTTTGGTCCTGGATATTGGTCCTTCTCATCAGTTCTTCTTTGTATTTCTTTCTGAAGAGAGTTCTTCCTTGTTTTTCGTTAGTGGTTCTTTCTTCTTATATAATTTCATGATATGTATTCTAGATGTAACCCGTCATATATATCGTGGAATAAAATGTGTTTGATGCATGATATGTGATATTTATTGGTTCAATAATTTTACCTCTCATTTTTAATACTACCAATTGTAAGAGAAACTCTCTTCCATTATATGTGACAGAAATTTTCAGATAAAAATTTTTCACTTTTGGATATTTAAATTAATTTTTAAATTATATGATATTAATAATAATAGATCAATTAAAATGACTAGTATCACTTAATATATAGCAAATGTTGATTTGCACAACTACACGAAAATTCTTAATCAAGAATTTCTGCATCTCTTGTTTATCAAGAGGTTGGAACAATATCAAACACACAGAAAAAAGAAATAGTGCTATACATCTGGAAACTCGTAAAGTTATAGCAGTATTGTAGTTCCAAACTTCCGTCGTATGAACTCACATTGAGTAATCTATTGATAATTTGTTGTTGTTGCTTTCCAAAAGAAGATATTTATGTAAGCCACGAAAGCATGAATAAAACTATTCATCGGCACGATTCAGATAAAACCAAAGTTATTGGTCATATGATTACTTAATTGTAGAAAATTATTTATACGTATTTCTTCTTTTTTTTTGAATGATAATTTAAGCCATAAAAATGACACAACTATTCTTAAATCACTGTTAGATTAAAAATAAACTAAACTATTCATTAACAAAATACTTGAATGTGGACCAAGACAGTTTTAAAAGAACTGCTTGTGTTGCAGCTGTTAGTCTAAAGGTTTTATATTTTTTGGATTTGATTTGTAATTTTATTCTATCAGATTATCAATTATTTTTTAAAGCTAAGATCTTTTGCAGTTTCAAGCAACTGCAGAGAGAATACTATTTGTATGTAGTATTGTGTTAGACCCTATGGAGTACTGATATAATTCATCACAAATGTCATGAATTCATCATGATCATCATATCATGCAGGGTCAATTATACCTCCTCAACATTATTGATTGACCGCTGTTAATTTTTCCAATTTCATAACTGTGCAGATTAATATGGTTTACTGATCCATTCTGTATATCCACAATTTTTCAGATGGCAATATCGCAACGAAATCCGCTAAAAGTTAAATTCTTGTAGCTAGCTAGAATTTTCCCATATCGATGTATAACTTCACTTGCATCTAGCTAGTAGCTACCACATCAAGCATACGTAATTATTTTAGTTTTTCAGTACATAAGTTTGCTGAAAATACACATTCATATATTAATATATTGATATTCAAATCAATGAACAGAATTATATATTCATATGGACCGTACAGATTTTGGACATAACACAGCCATCAGTGCAATAATTTAGAGGGCATGACTTTGCATCTTTGGTAAAGTGTTGAAACACAATACTACATACTAAAAGTTATAATTAAGCATCAGTGCAATAACAATGGAGAGTTGGGAACTTTGGAAGCATGACATGGAGGGGGTGCACCAACAATGGAGAGATGAATCGAACTTGTGAGAATAGCATATAAGGCTTCATCTTTGCCACAATCAACTTCATTACACTTCTTGTCATGTAGTTTCTTTCTTTGCTACTCTCTTCTCTATACTATCCTGTGCTAAGTTTTAGGCATACATACATACATATATATATATATATATATATATACATGTACGCCTGACATTTGTGTACAAAATTGTGACACATCTCATATATTGATTAAAGCTTTTAACAAGGTTCTCTATCGCAGTTGCTTGTGGGTAATTTGTATCAGACAGCATGCATGCTGTCCATGCATGTTTTGTAACAGAAATTAAATTGTGGTTTCTTTGAGTTTACAAATTCAGTGACAGAGTAGGATTTTACAAATTGAAGCTTTTAACTGGGAATATTTGTCACATTTTCCAACACTCATAACGGAATTATATATGTTTGCATTGTATTCTCCTCTTAATTAAGACTTAAGAGTTTGATGGACCTTATTCAGATGTTGTTGATTAATCGAAAATTTTTATGAGTGACGTAGTAGCACAAATAATTTTTAAAATGGTATTTATGTCAAATATTTTAAAATGGTAACAATTATATGCAATTAATTAAGAATAATGCAACATTATCACTCTTAGAAAAACGACATAAATTAATTCCAAAGCATATATTTGATATCGAAGTATAGCAATGTTAATCGATCTATTTTAGGCTAAAGATATGGATATTTTGTTCATGAATTTTTATTTCTTTCTGTTTGTTTGTTTGTTTGTTTTACAAGAATGATTCTTGATAACTTGCCTTGCACTTAATAATAATTTTATTCAAACTTGCTTTCATTCTAATCTTGACTTAAACTTAAGGAGTACATTAATCTTTATCCACTTGGGGCATGCTTAGCATATTGTATTAAGTATGATAAGATAAGCTAGTATAACATATTATATTTTTATCAAGTATTTGGTATAAGTGATGTATTGTATAAATTTATCTATTAAAATTTTCGTATATAACAAAATAATGGATAACTTATAAAGGTTAAATTATATACTAGATTAACTTTTAATATAAAACTTCTCTTCCACTCATTTTTATATTTTGTTGAAATAAAAATAATAATTAATTAAAATAATAAAAATTATATAAATAAAACTAATTAATTTAATAAAAAAAATTAAATAATAAAATTCTATAATAGATAATATTTAACATAAAAATAACTATTTTAAAATAATTTTGATAAATAAATATTTTAATTATAATATTTATAATTTTAATTTGCATAATTGATAAAACATTATTTTAATTAATGTATTTTTCATTTTTGTTTTATATTTTAATTAATATATATTATGATGAAAAGTACAAATAAAAAATATTAAAATATATAAATGAAAGAGCGTAATATATATATGTTATTTTTTATATCTTTACTAAAACAAAATAATTAATAAATAAAATTAAAATAAATAATGAATAACACTTAATATAAAATATATTAGATATAATAAAATTTTAAAAATATTTAAAATAATTATATTTAAAAATAATAAATATCTAAATAATAAAATTTATTTTTAACTTATAGTTAAAAAAAATTATTAAATTTTATTCTAAAAGCTTTTACTTAATTATAATTAAAATTATTTATAACTAGTGGCTTGATTGGCACGGCCCGCCTTTTTAATTTTTTAAGACATTACTGTAATTAGAAATTAATTTATATGTATTGAAAATATAATATAATTTTATATTTTTTAATAAAATATACCATATTAATATTTTATTTTTATTCAACGATAATATAAATTATTTTAAACTATTAATATATAAAAATTATAAATAATTTTTAAAACCAAATGATTTTTAATAAAAAAAAGGTTTAATTACCCTGCAAGGGTGCAGTCGGTTCTATCTTTATTTTTTTAATATATATATATATATATATATATATATATATATATATATATATATATATATATATATATATATGAATTTAATTTAAATGTACTAACAGTGTAAAATAGTTTTATACTATCAACCAATAGAAATAGTTAAAAGAGCCAACTCATACAAATAATTATCCATTATAATGAGGGATCCACTATAATTCCTCACTTTCCTCTATTTCTATTGGTTGACAGTATAAAACTATTTTATCTTGTCGATACTTAATTAAATTATATATATATATATATATATATATATATATATATATATATATATATATATATATATATATGTTTGTTTTCTTTTATAAATACTATAATGTATATGTTTATGGACTTGCAAAAAGATTTTAATCGAGTGAAGAGACATCAAAAGGCAGTTATAAATTATATATAGTATAGATGAAGTATAATATTAAAATTTTAGCAAATCTTTTTCTATCGTTTGTAACCAAAATGAAAAAGGTCTTATTCTATCATAAATAGCAACAAGCAGTTAGTGTACTAAAACTGGAATTCTAAAAAACTCGTAAGAGTTCATTTAGTCTACTTTTTAGGTACTCGCAAATCAATAAGGTGTTGGTCATGAGTAGAAGGAGTTCGAATTTTTTAAACATAAGGTCTTAAGTTTGATTACAAAATTTATGTGTATGAAAAAAATATTATTGGGAAGAGTCTTTATTTAGGTATCTAACTGTACCCCAAAAGATTAATCTGTTACTCATTAAGTGATGAAATATTCTAAAAAATCAATTAAAAAAATGGGAGATAATAATTATTCACAAAGTCTTTTTCTGCCTAATTATTCACAAAGTTGATGAGATGTTGAACATCAAATAAGGCATAATATTAGTGTTCGGAAGTGGGTTATCTAATGGATACTCCGAACTAGAATTGGGACCCAGACTGCTCCAATCCAATTGATAGGTGGTTGGAGTTGGGATTTCACGGCGGTTAGGGTACCTATAAGGGCTTCGACGTTCAAGTTAGTGAGTGCAAGAGGTTATATGAGAGGGAAAAAAAGTACCTGAGTTCAATAACTGGACTCTTATTTATATAGGTAGGTTGTTGAGAAGACAGGGTGTTGATTCCGTAATGATAAGGATAACTCAAGACGTCCAATAGTTAGAGGTTGGTGGATGAGTCTGAGTTCATTGGCAACACGCGAGATGTATACCATTCGCCATAATTTGGAACTTTGTTGTTCGTAGTTTCGATTTGGGCCTTAACTCGCATGGGGGCCCGAACTGCGTATTAGATAATAGTCAATTTGACCTTATATCAGGCTTCGTTATTGGGCCTTATATCAGGCTTCATTGTTGGGCCAAACATATAGGGCCTCCGAGTTAGGCCCCGGGTAGTGGTTTATTGGCTCGAGATGGGCCTCGGACCATATCAGCCTTGATTGGGTTGGGCTTCAATATGGAGGCCGAATTGGGCTTCCTAATCCTAGTCCAGAACAATTACGTAGCATTTGGTTTGTGAAAATATTTCCTGTTTGCATTTTCTGAAAAAGATTTTCATTTTCAGATTTTTTGAATTTAGGAAATTCATTTCGTTTGTCTGTTTTCAAAAAGGGAAAACAATGAAAATATGTTTGGTTTGTTTGTTTTCAAAATATATTTTTAAAATTAAATTTGAGATAATAAAATTATATTTATCATTAAATAAAAAAATGTTATATATATTTTTTGTACATTTAGGTGAACTTTATTATTTGCAAATTTGAGATAGACTTAAAAATATTTATTAAAATAAATTAATTCTATAAAATTTTAAGACTAAGAATAAAATAAATTATTCATTTTTAAGTAATTTTATTATTAATATCAATTATCATATAATTAATAAATACTGCAGTCTTTATTATACTTCAACTTGTCAAATAGCTAAAACATACAAACAAAAAAGATAAGAAATACATCATCCTCTAAGATACTACCAATTAATATATCAAGATCCAATTGCCTAAAATAAAATTAATCAGTGCAAATCCTTTCCATTAACAAATCCAATAATAAAACAAGAACATTTCAACAAGAAGCAAAAAAGAAGCCAACTATAAAACAAGCCAAAAAGAAGCCATCAATTAGAACCATTCCCTTAAAAAAGCAAGCAGAACCATTCCCTCAACAACATCAATCAGAAGCAAGCAAAAAAAGAAGCCATCAAATAGCTTAAACCAGCCAAAAGAGGAGCAAAAAAAAAAAAAAAAAAAATAGAAACCATACCAAACAGAACCACAAAACAAGGCTGAGGGGAAGGGAAGCAGCGAGCGGCAGTGAGCAGCACCGTGTCCCTGCAAAAAGCCACTATCGATTTAGGGAGGAAAAATAAGGCCAAAAACTCAAATGAAACCATACCAAAAACACTCGAAAACAGGGAAGAGGAAGGGAAGCAGTGAGCAGCGCAAGCGACATGAAGTAACAGCGACTGGCGTGAGGTGACGGTGAACGACGTGCTGGGAGGGTGAGCTGCGGCGAGGGCAAGCTGCGTGAGGGCAAGCAGCCATGAAGGTGGGCAACGAGCAGCACGAGGGTGAGCGGCGAGCAGCGGTGATGGTGAGTGTCTAGTGGCAACGACAGTGAGCAGCGAGCAAAGGCGAGCTTCAGGGAAAGGATGGAGGCGAAAATGGGTTAGAGGAGAGATAGAGGCCAAATGAAATTGATGAGGAAGAGGTGATTAGGGCTGTAATTAGAAATATTTCCAACAATCAAAGTGAAAAACTGAAAACGGAGATTTAGCATTTTCACATTTTCAGTTAGTTTAGGAAATATTTCTGAAAAATGGAAACCAAACATATTTTGTCATCTATTTTCTATTTTTTGTGGAAATGAAAATGGAAAATAGCAAACCAAACACCCCCTTAGTTTTTTTTTCTTATTTCTTGCACCTAAAAGGCCTTTTAGACTCTTAGGGGGTGTTTGGCAACTTGAAAAAGTAAGTTAACATGGTCCAAAATAGAACTAGTTATGTTAACCTGCATAAAAATGAACTAGTTTTATACTAAATCTTGTTTGATTTGATAACTTAAAAAATTAGTTTTAACATATGTGTGGCAGTGGATGGCAAATGGTGGTGATTGATAACGGGGGATGGTGGCAAACAATGTTGTCTGACAATGGCAGATGGTAATGGTTAGTGGCGACGAATGGTGGCAGCTGGCAATGGTGAATGGTGACAGTCGGTGGCGATCAACGACAGTCGATAATGATGGACGGTGGTGGTGAACAATTGATGAGGTCAATGAAGAAAAAAATGATTGGTGTGAAGTAAAAAGAAAGTAATGGAAAGAGATAAAATAGAAGGAGAAAAAATTAGAATAAAATAAAATCAACTTAAAATTGGTGTTTTTTAGAGTTGATTTTAGACCTAAATTGGTTCGAATAAGAACTAATTTAAAATATTTAAGGGATTTAAGTCTGCTTAGAGATTTATCTCTCCCACATGTGATTCATCCTAACAACTATCTTAAGTTTTTCTACTTAATTAAGCTAGTTATGAAATGTTTTTTAATTTGTTCACATAGGCAGCTTGATTGGGGGGGCATCTTTGTTGATTCTCAAGGTAGTTAGTTCACCAGCAAAGGGGGAAAAGAAATACACTATAAAGCTCAGACTACATCCAAGATAACGATTTGATTTGCTAGAATTGGAGAATATCCTCTTTACAAATTCAAAGAAAAGAACAGGGAAGACGGGATATTAGTTAAAAGAAAGAAGGGATTAGATTAATCGAAGGGAAGATCCTTGAGGCAAGAAGATAGCAAATAGGAGCCTATCTTTTTTCTTCTTGGCCTAATGACTATACTCTTATTAGGGGGCTATTAACCTCAAAAACTAAGTTAATTTGGTTTAAAATAGAAATAATTATGTTAACTGGTATAAAAATGAATTAGTTTTTTATTAAACATTATTTGATTTAACAATTTAAAAATTAGTTTTAATATACATGTTTTTCTTCTTCTTCTTCTATATCTCTTTCTTATGGACTATGTCATTAAAAACTAATCTGACGAACGGTAGCAAACAGTTGCGGCTAGCAACAATAGACGATGGCAAACGGTGGCGATCGCAAAGTGGTGAATGGTGGTAGCCAACGATCACGAGAGGTGATGGCCAATAGTGATGGAAGTGGCAAATGGTGATAGCTGATGGTGGCGGATAGAGTTGGCAGCGATGATGAATGGTGTTGGATAGGGTGGGTGGTAATGGCAGATGGTAGCAGACAGTGATGGATGATGTGGCTATTGGGGCAGCCAATGGCGGTCAATGATGGCAATTGGTAATGGCCAACGGCAGCGGCAGACGATGGTGGACGATAGGACAAATGTTGGTAGCTAGCTAGCAGTGATGGATGGTGGTAGATAGTGGCGGTCGACAATCACAAGGATGGCAGACGATGGTAAATGGCAACAACGAATCGAATGGGGTTGGTGGTGGCGGCAGATTGTGGATGGTGTGGCTGTTGGCGGCAATTGGTGGCAGTTGGTGATAGCAATTGACAACGGTTGATGGCAGTCAACAATGGCAGACGATGGTAGACGGTAGCCACAAACTGTCGTGGACAGCAGCGGCGAATGATTGAGAAGGTCAATGAAGAAAGAATTAATTGATGTAAAATGAGAAAATACAAAATAGAAGGAGAAAAATTTTAGAATAAAATAAAACCAATTTAAAGTTAATTTATTTAATAATTAATTTTAGATCTAAATTGGTTCAAATAAAAATCAATTTTAAAATATTTAAATTGTTATTAAATAATATTTATTAAAAATCAAATCATATTATATTTAGTTATCCTAGTTTTTAGTTTGCCAAACATTCTCTTACATAATTATCAAAAAATATTTATTAAAAATTGGATCATATTATATCTAATTATCCAAATTTTATAGTTTGCCGAACACCCACTAATCTCCGGATCCTCCCGTGAGGTTCAACCCACTATTCTCATGTAACGCCCCCCACCAATAATGATCAAGTCAAGAAAATAAAATAAAAACTAAAAAGAATGTAATTCTAAATATCTATGCATCCACAGGCTATTCAAGTGCTAGGGTAGGCAGATTCAAGTACACAAAATCGCCACATTTTCCTCCTTCTCCTTTTCCTACCACACACACTCACAACACATATATATAGCCCCTCTCCCTTCCTCTTTAATCCGTCCCTTCAAGCCTCTCTCTCTCTCTCTCTCTCTAAAGTCTCACCAAAATCAGAAAAAAAAAATCTCATTCTTTCTCTTCAAAATTCTAAGCAAATTAAAAGCATTAAATAGAAATGGAAAGCAACCTACCAGTGATAGCTAAGAGAGTGTGGAACATCATACGTGTTGCCTTCTACATGTTGAGAAAAGGCATATCAAAGGGGAAGCTAATGATGGACCTCAACATGGTCCTCATCAAACGCCGCGGCAAGCTCGCCGGAAAAGCCATCACCAACCTCCTGACTTTCCACCACCACAACCACCGCCACGACACGCGCCTCCACCAATTCTCCACCACAAGGGAGTACGAGTTCAGCTGCGGCAACACCCGGAGCAATAACTTTTTCTCCATTATTGGCAACAAGCGCCACCACCGCCACAACCACTTCCTCACGCGCGCTCACGCGCCAACCACATGCGACGACGACGCGGTGACTGTTAGTGCAGTTAAGGCGGTGTTGGAGATGCTAAACAATGAGGCTATGGTTGAGGCGTCACCGGGGCTACCAGGGTTCGGCCGAAGCCCTATGGTGAGGCAGTTAAGGGTGACGGACTCGCCGTTTCCCGTGGGAATGGAAGACAGGGACAACCAGGTGGACAAAGCTGCGGAAGAGTTCATAGAGAAGTTCTATAAGGAGTTGAGGAAGCAGGCTTGAGGCCTTAATTGCCTTGGTTGAGTTTCCTTCAATTTATTAACAATGTTGATTATAGGATTAATTATCAATCAACGTAAAGCCATTTCCCCATAGTAATAGCATGATTGTTTTTTCGTTTGGAAATGTAAATTGTGGTTTGATTTACCCAAATCATAATTTATAAATTTCTAATCGGAAAACCAAATATGTTCTAAACAGTTTTGGATATATATATGTTTCAGTTTTTCACTATATGTAGTCCTGAGTTGATGTTGATGCGGTGGGCTTAGGAGAGGATGCGTGTTAATTATATTGAGGAAATTTGTACGTTCAGTTGTTACTTGTTGCTTATATATGAACAATAAAAGAAAAGAAATTATACGGATAAATCATATCGTTTCTTTTTTTTTTTTTTTTGGTTTTTTTGTTTTTGGGAAAGTTGTTCAAGGATCTGGTAGACATGCATGTTATTCATTTGTTCATCTACGTAAATAGCCTCTTCTCTTGTTGAAACTAATTAAGGAAATAGTACTTCAAAATATGAAAACTCGAAAAAAAAAAGTGTGTAATTAAAGGGTTCAAGCAAGGGCTTGTCTTTATCTATCATGATTAATTGAAATTATAAATTTCGTCGTATATACTGTGCATCCTAACAAACTGGGGAACGATGGTGGAATCTTCTCGAGGGGCACCTTGTTGATTCGTACACCCTCTTGTACTCGCAGAAAATTGAATCTTTGCATTTTGAATCAATAGGTATCCATAGCTAGCTAGCTTGCAGGGATGTTGTTGGTTATAATCAAGCTTTCTTTTCTCGTTTCCTTACCCATTATTATTCATTATTCTTGATTCATGAAATTTTTTTTTTCCATTTTTGTATTTTCTTCATTTTTCAAGGCTCTTGTCTTTAGCCCCTTCTTTTATACACCTTTCAGGGAGTTAATATTATTCATTTATTTTAATAGAACTAATTTGCATATGCTTTTATATACGCACGCTCCAATGTATAATGACCACATTTGGTGACAAATTATTGCAGTATATATTTTGCCCCAATTCTGAAAGATTTGGACATTTGATTGTGTGACTGGAGCCTTCGATTTGGTTTAAAGTTAAATTGGCTTTAACAGCAAGACCACCACTTCCACTGCACTGTCTTCATATGATTCCACTATATAACACATCAAATTAAAGTGAAGCCATAGCTGGCCCCTCCCCAAAATATTGCTGCCTTTCTCAACTTTTTGGCCTTCCCCCCTCCTTTTTTTTTCTCATTTGCTTTTGCTTTTGAATTTACTATTTAATTACATTTTCAAGTTTTATATGATACCACTTTTCTGCTTAAGATGGTTGCTATATGAAAGAAAGTGACAACGCCTCCACGGGAAGAAGACATACAAAGAAACAAGTGAAACATGTTGGCATTATCATCGCATAACAAATCCTGGTGTAAGATTTGATATGCTTATATTTTTAATAACTTTTTATAGTATATATTTTTTATCAATTCAAATATTGAATTATAATTGTATATCATGTAGATTATTTGTATCAAATTTTAGAAAAATTGAATATTGATAAGAGTGTGATCAAATAGTTCCTTTTTATATATATTTAAGAAATATATATTACATTAATTTAAATGTATATAAAAAATACACTAAACGATTTTGAATCAATATGAAATTTTATAGACATAATCTATAACATATGAACTTTTAGTCCAAAGATTTATATAAAATATTTTTCTAGTAAAAAGTTATTTAATAATATAAGATATGAGTTTAACTTATACCTATATAAGTTGATATATATATATATATATATATATATATATATATATATAAGAGATAAATCATATACAAATGGGGTTAAAATCAATATTTTGATTTTGTGGTGATTAATTAAGCCGTATAGCAGTTAAAGACGCCAAGTTAAAAATCCAATATCATCCAAAAGAAACAAAAATTTTACCAACTTGTCGGGATTGATTGGATTTTGGGTATGCATGTATGTATGTTTATGGCTATACATATTCAAATGGGTTAACTAATTATGTTAGCTGGATCAAGTATTAAATTAAAGTTCTTTAATTACAAGAAGTGAAATGACTTTAAAACATAATAATAATTTACTGTTGTCTGATTACACTTTAGTTGTTACAACTGAAGTTTTACACTCTGAAAATATATTAGTTGTTGCACCTTTGTAAACCTTGTGATCATACAATGTGATAAATATTTTGGAGGACAGAAATAGGACCAATTGATTAGTTAAAGAAGTAATTGCAAGAATGAGGATTAGATGATGATTTGAAAAAAGAGGGGTCAAATTAGAGACAGCTAAGAACTTTCATGAATTATTAATATTACATAAATACAAATTAAAATTTTGATTTGATTCAATTATTCTTGTGAAGGCTAGCTGGACCCCCGGATTGTTATTCTAGCGGGAAAAGGTGGAACACGCGAAACAAGCGAGTTAGTCGCTTTAACTTTTTTATCCACAATATGAAAGCTGGCAAAAAAATTATTCATATATAATGCCAAATGTTCTGGTGAGGTGTTCGGCGAAACTAGGAAAATACGGTAGCGGGAATCTAACTAAATACGGTACAAAAGCTAATTCTAAGATACATGGACCTAGTTTATTACAATTTGGATGAATTTTTTGAGCAGCTCTTCTTCTATCTCTTAAAATTTTTCAGGTCTCTGACTTGCAACAACTTTCTAATCTTCCTATCAACTATAATCTGTAAGCTACAATCAGTTTTCTAGTGGAATTCCAAATGGAATATCCTCATGGACAAATGTGGTAATGTTTGATGCCAGTATGAACGAAGCTAACAGTTCTTCCTAAGCTATCAACTCTGTTGGTTGATCAGAACCAGTTTACTAGGCCACTTCCATTAGATATAATAAGTTGAAAGCACCTATCATTGATATTGTTGCAGACTTATTGAGAATTTCAGCATGATGTATCAGCCATTTGTTAACTAATGTCCCTTTTAGATAATCATTACAATAAGGGATAAATTAACAGTCGAATTGCATCAAAGTTTAGAGCTAACCTACCAGTCATTTGAAAAAGATACAAAGATAAGGGTTGATATATTTGCATGTCTATGGAACCATCTGAGTACAAATTAAAATCTGTCCGCAGCTTAGTACAACTGTGTATGTTTACTTCAAAATTCATGTGATATGTAACGACAAGTAGACGAGTTCGGTTAAAATATTTTCTGTTAGATTCCAATGATAGTGCCTGCACAGACCACTTTATATGTATAAAATTTATGATGTCAAAAGTTCTTAAACTTGAGAAAAAGAGAAAGAAAGAAAGAAGAGTTAAATCCTCTCCCAACAAGTTACGGCTAATTATAACTTGCATGATGCTAGTGGACCTTTCAAAGCCTTAAAAATCAATTTTTAGCAGCACTGAATGAAAAAGAGGTGGGAGAGTACTGCAAACTACATAGTGCTTCCCCCAAGAGTCAGTGGTTCATTGAATAATTTGATTGGAGCATCATGATATGATTACTATGATGATAGCTATACTTGCATCACATCCAAGCAGGAAGATGTCAAATTGTCAATAAACAAAGCCCTTTGTTACTTTCAGAATAAGGTGCTCTTTGTGGCATAAAGCATTTCAACATTTATTTCCTCTTGGTGTATCAGCCCAACCTTCTTACTTGGTAATTGCTACTTACGCCAAACCATTCAACTTACTTTCCTGGACAACTTAAATAGAGAACCGGAGTACTTGGCTATGTTGTCTATCATTGTCCATATTCAACCATTCATAAAATTGTGTTCATTTACTTGATGTTCTATCTTTTTATTTTTATGTGGACATTTAACTATTCTTTTATCATATCATATAAGAGGAGATAATTGTTTAATCTCCAATGACTTAAATTTGAACAAGGCAAAGAAAAGGTAGTAGTTATTATTATTTTACTCATAAATTAAAAATCTCAAACTAACACCTAGTCACCTACAACTATGATTATTATGTTGGAGACAAATACAAAACACGCTAGTGCTTTAAATTCTATTAGAGATATAAAGAGTTAGAAACACTCTAGAGTTTGTTTTAGTTGTGATATCATTAACGAGCATTAAAAATATGAGCCACCATAGGAGATTTTTCAAGCTTATGTAAAAAAACAATAAATAACTAATTTCCACATTTAAGGTTTATTGTGGAACTAGCAATGGTATATTCTTCATCTGAAAAATAAGGCTAAGATATTAACTTGTTACATATGAGCACCCAATCAGTAAAATAGTAATTACATGGTGAGAAAACATCACTGAAAAATCCTTCCTTTGAGTCTCCCAAGTGAGAATAGCAGTGCTGCCATAGATGTAGAATAGCAATACTCAAATTTGTGTACAATAATAGACTTAGAATTTCCTTCTAAAGCATGAGTACTAGTTCTCCCCGTGTGAGCTGGCTTCACTCCAAGTAGAACCAAATGCCAACCAACGACATCCAGTCAAAGGAAGCAAGAGGCTAAATTAATCATAGCTTATAAATACCATACATAGCTATATGTGTTTGTCCATTATCGAAGGGAAGAATGTATCTATTGTTTTACGACAAACGAGAATAACGTAGGACTGTATACGTGAATTGTTCAAGTATATTTCAGGGTGATATTTAGATATTAGAATAATATTAATTCAAGTAATATAAATCATGTGCATTTTTATAATTCAAATAATATTTATATGAATTAGTATTAATTACATTACGTGAATTGTTAAATATTACTTGAACTTTAATATTGTTTTAATATTTTATAAACTCTATGTAAAATATTTTGTTAAATTATTATTAATTTTATTTATCTAATATATAATAATATATTTAAATTTTTAATCACTTATATATTATTTAGATAGAAGAAAAATAGAAGAAGAATAATATTAGTCAAGCACATAAAAATAGTCTAAAAGAATATTAAATAGGAGAGAAAAAAATTAAAGAAGTAATTAATATGGATAGAATAAAATTACAGATTTATCTAAAATTATAATTAACCAAGAAAAGAGAGATGTGGGTTTTATATTCGATACAAAATGTAGAGCTTACTAACTTTTATATAAAGATGTGAAGGTTAGTAATCCTCTATATATACATATATATTGAAATAATATTTATTATTTAAAAACTATTTTATGTAGGAGTAGTCAATCGATAACAAGTAATCTGTTTAAAAAAAAAAGTTTAAGACATAGGTATTACTTTGGAACGCCTGTGTTTCAATAATTATGCTTTACTCAATGTACCCAAATTTTGCATTATTAAAAAAAAATGTGTAGCATTATTTATCATAAAAAAGAGCAAATTACACCAACTTTCCATAAAGACTATCAATATTACACTTAAACCCCTCAACATTTTAAATCGACATCCAACTCTCTTAATTTATTTAATTTTATTATAGTAACCTCTCTTACCATTAATAGATCGTCAGCTCAATTAATAACATATGAGCTGCACATAACCTTTTATTTTAAAAATACATAAAATAACTTTTATATCCTCAATTATTTACTCTATTTCTATTCTATTCCACTGCCATTTCCACAGCCCTCATTCCGTTCCTCCTCTACAACAATCTTCACAGCAAAAAAAAAAAATCAAATCAGCAAATTAAATCATAGTGAAAAAAAAAAAAAAACCTAATCCTTGGATCTAAACACCAATACCACCATCATCATATTCTACAGTGGAAGCTCCTTTGAAAATCCTCCTCACCACTATATTTTCAACCAACAATTTATCAAAATAAATCAAACCAAATCAAATCAAATCAAACCCCACAAAATAGAACAGCACAGTCTAAACCAAAATAATCCACAATATTTAAAACCTTCACCATCAAAATAAACCAAGACAACCCAAAAATTGCATAAATTATAAAAAGGAAAAAGCTTTCACTCCATGAATTAAACCCGACATGACCATAATAAGTATTATACAGACACGAGGATTTGTGGGAGCAGGAAATTGAGCAACGAAAAATATGAAAAGCAAACCCACATCTATAATATATACAATTGAGGCCTACCTCTAGTTAATGTTATGCCACGTGTTGCAATATCATGCATTACAGTTAATTGTTATTTTTGAATATTTTATTTAATCTTTCAGAAAATTAAATTAATTAAAAAATACTCTAAATAAATATTAAATCAAACACTCATATTTATTATTCCAATTACTAAATTATTTAATTTAATTCTGCATAAAATCTGCTCATGTGTTATGATTATCATTGATTTTCATTATTATTGATTATCAGATTGAATAAGAGGAGAAAATTATGGAAATTGGAATCATGAAATTTGGATGAAAGGAGAGAATCATGGAAATTGAATGAAAAGATGAAAATCATTCCTTCTCTTCATTTTTTTAACTCTCTTTCTTTTTCTCATTTCCTGCAACTTCTATGTTTTTCTCTTCTCTTTCTTCTTTCTTCTTCTTTTCTTCTGTACTCTTCTTCTGCTTTCTCTATCTTCTATGTTCTTTTCTTCATTTCTTTTATAATTTATTCAAATAAATCTTTTGTTGTTTGATCTATTTTTTTCATTCATTTTTTTTTTTTGGTAGTTTCTTTGGATAGAGTTCTTTGAAGCTGTGGTATATTATCATCATTGATTACTCAATTTCAAATTCATTCCATGAAGTTTCTTCTAACTAATATTTTCATTTTTTTTTTTTTAAGTTGATGAAGGAATTTCTTTACTGTTTTGGTTGTGTTTAAGTTTCTTCATCTATTGGTATATTATTTCATCATCTTCTTTTAACTTTTCTTTTATGGTTTTCATCAATCATTTAGTGATTATACTTTAATCAACTTTTCTTGGATTGTTGCAGTTTAAAGAAAACAAAAATTTTTACCGGATGAGTTTGTTATCTTTAATGTATAGTGCTTTTTTTTCTTCTTTTTTTTTCCCTTTGTTTTTTTGGCTCACTCTGTACTTTCCCCTTTTACTGTGTCATTCATTTTTTTTTTTTTGGAGTTGTGGTTTATAGTGATCCTCTTATTTTCATTTTAATTTCAAGTGTTTTTTCCTTCACAAAATGGTGGCTGTTACTTTAAGGTTTAAATTTATCTTTCTGATTTCTATTGTCTTCTTGTTGTCGATTCAGTGATATTCTTATGCTCTTGCTATTATGTTTTCCAATTTTTAAGCTTTATAAAATTTTTCATTGTCAGTTTTTTCTTTATTTGCATGGTTCATTGTTGATTTTTTGCTTTCCCTGTCAACTTTTTTTGGTTTCATTTTTTTATAATTATTATTGTTATTATTCTAATTTTGATTTTAGTGCTATTTTTATGTTCTATTATTGTTTTGCTATATTAAACTCTATATGACTAGTTGTTGTGTTTCAATTTAGTTTTTTCATTTATTGCTGTCTATATATCTTTGCTATATTTGTTTTCTATTTTTAATTTCATTCTCTATCCATACATTGATAGGTGACTCTTTGAAACGTAATTCCATCATGCTTTTTCGAGTTTTTTTTTATTTATTGTATATTGGTCTTTTCGGATTTTCTTTATATTTTTCAAACTATCAAAACATATCATAATACACAGATAATGGTGTTGTCTAACAGGAGGAGTTATGCTTATATGGTTTATGGTTTATTTGACATTTTAATGATGTTTCTTTTTTCTGTTTTGATACAGTTTGCTTATCTTTCAGGTGCTCTAATTTGTAATATCTTATGGTTGACACTGGTTAACTACTTTTGGTTTGATTAAAAATTATTTTTCAAATTCAGATTTTGTAATTAATACAACCCGATTATTATTGTCATAATTTTATGTTTTAATATGACTCAATTATTATTTTTATTTCAGCCATATATACAATAACAATCGCTCATAATTTTTATTTTTAAAAAAATTAAAATCCCTAATAAATAGTCAATAATATATCAATAATATAACAATAACAAATGATGATATATCAGGGCCTGAATTAAATCAAACTTCTAATAAAATAAAATAAATAAAAATTTAATTGATTAAAATACAAATATTGCGACTAATATCAATTTGATATCATTATTTTTATTTGATATCAATTTTCCGATAGTATTCTCATTTGATATCCCAAAAAATTAATCCGATAATATTCTTATATTGCAATCAATTTTCTTATACTGCTTTAAATAAGTTATAATAACGGATATGCATACTTTAAATATTGCGCATAAAAATATATAGTATAATCTTGCTTATAATGTATATTAAAAAAAAATTTGATATGCTTAAACGTTGCTTTTTAAGATGATCAAATTTCAATCGATAAACAGCTAAGAAAGAATTAGAAATGCCTAATATCGAATAGCTTGAAAAAAATTATGATTGAAATGCCTAAATCAAAATGTCAGTTAATCAAAATGTCTTCATACGAAAATGATTTTCTGTTAAACTTCAATAGATAAACAATAAACTTCATCGAATTTCCTATTATCTCATTTAATGTTAAATATTATTAATTGATACTTAATGAATAAAATCAATCAAATCATGACTGCTAAACCTAATAAAATAAGGGTCATTTAAAATCAATTTCTAATTTTTCTATTTTAAATTTGTTAATTGATAGTTTTAATTCAATTATATCATAACTGTAATCTAATTTGTCATTGATTATATTATTTATTTATTTATGCATTAATATTTACAAATAATATTTTCAACCTAATTAATTAATATATATAAATTATTTTAGAATTTAATTAGAATACACTGTTAGTGTAAAATTTTTACATAGACATCCAATCATAAATTGTCATATTAGCAAAATTCTTTGACATAACCACCTACTACTTGAATAGTCATGCAAATGGACGGTTTTGATTTGATGACAGTATAAAAAAATTTTATACAATCAGTGCACATAAATTAAACTCATTATTTTAATAAATTCAAATTATGATTATAATTATTGACATTATGATTTGGTACACAAAAATCCTAATTATGATCGTTACCTATATTTTTTCCAATCAATATAATTTTAACATCTCCTGATATAATAATTATACTATTTTTTTTTTAAAAAATTACAATATGCATAAACGAATATCTGCATCCGCCATGTACATATTAAATTTAATCAATTTCTTTTAATATTTCTTTTAAACAAGTGAGTTGTATGTAATTGTATATTTATTTTTATATTTAATATTTAATATATATATTCTCTAAAGTTTGATTTAAATTAATAGTTATTAGCATGCTAAATAAAAATGAGGGAAAAGAGAGTGAAATAAAGTTTCAAATAAAGAGAGTTGAGAAGGAATTGAAATTATTAATTTTAGTAACAAGCTGTTTTAGTTATAATAAGAGAATGATTTTTATATCAGCTTTTTTATTTTGATTTCAAAATTAGGAAAAAAATTCTTATAAATAAATTCATTTTTGATAATCGGTTGTTATACAAAATAAATAATATGAATTTATATGTACCTTTAAACTAAATTATTCTTGATAATAATTTAAATATTAAATTTTTTGTTTCCAAATTTAATTCACTATATATATATGATAAGTACTATTTTTAGAAAATAAATAACTCTCTTTCAAAAAAAAATAACTCTTTTTAATGAGCATGGGTTTATAGAATTTTTTAAATTATTTTTCTAGCGCTCCAAAGATTTGGTAGAGAAAAAAAATGAAATAATTTTACAATATTTTTAGTTGTTTGACCATCGCTTAAAAATTGAAAATTATACTTTTCACTATTTTTTCAAATAAAAACTCTAAAATTATACTTTTAATTTCTACAGTAATTTTATTTCATATATTTTTAATTTTTTTATTATCTTTTATGTTAACCTATACAATTATTTCTTAACTATATCTTTAACAGCATCTCTGAAATGGATGGAAGTGGAAGCAGTTTTATAGCTAAATAGAAATTTGAATTATTTTTTAGCTTTTTTAATGAACTATTCAAATTTGACAAATAAAAAAAGAACTATTTAAATGGTTCTTTATAACATTTTCAATCTTATATAATACTCAGATTCATTTATAAAAAATATATATTATTAGATAAAAATATACAAGAATAGTTAATAACTTTTCCTATTTGATGTACCTTATATAAAATGTTTAATGCCTACACAAATATTGGAGGAATTAATTTTAACTTAAATTTTAGTTTTTATAATAAATATATATTCTTTACATTATGGTTTTTAAAATCAAATTTTATTTTTTATAATTAACATATATTCTTTATATTATGATTTTAATATATCATTATTAGGAGGCTATTCAAAGAGACTATATAAAAGTAAGCGAGGAAGAGGTGAGATTAAGAAGTTGAATGATTTTTTTTCTTTGGATTGTTTGATCCTTATTTAAAAATTAGAAATAGATCTATGTGATTGATTTATGCTTTCAAACAAAAAAAAAATGTAGAATATATTTCCACTATTTTCTATAAAATTACTTATTTTCTTTAACAATAATTACGCAATTGTTTTTTTTTTTTTTTCATTTTCTATAGGTTTCTATAAAGATGTATGCATAATTATGTAATACTGGGAAGTAATTATATTATATGAGAATGAAATTTTTTATTATTAGATTTTTACTTAAATTTTGGAAGAACATATATTAGATAAAATTTTAAATTGTATGATTAAAATATATTCTTTTCAGGTTGGTCTAAATAAATTGTTGATTGGTGGAAGAGAAAAATGAAAAAAATTCCATAATAAGGGGAAAGTGGTAAATGAAATTAATTTTTTTCTTCTCATTTAAAAATTTGAATAAAAAAGTTTTTTCATAGAACAAATTAGAATTTTAATAGTACGTTACTATATAAAATAAATGTATACAAATATTGTTTAAAATAATAAATTTATTCAATATAAAAATTTCACAACCACTTTTTATTTGTATAATTATTTTATCTTACATCATTTCAATTAAATAATATTTAAAATTAATTGAATTTAATTTATTAAATGTACTAACAGTATAAAATAATTTTATACTGCCAACCAATAGAAATAGTAGAAAGTGCCAACTCACACAAATAATCATCCATTAATAAGGGATCCACCATGATTTCTCACTTTTCGCTATTTCTATTGGTTGACAGTGTAAAACCGTTTAACATTTTCAGTGCATACCAATTAAACTCAAATTAATTTATATAACCATATTTTATTAAAATTTTATAATATATTATACTTATACAATAAAACAGAATATCAAAAATAAATTATTACATCAAATAATATTATATATATTTCTCAGAATTTACCCCCTGCATGGCACACTAGTTAGATACATACCAAGCTCCCACAACAAACCCCAATCCATGCATTCATCTTCTAACAACAAACAGATCATAACACTTTCCCCCTTTTCTTGTTTTTGCCCATCATCAAGTCCATTCTTTGTTTTACGGCATGATGAGAGAGCCTCAGAGGCCATCCAAGCAAGAAATCATGGCCCTCCATTCTTCAAGGTAACGTAATAATGAGGGAAGGTAAAACCCACATTCTGCTACTCCTGTTTCTGCTATTGGTGGCGTTGTTCATCTTCTCTGGGGTTTTTCTCAGCTCAACCGCTCGTTTGGTTGCCAAGAAAATGAAGGAAAGAGAAGGAAAATCAAATCTGCTTTCTCTTTACTTTATCAGCTCACTGAGACTTTGTTTTGAGATTGAAACTGATGTGCTTTTTCTCTTTTTGGTTCCCTTTTTTTTTCCGGTGGATCTTGCCAGCGTATTTTGGTAAGGAAACTGAAGAGGTTGGACTGGGGGCGAGAAAGGAGGTGATGAGGGAGGAAATAAGGGTCTTTTGAGACTTCATTAATTTTGGTAGCAGAGGTTAACTCTGTTAGAGTGAGGGAAGGCAAGTGTAAACTTCAAAAATTATAGGATCTGAGTTGTAATATCAATAGATTTTAGAGGATATCGATATAATTTCCCCTGAAAATAAGCTAGAGTCACATTTTAGCTTAATTGTTGTGACATGTTAATTTTGGATGAATATATGGCTCTTATTAATCTATTATATTGTTTTATTTTAGAAATCAATTTTAATATATTATCAGTATAAATTATTTTTATTATAAATTAATCATATATTATTATATATATAATAATTTTTGTAAAAAATAAATATTTTTAATAATATAATAATATATAATTAAATAATTATATCAATTTTTTTACATCAATAATATATTAAAATTAAACTGTTTAGCGTATTCGATCACTGCATTATGTGAGAAGGACAAACCTCGATTCCAGTCCATATATTTTTTCTTATTTCATTCTCAAATCATTAAGTTTTCTTCTATTAAAATTGTGGTTATTTGTTTCCGCACATATACCATCGTTAATAGAATAAGGATATTTGTACGTATGATTTTTTTTGTCTCGATATAGGTGAATACTATAGTAACTTTTTATAATTGTATATTTTATATATTTTTATGTTAAATGATGAGAATTGAATATATTTTATAGTGAGATTGTGAAGTGTATTAATATATCAATTATTTATAATGTATTATAATAATATCTAATTTTAAAAAAATTTAAAAATATAATTAAATATATTTTAAAAATTAATTATCATATACTGACAGTATAAAATTATATTGATAATATAAAATAATTTTATATTATTAGTATAATCAAAAAATTTTATCAATGTAATTTTAATTATCATACACCGCTAATGTAAAATTATACTGATAGTATAAAATAATTTTATACTGTCAGTATAATCAAAAAATTTTATCAATATAATTTTATCATACTGTCAGTGTAATTTTAAATTATACTGATAAAATATTTTGATTACACTGACAGTGTAAAATTATTTTATACTGTCAGTACAATTTTACACTATCAGTGTATGATAATTAAAATTACACTGATAAAATTTTTTGATTATACTGATAGTATAAAATTATTTTATACTGTTAATATAATTTATACTGTCAGTATATGATAATTAATTTTTAAAATATATTTAATTATATTTTTAAATTTTCTTAAAATTAGATATTATTATAGTGCATCATAGGTGATTGATGCATTTATCATACTGTCAGTGTAATTTTAAATTATACTGATAAAATATTTTGATTACATTGATAATGTAAAATTATTTTATACTGCCAGTATAATTTTATACTATCAGTATATGATAATTAAAATTATACTGATAAAATTTTTTAATTATATTGATAGTGTAAAATTATTTTATACTGTCAATATAATTTTATACTGTCAGTATATGATAATTAATTTTTAAAATATATTTAATTATATTTTTAAATTTTCTTAAAATTAGATATTATTATAGTACATCATATGTGATTGGTATATTTATCATACTTTCAGTATAATTTTAAATTATATTGATAAAATATTTTAATTACATTGATATTGTAAAATTATTTTATATTACCAATATAATTTTATACTGTTAATATATGATAATTAAAATTATATTGATAAAAATTTTTAATTATACTAATAATATAAAATTATTTTATATTATTAATATAATTTTATATTATCAATATATGATAATTAATTTTTAAAATATATTTAATTATATTTTTAAATTTTTTTAAAATTAAATATTATTATAATATATTATAAATAATTAATACATTAATATATCTGATAATCTCACCATAAAATATATTCAATCTCATCATTTAATATAAAAATATACAAAATATATAATTATGTGAAGGTATCGTAACATTCACCCTCGATATATTGATACGCTTCTACCTATTATTAAATGAAATGTAAATCTGGTTTGGTCTGAGCCGTATACCTCATGTAATGATGAAATGGAGTGCGCGGTCATAACTGTTGTTAATATTATTATTATTATTATTATTATTATTATTATTATTTATTGAAGTGAGCAAGTTTAATATTGTATGAGGTCCAAATACCTCCACGACACCGGTGTTAATTCAATGATAAGACGTGTGGTCCAGGGGAGTTATTATTGTATCCATGTGAGTTGTTTCAGTGAAACGACATGTTGTCCATCATAAGGCAAAAATAGCTCATGTGTAAAATAGGGACTACAATCATCCACTATGTATACCCAATGAGGTTAGCGCTAAACACGGCATACCAAAGTGCTCAGCATTGCAGCATCACTCCTTTACGCTTACCATGGCTATCTTCAGTCCAAAGAAATCCCTATCCCTTCCACTTCTTGCCTTCTTAGCTATCCACCTCATGCTACTCCATAGGGTGAACTCTTACACCACCATTGTTGACTACTCCACAGGGTTTCACCACCGTATAGACCTCTGCATGCAAGGTAATGCCGTGCTTACATACCCCAACGCCTTAGAACTCACGAAGGAGAAAAATGGCATCCCCCAACCTAGCAGTAAAGGCCGAGCCATTGAAGCAACACCTGTGACCCTTCAGAGGAGTGGAAAGGTAGCAAGCATTTATACCAACTTTGTCTTAAACATCTCGCAACCTAACTTCGCTACTCCAGCTGATGGAATTACCTTCTTCATTACTAATCGTATGACTGCAATCCCTGCGAATTCTACTGGGGCATTTTTCGGACAATATACTAATCAAAGTTCTCCCAGCAAAAGAGGTAACGAAATTGCTGTCGAATTCGACACCTACCCTAATCTCGATATTGGGGATCCAAACTATAGCCATATTGGAATTAATCTCGGCTCTATAAATTCAGTGGTTACTGCTAAGTGGGACTGGGAAAATGGGGAACCACTCAATGTAACAATAACCTATGACCCTTCTGTTACAAAACTACAGGTTCTTGCTTCTTATCCTAGCGGAAGCCTTGTCAATCTCACTCACGATATTGATCTCGCCACTGTCTTCTCTGATGAGACGGTCCATGCAGGGTTCTCTGGTTCCACGGGAAATTACACACAAACAAACCACGTTAACACTTGGTTTTTCAATGCAACCGTAGAGGATGGCAAAGAAACGATATATGAAGACATTTTCCTGCCAAACTCACTAAAAAAGAGAGAGTTATTTGATAAAAATATACAATACTCTACTTCGAAGGGAACCCCACAATCTTTTGAGGAGGTGTGCCGTCCATGAGTCCCAATTTATGAGTACAAATATCTGTAGTCTATGATAACTATGTTGTAGAGGAGGGCGGTGCTGCAAGCATTGCGTGATTTGGATGATCGATTTTCCATGTTGCCATGTTTGACACGCCTACCAATAAGCCTGCCAATAAGGACAACTGTGGTCCATTGTGTCTGTAAATTTCTGTAGCCTTGTGCTCTTGTTGTTTGTGGCCTTCTACGTGTATGAATAGTGTGAGATGCTATCTAGTTGGTATATTTTTCTATTTTTATATACTTTGGCCTATGTCTTTTATTTTCCGAAAATGCTAAATCATCTCATGATGAGTTCTGGAAGTGAATAAGTGACACATGAAGTGAAGAAAAGGTAATACAGATATGTTACTCGCACATAGTAATTTAGACATTCCAATCAATATCTGGGATTGTGAATTTTATTTATGTAAGTATTTAATCGACATATTATCTTTAATAACATATATGTGATGATTACAATTCAAATAATTATGGATTTCGGTTATTTAAATATCGAATCTAACATATTAGTTTCATGAACAATATATACAATATGCCTAATGATTGCAATTCAAATAGTTGTGTCTAAACCTGTGCATATCCTAAATGCCTCTCAACACATCCTCTATCAATTTTAGAATAGAATAGATAAATATTAAACTATTTTCTTTAAAATATTTTGATTGATATGTAAAATATATTTGACTAATTAAATGAAAAACAAATAAAATATATTAGATTCATTTAATTATATCCTTTATATGCTCCCTAAATCAATAACATATAACCAAAAGAAATTTTTGAATGTTCTTCCTTTCATTGTCTAATTTTAAACACATTTAATCTATTTTCTTGATTAAAATTTTTTAAAAATAAAAATATATAGAATTCACCAGATTTTGACACATATAAAATTTTTGCATATAATAACCTTTGTTTTATAAGTAGTATAGATATCAATTTTATTTAATTGTATCCTTTATATGCTCCCTAAATCAATAACATAACTGAAAGAAATTTTTGAATATTCTCTCTTTCTTTGTCTAGTTTTAAACACATTTAATCTATTTCCTAAATTAAAATTTTTTAAAATAAAAATATATAGAATTCACCCAATTTTAAGACATATAAAATTTTCATATATAACAAATTTTGTTTTATAAGTAGTATAGATTTCTTATAGACGCCTACCAAGCATATCATGTACATAGGCCAAACACCTTATCCTTATTACATACCTCATATTTTCATCAATAATACTATTTATATATCAAAAGTGGATACCTGAATAGATATTATGGGGAGATACATAAAATATTGGTGGTGATGAGAGAAGTGAATGCTTTATTTTTACTAGGATATTTGACCCGTATGATGTGCGGATGTGAATTATATAGTATATATGATTTACATTTCTTAGTAATCACAATTCCTCTATATTGAAATCTATCTCTTACTTTTTAATTAATTTAAATAGGATTTTTCTCTTTTAAGTGGGAATTAAACAACAAAATAAAAAAATAATTTCATTTCACTTTTCGTCCCCTTTCTTCAAACACGTAGTAAAATAATTTTAGCGAAGAATTTTTTAGAAATATTTCACATAACTCATTATTGAAGATATAAAATGCTTTATAAAAAACATTATCTTACCATTTTTTAGTGAGGATAAAACAATTAAAAAAATCATTTAATTGTCATCCACCCTTTCTTTGGTCTCTAATAAAGTAATTTTGAAAAAAAATTAAAAAAATATTTGATATAACAGTACAGTATTAAAAATATAATTTATTTATAAGATATCTACTTTTAGTTTTTAAATAACCATTGATAGTGTAATTCATTTATAAGGATTTTTTTTTATTGTTGCATTCTGATCTTTGGTGGTAGGCTTAAAAATTGTCCTTTCATAAAACAAGATAATACTATTAATCAGTGCCACACACTAGCACTCAATTTTATTAATTTTTTTTAAGTAGGCGGGCTAATGAAACTCAAGTGACCACAAATACCTTGGATTTATCATAAGATAATCATTTCACTTTTTTGAAAAAAAAATGGTTTTGGAGTAGAAAAAATCACTGACAAAAAAAAGTAGGAAAAAAATTATAAGGGTATATTCATTCAAACTTAAAAAAGTATTTTTATGATGTAGTTTTATTTTTTTTCCAGAAATTATTTTTTTTGACTTATCAAAAGTAATAAAATAATTTTTAGAATTTTAGTTTTTCAAAAAAAAAAAAAGCTATCTTAAAGTTGTTATACACATCTTTTAATGACAAAAAAGACCCTAAATTTTATGATTTACTACTATAATTTTGATGAACTTCAAGGTAATGGGATGTAATGAAATTTAATTAAAAAAAAAAAGAAAGTCATGATAAACAAAGTTTGCATGAGATTAATTAATTGATATTTAATAATAAAATATCACCAAAAGTGAATATTGAAGATAAATTAATTAAAATTTAATGCAATGAATACAAAGTGATGATGAAAATGTATAAATAGATTAATTAAATAATAAAATATGAATTAAGATGTGAAGATTTAAAAAGATCAGCAATGAAGGTTTAATAAACTGAAGAGAATAAAATGTATATATAAAATTAATTAATGTCACACAACCATGAGCAATATACAAGCGTTATTTTATTGTAGTTTACTTTTCTATGCAGTCATACACCACTAAAAAATTCTAAAAATTTCTTTAGAAGATTATAGTCACACTTATTATCATTTTTCAGCTACTCACACAATTTTGGGGTTGGAGACAGTGATTTGATAAAACTAACCTCAAAGTCATAATTTTAGAAATCAAATCCTTGATACTGTAAATAAAATAATTGTCTGAAGTCGTAATCAACTTTCACTATAACTAATAACTGTTAGGTTATCACTTAATGTTTATATTTTTGTATGTAAGATTTCTTTTCCTTATGATATTTGTCAATTATTGCGACATTATAAAATTTAGTTTTTCTTATGATCAAAATTTTTTTAAAAAATAGATATATTAGTTTGTCTAGAAACATGATATAATCAAAAGTTAATATATCCATTACGTTTCTTTGAGAAAAGGAAGAGATATTTTCAAAATATATATTGAAATAATATTTATTATTTAAAAACTATTTTATGTAAGAACCGATCGATAACAAGTGATATGATCTAAAAAAAAAAAAAGATAGGTACAAGACATAGCTATGGCTTTAGAATGTTTTTGTTTCAATAGTTATGCTCTACTATGTACCCAAATTTTGCACTCCTAAAAAAACGTGTAGCATTGTTTATTATAAAAAAAGTTAGAGAGTCACATTTTAACTAAATTGTTGTGACATGTTAATTTTAGATGGATATATGGTTCTTATTATTCTATTATGTTATTTTATTTTAGAGATTAATTTTAATATATTATTAATATAATATATTTTATATTATCAATTAATTGTATTATAGATTATTATATGTATAATTTTTGAAATAATTAAAAGAGACATATATTTTTAATAATATAATAATATATAATTGAATGATTATATAATTTTTTTATGTTAATAATAGACCAAAATTAAATGATTTATTGGATTCCATCACTGCATTATCCAGTCCTCATATTTTTCTTATTTAATTCTCAAATCAAGTTATTTATATTAAATTTGTAGTTTTTTGTTTCGGCATATTATTATTTATTTTTTGAAGTGAGCTAATTTAATATTATCTAGACTAAATACAGTCCAAGAACATTTAATTGAATGAAAAGACATGTGCTCCAATTGAGTTATTGCATCCAAGCGACTTAGTTGAATGAAAGACATGTCGTCCACCATAAGGCAAAAGTAGCTTATGTGTAAAGTTTGTCGTTTCTTTTCTTCTCTGCAATAATATTTGGACCTTGTGTGTGTGTATATACACTAAATTAAAAAATAATAATTTTTAAAAATATTATAAATTAATATAGATATAACAAAATATATTTGCCTTCAATTACATTCCTTCCACGATTATAAAAATACCTAATTTTTGACCCAAACAGGTATGTCTTAGTACCACTTAATTCAAACACCATGCATAGCTATATCCAAAATTAAAGAGAATATATAGTTTTATAACAGCATGAGGTCCTTTTCGAATCTACTATAAGTAAAAAAAACAAAAAAAAAAAAAACAAAATTGTCTGGGAAAACCACTGCTTTGGAGTCCTAATAAATAATGTAGTTTCATACTTCTCATATTAACAATTTCGAGGAACCAAATACGGTCTACGGATATGAAAAACAAAAATGTTGATTTATCTTTTCATCAACACTTATATCTTAAAATTTTAATACTTGAATAATATGGTCTATATATATGTGAGTTGTTCGTGCGCGCTCTCACACCTTATGTTTATGGATTTTTCTGTTTTAACTCCTATTTTATCCAATTAAAGATATATATGATATTAATTTAGTTATTTTAAGAACAAAAAGGATCTTTCATCGAACATTTAATTAGTGGACTCTGTATATTAAATTTTTAAAAGACCAAATTACAATTTTATTTTTTATCATTAAGAAATTGAAGATATTTTTTTATTTTTCATGAAAAAAATAAATTATGTTACTCATATCTTAAAATGAATAAAATAAATTTATAGTCTATTATTATTATTATTTTTTTTTTTGTTGGGATTCTGCTCCTCGGTGGTTGGCTTGAAAATTGTCCTTTCATAAAATAAGATAATGCTATTAATCTATGCCGCACACTGGCACTTAATTTGTTTTTGTAAGTAGATGGCCTAACCAAACTCAACTGACCACAAAGTACCTTGGATTTGTCATAAAATAAACATTTCACTTTTTTGAAAAATAAAATAAAATTGGTTTTGAAGTAGAAAAAATCAAGTGATAAAAAAAAGTACCAAAAAAATCATAAGAAGGGTATATTCATTTAAACTTAAGACTATGTTTTTTTTTTTATGTTGTCAGCAATAAGGTTTAAACTTATGATCTCATATAATCTTCTCAAACTCCTCATCATTAAATTAATTCTAATGACTTGCTTAAAGCTATGTTTGAAAAAGTGAAAATCGAAGGAGTGGCATAGAGTGAAATGGCCAAAGCTAAAACTATGTATGAAAGTAATTTTAAATGAGGAAATGGCATGGCTAAGAAGGGATAAGGTATCCTTTCCTTGCCATTTAAAACCCCCAATTTTTTATTCTCCAAATTGGAGGGTCAAGAAAGAAAATGTACTTTTTTTTTTCATTAAAATTGTTAAATAACCAAATAAGAGAGTGATATGATTTAATTCATTCTATTCTTTGCCTTTTTCTTCTATTCCATTATGAATCATTTCCGCCACCATTCATAAAACTTTCAAACATAGCCTAGAAAAGTATTTTTATGATGTACTTTTATTTTTTCCAGAAAATATTTTTTTAACTTACAAAAAAGTAACAAAATAATTTTTAGAATATTAGTTTTTCAAAAATAAAATCTATCTTAAAGTTGTTATACGCACCTTGAAAAAAAAATAGACTCTAAATTTTAAGATCTACTACTATAATTTTGATGAACTTCAAGCTAGTGGGATGTAATGAAATTTAATTAAAAAAAAGGAAAGTTATGATAAAAATGTTCGCATGAGATTAATTAATTGATTTTAATATTAAAATATCACTCAAAAGTGAAGATTGAAGATAGATTAATTAAAATTTAACGCAATGAAAACAAAGTGATGATGAAAATGTATAAATGTATTAATTAAATAATAAAATATGAATTAAGATGTGAAGATTTAAAAAGATCAGCAATGAATGTTTAATAAACTGAAGAGAATAACATGCATATATAAAATTAATTAATATTACACAACCATGAGCAATATACAAGAGTTATTTTATTGTAGTTTACTCTTCGATGCAGTCATAAACCACTAAAAAATTCCAAAAATTTCTCTAGAAGATTATAGTCGTAATCAACTTTTACTACAACTAATAACTTTTAGGTAATCAATTAATACTTTTGCTTTATATTTATATTTTTGTATGTAAGATTTCTTTTCCTTGTAATATTTGTCAATTATTGCGGCATTATAAAATCTAGTTTTTCATATTATAGTTTTTTTTGAAAAAATTAGATTTATTATTTTGTTTAGAAACATGATATAATCAAAATTTAATATATCCATGACTTTTCTTTGAGAAAAGGAAGAGATATTTGCAAAATATATATTGAAATAATATTTATTATTTAGAAACTATTTTATGTAAGAACCAATCGATAACAAATGATATGTTTAAAAAAAGAAAAAGAAAAAGAAAGGTACAAGACATAGGTATTGCTTTGGATTGTTTTTGTTTCAATAAATTATGCTCTACTCAATGTACCCAAATTTTGCGCTACTAAAAAAATGTGTAGCATTGTTTATTATAAAAAATGTTAGAGAGTCACATTTTAACTAAATTGTTGTAACATGTTAATTTTAGATGGATATATGGTTCTTATTATTCTATTATGTTATTTTATTTTATAAATTAATTTTAATATATTATTAGTATAAAATATTTTATATTATCAATTAACTATATATCATTATATGGGTAATTTTTGAAATAATTAAAAGAGATATATACTTTTAATAATATAATAATATATAATTGAACTATTATATAATTTTTTAATATTAATAATATATCAAAATTAAATGATTTATTGTATTCCATCACTGCATTACGTATAAAACTTGATTCCATTCCTCGTATTGTTCTTATTTAATTCTCAAATCAAGTTTTTTTATATTGAAATTGTGGTTTTTTTTTTTTTTTGTTTCGGCATATCTACCATTGCTAATTTATTATTATTATTATTATTATTATTATTTATTTATTGAGGTGAGCTAATTTAATATTATCTAGACTAAATGCAGTCCAAGAACATATATATATATATATATATATATATATATATATATATATATATATATATATATATATATATATATATTTAATTTAATGATCGATTAAATAGAAAGCAGTTTACATCACAACCAATAAAAATAGAGGAAAGTGTCAATTCATATAAATAACCACTCATTATAGTGAGAGATCTACTGTAATTTCTCACTTTCCCTATTTCTATTAGTTAACAAAGTAAACTATTTTACATCACGATAAGACATACCAATTAAACTCATATATATATATATATATATATATATATATATATATATATATATATATATATATATATATATATATATATATATATTAATGCAGATATAATAAAATATATTTACCTTCAATTAAATTCCGTCCACGAGTATAAAAATACCTAATTTTAGCAGCAGATTTCGCATCCTAAACCCAAATAGGTATGCCTTACGCCTCTCAATTCAAAAACCATGCATAGCTATATCCAAAATTAAAGAGAATATATAGTGTTACAACGGCATGCGGTCCTTTCGAATCCATTACAAGTAAAAGAAAAAGAAAATTGTCCTGGAAAGCCACCGCTTTGGGGTCCTAGTTAATAATGTAGTTTCATATTTCTCAAATTGCTCATGGATTTTATTTTTTTTTTAACACCTATTTCATTCATTACTAAAAATTATCGAAATAGTGACCGGTGACCGATCAGAGTATTACTTGTCCAACTTTTGGTTTAAAAAATCGGTCATAAAATCAGTCATAAATTTAAAATTTGCGACCAATTTCATAAAGCAATGGAAAATATTGAGAAAAAAATTTAATCACAAAATTGGTCACAAATTTTAGGATTTAAAGTTTAGGGTTAATTTGAAATCTACATAATCAAGTGTGAAAAAAATTCAATTGCAAAATCAGTTGCAAATTCAAGTTTTGCGACCAATTTATAAATGTAGAGAAGTTAAATGGAATAGGTTAATCGGTCTCAAATCTTGAAATTTGTAACCAATTTGTAAATGTAGATATATTATATATAATACAAAAATTGTTTGCAAATCTTGAAATTTGCGACCAAATTTGTGGCCATTTTCTTAAAGACTAATTCTATGATTTACAAAATCAGCCATAAATTCAAACACTTAAAAAAAATCCAAAATCAGAACACCATTCTCTCGATTACTCTTTCTTCTACCTTTCCTACTTCTCTAAAACCCTTCCCCATGCCTAAGCTGCCACCAAAGGGGAGCAGCAATGTAGTTGCCACCAATAGCCGACATCAGAGGGGAGCATGTGAAGCCGCCATGAAGCTGTTGCACGATGTCGCCCGAGCTGCCTAATGCCATGCCACTATCCTGCCGCCGCTCCTCCACCATTCCAGTTCTCTCCTTCCCTTTGCTTGTTTCTTTTTTTTTTTCAAATTTATTGATCTTTTTTTTTTTAAATAATGAGGGTTTAGATTTTGTTAGATTGTTGGTTTATTAGTTTTGTTTAATTTTTTAAATTATATTGTTAGGGTATTTGTGTTGTTAAATTGGTTGAGATTTTTGGGATTGATTTTTTATGTTATTGATTGATTGAGAGAGTTTGTTCTTATTAGGGGGTGGTTGTTTTAATTGGAATTGGATTTAATTATAGTTAAACAATTATTAAAATTTATTTTTATAATAATTTTATTTTTAAAATTTTTTATTTATGATTAGAATTATTTATAATAATAAGAGGATAATATTATATCATATAACATAGTAACTCTTAAAATATATATCAAATCTATACTACTAATAAAATAAAAGGCATAGGAAGAAAATTTTTACATGTATTGTAACCATGTTAATTCCACATTAATTGCATTTATTTGCAAAAATAAAAAATAAAAAATAAGTTAAAGAAGGAAAAGAATAATAAATACATTCATTTATTTGAAAAAAAAAGTCACCTACAGATTTAAATTTTGGAAAAGTTTTCAAACTTTGAATTTTATTAAAAAATAAAAAATATTAAATAAAAATAGCTCAACAGATCAACAAGCACACCAATAATTATTTAAGTCATCAATATAAAAGATTAGGGTACAAAAATTATAAATTTGAACTGCTTGTAAGTCATAAAAAATTTTTAATTGTCTAAATAAATTCTAAATGAATAAACTAACAAAACATTTTTGTTAACCATTACAATTATATTATTCATAATCAATAGTTATTATTGATTGGATCTAATTCATAATTTTAATTAAAAAATATTTTTTAACTGTGTTGCTCAAATATTTTCATTTGGTCCTATGGACACTAGAATTGGAATTGGTTTGGAATCTTATATTTTATGTTTGGGTTTACTAAAGAATTAAAATATGAATTGTAATTTTAAGTTTAATTTTACTATTAATATTTAAATGTATGATTTAAAATTTAAAATTAATACAAATACTAATAAACAAAAATTTTGTACTATAGTGATTTTTTTATGAAAATTATTTTTATATATAAAATAGTATATTAAAATTTAAGAATTTTTTTTATAAAAATTATATTTTAATAAATATGATATATAGGATATAAATGACAAATGGAAAAAATTATACAGACTTTAATAAGGAGAAAGAAATTTAAAAAGTTTTGGAATTAATAATTCATATAATATCAGTTAGAAATTAAAAAGAGTTCATGTTAGTTATTTTTCAATTGCATAAAAGTGATATGTGTAATTATAATTTCAATTTTATATATTATTTTGAACATAAAAGTCAGAATTGAAAAACTCAATATCAATTCCAATTCTAATTTCAAACTCTATTTTTATGCTCAATTCTGGACGTCAAACAGGACAAGTTGAACAATAAAAAAACAAGAAACTAGTATCTAATCATCCTGTCATAGCTGAAGTCATATTTAGAAGAAGTTTTGCAGCCATAAGTAAAAGAATCGGAATACATACTTACCAATAGCAAAAGGTAGCTTTTTTTAATATATAAAAAATAAATTGTCTCTCTTTTTACCTCTCTAAAATTCTGTATTTTTATTGTACTTATTGTCAAATGATAGATGCACAAGAATTGTTTAATTAATAATTATGTTTTTGTTGTATATGATTATGCATTATGTAAATTTGATACTTAAATTTATTTATAATAGATATTAATATTATTATAAAATTATTATTATTATTATTAATTGCTATATTTGTTGTTTTAAGTTATTATATTTGTTTACAACTTCATATAATATTAGATAATTTACTTTTAATTTAATATTTATTTTGCTTATCTCATACATTGCACAAGTTCAAAATACTAGTAAAGTATAATATTAAAATTTGAGTGCTACTACCCGGCCAGAAAAAATGCCCGAATAAATCTTGCCAGAAACATGTGGCAGTTTTTTTAATTGAAGTGGCACGATAGATAAGTTTTAGTTATTTTTTCCTTTTTTTAAAAAAAAATTAACATTAATAATTCTTAAACAACTAAAAAAGGTAATTTAAATATTTAATCATGTACTGACTGAATCTGGATGGCAATGACAAGATACTGAATTTTTTTAACATCAAATAATATCGTGGCTTAATTATTGGGGTTCGAGCCAGACTTGGCCCCGCTTTTGCGTGAATCAGAGGATAACTGTGGCCAATACTTTAAATTGGGACGAGCAAAATTCCCCATATGAAACACTTGGTGATTTGTATTTTCAAGTTTGTTCCTTTTCACTTATGATGGCAACAATTTTCTCCCTTATCATCAGTTTATCGTATTTTGTACGTTTTATTTAAGTTTTCATCCCACTCTTAGATGATCTTGTTTCAAACTCTGCATTTTCTTTAAGTTTCAATCCCCAAATTTTGACCTTCCACCATTGAAGCAGTAAAGGATTCCTTGCTGGAAGAAATTTGAGAAATAAAATTTTCAATTGAGTTTAGGGGCAATTCTTGTTGACAGCGACTAATAGAACCCATATTATTTGATTATTTCATGTCAAGCCTGGTCGGAGTATGTTAAAGTTACAAGTCTAAAAGGCAAGGGGATATAACACAGAGGAAGAAAAATGAGAGAACACTATATTTCTTAATAGTCTGATGTATTATATAGACTAAATACATCAGTTACACAGCAACTACAACAACTTTTAATAACTGACTCCTACACTAAAGCAACGTGCAAAAACCACTAACAATGATAAAAGATAAGACTAATGGGGACCACCCATGACTAAAACTGAAACACTCAAACAGATAATGGAACTAAACTAAATTGACTCATTCAACAATCCCTCCCTTAAACTGAAATTATGCAGAAATTCAGTTTAATGGAATCCCCCACACTCAAATTGGATTAAACATAGTGCAGACACCAAGTAGCTTCCTTAGCTTCACAAATGCAGCCAATTTGAGGGGCTTTGTTAACATATCAGCAGCTTGGTCTTCACTTCTGCAGTAAACCACATCAATAATTTCTTCCTTTGTAAGCTCTCTCAAAAAGTGAAACTTCACATCTATGTGTTTGCTCCTTCCATGCAAAACTGGATTCTTAGAAAGCTTTATTGCTGAACTATTGTCGCAATAAATTGGAGTGGGTCCTTGTTGTGTGAAGTGTAGCTCTGCAAGTATGTTCCTTAACCAGATTGCTTGACAAGCACAAGAGGTTGCTGCTACAAACTCTGCTTCTGTAGTAGATAGAGTGACAATTGACTGCTTCTTGGAAGACCATGAAACAGCTCCTGAACCCATCATAAACACAAATCCAGAAGTGCTTTTCCTATCATCTTGGTCCCTGGCAAAGTCAGAATCAGAAAATCCAATTAAATCTGATTTTTCTCCCCTCTTGTAGAATATTCCAAAATCAGCAGTACCTTTTAAGTACCTTAAAATACGTTTTGTAGCCAAGAGATGCATCTCCTTTGGACACTCCATGAACCTGCTAATGAGAGATACAGAATGCATTATATCTGGCCTTGTTGCAGTTAAGTACATCAGGCTTCCCACAATTTGCTTATAAAGAGTGCTGTCCACCTTTCTTCCGTTAGGATCTTTAATAAGCTTTACATTTATTTCTGCTGGTGTGCTAGCAGGATTGCAGTCTTTCATCTGGAACCTGTCTAAAATGTCTTGCATGTACTTTTTCTGAGAAATAAAGATGCCACTTGCAGATTGAACAACTTCTATACCAAGAAAATAATGCATCATTCCAAGATCAGACATATCAAATTCAACCATCATAGACTCCTTAAATTTATCGAACATGCCTTTGTCATTTCCAGTGTAAACTAAGTCATCCACATATAAACAAACCATAAGCATGTTTGATCCAGCAACTTTTGTATAAAGAGTATGCTCATATGGGCACTTCTGAAAGCCTTCTTTCAAAAAATAAGCATCTATACGACTATACCAAGCTCTAGGAGCTTGTTTTAGTCCATATAGAGCCTTTTTGAGTTTGTATACTTTATGCTCACAACCAGTTTTAACATAACCAGGAGGTTGATCAATAAATACCTCTTCTACTAGATCTCCATGCAAAAATGCTGATTTAACATCTAATTGGAAGATGGGCCATGCATTCTGTGCTGCTAAAGAAATCACCAATCTGATTGTGTCAAGTCTCACAACAGGAGCAAAAACTTCCTTGTAATCAACACCAAACTCTTGCTTGTAGCCTTTAGCTACTAGACGCGCCTTGTACTTATCAACTTCACCATTTTCTTTCAATTTTGTCTTATACACCCACTTGACACTAATTGTCTTGTGTCCCTTTGGAAGATCAGTCAACTCCCAAGTGTTATTTCTTTCAATCGCTGATATTTCTTCATCCATGGCCTTTTGCCATTTTGGTTCTTTGACAGCAGCTTCAAATGTCACTGGATCACAATCTGAAAATAAAGCAAAGTGTATTAATGGACCCTCAGAATGATCACCCACGATACCTCATAGTCTGACATCCATGCTGGCCGTTTTTTAAGGCGTTGAGGTCGTGCATGAATCTGTTGATCTACACCTTCACTTGCTGGATTGCTTTGCATATCAATTGGTAATGGTTGCTGCTCATCATCATGATCAAAATCTGTTTGAATTTGCTTTCTTTTAAAATCTTCACTCCAAGGCCAGAATTTTTCTTCATCAAACCCCACATCGCGACTGATTATCACCTTTTTTGTGTTAGGATTGTACAGCTTATAAGCCTTTGATTGATGACTGAGTCCAATAAAAACACAAATTTCAGCTTTGTTATCAAGCTTTGTTCTCTTCTGATCTGGAACATGAGCATAAGCGGTGCAGCCAAAAATTCTGAAATAATCAACACTTGGTTGGTGTCCACTCCAAGCTTCCTCTGGTGTCATATTTTGAACAAAGATAAGTAGGACATCTATTCAAAATATGAACACTCCAGTCAACTGCTTCAGGCCAAAATTGTTTCGGAAGTTTGCTTCTTTGCAAGAGACTCCGCACCATATTTAGAATTGTGCGATTTTTCCTTTCACTTACACCGTTCTGCTGAGGAGAGTATGCTGCTGTAAGTTGCCTTTTGATCCCATTTGATGCACAAAAATCTGAAAATTCTTGTGAATTAAATTCTCCTCCACGATCAGTGCGAAGAGTCTTTATAGAACTCCCAGCTTCCTTTTCAACAAGAGCCTTAAAGCTTTTAAAGGCTGAAAAAGCTTCAGATTTTTCCTGCAAAAAATAAACCCATGTTTTCCGACTAAAGTCATCAATGAACGTTATAAAATAACGTTTACCTCCATTTGATATTGGGTTTATTGGTCCACATATGTCAGAGTGAACTAATTCCAACAATTGTGTGCCTCTCCATGATTTTCCTCTTGGAAAGCTATCACGTGGCTGCTTTCCAATAACACAATCTTCACAAATTCCTGTTGGAGAATCAAAATGAGGAAGGCCAGCAACCATCTTCTTTTGTTTTAGAGTTTTTAATCCTCCAAAATTCAAGTGTCCATATCGATAATGCCATAGCCATGCTAGATCATTCAGTTTTGCAGCAAAACAACATTGGCCTGTTAGTTGAAGATGTAAAGGGAACATTCTGTTTGCAGTCATATGAACTTTTGCAATCAACCCATGAGTAGAATTCTGAATTCTACAAACTCCATCTTTGATAATCACCTCAAATCCTTTCTCTTGGAGCTGCCCCACACTAAGTAAATTTGCTTTCAAATCTGGGACAAACAAAACATTAGAGATAGTTTGAACAGATTTGGACTTAGTTTGGATTGATACCTTTCCTTTTCCCTTGACAGCAATCAAAGAATTATCACCAAACTTAACAGTTGATTGAAAACTTTCATCTAATTCAGTAAATGCAGATTTATCTCCACACATGTGATTGCTGCAACCAGTGTCTAGGTACCACAGGTTCTTATTGTTTTCTTCTTTTGCATGACAGACCATCAACAAAGATATTTCCTCCTCCTTCTCATCTTTTTCTGCAAAATTTGATCTTTCTCTATTGTTCTTAGAAAGGTTAGTTCGACATTCAGATTTATAATGTCCATACCTGTGGCACCGATAACATTCTACATTGGATTTGTCATGTGACCTTGGTCCATGAGTGGCAGTGTGTGATCTGCCACGTCCCCTTCCTCTTCCTTGAGAACTGCTAGACTGATTTTCTGTTTGCTGCTGCTGATTTTTATGATCCTTGAATCCTCTTCCTCTTCCTCTGCCTCTTCTACTTGGAGTTGAAGACTGATTGTTGGTGGAGGCCTGCAATGCTTGTTCCTCCATGTCCTGCTGGACTAACTTTTGCTCATGGACCTGTAAAGAACTTTGTAGCTCATCAATTGACAAAGTGTCAATATCTTTAGACTCCTTAATAGAGCAAACAACAAAATTAAATTTCGGCAACATGGAACGGAGAATTTTTTCAACAATAGCAACATCCTCAATCTTATCTCCGTGAATCCGCATCTTATTTGCGATTGCCATCGTCCTGGAGATGTACTCTGCAACAGTCTCTCCTGACTTCATGCGCAAGGTTTCAAACTCACTACGGAGACCTTGAAGTTGTACCCGCTTAGCCCTTGCATTCCCTTGATATTTCTTCGTCATGGAGTCCCAAATTTGCTTTGAGGTGTCCTTGCAAAGAATCGTTTCCAATATTGTACGATCAATGGCTTGGAAAAGGTAATTCTTTGCCTTCAGATCTTTTAACTTTAAGCCTTCCAACTCTGCTTTTTGTGCTGCTGACAATACTACACCAGGTGCTGGTTCTGTTACACCTTCATTAACCACCTGCCAATATTCTTTGGACCGAAGAAAATTCTCCATCAACATGCTCCAATGGTCATAGTGACCATCAAAGCGTGGGATAGCAGGTTGAACAAAATTATCGTGAGGCCATTAACAATAAGCTCACTGCTTCTTTGCCTTTCTAATCTGGCTCACGATACCCTTTGTTAAAGTTACAAGTCTAAAAGGCAAGGGATATAACACAGAGGAAGAAAACGAGAGAACACTATATTTCTTAATAGTCGATGTATTATATAGACTAAATACATATTCCAACTACAACAACTTTTAATAACCTGACTCCTACACTAAAGCAACGCAAAACCACTAACAATATGAGCCAAAAGATACACTAATCACTCCACCCATGACTAAAACTGAAACACTCAAACAGATAATGGAACTAAACTAAATTGACTCATTCAACAGAGTACTGGTATGTAAAGTTGGGTAACATTGGTGCTTATTGTGGTGTTTGTTTGATTAATGATAGATTGCGATGAATGTGTTCTATGAGAGAGAGAGAGAGAATGAGAAGGGGAAAGGTGAGAACTGAGAAGAAAGAATCTCGGCAACAAACTTAATTGATAAGGTGAGAAAAAACTGACACGCAAGATGCCAAATCAGTTGGGTTCGGTCAATTTTTCGGGCTCAACAGCATTTTTCTTAAAATTTTAATAAATTTTATTCTATCATTTCTTATTCTGTCATAAATAATAAACAAGCAATAGTATGCTAAAATTAACTGGAATTCTCAAAAGCTCATGAAAATTCATTTAGTCCATTTCTCCATCTTGTTCCCCATTTCCCCTAATTACACTAGGAACTCCGTAGAACTCAAGAAAAAAAAAGGAGATAATAATTATTCACAAGTCTTTTTTTTATCTATTTATTCACAAAGTTGAGATACTGAACATCAAATAAGGCATAATATCAATTTTTTTTCTTACTTCTTACGCCTAAAGTGGCCTCTTGGTCCACACAAACCTCACGTAAGGTTCAACCCACTATTCTTAAGTTTGCGCTCCACATCAATAATGATCGGGTTAAGAAAATAAAATTTAAAACTAAAAAGAAAGTAGTTCTAAATATCTATGCACCCTCGGGTCATTCAAGTTGCAGGGAGGGTAGGCAGATTCAAGCAAACAGAAACTCCACATTTTCCTCCTTCTGCTTTTCCAACACCACACACACTCAACACATATATATAGCCCCTCTCCCTTCTTCTTCAATCCGTCCCTTCAAGCCTCTCTCTCTCTCTCTCTCTCTCTCTAAGGTCTCACCAAAATCAGAAAAGAGGAAAAGAAAAAAAATCTCACTCTTTCTCTTCAAAATTCTAAGCAAATTAAAGCATTAAACAGAAATGGAAAGCAACCTGCCAGTGATAGCTAAGAGAGTGTGGAACATAATACGTGTTGCTTTCTACATGTTGAGAAAAGGCATATCAAAGGGGAAGCTAATGATGGATCTCAACATGGTCCTCATCAAACGCCGCGGCAAGCTCGCCGGAAAAGCCATCACCAACCTCATGACCTTCCACCACCACCACCACCACCACCACGATGACACGCGCCTCCACCAATTCTCCACCACAAGGGAGTACGAGTTCAGCTGCAGCAACACCCCAAACAACTACTTCCTCCCCATTGGCAACAAGCGCCACCACCGCCGCCACAACTTCTTCACGCAAGCTCACGCGCCGACAGCATGTGATGACGACACGGTCACTGTTAGTGCTGTTGAGGCGGTGTTGGAGACGCTACACAATGAGGCCGTGGTTGAGGCGTCGCCGGCGCTACCGGGGTTCGGTCGAAGCCCTATGGCACGGCAGTTAAGGGTGACGGACTCGCCGTTTCCGGTGGGACAGGAAGACAAGGACAACCAGGTGGACAAGGCTGCTGAAGAGTTCATAAAGAGGTTCTACAAGGAGTTGAGGAAGCAGGCTTGAGGCCTCAATTGCCTTGGTTGAGTTTCCTTCGTTTTGTTAACAAACAATGTTGATTATAGGATTATCAATTAACTTAAAGCCATAGTAATAGCATGATTGTTTTTTGGTTTGGAAATGTAAATTACGGTTTGGTTTACCCAAATCATAATTTATAAATTTCTAATCGGAAAACCAAATATGCTCTAAACAGTTTTGGATATATATATTTTCAGTTTTTCACTATATGTAATCTTGAGTTGATGTTGATGCGGTGGGCTTAGGAGAGGATGCGTGTTAATTATATTGAGGAAATTTGTATGTTCAGTTGTTACTTGTTGCTTATATATGAACAATAAAAGAAGAGAAATTATAAGGATTAAGGAGTATAATTAACTTTCCAACTGTTTTCCTCTTCTGCTTTCTGTGACTCATATATCTTTTCTTCTCTTTTTTTCATTTTTTTTTCGGGGAGGTTGTTCAAGGATCCGGTAGACATGCATGTTATTCAATTGTTCATCTACGTACATGGCCCCTTCTTGTTGAAACTAGTTAAGGAAGTAGTACTTCAAAATATGAAAAGTCAAGGAAAAAAAAAAGTGTGTAATTAATGGGTTCGAGCAAGGGCTTGTGTTAATCTACCATGGATAATTGATATTATAAAATTCGTCGTATATACTATGTACCCTAACAAACTGGGGAACGATGGTGGAATCTTCTCGAGAGGTGCCTTGATGATTCGTACACCCTCTTGTACTCAAAGAATATTGAATCTTTGCATTTGGAATTAATAGTATTATAGCTCGCTAGCTTGCAGGAAAATTGTTGGTTATAATCAAGCTTTCTTTTCTCGTTTCCTTGCCCATTGTTATTATTCTTTTTTTTTTTTTTTTTTTGGTATTCTCTTCATCTTTCAAGGCTTTGGTCTTTAGCCCCTTCTTTTATACACCTTCAGTTAGTTAATATTATTCATTCATTTTAATAGAACTAATTTGCATATGCTTTATATACGCACGCTCCAAATGTATAATGACCGCATTTGGTGACAAATTATTGCAGTATGTATTTTGCCCCAATTCTGAAAGAATTGGACATTTGATTGTGTGATTGGAGCCTTCGATTTGGTTTAAAGTTAAATTGGCTTTAACAGCAAGACCACCATTTCCACTACATTGTCTTCATTTGATTCCACTATCAGATCAAATTAAAGTGAAACCACAGCTGGCCCCTCCCCAAAATTAAATATTGCTGTCTTTCTCAACTTTTTGCCTTTACCCCCCTCTTTTGTATTTGCTTTTGAATTTAGTGTTTAATTAATTACCTTTTCCAGTTTTATATGATACCACTTTTCTTAAGTTGGTTGCTACATGAAAGAAAGTGTCAACGCCTCCACGGGAAGAAGACATACGAAGAAACAAGTGAAACATATTGGTGTTATCATCATACATAATATTTTCGATCTTTCTATTTGTATCAAATATGACATAAGAGATAAATTAATCATATGCAAAAGGGGTTAAAATCAATATTTTGTAGTGATTAAATAAGCCGTAGCAGTTAAAGAGGCCAAGTTAAAATCATATATCCTCCAAAAGAAATAAAAATTTCACCAACTTGTTGGGATTGATAGGATTTTTGGGTATCTACGTATGAGAAATATGTGTATGATTCGGGAGCATCACGTGGCTGTATTTTCGAACCAATTATGTAATTGTATTTTATATATGACCCATTACAAACACATAATCTCATAAAAATACACTTATATTATTAATAAGAAACACAACTATGTAGTGTTCCTGGGCCATATAAGAATTTCTCATGTACGTATACATGTTTATGGCTATGGTCAAATGGGTTACATAAATATGTCAGCTGGATCAACTACTAAATTAAAGTTCTTCAATTAGAACAAGTGAAATGACTTGAAAAAAGAATAATAATTTACTGTTGTCTGGTTACACTTGAGTTGTTACAACCGAAGTTTTACACTTTGAACATATATTAGTTCTTGTACCTTTGTAATCCTCGTGATCATACCGTGTGATAAATAGATTGGGGGACAGAAATAGGACTAAGTGATCAATGAAAGAAGTAATTAATTGCAAGAATCAGGATTAGATGATGATTTGAAAAGGGGTCAAATTAGCGTCAGCTAAGAACTTTCGTACAAAAGTACAAAATAAAATTTTGATTTGATTCAATTATTGTTGTGAAAGCTAGCTGGATTGTTATTCTAGCGGGAAAAGGTGGAACACTCGGAACAAGCGAGTTAGTCGTTTTAACTTTTTTATTCACAGTGAAAGCTGGCAAAAAAATTATTCATATATAATGCCAAATGTTTTGGTGAAGTGTTCGGTGAAACTAGGAAAATATATGGTGGCTGGGATTGGGAAACATATGCCGTTTTTAGAACTGATCAACTTCGGGTTTAATTGTCTTGACATGCTTCAAGTGTAATCTATTTGCATATCAATTAGGCAACCGCAATTATTTGTATATATATTATAGATTTAGAACTTATCATCTTATATATTTCAGCATACAAACTAACTTAAAAAATAGTTTTAAATTTAATATGTAGATTGTCTTATATAAAATTATTACAAATAAAATTTTGATTATGAATGAATAAATATTTATAATTAAAGTAAATAAAAATTATTTTTACCACTTAAATTAAATAATACATTTTTTTTTACTTACCCACCACTATACGTTAAACCCACGCAGTAGGCTTATTGTTCAAAATGCTCCATGTAAATTTAGAGACTACTTTTTAAGATCCCAAGATTCCTGATTACAAATAACTTTTATTGTCAATGGCTTAAGTGAGCGATGAAAGAGTATAGGACAAATATAGGTTGTGTTCTTCATTGCAAAACCTACCCCAACGCAAAAAACAAAATGTGGGAGTTGGAGATAATCTAAAGTTGAAAGAAGAATAGATGAAAATATGTTGAGAAGATTAAAAAAGTTGAGAGAATAGAGGATATATAGAGTTATTGAAAAAGAAAAGACTTGGAGGGAATTGGGAAGAAAATTAGATAAGACAAAAAGAGAGAAATTTAGGATGAGATAAAATTAATTTTTTTTATTATCGGATTTTGGGTTAAAATTGGTTTAAATTAAAATTAATTTGTAAATATTTAGTTAATTATCAAACAGAGTTTATTCAAAACTTGGCCCTCTTATATCTAGATATATCTAATTTTTCTGGTTTATCAAACATCCCAAATATCTCTAAATAAGGATTAGTTTCACATTCACAATATATAAAAAAAACTCGTGAAAAAAAGAAATATATCAATTAAGCAAATTGAATTTGAAGTTTTCTTATATCAGGCCTCCTTTCTTTGCGTGAACCAATTTACGACCATATACAGTACTTTTTAGCAGTCAACCAACAACAGTCTGGGCACACAATCAAGAATTTCCCTGGGTTCTTTTTTTTTTTATTTTTTGTGTGTGAAATTCGTTAATTACTAGTTTGGAAAGAACCCTAATTAATAATAAGCATGCAGCTAGCTATAGCATGGGCTTGTTCCCCTTAAAGGATTCTATGTATTTGGAAACCGCTTTACTTGGTTGTTTTAAACCTGACTTGGTCTCCCGTTACAACTATATGGAAAAGCATGAGATGGAGTTAAGTCTCAACAGTTGACCCTGACTACAAATTCCCGCATGACGAAAAAACGAGGCACCCCCATTACTTCTTAAAAGCTTAATGCAGCCATATGCTTTATTATGCCTCTTTTCTGCGCACCTTTGTTTAAAGTTGATTCAATTATGCTGTTCTCGAAAAATCTAGGAAGCTATCGTAATGATGATTTAATGTTCTAAAGGAGACACTCAAATCATAGAAACACTAAAATTCATTCGTCAATCAAAGGAATTAGCATTTAATTTCAACTGGCTCAATTTACTTTTAATTTAATTTAATGTTTAAATATATTTTTAGTCTCTATAAATATGAGTTATTTTAATTTTGATCTCTCTAAAATTTTTGTTTTAATTTTTATCCTTCTTTTTTTCATTATTAGGTTTTTTATCCCTATCATTTATACACAGTATTAAATGGTGATATTTATAAAGATAAAAAAAAATTCAAAAAATATTTACAGATATAAAAAAATAAAATTTCTAATATTTGTAAGGATGAAGGCATATTCTGAAGTATTTATAAATTGGGGACTAAAAACAAAAAGAAAAGGAAAAATAGAGAAATCAAAACCAAAGTAAAAAATTTAGAGAGACCAAAATCAAAATAGCTTTATAGGGCTAAAAACATATTTAAATGTTTAATTAATTTTAAATTTCTGATTTCTATATAATTGTTATGTTAGATAACCAAAATAATTATTGTTTAATAATCACAATCCTCGAAAGAATAATGTTATGTTTATCACTTTCTTACTCGTGACAACTCGTGTATGTACAAAATCATCGATGCATAATGTTGATGGATGTAAATTATTTTTTTACTTAATAGAAAAGTTACATATTGACTAAAAATTATATATTTAATTTTTTATTTAGTGGCAAGCGTACGTCCAATATAATAAATAGAAGTCATTCATAAGTTTTTGGATTTGGATTGTTATAGAAAAATCCCTATTTAATCACATTAAAAAAAATATTGTTGTAGAAAAATAAATCATTGAATTTTTGGGGGATGTTTGTTTTTGCTTGTTTTACAAGAAAAGTATGTTTTTCTATAAAAAAAATATTTTTTTAAATTTGTGTAGTTTGTCTATATAAACTTTTTAAAAAGTAAGAATTAAAAAATAGTCAATTTTGTGTTTTTGTTTTTATCTTAAAGTGAATAAAGACCTACTTCTATATTTTTCCCTCTGCTTTTATTATTCAAATGTTTACTCGATCGAAAATGCGAGTAAAGTTCTCTATATTATTTATCTATATATGTTTTCACCAACAAAATAATAACTTAAAATTTTAGAGAAAAAAAAAAAGTTACTGATGTAGCGTCAAACCTTTTTTCAGTTTGGTTTTACAACCTCTAATACAAATTCTTAACAGTCTAATTTTTTTAAAAAAAGTTGATCAATATATAGCTCACGAAAGGGGGAAAGATAATTATAATTTTAATCAAATCAAGGAGGAATTATTGCTTGACTTAAAATAGTCTTTTTCCTCCCTCATGTATTGAAATAAGATAGTCCATTTGAAAAGACAAGAAGAAAAACACAAGCATATAATAGCGCTGAAAATGAGCATTGGTAGATGAAATTTCATTCGCGTAGAGTAAGATATTATTAGCAGCGTTTGAATGCGGACTTGTATGTCTGCGACTTTGCAACTGATTGCCAGCTATTCAATTATTGGACTTCCGGTGTATTATTTTACTGTAATTTTGCTTTTTATACTTTGAACCGGTCAAACTTTCATGATCTCTTTGGAATTTTTGCATTTTTTACTATGCCTTGTCTTCTATTATTGGAAATGGTTGATTGGTAGAAATCACTCTAATGTATACGGACATTGAACAACCAAATATTCATGATAGAGAATTCACGAATAAATTTTTAACTCATTATTTAGCTGGTTTTCAATTGATATTTGAAATCGAAATAAATGTCTTAAATTCTATGACTTAAAATTATTATTCCTCCATCGAAAAATATAAGAAAATAATAATAGTAATAATAATTGAAGTTTTTTAATATATCGGTCATCGCAAATACGAATTCTATGTTCAAAAAGTATACTACGGAGCTGGTTTAATGATTACAACTACAAAATTTTCTAACCAGAATTGGATTTTTCGATCAATCAAACAATTAAGATCGTATTTGGGGTTAGTTCTTTCGCTGTTGTTGATTTGGTTCTCCGATGGGACGTGATGAAGTCAGGGTTTGCTAGGAGCTAGTTTCTTTTTTAGTTTATACGTTTCTTTTTCTTTGGTAATTTTGTTGTATGTTTGCAGGCGTTAGGAACAAGAGGCATCTTACAAACATATATATAAAATTTTGATACAGTGATTATCACTGTAAAGTTTTTTTCACAATCATTATTCAATCATATATACCTTTATATATCATTTCAAATTTTTTTGTTTTTTTGCCTAAAAGATTGCTTATGCAATTTTAGATGGAGTGATGGTTAAGTAAAATCCTCTCTCTACACATGACTTCTTGATTCAAATCCCCCATATCATAAGTAAAGTTTGTATACAGTCGCAATTTATTTTCACTAGACCAACAATTTGAATCACCTTTAAAAGTATTCGACTCTCATCATAATCATTTTAAAAATCATATAAAAAATAAAATTAATCTCAACTAGTAATTAGATTCACACTCAGAGATAATTTTATATAAAAATAAGCTTTAGGAGCCGTCATTTGTACGCAATATTGCTTCCAAAAATCTATGGGACTTAAGGGCTAGTAGAAGGCGGAGAAGGTGGCTTGGAATTAAAAAAAACGTGGGCCGCATGGGAAAAGCTAATTTTCTTTCATGCTAAGGTTTCTCCTATTTGCCCGATACCAAAACCCTAACACAACATCTCTGCGCGTGCTAGCTAATGAGCTTTTCCCATGCCCATTAGAATATTCAAATTCCCACACCCATGTAGTTAATTCAAGATCATATGATAGGTGTGCTTACAAGTCGAGTTAGACTTGATTTAACTTGGTTCAGTCTTAGTCGAATATTTTGTTCGAGCAAATTTTCAATTATATCCTGATCAATGATCAAGCTGAGATTTAGCCAGCTAAAGATTATATTATTGTATAAATTTAAATTTTATGTATAATTAAATAATAAAATTTTATAAGTAAAAAAATAAAACTATTTCATTAAAAAAATAAAACTACGGAATATATATATATATATTACTATAAAAATGTTAATATGTTTTGCATAAGATATTAATTTAAAATTAAGAAATTTCATTATTTATTCTTAATGCTTTTGAAAAAATAAACTCATAAGTGTTAAAACATTGTGTAATACCGGTCAACTCAAGATAGGGGCAGAGGACAGGGGACATGGGTGGTGGTTTGGAATTTTTGTAATATATACTTACTATATTAATTTAGTGATTCCTAATAAAAGAAAAATTATCACATCTCACATTTTCATTATGTATAAAAGATAAATCTTCTCTCTTAAAAAATTGAAAGAAAAGTAATAGATTCATATAAAATAAATAAAAAAATAAAAGTAAAAAGGTAACTTTTTAAAAGACTTTTTTTTTTTTACTTTTTTTTTCTTAAATAGGTTTGGTACACTTATTCTTTCGACTTTTTTTTTTTCATCTCTCTTTGAATTTGAAAAAGTAGACAACAAACTGCCACTACTTAAAGTTTTGAATCATTTTCACTTTCGAGAAATTATTATCCTTGATCAAATAGAGCCCACATAAAGTCATAAATATATTTGCATTTTCACTTTTAATGTAAGACTACTTTTACCTTCTCATTTGATTTGTCTAATACTCTCTTTTTCTCTCTTGTTTGTTTGTTTATACCAATTGTAAAAATTACAAACAAAAAGAAAACAATCATCTTCATATCTTGTGTATTAATTTATTTATTTATTTTTTTACCCATCTTTATGACCTTCATGCAACTACTAAACATGTCTTCTTAGTTATGAAAATTGTTAAAACAAAGGCTACAAAATAAGATGAAAGATAGATTTTTTTATAGATTATATGATGGTTTATATTTAAAAAGAAAATGCTAGAAATTTTACAACAATTATGATAGTAGACAACTTTTACTCTTTTTTTTTCTTGGTGGGGGACGACTTTAATTCTATGAAGTACATCTTGGCTTCTTTGGAAATAAAATTCTATCTCGGCCCTTAACACAAATCATAATCGAAATCCAACCGAAAAAGTATGTCAGGAGAATTTTTTTTAAGGACCTATACATGTCCTAAATAGCTTCGGGCCATGCCGGGTCATTAAATCAGGTTTGTATCATATGACATGAATTTTTGTTGTATTTGGTAAGAGGGTAACAACGTGTGAAAATTTGAGGAGGAAAGTTTTTGCGAGAAATAAGATATTTAGTAAGGTGGCACAAGGAAGGGGGCATCAGGGGATGCTATGGTCCACCCTGGCTTAGTCAAGTTGTCTTAAAATCTACTTGTATAATAGTGTATTGGCCTCTAAAAAAATAAAAATGAGTAATATATATATATTGATCATAAATATGTTTAAATAATTTATATTGTCTTAATTACGTTATTTTATATATAATATACCTTTATATGTCAATCAATTTTTTTTAATTTTAAGTTATATAAATTTTGTCCGGTCCCCCTCCTATTAAATCTCTGGCCCTCTATGTTTAGTATATCTACCATCTAAATAAAGGAGCAAAATTTTGAGAAAAACATTGCCTCATTTACATGTGAAACCTTATCCCTAACTAAGGATAACATTTCTCCTCCCCTCTCTCTCCTTACTCCCTTTCCGCCGTGGTTCGATCTTTGTTCTGTCATAACTATAGCTGCAAAGCCTAATTGACACCATAGATGACAATTTGAAGAGTGGTGACGACTGTACTATGAGTGATGAGTTTTGAAAAAGTGAGAAGATAGGAGAAAAAAGTACCAATATATGAATGCGACAATCAATGAAAACTGAACTTTTGGTCCCAGGTATTTTATAAAAGATATGATGAATATCATTATAACATAACAGTCGTTAATAGATAAAATAAATTTTCACACATTTGTGTCAATTGAAGTTTGAGAAAGTATGATTAGTGTCGAAGAAAAAATAATTAAGAGGGAGAATTATGGAAGATAAACACGAAAATTCTTCTTTTTGCGAAAATAAGGACGAAATCCATAAAAAAACAAAAAAATAAATTTGTGGTAAATGACAACCTTTGATTTGATAATTATATAGCCTTTAAAATTCAGAAGAAAAAAAATAGTTGTTGGAAGATAGGCAACTTGGTGCGCAATTATTTAACTCCTCAGTTCTGCACTAGTAGTTTTGCTCATCTAGCTCCCTGTCTTTGTCACCAACGTATAACTTCCATAATTATTTTCGGCGGAACTTTATAGATTTATTTTCTACACGTATTTGATTGAGATAATGCATGCTGCACAGGAGTTAAATTATAAAATTGCTGACCTCAAGCCATTTGATTTGTGACACCTGGATACAATGCAAATGGTATATATAGGCATTTAATCAAAGTAAAATCAGGTTGGCTAATATATCAAATGAAAGTAGAGTTTATGACACGCGCAAGTTGTATAATAAAATAAAGTTTAATCTGTCCATTTTGCATTTTTAATATGTATCTTTTGATAATTTCTTTTTATTTCACGAATTGCTAACATAATTTCAAACAAAAAAAATAGTAATTAGGTAAAACATTTTTTAAATTGGTAATTTTGAGATTTAAATCTCTAACATTATAGACAAAATTTATCTGAAATTGTAATCCACTTTTATTAGGATCAACTACTTTTAAATATATCTTTTGACAAATTAATCATGCCGACATTGTCATTAGGAATATATATATATATATGTACATGCAATTTTTTATGATGAAGTGCTTAAAAGAGTAGGGATATTCATGTAAATAATGCAAGCCTGGAGAGCTTTGGTTTCATGCGTTTGGCCACTTCTAATTGTTTACTCAGTTTGCCTTAAAGCATATAGTGACATGAAGAAGTGCACATTTCAAAGGATGAAAAACTAAGAAAAATCTTTTGGTTACCAGAGTAAGCTTGTTGGAGTTAGAGGCGACATCATCCAACCTAATATGTCAATATATCTATCCATAGCTAAATACGACACAGGAATTCATTATTCACAAAATTAATTTGAACTTTTGGAGACCGCCTTCCTACAAGCTTATGGATAATTTTGATTCTGCATTGTACTTTTGGATTCATTTGCTTTTTAATTAAGTTTGCAAGTCATGTTATTCGAATATTAAATAGTCACGCTAAATATAATATATTCATCTTTTATAGATCGATATATACATGCTTTGATATTCATCTATAATCACATTAGTGTAGGATATCTATGCTGTATGTAGTCAAATATTTTCCTTAAGTTTAGTAAGACCCAGAACAATTCTTGCATGTGTACCTACTGCCCATGTGATACTATAACTGGAGTATTGTATATGTAAAATTAACGAAGGGGGAATACTACCTTTTTGGGCCGGGAAAAGAATGCGAAACCAATACCAAAGAAAATGAAGAAGTAACAGTATTTATACTCCCAGTTTTCACGAGACACATGCAAGCGCAGCATGTATGGAACCTAAAGTTCGAAATTAAATTGAGTAACGTCCGGATATGCTTCATTTGATTCGTAATTGAAGTTAAAGTTGCAAATTCTTGTTCATCGAGATCTGATTATGAATTATTAAAAGGTAAAATGAATAAGAATTTGTAATTTGAGATGCTATTCCTAAAGGGCTTAATGAATTCTTAATTAGAATTAAAGAATTTTTTTAATTTTTAATTTTCTTTTCCAGCCCGCCGTGGTATTTTACATTGCTGAGTGGTCCTATCGGAAAACAATAAGATGTTTTCATAATTTTAAGACTCAATTGTACGTTGGATACGAGCTCACACTTGAGGATTAGAGCTAGGTGGAATTAGCTCAAGCTAGATTAGTTATATGTAATATTGTGTTAATTTTATTACAATAAGTTGAATTACAAAATTTATGCATACAATTTAAATGCAAATAACTCGAGCTTAAACCTAGTTGATATTTGAGTTTCTCTTATAAACTAATGAGGATATACTAGATCTATAATATGAACTCATCATAATATTCGCGGAACAAAAATTAAAAATAAAAAGCATACAAGTTAATCACTAATAATCGAGATTGACTCTTCACTTATCTTTTGTTTCAAAATTAAATCTTCATTACGAATGTGACAGCGGCAAAAATGATAGTTGTTAGAAATTCGCTAGGCCCCATAGCACTGGTGAGCAAAAGTTATGATTTCTAACAATCAAAGCCACTACAAAAGGTGTATCTGGCACAAGGTTAAGAAAATCGGACCAGATATCGAATCGGTCAAGGTAAGGGTTTAAAGGTTCAGAGGTTTAACCGATTTAACCAGGATTCGATCGGACAAAATAAAATATATATATTTAATTATTTATATATATAAATATATACATATAATTAGTTAAAAAATAAAAAATTATATTAAATTATTAACAATATTATAACTAATGTAAAATTAATTTATTTTAATTTTTATTTATATTTCTTTTGAAAAGTATTCATAGAGAGGATAATAATTGTTTTTAATTTTTTATTTTTAAATTAATTTAAGAGTATATAATAAATAAGTATACTAAAAGAATCAAGGTTTTAAAAGAAATAAATTTTTATTATGACTGAGCTTCTTTTTTTTTTTTTATAAAAGAAATAATAAGATTTTTACCAAAATTAAAAAAAAAAAACAAATCGGTCAATCAGTTTGACTCGTTCGGTTCACACTGATTCACTGGTTTTGACCTCATCCAATTTTATGGTGAAGACTGGACCAACCAGGGGTCCGATTCCCAGTTGGATCGGTCCAACCGGCCGATTCTATCTAGTTCTCTTAACTATGATTTGGTATACTATATTAAATATAATAAGACAAGTTAATATTGTACGCTATTTCATTACCTCAAGAAAAAAATATTATTTTATTTCCCATAAAAAAATATATAATGTTGAGTAGTTATTTAAAGACAATGTTATCATATACTTATGATTGCCTAAAAGAAGAGAAGAATGTACTCATAATGTAATTTCATCAGAAGTACTATAAATGAGACAATACACAATTTGTTAGTGGAGCTGGCATGCTAAAATTCAGCGTGTTGTCGTCAAGTTTTTGAGATTCTAGTTCGAAATGGTAAAAAAAGGAAGAAAGAAAAAGAGACAAAGCACCAAACTGTTAGAAATAATGTATTTTATGCATATTTTTGTGCATATACATAATAATGGACCGTTTAGTTAAGATTATAAGAGAAATAATTTTTAAGAACTAGAGTAGAAGTAGAAATAGAAGTAAAAGTAGAAAATTATTTTATATTTAAATATAATTATATAAATATTTTTTATCAAAGTTAGAATTTATTAAATTATTTAGATATAATAAATATAGAAGTATTTTATTTAATAATGTTACAATTAAAGATATAGAGAGACAAATAAATCTTAGTTAAAGTTCTTTGAAGCAGTTTATTTTAGAGAAACGATATTTGAACGTATTTTAAATTATGCATATGCAACACACACACGTTTTTAGTTTTAATCTTCGCGAAGTCACCGTGGACTAATCGTATAGTAATCCTCATTAAAATCATATCTTCTTTGGTTGCTCTTCGCTTTTGTGCGTATGCATTACTATTCACACGTTCAAATATCGTTTCTTTAATATCTAAGACAATCGTTGGTCTTGTCTGCTATGCCTAAACTTCTTAACCCTTGAGCTGTGAACATGACCAAAGCTCATGGCAAAAGAATGAAGAGCAGAGCACATGTTTTAGCAGGGGCAGGAAGCCCATCACAGAAAAATATCTTCGGCAAACAGAATTGGCGTCTTGTTGAGTAACCCAACCCAAAGAAAAGATTCACATCTCAATTTGTTTTGTAATATGTACCAATAACCATGTACGGCCACATTGGAAAAAATATTACTTGTTGGAAAGCAGACGTACTCTAGTTTGTTAATCTTGGTGGGCCTCTTTGAAGTTGGGCTAATACATGCCCATGATTGGGCTTGCGCTTTAATTTTAACCCGTTGGTACTACGCAGGAAACGGGCTAAGTAAATATTTGAAATTGATAGGGTCTGATCCACCAAAACAACAGTCATCAATGAGGAACAAAAATTCGACCCAAAAAAAAATTAGTAACAAAATTTATAATCGCCCACCGTGGGGCTCGAACCCACGACCACAAGGTTAAGAGCCTTGCGCTCTACCGACTGAGCTAGACGGGCAACTGGCGATGCTCTAAAAATTTTCTTAAATCATTAAAACTTAGTTAGCTTCATGAATGCTATATCCTGTCGAGTAGAATAAGTACTGCTTTGTATTATTTTTTTTGGGGGGGGAGAAGATTAAGGCCCAGACGACTACTATGCGCTTTGCAGTACAAAATATTTAGTGTATCTTATAACTATAGCATATCAGATGATAAAGATTTATGAGATATATTAATATATCAATTATTTATAATATATTGTAGTAATATATTAATTTAAAAAAAAATTAAAAAATATGATTAAATATATTTTAAAAATTAATTTTTATGCATTGATAATATAAAATTATACTAATAATATAAAATAATTTTATATTATTAATATAATATTATACTAATAGATAATATAAAATTATATTAATAGAATAAAATTATACTAATAAAATTTTTATGATTTTTAGAAATTAATTTTTATATATTAATAGTATAAAATTACACTGATAGAGTAAAATTATACTGATAAAATTTTTTGATTATATTGATAATATAAAATTATTTTATACTACCAATATAATTGTATAATTTTACACTATTGGTAATTAATTTTTAAAATATATTTAATTATATTTTTAAATTTTCTTAAAATTAGATATTACTACAGTGCATCATAGATGATTGGTGCATCGATGCACCTCACAATCTCACCATCAAATTGCAAGGTGTACCACACTCCTTGACCAACAAAGTGCACCGTAGAATGCGCCGAAGATTAATGGTGCTTTTGACCATGGAACCAAACTCGATTTTAGGCAGTTTCATGAGGTCTGGTTAGTGCCATCCGTTATGCACCGACTTGAAGTTAGTGCTCGGTGCACCTGTGTGATGTTCAAATCTCAAAGTTGGAGGGTGTGTCAATATTTTTCCCTCACAATATACTGTAATATTTCTTAATTACTCTCTTCCCCCAATTGCATGACATTTCGACAGTGGCCACTATCCATCGGCCTCCAACCCAGCCACCACCGATGCTCTGCCTTGCCAAAGATTGTTGTCGTTGAACTACCAATCCTCAAAATTCGCCATGAACGTCATCCTTCATCAGATTCCAAACGTTCTTCTTCCTTTTGATCACCATCAGGTCGTGCCCGAACATGTGCTGGTGCGCTAGCTCCACGCTAGCAGCCTTGAACCTCACGAACGCCGACATGGGTCGAAGGTGTTACTCACGTTTTGTTGTTGCTCCTCTGTTGAAGCTTCTTCTTCTGTTAATGCTTTAGCCATTGTTGTCATTTTTTTTTTGCTGGTTCTGGTTCTGCTTCGTCGTTTTTGTTGCTTCGGGAAGTTAGTTATCGAGGAATGGCGGGATCTCCAGCGGCCAAGGTTTGTTGTCGTTGGTGGGGCAGGGGCACTTGAATAGTGTTTTGAGTCAGGGCGTGGAGAACAACGGCAAACGTTGTAGGCAGAATAGGAAGAAAGATGCGCTATTGTAGTGTATCATAACTAATTAGAGTATCAATAGACCATCAATATTCACCATTGGATGCCCAAGTGTATGGTGCACCATTTTTAAGGTGATGCATAATAAAACGCGCCGATCTGGCTACTAACAAATGAGGCATTGCTCGTCTATGAATTGTCTGATATCTACTTAATTAATGGAATTCTCTTACCAAGATGTTTAAAATCAATCAGCATGCGGCAGTTCAGCAGCAAGAATAAATGTTGTACAAACTTCCAAAAGTAAATACTCTTATGAAAACAAATATTTTTAAAACCTTCTCCCTTTTTATTAAATATTTTGTTTTACATTTTTATTATTTTATCATTGTTTATATTTATCTTTATTTTTTACCCTTTCTTCATAAAATGGGTGAAGCAAAATTGGGCTTGAATTTTAGTTGCTTGCTTACAAATATAAAATCTAGAAGTTTGGTTTCAACTTATTGTAAATTGTAACCAGTAGGGGTGTATAAAAGCATATGTTTACCAGGTTTAATAGGACTTGAATCTAGTTTTTTTTTTTTTTTGTCATTCTTTGAATTTAGACATAACTTGATAATGACCCAACTAATGATTGGGTTAACCTAATATTTTGACAATATATACAAAATTGGACATTGTACACAAAAATGTCATCAAATTTTAGAAGTAAAAATAATATTCAAATGATATTTTTTAATATATATTTTAAAACAAATTATATTGATAAAAATAATATGATGTTATATAAAGTGTATTAATTGATGTCTAGAAATCTTATAGTTTATTATTATGTTCTAAGGGGGTGTTTGGTAGGAGATTTAAATTTTAATTATCAGAAATAGGATTTTTGAAAATGCTATCTCTAGGAATAGTTTTTCTAAGTATGCATTTTTTAGAGCGTTTAGTAAATAAATTGAATTTTTGGAAATATTTTACACATTTTCAAAAAATATCCTTGGTGGATGGTGGCCAATGGACAGTGGAGGGCGGTGGTTCGGCAATAGAGGACAGCAGCCTGTGGTGGTTAGGCAAAGGGCAATGGCCGACTTTGGTGAAGGGTATCTGGTAGTGGGTGATAATAGGGGTAATTTGATCTTTTTATAAAGAAAAAAATATTCTCATCTCATGGAAATGTTATAATCCTATAGGTAAAATGGAAAAGTTTTTGTAAAAATCTTTACCCAAAATTAATTCCGAGAATGCAATATTTTTGAAAATATTTTTCTAATATTTCTATCAAATAAGGGAATTAAATGCCCCCTAAAAGACATAACTTAAAAAAAAACAATGTGACTTTAGGTCGAGTTGGGCCAACATGACATATGACCCAAAAGGTACTTAATCAAATTTTAAAATTCCAAATCTAGTGTAATAAACCTTGGGCCAAAACAAGTTATGGAGCTAAACTTGATTTTGATCTAGTACCCAGTCTTAAAATATATCAAAGAACTGGTTACAGCCCTCCAACTAGTGTTTGAATACTGCATTAAACTTCTCCATCAAGTACTAGCTGTATAATTTACATTTTGTTAGACAAATTTTACTGTTGATCAAACAAATAACAATTATAAACTAACACAAAACCACCAAGAAATGATTTCCTTTAATTCGCTCCATTGTTGCAACCGCAGTTGGAACGAGATGCCACTGGTCTATAGGCCTAGGATATTCGTCATCAAGAATCCCCTTCTCCTTTAGATTATTTCAAAACACGAATAATTGTGCTGTGATTTCTCTCTATTTCTCTGTATCTTTTTTTTTTTTCCTTTTTCTTTTCAAGAGATCCCAATTCCATTTGTGTTTGCTTTTAGCTAAGTCGTCCAATTGCCATACCCTTATTATCTACTTCCATGTTTTTATTTGAATGAAAGCACATAATCAACAAAAATTAAATATGAGGTTCAATCTAGTTTTATTTGTTGGAACTTGGAAATCTTGGATCAAGTACATATACGTTAGCAATGACTAACTAATATCAGTTGTTTGTTGAAATTAGGTATGTAGGTGAAGGAATGTGTGTCTGCTCATGCAATCTAAAGGTGATGTACAAAAGACATACAAATAATGAAAATATCCATTTAGGCTCTGGTTAATCGATTTGGTCTATGACAAGTACGAAACTACATCATGAACTTAGAAGCAATAGATGGAACCTATATTGCATATCGGGTACATAAATTTTATAGAAACTAGAGTATGGGCATGTGTACTAGTATATAAAGTTTATTAGCTCTGGGAGAATCTAGTTCAAGTCAAGCTAGTCTATTATGATGGTAAGATGTCTTAGTGCTAGTTTTTTTTTTTTCTAATTCATAAAATTTAAATTTAAGATTTTATTTAAGAAAAAAAAGTAATAAATCATTTTAATTAATCAAACATTGGTACATTGATAACACTTAGCTCAGAATTACCTCCAATAAAGTTAGCACATTGCAATATTATCAAAAGTTACAACTGCGAATAGAAAAGTTATAGTTTATGATACAATGATTACGATTTTGCTATCGAGAGTTTTTGACTTGCATCTTGGATTTAGTCTCACCATGCACTCAAAAAAATTTGTTCCACCGAGCATTTTTTAACATATACTATAACAGATAATTTTTCCACCTTAGGCTTTAAAATTTTCTAGCCAAGTCTTTAATTTTTAAAAAGCATTGCAACATACTTCCTTTATTTGAAGTAGTATCATGTATGTAAGTTTTAAAATGTATTAAATGATGTAATGAAATATTATGGATTTAATTCTATACACTTTTAGTATACAATACGTTGACACGGTGATCTAATTATGCACAATCACGTTATTTAAAGAATTTGAATATTTTTTTATAACTAATTGAAAGTCATATGAAAAATGTAATATGATTGTCTGATAATATAAAATATTTTAGATTGAAAATATATCAAAATTAATATAATTAAATAATAGCATAAATATTTATTTTTATACTGCACAAATTCTAAACTTTATTTTATTTATCACTTTAATTTTAATTGTAGAAACTCAAATAACTAAAAAATTTGAAAATATTATAGATTTAATTTATATGTACTATCAATATAAAATAATTTTATACAGATATCTAATAATATATTACCACATCAATAAAAATATTTAATTCAATCACTTATTATTTTAAAAATCTTACAAATAGATATATCTGATTATATGATAGTATAAAACTCTTTTATATTATTAATATATCAAAATTAATCTCAAATATTATTTATTTATGATATTTTTTTGGTAAAAAAAAGTTAAGGTGGAGATGAGTGCCAATATCCTATCAAGGCTAAAAAACACTCCCAACTTCTTTAAAAATTTTTGAAAGAAATTACATATTATACCACCAATAAAATTTTCACATCGATCAATAGAATTTGAATCCATGCACTTATAGGCATGAGACGAATCTTAACTGTGCCCATTCTATTGACTTTATTTACTTATGATGATAAGCCTAAAAGAATCCTAAATTATTTAAAACGAAAAAAAAAATTCCAATGACATGGTCAAAGTCATGTTATTCTCGTTGACCTGACTGAGGACCCCACAAGACCGTACAACTGAAAAATGGACGGTACAGATGTTGGCATCCCCACCACAACTACAGTGGGTAATCAATCTCCATTTCCACGCTAGCGTTATGTTGAAGCAAGAGGCCGCCGCTTCGTCACCGTTGGTCAATCGCAACTTTGAGCCCTTTTCTGTAATTTCACAACTCCCACTTAATTAATTATTTATAACATGCTTTTTTGTTTTTTTGTCGTTTTAAAACTCCGAAAACGCGAATCGAACCCTTTAATACCTCACAATCAACGGCTACCAGGGCTTCACGCCAAATTTACAATTTTTTTTTCAAAATAGAAAATTAAACATTGATAATAATAATTAATAATTAATTGTATTATACCAACATTTTGGCTAATACTGAATCGACCCAAATAGTTTACTATTTATTTCCTATAAATAAAGCTGCGGTTTGAGTCTTATTACCAAAAAAAATTAATGTTAATAAGATTTGTTCGAGCCAAACTAGTTGTAATTTAATACATTTTAGACACTAGTAATTTAATAAAATATTAATATCTAATTAATTTAAATAATTTAATATTTATTAATGAACACGTACTTCAACTAGTGAGGAATTATGCTAATTTAACCAAAACTCAAATTTAAATCTTAGACATACAACTTTATTAAAATTCATAATAGAGAATTTTGTTACTCTAGTGATCCTACTTAATTTAAATAGGATTGCCTCAAATAAAAAAATACATATAGTTTTGATAAAAAAAATAGTTTGATATTTATCTTTTATATATTATCTTAAATTTTTTGAATAAAGAAAATTAACATGAAAAAAGTTTTATTCATATAATTAATTGATTTAATTCGAAAAGATTAATTGAATTTCAATAAATTTTGGAATTTTGATATTACGGAGATTAAGTCAATACAGTATCTAAGAAATATTATGTGTATATAACATTTTTCTACAAAAACTCGAAATCTTATTTAAGTAAACAAGTATGGTAAAATAGTTAAGCTTGGTAGAACAATATAGGATTAAATATATTTTTATTTTTCATAAATATAAGTTATTTTAATTTAAAAAATATTTTTTGTACATTTACTTTCTCTTACATAATTGATATCCTCTTTCTATTTCTCTCCACTCTCCCTCTATTTTTTCACCTTTTTATTTTCTTTCATATTTTTTTTTACTTACTTTGTAAATGAATGTTGGGGATGTTTCACTTTAAAGTTGTACAAATAATAACACTATTTTAATTTTAATCTTTTAAAATTTTTTTTTGACTTTTGCTTTTTTTTTTTAATATTATATTTTTAATCCATATTATTAGTTAGTACGATTAAATAATAATGCTTATAAAGATTAAAAAATTATTAAAATATTAAGATTAAATATATATTTTAAGATATTTTTTAGATCAAAATTTATAATAATAAAGGTTAAAAATATAATATTAAAAAAATAAAAATAAATTTTTTTAAGAGAATAAATTTAAGAATTTAATTTAAATATATTATTATTATAAATTTTTTTATATAAATATTTAATTATAAATAATCATATTAATAAAATTTTTTGATATAATTATTTATTATTTAAATAGTCATATAAATAAAAATTTTTAATTAAACAATCATATTTATATTATCAATACATATAAATTAAATTTTAAATTTAACCGAAAAATTAAAAATATAGTTAAATAAAAAATGTATTATTACATTATGCAAATATAAATAAATAAATAAGACCTCGTGTTCTGTGTCACCGCAGGTACCCAAAAGCCTTTCTTCCACCCTCTCTCTCCTTCTCTCTCTCTCTCTTTCCTCTGTTCTCTTTTCTTTGATCGCTTCTTCTCTCACTCTGTGATCGTCTTCGGAACCCTAATCCTTCCGCCGCGATCCCTTCGCGCGCAGATTCTACCCTTCAAAGTACCCACCACACAAAGCTCCCAAGCTCACCACATTCTCCCCCCGGAGTTTTTCCCTCTCCGTGTTTCAACTCCTCGGCGAAATCCTCACTATTCTAGAAGATTCCTCCGAGGTTCTCTCCCGTTCGGTGTGTCCTGATCAGGAGCCAAAAGGGTCTCAGAAATACACAGAAATTTCAGATTTTTATTTTTGTGCTTCGTTTTGTCTGTGTGTGTGTGTGTCGTGTGGTGTTTTGTTTTTCTTCTTCTTCGGGTATTTGCGAGAGAAGAGGATGAGATTTGAAGGATGAACGATGCCGGTGCTGCGTAGTGGAGTGCGCAGGGGCCGGGCAGCAGCGAAGCAGCAGCAACAACAGCAGCCACAGCAACAGCAACAGCAACAGCAGCAGTTACAACCGCAAATTCCGTTGGAAGGGGAGGCGATTGCGACGAGAACAAGGAGGCGGCGTGCAGCGGCGGCGGCGGCAGCGGTTGTGCCGAAGAACAATAACAATAACAACAAGCAGGGGGAGCAGCAGCAGGTCAATGAGAAGGTAGTTGTAGAGAAGCAGGAGGAAGAGAAGCGGGGAATTGAGGGAGGTGTTGGTGGAGGTGGGGAGGTAGGTGGTGGTGGTGGTGGTGGTGGTGGTGGTGGTGGAGGAGGAGGAGGAGGAGGAGGAGCGGAGAAGGAAGAGGTAGGGGAGAAGCAGATGGATGATTTCGACAGTGGCGGTCGCAGCAATGATAAGGCCAATGCTGGTGAAGATGAGGGCAGCACTGCTCCCCTTCCTGAGAAGGTTTGTTGAGATCGTAAAATCTCGCGCTTTTGCTTGTGTTTGGATTAGCTTATTTTGAGATCAAGACAACTTACAAGTTTTGGGTTCAAAATTGAATATAAAAGTTTCTGAGACAGCTTTTGTGAAAAATTAGAAAAATCCGATTATATCCTAAAATAATCTTTTCTGAAACAAAACTGTAGTCAATTTGTTTGTTGATCCATTTGTGTTGTGTTAGTGTGCGTGGTGCTGAAAGTAACGTGGGTTTGTGTTTGAAAGTTTAGGGTTTGACTGCATTGATATGGTTCATGTAGGATACCATGGCGATGCTTGATTATGTAGCCAACTCTACCTTGTGGGACAAGGCTTGCATATTGTTGTTATCTGATGTCTGAAAGTTTCTGTCTTTAGTTGTAGGTGTAGCTGCAGGGCATTCTTCAAATTGGTGTTATGGTGTAAGGGCTTTTGTGTTTTTGGTGGGCTAGCCAGGGAGCTTTGAAAATGCCCATTTTTGTTTGGCTGCACTTTGTGTTTTGGGTTAGATGGACTGACGTTTTGTTAGGGTTTTCTAATCCAGTATTTTGCTTGCGGAACAGTCTTGATAAATTTTCTCTTTTTGCTGTTGATGTCTTTTAAAATTAGGAATCTGCCTGAGAACAGGACCCTGTTTTCGGATATTGCATATAATGGTTACTTACTTCATGATTTAGTTTTTGAAAATTGACAAGGCATTCAGACTGCAAAAGTGTATTGATTATTCAGCTGTGTAGGAATAATGATAGTGTAAAATAGAATTATGTGTGCTGATGTCACTTAAAAATTGAAACAATGGTTGATAATGGTTGTTGTTTTGCACTGAGTAATGGTCTTCTATTCTTCGTTGCTTTTCTTCCCGATCAGAGAATGGGGACTATCTTATTCATTGGTTTCTAGAAACATGGGTTTTATTTGTGTTGATGTGGCATTATATCTTCATTTTCTCTACACACACTGCCAATTTTTTGTTAGATGTCAATAAATTTAGTTAATCACAAAGATATGTTATTACTTTTGTGCAGTTGATACTTGTGTACTAATATTTTTTTTTCCCTCTTTTGGCACAGGTTCAAGTAGGTGGTTCCCCTTGGTATAAAATAGAAAGAAAACTTGGCAAGGGTGGATTTGGTCAAGTATATGTTGGTCGACGTGTTTCCGGTGGAAATTTGAATGAGAGAACAGGACCTGGAGCTGTAGAGGTATACACATTGTATTTCTTATTTTTAATTGCGTAAGTATTTTAATTTCTGATATATTCACAGTTTTTAACTTTTGTTACCAGGTTGCATTAAAATTTGAGCATAGAAGTAGTAAAGGATGTAACTATGGACCACCCTATGAGTGGCAAGTATACAAGTGAGTGTTAAACTGTTAATTTTGAACGTCTTTATACTTTCCCTTTGTCCTCTCTCTCTCTCTCTCTCTCCCCCCCTTGTGTATATCATACTTCTTTTTCAATTTTTTACCCTATTTGTATTTTGTACAGCACTCTTGGTGGCAGTCATGGTGTGCCCCAAGTACATTATAAGGGCAGGCAAGGTGACTATTATGTCATGGTATGTTATTGGATCTTATTCTTGAGTTTTTTGCTCTCTATTATTACTTTGAGTAGTATAATTTTGAATTTTGAATGGTGATGCAATATTTCTCTTATCTGAGTTTGCCTTTTTTTGAAGAGTCTGTTTGACTTATGACGTTCATGCTTGCAGGTTATGGATATGCTGGGACCTAGCTTGTGGGATGTTTGGAATAATAACTCCCACACGTAAGTTCTTTGGAAAATATTTGCCAGATATGTGCAAAACTGTGTTCCTTTTAGTAAGTCTGAGTTTCATTTGCTATGCTAATGTGTTTTTGTGAATTCCAGCATGTCCACTGAAATGGTCGCATGTATTGCCATTGAGGCAATATCCATCTTGGAGAAGATGCACTCTCGAGGGTAATTTGCCTACCACCCTTCCTAAACATATTCCTGACATAAACTCTATAAACTTAGTTCTTAAAAATTCTTTTTATTCATTTCTTTTAATCTATGAATGTTTGGTAGGCACTTTTTGTGGAAGCTAGATCTTTGTCTTTGCGTTATCTTTGGCTTCCTTTAATAATGTTCATATTATAGTTGATAATAATTGAAATCATGTTTCTTGAACTATGTGACTGCTATATTGGCAGGTATGTGCATGGGGATGTGAAGCCTGAAAATTTTTTGCTTGGTCCCCCTGGGACACCTGATGAGAAGAAATTGTTTCTTGTAGATCTTGGATTAGGTATGATGTAATTGTTGAGTACTTAGTTATTTGTTGTACAACAATAACAACCAAGCCTTTTCCCCTCTGGTGGGGTTGGCTAATTTATTTATTATACTCCCATTTTATTGTCAGCATTTAATTACTCACTCTTTTTTGCCTATCTAACAGCCACTAAATGGCGGGATAGCACGACAGGTTTGCACGTGGAATATGACCAAAGGCCAGATGTTTTCAGGTATTGATAATTGCATCTGGATCATGTGGGAACCCGGAGATGTTTATTTTACTTGTCACAGAATTGTCTGTATTTATATTAACTTATACCTCCTTGGCTCATTATATTCTGTTATTTCAGGGGCACTGTCCGCTATGCTAGTGTACATGCACATTTAGGGAGAACTGGAAGCAGGAGGGATGATTTGGAATCTCTAGCTTATACACTGATTTTTCTTCTTCGAGGTCGTCTTCCTTGGCAGGGATACCAGGTTGGACATTTTTAAGTAACTTATTATATCCTTACATTCAGCTTCAGCATGACTTTAACATCCTTTTTCTCAGGGAGAAAACAAAGGATTTCTTGTTTGCAAGAAGAAGATGGGAACACCTCCAGAGAGCTTATGTTGCTTTTGTCCCCAGCCTTTTAGACAATTTGTGGAACATGTAGTGAACTTAAAGTTTGATGAAGAACCTAACTATGCAAAATACATTTCTTTATTTGATGGGATTGTTGGTCCAAATCCAGATATTAGGCCAATTAATACAGAAGGTGCACAAAAGGTATTGATTTTACTATTCTTTTACTTGTGTTGTTTTGTATGCATTCAAAATTTGTGGTCTCGACACTTGATATTGCAAATTTTATTTATTTATTATTTATTTTACCTGAAGCTCATTGGTCATAAGAGAGGCCGGTTGGCAATGGAAGAAGAAGATGATGAACAACCAAAAAAGAAGTTCCGAATGGGTTTGCCAGCAACTCAGTGGATAAGTGTTTACAATGCTCGTAGACCAATGAAACAAAGGTACGCACCAGCATGTCATAAAGTTTGTCCTATGATCTATATGATTCTGGTGAGCATCCGTTTCCCCATCCCTAAGATTAAGGTGGCAAGGGTGATTCTTCTACACATACCATCTATGTCAATCTGTTTTACACCCCTTTTGTGTGTGTATTTGTTGTATTGTATGTTTGACTTAATCAGAAAATTTTTCAATCACAGAAATTAGATGCTGAGAATTATCCATTTATTAAGCTTATAGGTATAATGGAACTTTTAGGGATGGGTAATGATTGCCTTTGTGTTGTAGATATCACTACAATGTGGCTGATCAAAGGCTATCCCAGCACATTGAGAAAGGAAATGAGGATGGCTTATTTATTAGCAGCGTTGCTTCATGTCAGAACCTATGGGCCTTAATCATGGATGCAGGGACAGGTTTCACTGCCCAAGTTTATGAACTCTCCTACTACTTCCTCCATAAGGTAAATATCAGTTGGTTGCCTTAAATTCTTCTCTTTGTGGATTCTTAGAATTTTCTGCTTAGCATCATATATGCATGCTTCTAGAACTGTTAATCCTTATAGCTTCAAGCAAGGCATGCTTAATAATGAGGCTTCTTCTGTTTTGGTGTGTATGAAGGAATGGATCATGGAGCAGTGGGAAAAAAATTACTATATCAGCGCAATTGCTGGAGCTACAAATGGGAGCTCGCTAGTAGTAATGTCTAAGGGTTAGTTCCTCTAACAAGTATAACTGCTGATGTGCTTAGCATTTTTCAGTTTTGTTTTCTGCTGACATAGACCATGGATGCCAGGCACTCAGTATTTGCAGCAATCATACAAAGTTAGTGATTCGTTTCCTTTCAAGTGGATTAACAAAAAATGGAGGGAGGGCTTTTACGTGACTGCAATGGCAACCTCAGGGAACAGATGGGGAGTAGTTATGTCCCGTGGTGCAGGATTTTCTGACCAGGTCATCATTGGATTGAGCTTTATCTACTTATCTACTGGTATTTTAGTTCATAGCGCAACCTCTTAGCGTGAATAACCGGCCTTCATGTTTGTCATCAAATTTCAGGTGGTTGAGCTAGATTTTCTGTATCCAAGTGAAGGGATTCACAAGCGGTGGGACTGTGGATACCGAATCACTGCAACTGCTGCAACATGGGACCAAGCTGCTTTTGTTCTGAGTGTGCCCAGGAGGAAGCCAGTGGATGAAACTCAGGAAACACTTAGGACTTCTGCTTTTCCTAGTACACATGTCAAGGTGGGATATAATCCTTCACTTGTTGCCTAAGCTTCTTGTTTTATTATCACTGTTAGTGAAGTTCAATAATAGAACACTATAGCGCCGTCTAATCCATATAGCCAGCTCCACCTAGTGGGACAATGCTTAGTTGTCGTTGTTGCTAATGTAGTCTGATCATATTATAATTGGGTTTGCAGGAGAAATGGGCAAAGAACCTCTACATTGCCTCTATTTGCTATGGACGTACAGTTTCTTGACCCTTCTGCTAATGTGGTGTGGGGTTCTGCTGATTATGGCTGTTTTGCTGCCATGCCCCAACTCGCCTCATGTGAAGTGGCATGATTGATGATGATGGTCCAGGCTCCAAGAAATTTTGACTAAAGGTTTAATTGTTTGTAGGTAGCAGAATATATTCGGTAAAGCTAATACCTGAAGTTGCCATTCGTGTGGTAATTGTTTCTATTGTCAATGATTAGTTAATGTTATGGAGACGTGCACCTTTTTTCTGTGTTTTATACTTACCCTATTAAGGATAATAACTATCAAGTTATACAGGTACAGGTACATGGTGACTTCATTCAAAGTTTGATAGACATTTCTAAGGTTTACAAATTAAACAGAACGGATATGTAGGCTTTTTTACCAAATTGCCACTGTTGCTGAAACTATCTATCAATATGTCACACTTTCAAAATTATTTACCAAACTGCTTCCTTTTTGTCCTCATTGGAATAAAATATAATATCGTAAAATCGCCTTTATGGTTGGTGAAGCCAATGTGGGATCGCTATTGTTGGATTTGTCTGTGATTCCGCATTGAATTTGCCAACCTTAAAGGCGATTCCACGTGGATCACTATTTCAACGTGTATAATTACCTTATTCTCTATCAATATCCATATTCCAATCTTATTCTATTCCAAAATATCTCCTAAATTTAATATGAAAGAGGAGGTTCTATGATTTATCTCTTTAAATTATATATCCTATAAGATTTAGGTGAGGTGGAATGTTGTACAAATACTTCTAGGGTAGTTAGGGGTTGGGTGTATGATTTGTGAGAGGTTGGACCATGTTGAAGATTAGTCAGTAAAATTTTAAATGGATGTAACTTTTAAATTGGGATTCTAATTTATTATTATTCTTTTTCAAAAAGCCCCAGACAAGTTCGCCAGTGTAGCAATCGGCGATGTGCCATTTTGGGTATAAAAAAATGCTGTTTAAAGGTGTTTTGGTTTTTTTTTTTTGTAAGAATTTTTTTTCCTTTATATAATTTGTATTATTAAAATGGTGGTTAAAAATATTTATATAATGGTTATATATACTGAAAAGATGGTTATAAATATTGAAATAGTGGTTAAAGAGGGCATTTGGACAGCAAAGGTGACTACGTGGAATCGCCTTTTAAGGTTGGAGATTTTCACGTAAAATTGTCTTTATGGTTGGCAAATTTAATAGGGAATTGCCTTTGTATTTGGCAAATTTTATGTGGATTTGTTAAATGTAAATGCAACGGCGATTTCGCATTGGATTTATCAACTATAAAGGTGATTTTATGATATCATATTTTATTTAACGTGGATGAAAGAGGAACAATTTAGTAAATAGTTTTGAAATTGTGGCATATTGATAAATAGTTTCAGTAACAGTGGCAGTTTGATAAAAATCTAGTTATGTATAATAGCAAGCTATTAGGGGCATAGTTTAATTGGTTTTGGGTTAAAAAGTCATTTAATTTTTGCAGTTGGGTTTAGGTTGGATTTTTCATTTTTCTTTTTCCTATTTTGCAGACTGATCCACATCAGATTGAATTGGATTGGATAAGTGGTTTGTGAAAAAAAAAAAAAACAAAATGAAGTGACAATAATATCCATGTGCATAATAAAATAATATTTATTTTAAATTCCTTTTTAAATAAAGAAATCGAACATTACAATGCCCATTTTGTAACATTACAGTATTGTAATTAGAAAATTAAATAGTCATAATGTCCTAAGCATAATACTGTAAAAACAAGAAGAATACATATTCTTAAAGAATTGTTCAAAACAAGTATAATGGTAGCAATTGAAAAATCAAATAAAATGTGAAAATAAGGAACCTAAGGAGAACCAGCACTCCAGCAGTGGAAACGGTGGTTGCTGCTGGATTTTTTTTACAAGAGATGATGGTTGGGCGATAACTAAGGCTTCGATTAGAAGGGAATAAGGCATGTTGTTAGAGAGAGAGAGAGAGAATTGGTATAATAGAATTTGTTGATACAAAAAACTAAGTCTAGAAAATTGACCAATAAACACTATACAATTTTAGTAGGACATCTCAGAATATGGGTACAATCACATTACACTATAGATACTCATGAACACGAAGGTGAATACATTAAATCTCAGATGAATATGAAGCATCATAAAACCAATATATTTAGGCTATATAGAAACAAAACATTCCAGTTGTAATTTCTCAAGGTTAAGGCGCTGAACACGACAACATCTAGCTGCACAAACATGGTGGTAGCCAAGTCTGTATACTAGTCGCTCATTTCATGATACACATCAGACCATCAAAGCCTTAAACGATAAATCATATATTGTAGAAAGAAACCCATTACCTCAAAATGTCTCAATCAACATCTACCAATAGAGGTTGTCAATCTATCACAAGCATAGTTTTCCGATCCAAAAGATAGCTGCAATCGCAAGACTCCAAAATATGAGCTTTTGATCCAGACATCCTGCCATCAAGAAAACTCATTGGATATAAAGATCAAACACACTATCAATTTGAGAAAAGATGGACAACAAAAGAGTAGAAAAAAAAACTAAAAACTAAAAAGGAAGAGGGTGGCTGACCACCATGAAAAGGATGAACCATCTCCATGGAGTGATGCCCCCTCTTAAACTAAAATGAGGAAGGAGAAATTGTTTGGATATCACTAGGTCAAAAATGAGAGAGAAGAAGAAACGATGCTATCCCTTTCATTGAAATTTGAATTTACAATTTATAGGGGAATGATGGAACTTGGGTCTTGGGGTAGTACAATGTGGTGGGCTTGTGTTTGGGCCAGGCAAAAATAGGATTATATATATATATATATATATATATTATGAGTTGATATTTCTATAAGTAGTAAATAAGTAATAAAATATACTCTTAACAAAAAATTAAAAAAGTAATAAAATATACTATTCAACTTGAATTGGATCGATTCCTAAAATTTGAACTACAAATTGAACTAAATCATTCGATTATCCAAAATTAAAAACTAAACCAAACTGAAAACTTGGTTTGGATTGAATTGGTTTAATGATTTTGATTGAATTGAGTTAGATCAAAATATCTCCATAATTAGGATTACTCACTTACAGCCAAACAGCTAAGATGATCACCTTAAACTCGAAGCCCATGGTGACATCCAGCTCATGCTACAAGAAAACATGCCCTCCTTTGCAATTTTTTATACTGTTATTCAATCATATTTTCTCATATACATAACTTTTGAAATAGTTCGTGTGAAAATCAAACAAGTTTGCTGCTTTGACAACATATGATTGCATGACTTTTAAAGTTTTATACTGTTAATACATTAAAATTAAACCCTTAAAACTGAGAAAGAAAAGATCAATTTTTTTTAATTTATTTTTCATATGTATCCTTCTATTGAAAACAATTCTATTCAAGTATGGTGAAACATTTAAATGTGGACGACTCTCCCAGCCGAAATTCAAACCATAGTTTACCATGTGATGGACTAGCCTCCTTAAACATTAGATCAAATCTCAATTGGTAAAGAAAAAAGCCAGTTTGATTCGAGAAAATATTTTCTATTTTCAAAATTAATTAAAAAATGTTATCTTTTTTAATTTCATTTTTTATTTTCAAGATTTTATAATGAAAATCGTGAAAATAACAAAACTTTGTTTTTAATGTTTTCTTCACAAAATCTTAAATACATAAAATATAATGACAAGGTGGCATTTTTACAATTAATTTTGAAAACAAAAAATAAAAACATAAAATGTTTTCTAAAACTAAACATACTCAAAGGGATTCTTATACTCAAAGGGATTCTTGTTTTCTTGATTAAGTAAAAACTTAAATTGAGAAAAAAAAACAAAACTCATTCTAGTTTAGAATGATGATAAAAAAGATGACTTGGTGTTGTTAACAAATAAGAATTTATTTACCCTCGAATCAATAAATTACGTCACAATTGTAACTGGTTACATAATCTAGGAATGCATACACATCTTCGCTTTCTCTTTAATTTTCTGCTGGAAAAATTTCTCATAATGATGGTGAGGTACTTTTGTTTCAAGGTGACTTTTGTTTTATCCCGTATATTGAGATCGATGAAGTAACATACCCACCAACCAAATAAAAAAAAGAACATATCATCAGGGTATAAGTATCAGCCCAATTACGCACATGGCTACAAAGAGAACTAACGGAAACTTTGAATGAAAAAACATAAAAGGCAAATAAGATGAAACGCAATCCAATTATAAGAGGTATAAGAAGATCAAAGAGTTACGAGATTTTTATCACGTCTTTTGAATATGCCTTTTTTCAAAAAAGGATTACTTGTGATCCTTTACCCCAAATTATTAAAAAATAAAAAAAGCATAAAACTAATTCGTTTGTATGTACAATCGTAAGAATTATTTCATTAAAAATTTAATTCCATGTTTTCTAAAAAGATCGTTCCTTGGAATTTCAAAAATAAAGCCTTAAAAAAGGCATAATTTGTGTTTCTTAGCATTTCATCTTTTTTAAAAAACACAACCATCCTTAGAAATAAACCATTTGGTTGAACATTAAAGAAAAACACGAAAGAAAATTTGGTTCTTATTCATCCCCATAAGTTTTCCAGGGGATTTAGGGAGACCGTATCTCGCACTCCCTCATATTCCTCTTGGGTAGGTCTGCAGCACAGCCTGTTCCAAGAAACTCCTTCCTGTCACAGGCAAATGAAACAGCATTAACTTAGATAAGATCGAAGGATTTACCGAACAAACGATCAACGAAAGCAAAATTTGATAGCATGAATGCTCACGACATGGCATAGCTCTGGGGAATAGGGAAAAATGGATTAAAATAGTTTTAAAGTAAGATCCCCCTATAAAATAAGAAAGTGAAGGGTTATTTATCATAAAATCAATATAGTGTGCTGGTATATGGGTCCCACCAAGTGATTTAAGAGTGAAAAATTCGTCACTTTTTCATTTTACAAGCAATTTTATTTTAAAGAATCCAAATCTCCCCCCACCCCAAAAAAAAAAAAAAAAAAAAAAAAAAAACTAAAGGTTACCTCAGTTTTGTCATGGACATATCGAATAATGAAGATGCACCTACACTCTGTTGGACCATGTAGCCTCCTGAGGACCCTTACAACACGGGCATCACAATAGAGGGCATAATCGTCTTTTTCCTGTGAAAAAAAAAGCCAAAGAAGGGCCTAAGAGAGTTCTAATAGGTGAGTTTTGGAGTAGCCTAAAAGATAAAAATAACTCCATGTCCATCTTGGTTACATGCTAAGTAACGTGACTTAGCAAACATTTCAATCATGTCACAAGCAAATTATGTAAATAAATTGAAATTTGAAATAGAATAAAATAGCCGGGGATCCCTTACCAAGAAACACAGTACAAGATCTCCATCGTTCACTTTGTGACACTCTGAAGGTTCTAAAGGGATGGATCTCTCGCGCACGCCCTCTTTTACATTCATCCACTCATCCTGCTCCTTACCAAATCCAGCGTATCGAACACGTACTTCCTTAATTGTGTGTGACAAGATCCATTAGCTTTAATTGGTTGTCCACAATATCCAATTAAATTGCATCCATTAAACCAGTACAGCTATCAGACGACAGCAGGATATAACTTGCAATGTCCAAAGATGTGCACAAATATGATTTGCATAGACATTTTCTGACTTCTGCATTCTTTTTCAATGAAGGAAAATATTCCAAACAAAAATAGCATGCAATTATATACAAGACGGAGTTTGAAAGATATTGTCGAAGCACATGTATTAGTTAAAACTGAAGAAAATTTCAGTTTTCGAATAGCCTTGGGAAAAAGATAAAATATGATTCGTTTATTAGTGAATTTAGCGGAAGAATTTTCCAAATTATTCTAATAAAATAAAATAAAATAAAAAGAATATTGAATCAGTGTGTGGGGATCTAAGTTTCACCTATGCTTGTTTACCCACAGTTGAGTGCTACTTATGACAGTTACATTGACAGTGAACATTCGGAGTTTCCAAAAGGGAACAAGGTAGCCATAAGTGAGAAGTGAAATAGCAACAGGGCTGGAGGAGGGGAGAAAAGGCTACCCTCTTAAGTTATGAAGCAACTAATGAAATGCAGCATACGACCAGTATAATGTCAGATGCACAGAATCTGATTGAACACCCAATAAGAACAGTGCCCCAGGAATGACACAAAAGAAGTAGAAATTATTGCTTTTGGCATTTTTATTTTCTCAATTCACATGGTCATTCACAGATGTGTTGGTTAAATTTCTTCAGTAATGTCAAAGGAGTGACTAAGGCATTAAGTTGAAGAGCCAAAAGGGCCCCTTGCCTCTTGATGTTTGAACTAGTACCATACTTCAATTAAGGAAACACTTCTTTGTGCCTCTCACCTTAAGTTGCTAGACTTCCCTGTCTTTCACCCTTCACTTTCTTATTTCTATTGCATTAAAGGTGCAGAGATTTTCCCCTATTTTGTGTTCATTGATGAAAGAGCCAAAATAATTTATATACACTATTGCACTGAAACATGCAAATCTAAATGCAAGAAAAATCAAGCTTCATAGTCAGCCCTCAGCTACTGTGTTGTAAGTCCAAACCAAAATAAGTTATTATAACTCCATGTCTTCTATCAGAAGTTAAAAATTATAGCATCAATGTAAGCAACTTGAAGATATATATTTTCAAGTAAAAGCAGGCAAGCATTGCAGGCATGAAAGGTAATTTAACATACAAAAGAATCTTACAAGTTCGCCTGTGCTCAAAATTCTATAGTTAAGGAACGATGCAACATCATGCCTGTAATTAACAAATCAAAAACATATCAGATGTTGGGTGCACAATAGATAATAAATTAATGATACAAACTTTCTGTTTTATGAAGAAAGAAGGGGTTTGGCAGTAATTTTTTCCTTTATTACTATTTTTTTTTTGGGGTGGGGGAGAGAAGAAAGAGAGGGGGGGGGGGAAGGATACAAATTTTTATCTTGTTCTGGTTGGAATGCCACAAACAAAAATTAGACCACACCTTATACTTTTCATACAATGAGTTTTGGGGGAAGGGGGAGAAAGACATACTCATCTTTGATTTAGTTCTGGTTGGAATACCACAACGGAAATTCAACCAAACCCTATAATTCTCATATAATCTAAAATGGATAACAATGCGACATACATTGCATATTATGGACAAACATAAAACATGCAGCACAATCAGAAGATCATTTCTCACCATGCAACATCTTTTGAAGATCTTGCTTCAAATGACAACTCTGAGATATCTGCAACTTGTTTACCTGACATTATGATCACAAGTTCTAATTGAATTGAGAAACTTTTAAATATTGAACATAGAGCATGACTGTGTTAATCATCACTGATCAGATCTACTTTGCTTATCATTGGATCCTATCCCTTGCTGAAGTTAATCCAAATAAAACTTTATACAACTGTTGTTGTTGTAATGAATATTATTATTTTCTATAGGTGTTTCTTTAATTCTGTCTCAAATACCCCGACACAGCTTCACACAAATGCTGTTACCTTACAATGTGCAAAACTGCATAAAGCAAAACACAATTAAGTATAAACTATTGAAGATGCTCAGTGAGTTTATTTCCATTACTAGTAACCAAGAGTCATAATTTGGCAGGGAGAAAACTGATCAAAGTCAGTTTTCACAAAATATGCATTAGTGCTGTAAGTTGGTATGAGGCAAAACAGTATAATGTTCAATGTTACAGAGAACTGGAAACTAAATACCTTTATTGATATCAAAAGAAAAGAAAAATCATGCAGCATCTTATGAATGTCAAGTGGAATTCGAAATAGGCACTTAGCATGCCACATGAGAATAGACACATCCTATTCCTAACTGTTAAGCTTTGGTAGTTCGAGCTAAGAGCAACCCAAATTAGGTCAGCCCGTTGTCCCCCAAAGAAATGACAAGATGATAAGACTTTGTAGGTTTCAAGTAGATGGCTTTAAGATCATAGTGAATTTAAATGACAACCTTTTGGATTTGAAGAGCTTTTGTGCCCATCTTTTAAAATGGGTGCTTCCGAAAGATCAACAAATAGGTTCGGTGATTCAGGTGATGAAGCAACTTTAGCCTGTGACTCTTTCACTTTATTTTGGAACCAATGTTGCACCTAAAACCCAGTACAATCAATGCATCATTATAACATGCCTTGCATAAATTCGAAAATGTGTATAAATGGTAAAGAAACTGTAACAACCTGTTCCCAAGCTAAGGAAGTTTTAGCAGCACGGTTTGATGAGGAACTGCACAGCATTAAAGCAGGTAAATTATGAAATATCACAGTAAACATAACACAAAATCCTCTTCAATTGAGGTTACAGTTAAGATAATAATACTTAATTCACCTAAATCTTAGAGTAATCTCCTTGCAGAATTTCTGATCAACTGATTTTTCTCCCATCTCATGGTATATTCTTTCCAATTCCATGACCTATGAATCAGTGGCGAGCGCATGGTTTAGCCAATATAAGCGAAACGCAGCGACAGCACAAGTATAAAGTGGAACATGAAACAGTCTAGTTGTGCATCATATCTTAAAAAGATGAAATGATTGTATATATAGCACATCCATAGTTCAAAATAGTCTGCTATGGAAGATAACACTCCCATACCCAATGAACCAACATTACCTCGTCTACAGAGAACTTATCCATCGTTGCAAAATAGTTAAAAAAGTGTATTTTCAGTGGCAGTAGCTAGGTAGTCAATATGTCGATATCGAAAAAATCCCCCTTCAACTTTAGGCTTGCTTTCAAACACACCACTAACGCTAGTACAAGTTGGCTTTCAAGAGGTAACAACACCAAGCAAGGTTGGAATTCACTGCCATATATACACACATCAAGCAAAGAGCAAAATTAGAATATCTTTGATGTAACACAAGAATCCAGTCAAATACATAGACACAGCTAAAAATGAAAACAATGAACAAACAAAATTTAAATTAAACAAAAAAAGGAAAAAGATTCACAAGCTTTCAGCTTTCATTAAAAAAAAAAAAACCCAGAGAGCAAATAGAATAGTTCCACATTCACCATTTTATTCCCTGAAAAAATCGATGCTTTTGATTATTCCCTAAAACCAGACCAAAAAAAAAATCAAAACCAAACCCAATAATTTTTACCATCAAAATATAAAATTGAAAAAAAAAAAAGAGGAAGCCCTAAGTGTTTCACCTTGTCGTCAATCGGTTCTGGAAGGTTCTTGGGGGTGGATGGCAATGGTTTTTGTGCGTTAAAGGTTGAAGGTGTCTTCTCTCTCAACGCAGCGTCCAGAGTCCACTGATTCGCGCGGAGAGGACGGAGAATACATACATTTACAATTGGCTGCGCGGTCGATGAGCTTACTATATACACTATCTTTTTACTCTTTTTGCCCAAGCATTGTTTTTTATTTTAAAAAAAATATATGATTTTTGGCCGATCACGTTGCAACTTCTGAATGGTACATACATTATTAAGAACTTATTGTCAATTGAGAAATGTTAAATTCTCCAAAGTGATATGCATAAATTTTCGGTTTTTTATTTTTTATATGGTATTTGAATGGTATATATACCAAAATATGTGAATTGGGAGGAATTTACGTGGATATGGGATTTAACAAAATCAGAATTTCCGATTTTGTTAAATCCCATATCCACGTAAATTCCTCCCAATTCCCATATTCTTGTACATTTTTCATCCAAATACCATATAAAAAAAAAATCCTAAATTTTCTTAATTCAAAATTTTATTTATGTATGGCCGTTTGGTTAAGATTTTAGAAGAAGTATTTCTTAAAAAGTGAAAATAGAAGTAGAAGTAGGAGCAAAAATAAAAAAAATATTTTATGTTTGGATATAATTGTATAAATACTTTTTATCAAAATTAGACGTTATTAAATTATTTGGATGTGATAATTATAGAAGTATTTTATTTAATAAAATTATAATTAAGGATATGGAGAGAGAGAGAGAGAATGAGAGTGAGAAAAGAATGATAATTTTTAAAAGTTTTAAGAATAAAATCATAATTGAGTGAAAAGAAAGTGGTTGCGAATTTTAAGGAGTAACTCTCTATCTTTTTCTCAAAAAAGCAGAAAAATTGATTATTTTCTGCTTTTACTTTTTTTTAGAAGCATAAACAAATAATATTAAAAATTTTATAAATGCTTTTTTTTGAAAACTTAAAAAAAAAAAAGTACTTCTTTTTATATTAGAAGCACAAATAAACGCACCCTATATTTATAGGCGCATTTTGTAGTGTGTTAGGCTAACTATGGTGATTTTGACGGTGAGAATTGGTGGTGCATATATACAACCAATCACCACCATTGCACCCTAATATTTTTCCATTAACTCTCTCTCTTCTCTATGCGCGGAAGAGGAAAAGGAAGAGAAACAAAACCACCACCATCCAACATCGTCTCACCTCCACCCTGAGCCACCATCGTCGTCTTGTCCTTCACACCCATAGTCATGACCTCTGTCCACCACCGTTGCCTTCCCTACCAACCATGCCACCATTTGCTGCCCAAATCAAAAACACCCAAAAAGGGCCACCAAAAACCACCACCAACCAGGAGCACCATGACCACCACCGTCTCATCCTTCGCCACCCATTGCCTTGAACCGCAAATGCCCACCACCGTGTAGCCGTCCTCCACTGTGTCTTACTCTTCGTTCCCTGCCCTCCACCTTGTCCTTCACATCACCGCCGTCGCACCGTCAGTCGCCGAGGTTGACAGTGGCGATGCTCCCCATGGCCAGTCAAGTCATCATTCTCTCCTCTTTCTGGTGAGCCCTAACCCTCAATTTAGTGTTTCTGTTTCTGTTTCTGCTTGACCCCTTCACTCTTTATTTTTTTTTTCCTTTTTTTTCTGTTTAAGTGAATTAGTCTAATAGACTGCTTAATTTTTTGCTTGATTCGCTTGTCCTTCACATATTGTTGTTTGTGAAATGCAATACTGCTGTTCAGGCTTGCTTGTCCAGAAGATGAGCAATAGATAGTGGCAATGGCAGTGGCGATGACGTGATGCCCCAGAGTGTGGGAGAGAAGATATGGAACCCATTTTTAGGGGGATTTAGCATATATCCAATCAGGCTTGGTGTATCAATACAGCATATATTTCAACTATTAAATTATTAGTATGTGGTATATCATAATTAGCCCAATGCAGCACAGATTGAAATATATTTATAATTTATACTATTATAAGTAAAATTTTGACTTAGAAGGATTTTGATGTTAATTATTAGAATAATATTTTAACACTTTCCTTTTTCAATATTTTAGTGAATTTAAAAATAAAAATGAATAAATATATATTTTGATCTCTAAAATTATATATATACATATTTTACTTTAGTATATAAAATAAATAGATTAATGATATGTTTTTTGAGGTTACAAAATGTAAGACGTTCATTACATAACATTAATGGACAAGCTTGTGCTGCATGTTTGGTGTCGTAGTGCCATCCCGTGTAGCATTTTTTGTGGCATTGTAGTTTCTAGATTCAAATTAATCTTTAAAATTTTGAAATATATCCCTACAAAAAAAATCCCTAATTCCCAATATCTTATTTTTTCCATTATAAATTATAGGTGTTGGATAACATGGTTCTTGCCATATTTTGGACCATGACATAGTTCACTCATCTCTACTATTGAATATTATTTGAATGGTTTAAATTTAAAGATATAATAATTATATAAAATAAAAAATAAAGAATAGTTTTCAAAATTAAAAATAAGACAAAACTTCTAAGTTGGTTTCTGCCAAAAATAGTGCCAAACAAATTGATCTCTCAAGTGCCAAGAAAAAAAAAATCTCATGGTTCCTAAATATTAAAAATATAAAACAAGTTAATCTCTTTTAAATATTTGTCTTCTACCTCAATCCCCTGTGTTGAATAAATGATGGCTCAGTGTGAGTCGTCTCCTGACTAGAGTCTGAATCCTCTTGATTTTGATCTCCTTGAGGCTGTCAGTTTCCACTGAGAACGTTCACCAATTGCTGAATCAATTAATGAATATTATGCATCCTAGCAACTAGTTTAGCTAATGCGGGTTCTCTGCGCCTAGCTCCAGGAACCTCAACCTCAGGTATCCTACAACCTCACGACATCTTCCACGGTTGTGACCATGTCCATAGCCTCTTGGGGGTACTGCATGAAGTTGAGTGGAAACCTCATCAATAATCGGCTCCTTAATAGATCTCGTCTTTGGTGGCATCGTCACTTAAGACATGAACAAAGATTACAAAATAAGTATAATCATGGAAGAAGAATTGGAAAAACAACACTAAACATATTATTACAACTTGAACAAGTGACTCCACTTTAATAGTGGTCATTCATAGGCTCCTCTTTGTATGTTATGTCCGGGTACACAAATTACAAACAAAATTCTATGATTATCCACATTTTGCAGCCACTAAGACCTACTATCTATACGTTACTACCAACTTTGTCATGATCTAAACTTAGGCCATGACCGCGTGCTACGATTAGTGCTTTACTAGACTCTATTTTGTTTCACATTGTTTAACTGGTTTTTTCGGTAGTAAACAAATAAACGATGATAACCTTGCTTCTCGATCTCAATTTGAGAAATGGAAGCGGTTCTTTTTTGGACTCTCAAAATTTTTAAATAATAGGCAAAAGAAGCAAAGAAAATAGAATAAATGCAGAGAATAAAAGAAACAAATTCAAGTAAAATAAAAAAGAAAATGAAAGAAACTTGAATGAAAGGAAATTATGAGCAATGTAAGAACAAAATGGAGCAAAATTAAAATGAACAAAATAGAAAAAGCATTGGTAAACTAAAACAAGAAAAAAAAATTAAAAAAAAATTGAAATAAAAGCATCATAAAATTCAAATGTAAGAAGTACATAAATTGAAACTAAAGAAAAAAGAAATTGGAAAGAGATGGACTAAAAGTAATGAAAAGGAAATTAGAAAGAAAATTAAGAAAAAATAAAATGGGATGGAGTACTTAATTTTCCCTTATATATCATTTGATGTCAAAGTGTCGAAAAAATGTGAAAGTACTTTTCAAAATATTTCCAACCCCCCCTTTCTTCTATTCCTACGAGTCTTATTTATAACCAACTCTAAGTTATAAGAAAAATGACAAGTGTCCTAATAGCAATTATTTTACTACTTAGTGGGCATTCCTATAACTGCATTCTAGTAACTGCTTCCACGTTATCCATCGTGCTGCTTCACATGTTTCAAGACCTTGGCTCCATTAGAGTTTTTGTTGCTGCAGCGCATGCCATTGCTCAAAGAGGGATGAATGGCAAAAAGCAAGTCAAATATGTGACATGGCAAAACCACTAATCTTATATCATGTAAGTGTCCAAGAATTGAGTTTGAACAAGATATATATAGCAACGTAACATCATGTTGCTGACCTCGACATTGTCAACTTGTCGAATACTTGCCATGAACTATTAGTGTCGAACAACACCTCACCTTTGGCTTCCTTCAAATTATGCCAGGTCCATCACTACTTGCATCCTGAATCCTTCTTTGTTTTGACACTCGAACCACAATCAAGCCATGTCTACTCCTTGGCCACAACTTCTCTGTCGAAGGATCAATTTTTCTAAGGATCAGCCTATTGAAATCAATGATTTCATTCTCCTGTTGAATTCCAAATTCAACATCGATTGCATTTGCCAAATTGTCAAACTTGTTGGCAGTGTACATGCATTTTTAGACAAATCGCTTATGTCAAACCAAGCATTTATAAGCCATATAAGACAAAAATCTTCACAAGCCACATAAGACAAAATAACATGCCCATGGTTTTGAACCAAATTCACCATGCTTCACGTAAGTGTCTTCAATCATCGTTATTTTATTATTTCACTTGTGACTTGCGTGAATTCCAGTAAGTCTGATATGCACTTTAGTGAATTTTTCATCATATATCTATACTTGTATTCCTATTATAAAAACCAACCGGTACCACATCATGTAACATAGACCCAAATCCTTCAATTTGTTTTTGCTATTCAATCACTCTTCTCGTTGGCAATTGGTCTTAACTATTAGCAAGATTTGTCAAAGAGATTATTTTTACCTCTAACAGGTGCCCCCAAATATTTACCTTTTGACTTAGAGTAAAAAGATAAATATTTAATATTGTTGAGTTACTTTTGAACAAATGCAACTTAGCCTTCATGATGTGACAACTTTCTTTTAATATACAACAAAGTATTTTTATTTTTTATTTTTATTCAAGAAACTTAACCATTGATAGCAAAATCAAATTCATTCTCGACAACTCCCTCCTGCCTTTCTTCTTTTCCATCCTCTAAATGCCTTATTTGCTGAGCCATGTCTAGCAAATGATGATCATTCAATCTCTCCTTTATATTTTCGTTCAACTTTCCTTCCTTCTCAGCCTTTAATGATTCAATTCGTTGTATTTTTTCAGCAAGTTGAGACATGTCAAGAAATTGTTGACCCACCAATTTCTTTTGAATATAATAGTCAAGACCACTTGCTACCATCTTCACCATCTCATATTCTGGTATAGGTGTAAAACACCTATTCCTCATTTGTCGAAATCGTGCCAAGTAGTTGTCAATTGACTCACTAGGAAATCTTTTGACTTTAAACAAGTCAATTAGACTAACTTTCATTTCTCTTTTAAAGAATTATTCATGGAAACTTCTCTCTAATTGGGCCCAAGAATGTGGTTGAAGAGTAGAAAACCATGTACCTTGGTCAATGAGCAAGGAAAGAATCTCATTTTAAGATATTCATTGGCAGCGATTTGCCCAATTTCGAGTGTGTACCTAACTATGTGTTCTATATTCGATTCCCCACTATCTCCAGAGACTGTAGTTAGTGACTTACGGGCCTTCCATCCTTTAGGCAATTCAATTTGTTAGATAAAATTAGGAAAAGCTGACACAAAATAAGGTTGGTTTGCATATCCAACATTAAAGCCAAATCTATTTAGAATTTGTTCAACTTGTTGGATAAAATTAGTCACTCTTCTTGTTGACAATTGGTCTTAACTATTAGCAAGATTTGTCGTAGAGATTATTTTAACCTCTAACACCCACCCTCTCATACTTAGAATGCTAGTGACTATCGAGGCGAACCTTTGTGTTTCCATTTTCTGAGTTGCTGCCTTTGTTTCTGATGTTCAAATTGGAACTTATGCCTTATCTAACATGTTATATCTCACAGCTACTTTTGAGAAATCAAAACACTAGGTTAGGTTCTCTTCAGTTTCTTTAACTATTATTAAATCCTTATTTCTGCATCATATTCGTGGCCAATATGTTATCTGTATTTTATATTGAAGACAAATGATGTTCAGTTAATGATCCTTCTTAAAAAAAAAAAACTCAGTTAATAATGATTAATCTATGAGAGTCTGTCCTCTCTTAATTTTGATATCTGAGATAATGATTCTATTCCTACTATTACATTTAGACAAATGAGAAGCTCAACAAATGAGGCCTAACCGTGTTGACAGATATCAACGAGCCGTTGTACAAAGTTTGGAAGTAGTCCTTCCAATATGGGTCTACAATTGTTTGTCTCTGAGTTTCAACAAGATTATTAAAATAAGATTATTAAAATTTCGACCAAAAAAGAAAGATTATTAAAATAGAAAAGCTGTAAAAGTATGCTTGCATAAAGCCCGTGAAGAGATACTAAGCTCAATACAAAAGTCTTATAAACCTTTTCAATGAGATCCAATACATCTTGATTATCAACAAATTCTAAGTAGATACAGTCAGTCCCTTCCTTTGTGTATTCCTCTTGTTCCATCTTATACACATACTGCAGGACATCATCTAACTTAGATTATCTATTGGCAATGATAGATACTTAGACAGAGAGATAAATATTAAGAAAAAAAAAAATGTTGGAACCTTGTGAATTTTATATCTTCCTTGCCTACACATGTTAATGTGTGCTCTTCTCAACATTGTATTTAGAGCAGTCGATGCATTAGTAAAAGTTACTACTTTAGCTGAGTCTCTGCTAACCAGAATTTTTAATTAAAATTAGTGATCTCTGTCTCAGGATGCAGTTCTTAGAGTTCTGGTTGCTACCCTTCATTTGAAGTTTGTAAAATCAAAAGAAGATGATTAATTAGTTCTAGAAGATGAAGAGTCCAATTTCCATCTCCAAGTGACAGCAAGGCTTCTCAAGTATGGTAGAATTTTACTATTATCAATTTATCATCATCATCATCTGCTATTTTTTTTGTATTAACTGAAGTATAAAACGAACTATTCTTATTTCAGGTGTGATTCATTTACTTTGGAAGATAACTTTGCACGTGTGTGATGATCAAAACTAAATAAATCATCAAAAGAAGTCTTTATCCTCTTGGTGTGACTGTAAGCAGGGATAGTTTAGCTATGACACCGTATTTGTGTTTATTTGATTGATAATATGTTTTTGTCATGTGCAAATATAAAACTAAAAGTGCTTGATGTTTGTTATGTTGCTATTAGATTAGTAAAAGAAAGCATCAATTACAATATTTCTGGTTAAGTCTAGGTTAGTCCATAAAACTGATGTCTCCATTGATTGGGCAGGATCCTAACCCAAAATGTCTCACTGGCTTTCGTGACATGCATGGCTTTGAAAGTTTTCAAACTAATAGGTGAGAGTAATCACAATACTGACTATAATCTTGCTATTGCATGTTCTTATACTTTGGTATAGACACAAACATGCAGGCATACAAAGGGTCTCATACAAGCAACAACCAATGTAATGTACATTGTAAGCTTATACATTGTACCATTTCTATTGCTCCTAAGCTTCTTTACTTCACTAAGCTTAAAGCTTGAACACCTTTTCCTCTACTTAATCCCTCTTTCCCAATTGTCAATACCATTAATATTAGCAGTTGGACAACAAGTGATTAAAAAACATTTCCTTGCATTTTGGTACTTAGAATAAGATACATCCAAACTGATACTTCTTGCCTCTATGCAGCTTTAAACAGCTTTGTACGAATTTTCACAAATGATAAGTTGCAGCAACACTACAAACAGATATAAGGTTAGCTTTCATGTATTTTACAATTTCATCTGTAACTTTTTTTTCTTAATTTGCAATCTGAGTTAGATGATGTCTTGCAGCATGTGTATAAGATGAAGAAAGAGGAACACATTACGATAGAGTTAGGACTACAATGTGTGTTTCAGGTCAAGTAGGTTGTGCTACGAATTGTCAATTTTTCTTACTAAAAGGTAAGGGTGTGTTTGGTTTGTGAAAATATTTCCTATTTTTATTTTCTATTTTTATTTTTTGAAAAGGATTTTCATTTTCAGATTTGCTGAATTTAGGAAATACGTTTGGTTTATAAAAATATATTTTGTTTCCAAAAAGTGAAAACAATGAAAATATGTTTGATTTGTCTGCTTTCAAAATATATTTTCAAAATCAAATTTGAGATAATAAAATTATATTTATTATTATATAATAAAAATTATATATATTTGATTTGCATATTTTGTTCATCTACTAAAAGCATTTATTAAAATAAAATAACTATAAAATTTTAAAATTAAGAATAAAATAAATTGCTTACTTTTAAGTAATTTTAGTATTATTATCAAATATTATATAATTAAATACTATAAAGGGAACTTTAATTGAAAAAATTATTTGTATTTACAAAATATGTTCAAAATATATTTGGTTTGTGAGTAAATTATAGTCATTAAAAAAAGACATAATTGAATAAAATAACTAGTATTATTTATAATTATCTTTGTTATACTTCAACTTATCAACTAGCCAAAAAATACAAAAGAAAAAGAAAAAGAAAAAGAGAAATACATCATCCTACAATAAAATACAAAAAGTCATTGTCATCAATCATCGGTGATAATTATTCCATATTTGATCAGTAATTGCGTTTGGTTGTCTATTTTCAAAATGTAATTTTCAAAATCAAATTTAAAATAATAAAATTATATTTATTATTAAATAACAAAAAATAGTTATTAATATAATAAATAATTCTATAAAATAAGGTATTTTTAATAAGGCTCAATATGAGTTACAAATAATTTCAATATTATATACTTTTTTAGTATCTACTACCATTAAAATAGACTTAGAAAGACAAATTCTCACAAAGGACACAATGTTCAAGTTGATATGCAGCAACTAAAGAAGACACAAGTGCACTGTTATTGTCGTACTCTAAACAACTGCATACATTACAATGGAGTCACAAAAGCACTTATTGTAAAATACCAATGACTGCAGCGAGGGTTAATATCATGGACATATATAGTCTTTTAACTACACAATCACATCCACTTTTATAAAATGAAGAAGCCCTCCCTTTCCATGAAAGCAGTGCTAGAAACAAGATGATTATGGATAAGAATTCAAAAAAGGAAAAATATAGAGATAACACACCAGAAATAGATTTAGCTGCAAACACTGTCAATATGTATTTAAGCAACAATATAAAGTCCTTCCAGTGACTTCTCAGTTAGCATATTTAAAAATAACATTAAAATTGTGAATAAATTATCATTAGAAAAAAAAAAAAACATTAGACCTCTATAAAGTAGAGAAACTAAAAGCTCTAGCAAAACTAACTGCAAAAAAATCATGAATAACTAATAAACTCATTTAATTTCCTCAATCATAACGGATGTGAAGTGATTGATGTTATATCTTTAGGACCAAAACTTCTTGTTTCAGGGGGTGAATCTGTCAAACTTGACAGAGTACAGCAATAGTTCAAAGATACAACCACACTGCACAAAAAAATTGCACAAACAAGTGGATTAATATTATAATCAAACAAACAGCACTAGAGAAGCACACTATACTTTCACAAGAAACAAAAGCTAAAACTTAAAAAAGCTACTAATCACCCGAGAAAACTTACAGAGAAAAAAAAAAGGAAGTCAATTATGAAGATTCTATTATAGAAACTAAATTCCGCCTACAATATAGCTACGCAGTTGATTTTGAACTGCTAAACCAACATCTAGTATATAGAAACCATTATCTTCACACTCACAGTCACGAGCACCAATCAATCACCTGGTATCCAATAGAATTGCATTGCAGCTACAGGAGTCAAAGTTAACATACAAATTAAACCCCAAGTTGACAATTTTTTCACACGATTGCTGGAATAAAATCATAGACAAAAGCAAAACATAAAAAATAAGCAAAAACCAAAAAAAAAAAAAAAAGAAATTGGAAACGAAAGAAAAGAGAGGGTTCATACTGAAATTGGGCCTGAGCGATGGTATCATGCCCCTAGATGATGGACATGATTGAGTGAGAAAGGAAATAGGAAAAAAAATTCATATGACAACAAAATTTCAGATTTGCATGTTGAAAGCAAAAGCAGCAATGATGGAAGGGAAAGCAAGAGCAACAAAATTACACACAAATAGGATAGATAAAAGGGAAAGCAAGAGCAAACCAAACCTAATGGAGCAACAATGGAAAACAGAGACAGCAGCGGCAACGGAAGGGGCAGCGATGGAAGCGGCGGGTATGGCGGCCAAGGCGGGCAAGCGAGGCGCGCAGGTAAGCGAGCGCCAGGTCGAAAGCAGTGCAGCTGACAATGGGCAGGGCAAAGGGGCAGCTTGCTATGGGGTTGAAAGTGAGCAATAGACATATCGAAATAGAATGAAGGTCATTAGTATTACAAATATGTCACCGCATGGTGAAGGAAAACGTTTTCAACATCTTTGAAAACATTTCCTGAAAACGCCGAAAACGTCAAAATGGCGTTTCCAAAATTGTAATGCTTTTAGGAAATATTTTTAGAAAATTTGAACCAATCGTATTTTCATATCAATTTTCTGTTTTTATTCACAATGAAAATAGGAAATATACAAACCAAACACACCCTTAAGCCTTCTTCTTTTCATTGTGATCAATTTATTGGTTACATTAAGATCCCTGTTCATCACTTATTCTTCATTAGGATTGCTGGAAGGTGATGGAATAAAGTGAAAAATAATGATAAATATTATATGTTGAATCATTTGAATTTTAAAAAATAGGGTGGGATGGAATGGAAGCTATTGTATATCTTTATTTATCTTCTTCCCAAGTTAGGGGAATGAGATAGAATGAATTATCTTTTAATTATTTATTTATGAAATGACTATTTTCTCCTCAACCGATGTTATTTAACCCACACATAGTGCTCTCTTCTCTGCTCATTTGTTGCCAAATTTCTGGATCGCTTTATTCTCTTGTCATGTGGGAAGCTAAAGAATCTCTACAACGATAATACTAGTACAATAATAATATATTTTTTTTAAGGATTTAGATAATCCTTTTAGCTTCACGTGAATGAAGCTAAAAATTGTTATTTTCCATATGGTTTTTTAGGCCTTGTGTTGAATTTGTGTTAGGTGCATGCCTGTGAGTCTCGATTACTTGGAAGTACATGACTTGGTGGTTGTCGTGAATAATAGTTTTTAAAGCAAGAGAACTATATCATCAAGTGCATATTATTTCATCAATAATGGCGGTTTGGGCGTACATAATTTTATAATTTTTTTATGCTTTATTTTTTTATATATAATTGTAGTAAAAATTGTTGCATTGACTAACTTGGAGTTGGTCAAAGTAGTAGGTGCATTGATTTGTTAATTAAAAATTTTGGATTTGAATTTTGGAAATGAAAAAAATTCTTATTAAGAGATCCCTATCCCTTTTAAAGACTTTTGTTGGGTTGGGTCGGACTGCTACATTATAAAGCAAATATTTGGGATTTATATTATACAACTATAGGCTTGGAGATTGACATATTTGATTTGCATAGAGTTCTCAATAAATTTATTTAGATTTTATATCCTATACTTATATTTGTTTATTGTTCAAAAATAATATTAAATATTTTAACATAATTATTATTGAATTATAAAGTTATTACATATTTAAATTTATTTTTTAAAAATTAAAAAATTTAAAATATAATATATTTAATATTTAAATAAGGTTAATATAAGGAAAAAAAATTATAATTATTTCTATTATATTTCTTTTCATTATAATATTTAAACAATTGAGTGATAACTTTCTTTCATTCCATTCTGAAAATTATTGAAATATCTATTTCATTTCACTCAACTTTATATCATTCTATTCCATCTCATCTTCCTATTTGGGATCAAGGAAAGAATATCATATATTTATATTTTTATTGCTTGTTAAACTTATAAAACATCTAAATATAAGAATGAAATAGAGTTCATTTGAGTACCCTTATTTTGATTTGAAAAAAAAAAGATTTTTTTTAAAAAGTACTTTTTATATCTTTTCATTTATTTGAGTAATTTTTTTTAGAAAAAATAGAATCGGTAACAAAAAAATAAAAAATATTCTTTTAAAAGTTATAAATTTTTTTTTTTAAAATGTCTTTTTTAAATATAAAAATAATACTTAAAAATGAAAGAAAATCTTTCAATGATATATCTAAATATAAATTAACTTTTATTTTTGTTAGATAGATATAAATTAACTTTACATTTAAATATAGAATAACTTTTATTTCTTAGAAGATATATTAAAAAAATCATTAAGAAATATTTTTTTAACAACCTCAGCCAAATTAGCCACAGCACACTATTTCACTCTCACTTCACCCTTCTGTGTTTCCATCGCGTTCCATTACCGTTTACCAGCCACTTCTTCCTCTTACAACATCCATCAAAATCCCAAATACAGCCTCAAACTGGAGAGACCAAATCGACTCTGGTACTGAAACTAGAAGAAACAACAAGAAACAACAACCATTAGCATGGACATGGACATGGACATGGACATGATCAGCAGCCTACCGGAGTCGCTCATCTGCCACATCCTCTCATTTCTACCAATTAGAAGTTCCGCTCTCGCAGGTGGCGCCACCTCTGGAAGGATCTCCAAGTCTTAGACCTTTCCGATGATCCCTTTTATGGCGGTGGGCGATCGGCAAGGGAAGCGGAAGAGCGCTTTGTTGCTTTCGTCAACGAGGTTCTAACCCAGGTTCGCCACATCAAGAAGTTCCGCCTCGAATGTCTGATACCTAATCGCGATCTGGGCTTAACTTCGTCACTGGGCCCCGCCTCCGCCTCCAGGAGCTGCATATCTCTGTAAAGAATTTCTTTTGGAAGCACACATTGCCTTGTTGCGTTTTCAATTGCACTTCACTGGGTTCCCTCGTTTTGAAAGCTCATACTTCTGTGGCCGACCTTCCATCTGTTCACTTGCCCTCCCTCAAGAACCTACAGCTGCAAATCCCCCTATGTGGACATAAACAAGTTTTTATCTGGTTGTCCCGTTCTTGAAACTCTTAATATGTCTTTTTCCTTTGGGTTAATGATCCCGCAATCACCCACATGCCTCGTTTCTTGAAGAGTTTAACATTTGAATACGGCTACTGCTCCCGTAACTGTATTTTAGAGCATCTTCAGATAGACACCCCATCTCTTGAATACCTACGTGTCATAGTACGTGGTCGTCACTTGCGGATTTTGGTTTGGTTAGCAATTTTCCCAACATGGTGGAAGCGCATCTTGATGTTTCTCCTGGTGATGATGATGTGAATGTTGGTTGGGTACCTTTTGATGGTAGAATTATGCAACATATTATATAGCAGACTAGATTTGGCACTCGCCAATTCTTGTTTTTTAGTTCATTGTTGGAGACCAATTGAAATAGTTCTTTCCTCATTGGTTTTAAAACTGTTCATGGTGTTTTGAGTAGAATAGATGAAATCCATTGAATTTCTGTCTTCTTTGTCACCTTTAAAGATTGATCTTCCCATTCTGTCGGCAACTCTATGTGTGTTGCTATGCATTATCAATTTCGTACATTCAAATATTAAGATAATAGGAAAAAGATACCAATAGTTATACAAAGCACTAGACTGATTGATATACACAATGGTAACATGTTTATGAACCTTAAACTAGAAACAAGATTGATCTGTTTTTTTTTGCCCCAAAATAGTTGTTCTATTTGACGAGATGGGTGCTGATAATATTCAAGAGAAGGAATGCTGAAGTGTAAGGTGTAACATCCGAAAGAAAATCTTATCGTTATTAATTGAGTTGTTTGGTTTTTATCGAGTAAATTGTGATTAATTAGGATTTGATTTAGTATTCACTTTAATCTAATTAATGTGGTATAGAATGATTAGGTATAATGGAATTAGATTAGAACTATAAGAAATTTCATAGGATTTTTCAAAAAATCGGTTTACCGATTTAAAAGAAATTGGTAAGATTTTGGTATTTAAAACGGTCGGAATCGAACCACTAGAATTTATATTATGAGTGCCCTAGGATGAATGGCTAGGAGACCAACTTAGCTGCTAGAAGACCAGAATCTTGAAGAAGGTCAAGAGTGTATTTGCGTTGGTAAAGAGCGAGCCAGCTTGACTGCGAGCAACTTCCATACCCAAGAAAAATTTAAGGTTGCCAAGGTCTTTGATCTTAAAACGAGCATCAAGGAGAGACTTCAAAGCCTGGATTTCGGGCAGATTATCACCAGCAAGGACTAAGTCATCAACATAAACAAGAATAATAGTGAAACCTGCAACATCTTGCTTAGTAAAAAGAGAGTAATCTGCCCGAGATTGACTGTAGCCAAAGGAGAGCAGAACACAAGTCAATTTTGCATTCCATTGGCGACTTGCCTGTTTTAGACCATACAATGATTTTTGAAGTTTGCACACCATTGTAGAATCGGAGCAGGACAATCCTGGTGGAAGCTTCATGTACACATCTTCCTCAAGGTCTCCATGTAGGAAGGCAGTAGTAATATCAAGTTGATGCAAATACCAGTCTTTGGCAGCGGCAATGGAGAGGAGAATCCTGAGGGTGGTCATCTTCACAACAGCGCTGAAAGTCTCTAAATAATCCAGACCAGCTATTTGGGTGTATCCCTTGGCAACTAAACGAGCTTTATGGCGTTCAAAGGCACCATTGGGTTTAAACTTCACTTTGAAAATCCACTTGCAGCCAACAGCTCGTTTCCCAGCAGGTAGATGAGTTAGAGTCCAAGTATTATTCACTGCAAGAGCATGAAGTTCAGCCGCAATGGCATCCCTCCAACAAGCATGATTCATAGCCTCATTAAAAGAATTAGGTTCAGAAACAGTAGACAGGGCTAGGGAAAAAGCTTTGTGAGTAGGTGAGAGATGATCATAAGAGAGGAAATGAGATAGAGAATACCGTGGTGAAGATGAAGATGCAGCCCGCTGAGATGTAGACAGCATGCAGTGATAGTCCTGCAGATAAGATGGGGGTCATTTGGGGCGAGTGGAGTGGCGGAGGGTAGGGGGAGAAGGAGGCGGTGGTGGTGAAGGACCGGGTGATGGTGATGGAGGCAATTGGTGAGGGTGGGGTGAAGGGGTTGTGGCATCATTATAGGCACCCGAAGGGGGTATATAGGAAGGGAGGTGAGATGTGGGGTGAATATCATCAAAAGGTTTTAGTGAGTACTGAGGGGAGGAAATGGTAGTCGTATTGGTGGAGGGTGGTGGAGCTTGGGAAGAAAAGGGAAATATATGTTCATAAAAAATAACATTCCTAGATAGAAAAGTTTCTCTATTAGTCAAATCATAAAGCAGAAAGCCTTTTACTCCACTAGTATAGCCTAAGCAAATACATTTTCTTGCGCGAGGATCTAATTTTCTACGATGAGCTAACAACGTGGATGTATATGCCAAACAACCAAATACTCTAAGATGAGTGTAAGAGGGTGGTTTATTGTACAAGACTTCAAAAGGTGTTTTGTTATGCAGGAATGATGTGGGAACCCGGTTGATTAAATGCACTGCATGCCCAACAGCAAAGTGCCAGAAATGATGAGGTAAGTGAGACTGAAATAAGAGTGACCTAGCTACAGCTAAGAGATGTTAATGCTTTCGTTCGACCACCCAATTTTGTTGAGGGGTCTCAACACAAGTTTTATGATGAATGATCCCTAAAGATTGATAAAATTGGGTTAACATAAATTCTGGCCCATTATCAGACCGAATGCATTTAATAACGTGACCAAATTGAGTTTTAACCATGGAGACAAAATTCTGAATGAGTGTGGAAACCTCTAATTTTGTTTTTAAAAAATATAACCAAGTGTATCTTGATTTATCATCAACAATAGTAAGAAAATACTGATGACCAAACATAGATGCAACAGAAATGGGACCCCAAATGTCCATATGAACAAGATCAAAAACATGTAATGATTCACTAGTACTAGTGGGGAAAGGGAGCTTTTTCTGTTTTGCAAAGTGACAAGCATCATAAGGACTTGTATTATTCAAACATGTAATAAAAGGGTACAACTTGAGTAAGGAATCCAATCTATCATGTGAAAGGTGGCCTAACCTATAGTGCCATAAAGGAAAACTAGAAATGGTAAATTGGTTTACGATATGAAGCTTATTTGGTTGCAAAGTACAAGATTCAGGTGTGTCGATAGGTGCTGTCACTGCATACAGGCCATTGTCCAGTTCAGCTGCACCAATCATCTTCAAGGAGCGCTGATCCTGTATCTCACAAGAGGAAGCAGAAAAGCTAAGGCGGCATTGAAGATTTTTAGTCAATTTCGATACTGAAATGAGGTTGAAGGTAAAGGATGGGATAAAAAGGACATCAAGAATATAAAATAAGTCAGTAAAAGAAATAGTGCCAGAAATATTGGTGGTGACACTGCTGCCATTGGGTAGCTTAACGGTAATTGGTTTTATTTTCTTGAAGCATTGGAACAAATTCAAGGAATGACAGACATGGTCAGTGGCGCCAGTGTCTAACACCCAAGAATTTGTGCCAATGTTAAGGAATGACAAAATGTGTGCTATACCTGTGAAGGAATTATTGTGAGGACTAGTCTGTGGAATTGTTTGTATGCGGTTAACCATAGATGAATTTGGCTGGGTTGAGGATTCTGAGGTCTGTGAAGTATGCTGTCGAAGGAGGGCTATCAAAGCCTTACATTGATCAGGAGTGCAGAAACTTGGATCTGCCCCACACTGCTGCTGAGAATGAACACTACATGTCTCATCATTAGCATCCTTAGTAGTGATGTTATTAATGGTTCTTGACTTGAAGAAATTTGGTGGATATCCATGCTTCTTATAGTAGGAATCCACTAAATGTCTAGTCTTCCCACAAAAGGAACATACTCTAGTGGAATTGCCTCTTCCACTATAACTTCTACCATCGGAGGAACCAAATCTTCCACGACCTCTGACACCTCTCCCTCTAGATGCAAAAGTCTCAATGACAGCACCATCAGCTGCATTAACCAGTATATGTGGCTCTACAAATCCTACGTGCATTTGTCTTTCTTGCTGTGTAAGCAGAGAATATACTCTAGATATGCTAGGAACAGGATCCATCAACATGATCTGAGACCTAATGCCACTAAACTGTTCATTTAGGCCTCATAGGAAACGCACAACATAATCACTCTCCTTATACTGTCTAACAGTTGCTAAGCCACAAACACAAACATCACTGCATGCCATACGACCAGGAATAGGACGAAAATTATCTAATTCTTCCCAAATTGCTTGTAAACGAGTAAAGTAAGAGGCTATAGAAGCATCACCTTGCTTGAGAGCAAACAGATCCTCTTGGAGCTGAGCTATATGGAAAAGATCACCTTCATAGTACTTTTCTTTCAATTCTTTCCAAACTTCAGAAGCCACATTCTTCCACATCACACACTCTTTGATCTCATCACAAAGCGAATGACTGATCCAAGAAAGTACAAACGTGTTACAACGATGCCAAGCCGGGAACAAAGTAGAATCTGAATTTGGTTTGCTGATCCTTCCATCAACAAATTGCAATTTGTTCTTCGCATCTAGCGCCCAAGTCATAGCGTGACACCATGCATGATAGTTCTTACCAGTCAACAAAGGAGAAGCAATCAAAGGACCTGGAGTTTCACTTGGATGAATGAAGTACGGACTCGTAGGATCCATGGCCGGATTCAGAGGAGTGCGATTATTCTACACACCTCGAGGAGCTACTTCAACATTCGGATTCTCCATTTCGAACAAGATCTCAAAAAACTTCCAAAAAAAAAAAAAAGATCGAATACAATCAAGGAAAGCCTAGCTAAACCAAAGAGGATCGGAGAAACGCTGAGAACACTAATCACCAAATCACTAGCCGCAAGCTCGATCTCGCACAGCAATCGCTGAACTGAGAGGAGCGAAAACCGTGATCACCAACAAAAGACAAGAAGCATGCACAGCAGAGCCTCAAAAGGCTCTGATACCATCACAAATGGTATCAAGAGAGAAGAACAAGCTTCGAGAGAAGGAAAGAGTCAAGTGAGAAGATTGAGCTATTCACATTATGAAAAGTTAGCAAAAGAATATGTTGTGTACATCAGAGCCCCAACTTATATACATGTGCTCAAGTAAATGGCTACACTAACTATACAAGTCACGTGCTAAAATAAATATAACAAACTAACGGTTTTCTAACCGCCTAACCAACTTCAGTAGGCAGGGAATCGGATGAGACAAGGCAAAATGCCATCGTTTGTGAAAAATGATTTTTTGACGGTGGATTGAATCTAGGTAACTCTGATTGTAGAATTATGCAGCGCATAATGTAGCAGACTAGATTTGGTATTTGATAATTATGGATCTTTAATCTTCACTGTTGGAGATAAATGTAATGGGATTTGAGGAACTTTCACTATCTGTTTTGCAGGTCTTGCTTTAATGGAAAGGTTTGAAGACAATTGTCCTTGGTGCATGTTTTGCAATGCCATGATTTCCCAATCGTGTTTGCCCATATGCTTTCAGCTTCATTAGAAAGATGTCATTGAGAACTAAACGTATGAAATATGAATGCATATTTTGCATTTCGTAGGTTTGAGTTTTTGATGACATGAAAGCTTTCTTCTGCTGGGCTAACGAATGGAAATAGTTCTGCCCTTCTGGGTTTTAAGTTGGTTCAATAGTGATTTGAGGAGAGTAGAAGCAAGCCATTGAATTGCCGTCTTGTCTTTTAACCTTTGTAGATTGATCTTTCTGTTGCTAAGTAATATCTATTGCATACAATGAAGTGTTATAATTATAAGAAAAAGATACTCTTATTTATACAAAGCACTAGAAAGGTTGATATACAAAATGTTTAATGATGTTTTATGAACTTTAATTCAAGACTGATCTGTTTTGTTTCGGCCAAAAATGATTGATCCGTTTGACGAGTTTGGTGCTGATATAATATTCAAGATCAGCAAAACGCCAAATTATATGGGAGTAGTTTAGATGCTGTTCTCATGATAATATATATCATATATCATTATTAAAGAAGAAATTGTGTGTATATATCATCTTGCTCTCCAAGACCTTTAGGTCCCCAAACTTTGGCTTTATATAATTCCATGTTAACCAGCGCACTCTGTTGCAAAAACAGTAATGTTAGCGTAGATCATAGCTAATTCTATACGCAAGAATATAGTTGTCATTTAAATTTTGTTTTGATGTTATAAATATATACGTATATCATGAAATTTAACGATGGGATACATTACTATGTAGAGTTCACTAAAATTTCGAATCAGTGCAAACATAAAATGCGATCGGCGCTTTCTTAATTTTGGTCATAGTTTTATACGTGTAAGTGTGTCTGTTAACATAATAATTTCAACTATGCTCGCTCTTGTGTAGAATCCACACAGGTTGTTTGTAAAGTCATAAAATTGAATTTATTCAATAAATTAAATTCAATTCCTTGGTTTGGAATCAACTAACGGTATGGAACTAAAATTTGAATGGAATTCAATTCTTTAAAAATGCCTAAAAGTAAATTAGACTAAAATAGGTCTGATTTACAATTCCTAACTTGTGGATTTGATATTAAAATGTGATATGTCAAAAATAACCTCAACCTTAATAATATTTCTCTTTCTCTTCTCAAAGATGATATTAATAAATGGTAAAATAGTCAAGATAAAGAATTTAATTTATTTTTGTATATATTCTGAATACTATAAATGAATTTAATTCTATAATTTATTAGTTTATTCTAAATATAAGAATTCAAATCGTAACATAATTGAATTCAATTCTATCCCATTTTGTCATTTCAAATAAGATGACAAAGAGCTGGTTGAAGTGGACAAACAGAAACCATTTCTAAATTCATCTCTAAATCAATCTTTTCTTTTATGAAAACAATTGTCTTGTTTTAAATTATTTGTTCAGAATTTTCTTTTAATGAACTTAAAATATAGGAATTGATGCAATATAGTGGATTAACTGATTCTCATAATTTTTTTAAAAAAATTAATATTTAGTTCATTTTCTTGTTTTGGAGATAAAAATACTTTATTTGAAGATTAATTAAAAATAATATTGAAAATATTTGAAATTAAATAAATTTACAGTAGTATATAAATTTTTTAAAATATCCGATTGACATGTATGCAATATTTAATTAATAAAATTGAATTAAAAATAATATTTTTTTAAAAAAATAAAACATGCAATAAAATATACTTATTTACATTAGTCATATTTTTATGAGTTTAATTACTAAACACTATCATTCAATCTCATGCTTATATTTGCTAAACTTTTAAGATAGTAGATGGTTGAATCAAACAATTTTATTGATGTAGCAATATATGATTGGATATCTGTGTAAAATTTTTTTACATTGATAGTGTATATAAATTAAATCCTATTTTTATTATTTATTTTAAATTAATTAAATTTTAAAATGAAACATGTTTGTAAAAAAATTAAGAATATTTTAAAAATAAATATATAAAATTTATTTTCTTCGAAATTCTAAGTTCCATATTAAAATCATTATATCGTTTTTAATCATAATCCATTATTTGTCAAAATTTAAATATATTAATCTTTTATACTCAAAATAAAAATACAATTAAAATTTTAACTTTATGAATAAAAATCATTCTATATTATACATACGGAAAAAAAAAAAACTCCCTCATTGTCATATATATGTTTCACTTATTTTATTTTTTTCTTAATTTTGTTTTCACTTATTTTTTTCCGTCTTTGCTACTATTCCCAATTTAAAAGTTCTACTTCCCACCCAGTATCACCCAGCACTTTGTCCCTCAATCTAGCTCTCCCTTCCATCTTTCAGTGCTGTGCATTAGAATTACCCACCTTTTAACAGATTGTTTGGAAACTATAGAATTGAATTCATTTAAGAAATTAAATTCAATTCCTTAATTTGGAACCAACTAATGTCATGGAGTTGAAATATGAATAGAATTTAATTCTTTAAAAAAGCCTGAAAGTAAATTAGACCAAAACAGGTCTCATTTGTAATTCTTATCATGATGGATTTGATATTAAAAGATAATATATCAAAAATACTCCTCAATTTTATTTAATATTTCTCTTCTCTAATCTCATCACTCTTCCCCTCTTCTATTAATAAAGGATAAAATAATTAAGATAAAGAATTTAATTTATTTTTATATATATTTCAAACAGTATAAATGAATTCAATTCTATAATTTATTAATTTATTCCAAACATAAGAATTCAAATCATAAAAGAATTGAATTCAATTACTAATAAAGTTGAATTCAATTCCATATACCATTATCATTCCAAACAAGATGTTAGACTTAAAATGTTTAGTGGCTGTTGTGGCCAACTCTCGTGTTTCCATTTTCTGAGTTTCTGCCTTTGTTTCTGATGTTCAAATTGAAACTTATGCCTTATCAAACATGTTATGTCTCGCAACTGTTTTGAGAAATCAAAACACTAGGCTCTATTGAGTCCTTTTTTTTACTAGTTTTAAATCCCCATCTCTGCATCATAGTCGTGGCCAACAATATGCTATTTGTATTTTATACTGAAACTTAATGATGTTCAGTTAATGAATAGTTTACAAGAATCTATCCTGCCTTAATTTTGATCTCCGAGATAATGATTCTATTGCTATTATTAGATATGGACAAATGCATCAAATGATTGTCTCTACAATTGATTGTCTGACTTTCAATAATATTATTAAAATAGAAAAGCTATAAAAGTAGGAGTATGCTTGCATAAAGTCTGTGAAAAGATACTATGCTCAATACAAAAGTCTATTAAAGGTTTTCAATGGGATCCGATACATCTTAATTATCAACAAATTCTAAGTAGCTACAGTCAGTCCCTTGCTTTTGTATCCATCTTGTACACGAACTGCATCATCTAACATAGATTACCTTTTGCCATTGATAGATAGAGAGATAACTATTGAAAAAGATAAATAAATAAATGTTGGGACCGTGTGAATTTTATATCTTCCTTACCTACACATGCTAATGTGTGTTCTTCTTAACATTGTATTTAAAATTTTAATTCATTTGATCTGTCTTGATGCATTAGTAAAATGACTACTTCAGCTGTCTTTCTCTGCTAATCAAAATTTTTAATTAAAATTAGTAATCCCTATCTGCTTCCTCTTAGGATACAGTTTTTAGAGTTCATTTCCTCTTAGGATGTGAATTTTACGTTCTGGCTGCTACCCTTCATCTTAGAAACATGAAGTTTGTAAAATCAAAAGAAGCCGATTCATTAGTTCTAGAAGATAAAGAATCCAAATTCCAAATGATTGTAGAACTTCTCATGTGTGGCAGAATTTTACTATTATCAATTTATCATCATGTGCTATTTTTTTTAATACTAATTAAAGTATTTAATGAACTATTCTTATTCCAAATATGATCCAAATGCACTAGAAGCTATATTTCAAACATGTGTGATGATTAAAACTAAAAAAATCATCAAAAGAAGTCTTTATGGTGTGACTGTTAGCAGGGATGGTCTAGCTATGACTGTATTCTTGTTTATTTGATTGATAATATCTTTTTTCTATGTGTAAATATAAAACTGAAAGGTTTAGCTATGACTTCATTAAGCTTAAAGCTTGAACACCTTTTCCTCTACTTTGTCCCTCTTTCCCAGCTGTCAATATCGTTAATATTAGTAGTTGGAAAACAAGTGATTAAAGAACATTTCCTTGCGCTTTGGTACTTAGAATGCGATACGTCCAAATTGATATTTTCTTGCCTCTACGTAGCTTTAAACAGTTTTGTACGAATTTCATAGATGAAAAGTTGCAGCAACACTACAAACAAGTATAAGGTTAGTTTTCATATATTTTACAATTTCATCTATAATTTTTTTCTTAATGTGCAATCTGAGTTAGATGATGTCTAGCAGCATGTGTATAAGATGAAGCAAGAGCAATACATTGTGATAGAGGTAGGACTACTGTGTTTGTTTGAGGTCAAGTCGGTTGTGCTATGAATTGTCAATTTTCCTTTACTAAAGGGCAAGCCTTCTTTTTCTTATTGTGATCAATTTATTGGTTACATTAAGATCCCTGTTTATCACTCATTCTTCATCTGGATTGGTGGAAAGGTGATGGAATAGAGTGGAAAATAATGATAAGTATTATATGTTCAATCATTTGTGTGATATCCTATTTAAAATAAAATATGTGTAATTAGGAACTAAATAAAATAAATAAATAAATAAATAATAATAATAAATAAATATAAAATTTCATAGCTTATGCTTTGAAGATTTCTCTTAATTACTTTTAGGAATGTAGTGATAGAAGAATTAAAATTGTGGAATAGAATTTTTGAAGTATTTATTAAAAAAAAAAAACAAAAGAAGTTGAGGACCATGGTGCACCATAAGTGACATGGTGCACCATAGAGCTCTCTCACCCTTCACCTTCACGTCTGAAGAACGTTCCAGACGCTCCATCCTTTCATTTGTTTCCTTCTCGGTTTCTTTCTTTCATTCCATTCGCTCCCTTTCTCTTTCAAACTTGCCATCTTATTCCTTTCTTGGGCCTCGCCGCTGCCTTCTCTCCCATTCTCGGCCGCGATCTGTCTCTCTCTCTTCTGTGTGCTTTCTCTCTCTCCCTCTCTCTCCCTCAGCCGCTTCTGTTTCTCCTTTCACTGCGTTTCTTCTCTTCGCAGCACTGTTCATATTCCATTTTCGTTTCTTTTCATGGCTGGAAGCTCCAAACCGTAGCTTTTGGGTAAATCCCTCTTTATGTTTCGTTTTCATCCTTTAAAGTGGATGTGGATGCCTTGTTTTGTCTTATTTTTACTGTTTAGAAAAATTTAAATTGTTAATGTGAAATTGAATCTTGTTTGATATGGATTTGGGATGGATTAGTAATTTTTATCTGAGCAGGGGCTTTAATTTGTGTCTATTATGGTTGTGTTAATTCTGTTCATTTTTAATATGATTATAATTGTATACTATGTTGCTTGACTGGTTAATTAATTCTAATATAGATACATCACTTGGGTTATTGGATGTTAATTGTGAAATCAAAATTGACACTAATTAGTTCCTCAAAGATGAAAATACAGTACTTGATGGTCATTTAAGAGCTAATTTTGTGGTATTATACGAGTTATAGATGTAGGATTATGTAGACTGATTTTAGTTGATGTGGTTGATTTAATTAAAGATTATAACCAAGTAATCATAGATGAGGGTAATTATACGTAAGTCAACATTGATGTAATACCTTTTTAGTGAAAGAGATATCTTGGGTAATTCCTGACTCTACAGGTTAATTAGCATGTGAAGGGTGACTTTTGGTGCTAAATTCCCGTGGATAGCGACTGAGTCTCAGGACACTAATTTTTGACCGCTCCTCTCAGATTTGATGCAGTGGTGATAGTGTATTTATAACGTATTTTACATTCTTCTTATTTTCCTTAATATATGTTTGACAATATTTGTCTTTTAACCGAATCTTTAAAGCGGTTTATAATATTATTATGTTATTAATTCGGTACCTTTGCAGGTGGGATAAGTATTTTGAAAAGAATTGCTCTCCGATGTTCCTACTCAGTTTAATTATTTCATGTATTGTTAACAATTGATGTATGAAATATGAGTATCGAAAGGTTTTGAAATTGATACGATGTTTAATTAATATTATGGTCGGACAATAGAAATTACTGATTTTGCTATGGTAAGTTTTGAAATTGATTTCTGTGAACTTGATTTTTAAAATAAAGTTATTTGAGAATTCAATTTGAAATTTTGAGTAAATAGTTTTCTTTGCGGAGGGAGCTTTAATGCGAAGCGTTACTTGGCGGTATCACGTTAATACTGGTGCTGTAGTTTAGCTAACCCGATTAGCGGGGTGTTGCTAGCCTGCAGCATGATATGGCCACACGTCAGGCTGCTTTTGATCCTTGACATGGGGCTAGTTGGTGAGATATCTGTTCTCGTTGATCCTTCGGAGACTTTCGTTGGTAGGCGTGTACATTAGTTTTATTCGATTACATGGTGAAATGCTCCTTCTAAACTTTAGAATTGATTTTATTTTATTTTATTTTTAAAACTAGTTATAACTGTACCTTTAAATGTACTTAAATTTACCAATTTTTGGAAGTATTAAATTGTTGATAATGATTGTTTATTTCAAATTTATTGTATTTTTTGCTTTATCAAGTTCTGGTTTCACGCAACATATTTGATTTGGAATATCTTTTGTATATGTATATGTATATGTATATGTATATCTATATATGAACTTTTTGTGAAAGTCTCATTAATTAGTTATGTTTACTTTATTAAAAACTTCGGTCTTTACCCACTTGTCAAATTAAGTTATAAGTATATTATCTCTTTGAGTCTGTTTGACCACTCACTTTCATACATTTGAGGAATTAGGCGCAGTGGCTATAGTGACTTGTCTCTGTAATCAAAGGCATAGAAGCTCTGTGAGCTTGATGCAATCAGTGTGAGTCTCCAGGTTGTCAATGTATTTTGATCTATGTATAGCTGAATAGTCATATGTAAATATTTATAGTTTTGCTCCATAACCCACAGGCAGGGTCTGGCTCCCGTTGTAATATATCTATATATAGTTGTAATAGGTTTTGTTTTGAAAAGAGTATCTATCCCTATGTATGTCTTGCATGTTCTAAATTTTGAGGGCATTCTGAGAATGCTTGTGGTCCTAAATCTGTATTCTTAATATTGTTGCTATTTTGATTCTGTGGCTGGACTGCATATTTTTAGCTTGGAACAGGAACTTTTGTACTTCGGGAAATGCTCAATTTTTAAGGGAAATTTTGTCTGTTTTGTAAGAAAATTTTGGGTAGGCTTGTTGAGGAACTGAATTCCCGAAGCGCCGGTCATGGCCTTAGTTGGGTTGTGACAATTTGGATTTAAAAAATTGGATGGGATAGAATGGAAGCTATTGGATGTCTTTATTCATCTTCTTCTCAATTTGGGGGAATGGGATGGAATGAAGTATCTTTTAATTATTTATTTGTGAAATTGTTGTTGTCTCGGCTAGGTAGGGAAAGAAAGTGGGAGAGTTTGGTATATAGGTTGAGGTCTAGCCCGTGAACCCCCTCCCCTTGCTATGGTATTTATAGGGGGTGAGAGTGGTATCTGCTACTAGTGGTAAGATGGACTTGGGCTAAGCGGATAGGAAACCCAAACAGATTACAAGCCTCTCAGTCTTAAGGTCTAAAAGAGTGAAGAGGCTAAAAAATGTTAGGTGAAAAAGGTTGGGGAATTAAGGAACTAGAAGACTAGATAGATTATAAACCCCCAGCCTTAGCTCTAAAAGAGCGAAGAGGCTAAGAAAAGTTGGGAAGCTTGGGGAACCAAGAGATCGGGAGACCAGACAAATCATAAGCCCCTTAGCTTTGAACTCTAAAAGAGCGAAGAGGTTAAGAAATGTATTAAACCAGGTAAGGACAATTGTACTAGTAAGCATCTAAGCAATTCAAAATGTCGTCAATGAACGGAAATGCGGAGCAATCAAAGGTGACAAAAGCGTCTTAGTACCATATGTATGTATGGATCAACCGACTTGTGAGTGTTGTATCTCGACCACTTTGTTGAGTCAAGCTTGTTCAATCACTCAATTTACCATATAATTTGGTATATTGCTAACCAATCTCTTTGTTGAACGAGTGTCTGATTGGGAAAAATAGGAATAGTGCAGTCATTCTGTTTGTAGTATAGGTTTTTCACTTGATGAGTAAGTAGTAAGATTATTAGAATTTACTGGGATCATCAAATACCATAAATACTAATTGCAAATAAGCTCTTATAAATATTAAAATTGGCATATCTGTGATAATACCATTCATTACAAATCATTAAATAATAACAAATCTAAAATATCATTTAATATAATAATATGTGTTTTTGCTAAATTACTATTAGGTGTGTAGTGTAATTGTTGTTATGTTATATCAATTAATTATCCTATAATGCTAACGAATAAGTGGTAATAAATGAAAACATGTAAACAACAGTCACATATGACTCTGATTTCTGGACTATTCTCACTTGAAAAGGAATCAGGACAAAATTTGTCAACACAATACATTCAAATCTATTGAAGCACCATCAAGAGAATTAAAATGCCATTATCACGAAATCAAAATATTATAAACGATGATAAATGTAAATATTTCAACGAATTTATTATAAATAATATTGGTGCTCAAAATTGTTGCAAATTATAATTCATTAATTTTAAATTAAAATTGTATTAATGCAAATAAACTACAAAAAAGGCGTAAATAATGTATTAATGAAAACTTTCTTAATAAGGCTTAGTTAAAATATTAGGAAATTAATTAGAAAAGCAATGTCATGTCACATACTGTTGAATTTCTCTCTAGAAATACAAATCATTATAGCATTAGAGAACATATTTAACATAAAAAAATAAGAGCTAATCATGTGACAAAAACAGCTGACTTCGGAACAAATATGTATGATTCTTCCTTCCTTATACCTAAATTTAGCACATTTAGTGCATTAAGAAGAGCAAAGCAACAAGTCAACAAGCCAACAATTTGACGTCTATTAAATAATGTTTATTATCCAAAGAATGTCATGAAAAATAGAAATAAGTATGAATTAAAAAGAAGAATGATAAGAAAAGCATAAATTTGAAAGATTTATGATTAACGTTACTTAAGGTAAAGATAGTATCAACTATATAAGCAATGGTAATTACAATCAATAAATCATATAAATTACAACTGATGGTAATTAAGAGTAATTAATAAACCATGTGAGTGGTAATTAAAAATTAAAAAAAAAAAACAACACATATACGCTTATATTAGTATATTTGTTTTCATTATTTTGTTTACAAGTTCCGATTTAATATTAGTATATTTGTACTATGCATTTTTATAAAAAAATTTCATGAGATATTTTATTTCGATGTCATGATATATATATTATGATTTTGCGTGAACATATAAAAAAAGTCATGGTCTTGTGGGACTCTTATGGTTTAAAATGACTTGAGCTCCGTTGCGATCAACTATTGTTATAGGTAAATTTTAAAAATGACAAAGTAACATGATTTTTTTTCAAAAAAAGTAAATTAGATGATCTTATTTACAGAACCTTTTTTAATTTTATTTTAACATATGTTAGAGATGATGGGAGAGAGAAAGAGGCAAAAATACGATCAACACGATCAAGAGACAATTAATACCAAATAAATTATATCAGGGAATCAAAATATTAATTCTAATTACTATGAATTGAATGTCAACCACTTACCAAAGATAGATGTTGCCTTTCATTGATGTTATAACTATCAAATGGTTAACAATTATATTATTTAAATATGCTAATGGTTACAATATATTATTTAAATATGATAATGGTTATATATTAATTCCCTATCGATATAATATACAATGTTTTGGTTATATATATATATATATATATATATATATATAAACAACGTTTCGTTTTTACCAAAGTATAGATGTTGCCTTTCATTGATGTTAAAACCATCAAATGGTTAACAATTATATTATTTAAATATGCTAACGGTTACAATATATTATTTAAATATGATAATAGTTATAAATTTAATTCCCTATTGATATAATATACAATGTTTCGTTTTTACCTAAAGCCTATTATATATATATAAACAACGTTTTGTTTTTACCAAATATAGATGTTGCCTTTCATTGATGTTAAAACCATCAAATGGTTAACAATTATATTATTTAAATATATAACATTATTTAAATATGATAATAGTTATAAATTTAATTCCCTATTGATATAATATACAATGTTTCGTTTTTACCTAAACCCTATTATATATATATATAAACAACGTTTCGTTTTTACCAAAGTATAGATGTTGCCTTTCATTGATGTTAAAACCATCAAATGGTTAACAATTATATTATTTAAATATGCTAACGGTTACAATATATTATTTAAATATGATAATAGTTATAAATTTAATTCCCTATTGATATAATATACAATGTTTCGTTTTTACCTAAACCCTATTATATATATATAAACAACATTTCATTTTTACCAAATATAGATGTTGCCTTTCATTGATGTTAAAACCATCAAATGGTTAACAATTATATTATTTAAATATATAACATTATTTAAATATGATAATAGTTATAAATTTAATTCCCTATTGATATAATATACAATGTTTCGTTTTTACCTAAACCCTATTATATATATATAAACAACGTTTCGTTTTTACCAAATATAGATGTTGCCTTTCGTTGATGTTAAAACCATCAAATGGTTAACAATTATATTATTTAAATATATAACATTATTTAAATATGATAATAGTTATAAATTTAATTCCCTATTGATATAATATACAATGTTTCGTTTTTACCTAAACCCTATTATATATATATAAACAACGTTTCGTTTTTACCAAAGTATAGATGTTGCCTTTCATTGATGTTAAAACCATCAAATGGTTAACAATTATATTATTTAAATATGCTAACGGTTACAATATATTATTTAAATATGATAATAGTTATAAATTTAATTCCCTATTGATATAATATACAATGTTTAGTTTGTTTTGTTTTTACCTAAACCCTATTATATATATATAAACAACGTTTCGTTTTTACCAAGTATAGATGTTGCCTTTCATTGATGTTAAAACCATCAAATGGTTAACAATTATATTATTTAAATATGCTAACGGTTGCAATATATTATTTATTAACAATTATATTATTTAAATATGCTAACGGTTGCAATATATTATTTAAATATGATAATAGTTATAAATTTAATTCCCTATTGATATAATATACAATGTTTCGTTTTTACCTAAACCCTATATATATATAAACAACGTTTCGTTTTTACCAAATATAGATGTTGCCCTTCATTGATGTTAAAACCATCAAATGGTTAACAATTATATTATTTAAATATGCTAACGGTTGCAATATATTATTTAAATATGATAATAGTTATAAATTTAAGAATTTAATTTAAATATACTGACAGTATAAAACAGTCTTACACTGTCAGTCAATAGAAATAGTAGAAAGTACCAACTCATACAAATAACTACCCATTATAATGAGAAATCCACCATAATTTCTCATTTTCTCTTATTTTTATTGGTTGACAGTGTAAAATTATTTTACACTATCAGTACATACCAATTAAACTCTAAATTTAACTCCCTATTGATATAATATACAAGTTTTTAGTTTTAAAAGATCAATTATAATTGCCATTGTTATTGACTGTGAACATAATTTTTACCATAGCTTTAAATTGACAAGTTATAACGATGATTTTAATATTAATGACACGTACTAAATTCCTTTTTTTTTTTTTGGCATGATAACTGTAATCACTATAATTTATTTATCATTAATTCTAATTGATATGGTTTAACATATTTACCATAAATTTATTTACCACTTACATCATGATTCATTTTCCTTTCAAGCATATCCTATCAGATTTTCTAACCCTATCTATCGCGGGACAAAATTATATCTTGGGATTAAAAAGGAAGACTAATCACTATATCTGATCTGCAATATATTAGTAATTATATGAAAGTACCATGTCCAGATTCCAATCCTTGTTTCCGTGTGATGACTTATAGCATTCTTTGCTTTAATTCCTAAAAATCTCAAATTATGATTTGGATAAAAACTCGTCTTTTTTGTAACTATGCGCAAACCAACTTTTAAGATTGCAAAAACTAAAACATATTAATAGTCTTCTAATTTGGTTCAAACAAGGTAAAGAGTGCAGAACTGCAGATCACTATGAAAGAAGAAGAAAAATCCCAATCAAATAAACAGGATCACTTCTTGAAGTTGTGGATCAGCTAGAACAAATAATGAAAGCTTACTTAGCACGGACCATGGAGCACACTTGGTTTTTTTTTTTTTTTTTAAATGGATTATGCGCATTAAGAAAATGATGCGGGGTATTGTTGAATGGTTAACTCAGTGATTCCAGATTCTAGCGAAGCGTGTGACAAAACCATATGGCGCATTTGAAACCAAAAGCTGATTTGGGAATGCTCGGGAAATGGAAGAGGATTGGCTGGCGATGGACCAGCAAGTAACAAAGATGGGCGATTGATAGTGTTGATGTTTCGTGTACTGCACTTTATGGCTATGTTGATGGTGAGATGTGCGGAGTACTGAGGTGTTTAGGGTGAGCAGTTTTACCTGATCCCCACAGATGGCGCCAATTGCTATCTCAACTAGATGGATAAAGAGAGCGGGAGAGTTTGGTATATGGATTGAGGTCCAATCCTCAACCCCCTTCCCTTGTTATGGTATTTATAATGATGAGGGTGGTATCCACTACTAATAATGAAATAGCCTTAGGCTACGTAGATAGGAAATTCGAACGGATCATAAATGATTGTTTTATCCTCAACCGATGTTATTTAACCCTCACATACTTGCTCCCTTCGCTACTCATTTGTTGCTGAATTCTTGGATCGCTTTATTCCTTTCTCATGTTGAAAGCTAAAGAAACTCTAGAACGATAATGCTAGTACAATAATATTTTTTTTTTAAGGATTTAGATAATTCCTTTAGCTTCACATGAATGAAGCTAAAAATTGTTATTTTCCATATGCTTTTTTAGGTGCATGTATTAGAGATAATTAGAGTCTATACACATTGGTTAGGAAGTTACATAGTTAGTTATATTATCTCTAGTATATAAGTCATATTGTACTCAAAATTGAACTCAAGTTTTTCATTTTTATTAATACACATTTTTTGATTTTCTTTCAATTCTCTTTTTTTCTCTGCACTACCATGTTTCTCAACATGGTATCAGAGTCATGGCATCCACCCTAAAACCTTCCCTTCCGCTGCATTGAGCTCTCTTTGGAGAGCAACTTTTTTTCACACTTTCCTTCATTTTCTCACATTTTCCTCTCTTCCAAACACTTTCTTACATAATTTTCTCTCACCTCCATTTTCACCAATCACCACTATCATCAATCTTATCTTCTTACATCAGGGAAATTCATATTCTCTTACAACTCTTCCACGTTTCCAATCCTATCTACTATACCTTTCTTTTCATTTCTTTGCATCTCGACAATTCAACACATGCTTTGGTTTCCTACTTGGCTCGTCTTCCTCATTTTAGATCCGGATTTTGTTCTTGTTCTCCGGCAGATCTGTGATGGAGGACGTTGACTCTTCGGCTTTGCTTCTTCACCGTCAGATCTTCACATTTCTGGTGTGGCCCTTCTCTTCCAAGCTCCAGATTTGGATCTCGGCTTTGCTTGTTCGAGGCTAGTTTGTCCAATCTGTTTCACCTCTATCTTCTCTGATTTGATCTGTTTTTTTTTTTTCGGGCATCATTGGTGCTTTCCGATCTACTTCATCTTCTTCGACATGGTTCATCTTCACCGATCTAGTTCATCTTTGTCTTCATTCGAATCTGGCTCGCTTCCAACTTTTGATCAGCACCTCCCTCTATTCGCATCTTTGGTTGTTGTTCAGACATTGTAGTGGTGCTTCGTTAGGATTTTTGTGTTGGTTGTGCTCTTTTTTTACCTTTTTTCTTTTTTGCTGATCGATATTGAAGCTCTTTATCATTGGCTATAAGTTGTTCTTCACCATGATGGATCGGGTTCTTTTTTTTCCATGCTTCAGATTGGCTATTGTGATTTCAGATTTTACTGATTGTGATTATGATCGGCTATTGGATCAAATTTCATTTTTGTTCGATCAACAATTTTAGTTCAAGATTTGTGTTTGGGGATCGTGGTTGAAGATCTAGTAGTTTCTGCTTCCTTTTTTTTTGGTTGGGAAATCAGGCCTCGATGGTTGTTCAAATGTCTGAGTGAGTTCAGATTTCTTCTATCCTTGTTTTTTTTTGCAAGTGTGCTTTGGTGTTGGCATTTTGTTCGATTTTTAATGTTGAATTTTCTAGCTCAAAACTCAAAACATTTCTAGAACAGCTTTGGTTTTTCTTGATTTGTGTCTGCTATGGTTATTGGATTGGTGTTCTGTGATGGATTGATGCTCTGCTGCATTGGACACTGGTTATAATGTCAACAATTTTCGTTTTTCATGGCTATGATAATGGCTCAGCCATCCTTTGGCTTGTTTAGTTCTCATATTCGAGAAGAGTTATTGATTTGTCCTTATGTGGCTTCATCTTTGCTTCTGCTTTGAGTGGTTAAGCATGGATGTAAGCTTCTGCTCTTAGTGGTTAAGTTGTTTGTTGAGTTTGTCGATTGATGTTCCCTAAATTGGGATTTCTTGATAACCCTATAGCTTTAACCTTTTCTTGCTATAGCCCTATGGCTTCAATCTCGTTTTTGATAGCCCTGTAACTTTAACCTCTTTTGCAATGAGCACTGTGGAGACGTTGATAGAAGATCGAGGGGGCTCAAGTGAATGTTGAAGACTTCTTGGCAATAGGCACCATTGCTGACTCAATTTTCATTCCCATGCTAGAGGTGCTAAAGTACGCATCCTCCAGTTTGTGGGGGAAGGGGGTATTAGAGATAATTAGAGTCTATACACATTAGTTAGGAAGTTACATAGTTAGTTATATTACCTCTAGTATATAAGTCATATTGTACTTAAAATTGTACTCAAGTTTTTCATTTGTATCAATACAGATTTTCTGATTTTCTTTCAATTCTCTCTTTTTCTCTGCTCTACCATGTTTCTTAGCAGCACACTTGTGAGTCTCGGTTTCCTAGAGTACATGACTTGGTGGTTGTCATCATGAATAGTTTTTAAAGCAAGAGAACTATGTCATCAAGTGCTTACTATTTCACCAATAATAGCAGTTTGAGCATATGTAATTTTATATTTGTTTTCTTTTATGCTTTATTTGTTTAATATAATTTAAGTGAAAACTATTGCATTGATGAATGTGAGATTGATCAAGGTGATAAGTGCTTCGAATTTTTAACTAGAAGTTTTGAATTCGAGTTTTGGTAATGAAAAAAAAAAAAAAAAAACAAACATTTGGGATTCATATTGTACAACTATAGGCTTTGCTATCATGTTTTTATGATCTGATAGAAAATTGGAGAGTAACGTATTTGAATTGTAAAGATTTTTCAATAAATTTATTTAGATTTTATATCCTATACTTATAGAATTTAATTTAAATATACTGATAGTGTAAAATAGTTTTACACTGTCAGCCAATAAAAATAGTAAAAAGTACCAACTCATACAAATAACCACCCATTATAATGAGGGACCCACCATGATTTCTCATTTTTCCCTATTTCTATTGATTGACAGTGTAAAATAGTTTTACACTGTCAGTCCATACCAATTAAACTCATACTTATATTTGTTTATTATTCAAAAATAATATTAAATATTTCAATATGATTATATTATTAATTATTATTGAATTATAAAGTTATTACATATTTAAATTTATTTTTTAAAAATTAAAAAATTTTAAATATAATATATTTAATATTTATATAAGGTTAATATAAGAAAAAAATTATAATTCTTTCTATTATATTTCTTTTCATTATAACATTTAAACAATTGAATGGTAACTTTCTTTCATTCTATTCTTGTGAATATAACTGAAATTTCTATTGCATTTCACTCAACTTTATATCAGTATATTCCATTTCATCCTTCTATTTGATTCAAGGAAAGAATATAATAAATTTTTATTTTTTTTCCCTCATTAAACTTACAAAACATCTAAACATAAGAATAAAATGAAGCTCATTGGGGTACCTTTATTTTGATTTAAAAAAAATATCTTTTTTTTAAAAATAATTTTTATATATTTTTTATTTATTTGAGTAATTTTTTATCGAAAAAGTAGAATCACTAATATAAAAAGAAGATATTCTTTTAAAAGTTATAATTTTTATTTTCTGAAAAAAAAATTTTTTATAACATTAAAATAAGTTTTTAAAAATAAAAATATTTTAATGATATATCTAAATATAAATTAAGTTTTTTTTTTGTTAGACAGATATAAATTAGCTTTACATCTAAATATAGAACACCTTTTATTTCTTAAAAAATATTAAAAAAAAGAGATATCCTTTTATGGCCAGAGCCGGTAAACTGTCTAGTCCTCGCTTTACCCTCTGTGTTTCCGTCTCGTTCGATTACCGGCCACTTCTCCTTCCAACATCCATCAAAATCCTCAGACTCGAGAGACCAAATTGACTCTGTTAATGAAACTAGAATAAAAAACAAGAAACAAGAAACAAGAAACAAAAAACAAGAAACAAGAACCATTAACATGGACATGATCAGCAGCCTACCGGACTCGCTTCTCTGCCACATCCTCTCATTTCTCCCAACCACAAGTTCCGTGGCCACCAGCATCCTCTCTCGCAGGTGGCGCCACCTCTGGAAGCATCTCCGAGTCTTAGACCTTGTCGATGAGCCCTTTTACCGCCGTGCACGTTCGCCTTCGACAGCGGAAGACTGCTTTGTTGATTTCGTCAACCAGGTTCTGGCCCAGGTTCGCCACATCAAGAAGTTCCGCCTCGAATGTCTGATACCTAATCGCGATGCCGATGCCCTGAGATCTTGGATTAACTCCGTCACCGGGCCCCACCTCCAGGAACTGCATATCTCTATAAAGAATCTCTTTTGGAAGCACACATTGCCTTGTTGCGTTTTCACTTGCACTTCACTCGTGTCCCTCGTTTTGAAAGCTGATACTTCTCTTGCTGACCTTCCATCTGTTCACCTGCCCTCCCTCAAGATCCTAAAGCTGCAAATCCCCTATCTGGACATAAACAAGTTTTTATCTGGTTGTCCCGTTCTTGAAACTCTTCGTGTCTTTTTCTGTTGCTTTAATGATCCCGCAATCATGCACATGCCTCGTTCCTTGAAGAGTTTAACATTTGGATACAGCTTCGGCTACTATAACTGTGTTTTAGAGCATCTTCAGATAGACACCCCATCTCTCGAATACCTAGATGTCATATTACATGGTCCTCGCTTACGGATTTTGTTTAGCGATTTTCCCAACATGGTGGAAGCGCATCTTGATATTCGTCCTGATGATGATGATTTGAATGTTGGTCGGGTACCCGAGCTTCTCAGGGCACTTTGCAGAGCAAAATTGCTGGTGTTGAAATTTTCAACGACTGAGGTAATATGCTTAACGAAATCTCGCAATCCCTTGAATGAAATGTTTGATGTAACTTAGTATTCAAATTTCCGATGAATTTATAATTGTAGTTTTATGTTAAATTTAATATCTTCTTGTCTTTTACACACAGTGCTTGCTTCGTGCTCCAGCTCTAGACTTTCCCGAATTTTGCTGTTTACTTCGTCTGCAAATTGATTTTCAATGTTTGAACTCTAGATTCCTAATAGACTTGCTTCATCATTGTCATAAGCTTCAAGTTCTCATAATTCAGGTATGATCACATAATTAAGTTCAACTTTTTGTCTATTTCTTATTTGCTTGCAGTCTTTGAGAAGTCTTGTTCCTTGTTGTCAGAAAGTACTTTATAGTCTTGGGTACGGGGGATCCCCTGAACCTAGCGGATGGACACAGCCAACTAGTGTCCCTCATTGTGTTATATCACAATTGAACGTTCTTGAATTTAGAGGATATCAAGACTCTACAGACGAGCGTGCATTCATTGCATATATCTTACAAAGAGGACTTGTTTTAAAGATGATGACAATTCGCACTGATGTTGGTTTGGATCAAAAGAAAAAAGACCATATTCTCAAGGAATTGTCTATTACACCGAGAGGTTCTAGCATATGCCAACTTACACTTGACTGACTAATCAGCATTTGCTTATGGTATGGACTCTGGTCTCTGCTCTCTGTGGCTGACGGTATCAAAGCTGTCTTGAGTTGTATGGAACTACATGTTTTCTTTGTGGTGTGCCTGAAAAATAGGATAAATTGTGAAAACTGAATCTATGGTCAAAGATGACAATGCATATTATTATTATTATTATTATTTGGTTGGATTTAGAGTAAAAGCAACATATGGCGAAGAATTGTTTGTATTAAAGGGGCTCTAACTTAATTCTAACTGATAGAGCCGTATTTTCTTAAGATTTTACCATCTCCATCGTCTGTATTACCATATCAATTTATGCTTGTGATTGTGTCTTGCATGTGGGATACAGTCTTGTAACATGTCATATATATATATATATAATCCTTGCTTCACGAGACAGTTTTTGAAAATCAATGAGACAAGAATATTTAGTTAAACTGTATTGATTATGCAGCTGTGTAGGAATGATGAATTGATAATGTAAAGTAGAATTGACGACACAGTTTAAATCATAGTTGACAGTGTGTGATGTCGCTACAGCTGGAGTTAGATGAGGACCAAGATCAAAAAGCATTTATCCACGTTATTAAATTGCATTTAGCCGCATGATCCAGGTGTGGCTAAATGACATATTGATCTACTCCTTACCTGCTCCCTAGTCAAAGTTAAATGGTGTGTAATGCACCATATTTAAACTGGTGCATTATAGAACTAGCCATTTAAAAATGGACTTATGAGAATAGGACATACTCACAAAACACATAAACCTTTACACATAAATTTCAATAACTACAAATTAGAAGAGACTAAACCCAAGCAGCTAAAGATCATAAGGCAAGTAAAATATCATACCTTAAAGTTACTCCAATAGCACAAAAATCAATATGAAAACACTTCACAACAGGACATGGACACAAAACGCATAAACGTTTACACACACCTTTGAATAAATGAAAATTAGGAGACGGAGTCTAGTAGGAGGGTCAAAAGCAGTGTTTGAGTGTGTACTATAGCACATATATGACAGTGATGAATGTTAGCATATGAAACTAAACATGTATAAATATTACATAAGAGCAAATGCTTATAAAGCACACACCATAATACATGACAATCAATTGGAAAAAGACTCGTAAATAAAAAGAAATAGCAAAAGAGGATACTTTTTGTCAATATTTCATCTTCTCCAGTGCTTCCACCCAACTCACATTATATAAGATGATTCAGTACCAAATTTGACAAAAGAAACATTTCTTAAAAAAGGCTTATCTTTATAAGGCTAAACTCAAATAAGTTAAGAAAAGAAGAAATTTGATAACAGTTTTTGATTACATAACCATCACTATATCAGAAAGTTTATGAAGTTAGGAAGGAAAGTAAATACATTCACGAACTAAATCTACTATTTCAGTACCAATTTTGAGTACACAAACATTAGTTTGAGAACAAATTCAGTTTGAGAATGAATTTTAAAAAAAAAAATCTTAGAACCCAATTTGCCATGTCAGTAACAAATATCGATAAAAGCCAAGAGCAAAATGAAAACTAAGATGAATTAAATGAGCTCAATACCAAATTTACATTTTTTTTTTAAAAAAAAACATGTTTCATAAAGGCTTATTTGTCAAAGAAAGTCATCACTATCAAAGTTCAAACAATTCCAAGTGGAAAACACGAATTTAAAGCAAACTGAATTTAAAAAGCTCAATAAGTGGAAAACATGAACGTATGCGCATCTGAACCACAATATTATATTAAGTTCAAACCTATTAAACAAACCACAATGTTCAAACTCAAATCAACTTGTGATAAGAAAATCGCAAAAAGGGTAATGCAATCAAGTTATTGTATATATCAAATTATCAATGAATCATTAAAGTTGAATGCAAGATTATAGTCATGATAAATTATATTAGATAATTCAGTACAAAGTTAAAAAAAGAAAAAGAAAAAGAAAAAAAGAACTTATTTATATAAGGCTAAAGTTAGGCAAAGCAATTAACAGGAATAAGAAAAAAAAAATTAATTACAATTCTCAATGTTTACTGCTTCAACATGAACCCTGCCCAAGTTAAATGCCGCCGTGCTGGATGACGCCACTTGACTGATCTTATCGTCCATTGTTGACCCATTCCTGGTAGACAACTCTGCTGCAATTGGTCTAACTTACTGCCACAAAGGAAAATTAAGTAGCTTCAACATGAGCAGCATCATAAGTAAATGTGTCCTAAAAATGCATCATAAGTCAGGATTAAAAAAAAAAAATCAGAATTTTGGGTCAAAACAAAAAATGAGATTAGATAACAATAAGATAGCCAAAAAAACAAAAAAAAAGGATTCGATAGAAAAAAAAAGGAAAAAATAACAATAAGAAAGTATGAAGAATGAAAAATCTCATAGATAGGTTGTGCGGATGGGCGATTGCTATAGATCTGCGGTAGCCATTGCCTGCAAAGACATCAAATCTAGCTTGTCTGACCACAACGCCAAGCGTGCTGTCAACAACTCCTCATCAACCGCCGCTTGCACTACCAAGAAGAAGACTCGTTTGAATTTCAACTTTTTTAAAAATAAATTAAATATAAATGAATGTGGCATTTAACCTACTCCTGATTGGAGGACGGGTGAGGCAAATGGGTTAATATACTATAGTTTGGGATGGCTTATCATGGAAGCTCCATGGTAAAAAGAAAGGTTGATAGAAATTAATTAGAAAGGATTTATTGGGTGTTTTTCTCAAGATAGTAGATGGAGGTGTAAATGGTTGGTAGAAGATTGATTTATTCTAAAAGTAGTAAGAATTCAATAGTGTGTTAGAGAAGTCATTAAAGGAGTAACTACCACCTGGCAGAACTTTCCAAATAATGCTTCTAAAATGTTAGATTAAGTAGATTTCCTTCCTCTAGTTCATCCATTGGAAGTTTTATAATATTTTAAAAATTTCACCATTTTAATATTTAGAATGTTCATAAGCGCTTGAATAAATCTTAGTGAAGTCGATTGATGACAACTCTACACTTTGGGCAATAGCAAATCTTTGACTTGTTTTTGCTCTTATGTCACATAACATATAGCCGTTACTTAAGACTACTCATTGTTGCTGCATTAAAAAATAGCATAATTGGCTCCTTTGATGTATACTACTGTATGATGTTCTTGTTTACTTTTAAATTTAGATAAGTTTGTGCTATATAAAATATGTAAATAGTTAATCAAGACTAAATGCTATGATTTGCAAAAAATTATTTTTCGACCATGGATTGAATCTAGGTAATTCTTTGATGGTAGAATCTTGCTCTAGTTCAGTTGGAGATAAATGTGATGTGATTTGAGGAACTTTTCTGGTATCTGTTTTACAGGATCGCTTGCTTTAGTGAAATGGTTTGAAAGTCTAGTCCTTAGTGCTTGTTTTGCAACATCATGATTTCCAAGCTCAGCTGAATCGTGTTTACCCATTTGCTTTTAATTTCAGTAGAAAGATGTCATTGGGAACTTAATCTAGGAATGCTTGTTTTGTTAAGTTTTTTATAACACAATAGTTTTTTGTTGGGCTACCCAATTGAGATAGTTCTTTCCTTATTGGTTTAAAAACTGTTCATGGTGTTTTGAGTAGAGTAGAAGAAATTCATTGGATTGCTGTGTCTCTTTTCTTTCTCCACCTTTAAAGATTGATCTTTCAATTGTGCCTGCCACTTTACTAAGCAGTATCAACTTAGTACATTCAAATATTAAAATAATGGGAAAATGACACTAATAGTCAAGGTGATCAATAGCAAAGCTTAAAAGCGTAGATATTACATCTTGTAAAGAATATGATTTTAAAAACAATACTTTATACCTATGTTTGCTGACATGTAAGTATTTTATGTCATATTTGGGTCTTAAAATCACGCAAATTTTATAACTTAATATAATTGCAATTCACAAGTAATAAATAAAATTAAAGCGAAAACTGTTGCATTAACCAATATGGGATTAATCAAGGTGATAGGTACCTTGACTTCTTAATCAGAAATCTCATATTTAAATTTTAAAAATATAAAAAAAATTTATTAGGAGACCCCTACTTCCTTTAGAAACCTTAGTCGAATTGGGTCGAATTGCTGTATTGTAAAGCAAACATTTGGGACTCAAAATGTACAACTATAGGCATTGTTGTCATGTTTTTGTGATCTGATAGAAAATTGGAGACTGACATATTTGAATTGCATAGAGTTCTTAATAAATTTATTTAGATTTTATATCGTATACTTATATAGTTATATTTGTTTATTGCTCGAAAATAATATTAAATATTTTAATATATTTATAGTATTAATTATTATTAAATTATAAAGTTATTACATATTTAAATTTATTTTTTGAAAATTAAAAAGCTTAAAATATAATATATTTAATATTTATATAAGGTTAATATAAGAAAAAAATTATAATTCTTTCTGTTATATTTCTTTTCATTATAATATTTAAACAATTAAGTGATAACTTCTATTCTTGTGAATAACGGTGAAACTTCTATTCCACTTCACTTAATTTTATGCCTATCTATTCCCTTTCATCTTCCTATTTGGGTCAAGGAAAGAATATCATATATTTTCATTTATTTCGCTCATTAAACTTATAAAAATCTAAACATAAAAATGAAATAGAGCTCATTTAGGTACCCTTATTTTGATTATAAAAAAGATCTTTTTTTTAAATTATCTTTTATATTTTTTTCATTTATTTGATTATTTTTTTCAAAAAAAGTAGAATCATTAATAAAATAATAAAAAGATATTCCTTTAAAAGTTATAATTTTTATTTTCTGAAAAATATCTTCATTATAATATAAAAATAATATTTAAAATAAAAGAAAATATTTTAATAATATATCTAAATATAAATTAACTTTACATCTAAATATAGCATAACTTTTATTTCTTAATTTTTTTTTTTAAAAATCATTAACAGAAATATTCTTTTACTTTTGGCCTAAGGTAGCGTTTGATATGTGATAATCTATCTAGATTACTAGTAATATTTGATTAAATTATCTGAGTTCATAATATTACCTTATTTGGTTGAGTAATATTATTGGCAATCCAAATTTTCAAGGTAATATGAATTACTATTAATATTGAGCAATATTATTGGCAATGCAAATTTTTAAGGTAATATTAATTACTATTAATATTATTAAAAATAATATTAATAATAATTATTATTATTAAATTAATAATTAATATTCTTAATATTAATAATTAGTAAAATTAAATATTTTAATCATAATTAATAATTAAATTTTTAATATTATTAAATTATCATTTAAATTATTTATATATATATATATAATATTATATTTAATATTATTAATAATTTTAATAAATAATATACCAAATATTATCTAAGCCGAATCAGCCAGTAGACTAGTATTTCACTCTCGCTTTACCCTCCGTGTTTCCGTCTCGTTCCATTACCCCCCAGTCAGCCACTTTCCCTTTCCGACGTCCATCAAAGTCCCAAATAAAGCCTCAGACTCGAGAGACCAAATTGACTCTGGTAATGAAACTAGAAGAGAAAAACAAGAAACAAGAACCGTTAAGATGGACATGATCAGCAGCCTACCGGACTCGCTCCTCTGCCACATCCTCTCATTTCTCCCAACCACGAGTTCCGTGGCCACCGGCATCCTCTCTCGCAGGTGGCGCCACCTCTGGAAGCATCTCCAAGTCTTAGACCTTGTCGATGAGCCCTTTTACCGCCGTGCACGTTCGCCTTGGACAGCGGAAGACTGCTTTGTTGATTTCGTCAACCAGGTTGTAGCCCATGTTCGCCACATCAGGAAGTTCCACCTCTCCTGTGATGCGCTTAATCGCGATGCCCTCCGATCCTGGATTAACGCCGTCACTGGGCCCCACCTCCAGGAACTGCACCTCTCTATCGATAATTGGCATGGGAATCACACATTGCCTTGTGGCGTGTTAACTTGCACTTCACTCGTGTCCCTCGTTTTGGAATATCATGTTTCTCTGGATGATCTTCCATCTGTTCACTTGCCCTCCCTCAAGAACCTAGAGCTGACAATCCCCTATGTGGACATAAACAAGTTTTTATCCGGTTGTCCGGTTCTTGAAACTCTTCATGTCTGTTCCTGTTGGGTTAATGATCCCGCAATCATCCACATGCCTCGTTCCTTGACGAGTTTGACATTTGAATACGGCTCCTGCTGCCCCCATAACTGTCTTCAGATAGACACCCCATCTCTTGAATACCTACGCGTCATATTAGAGGATCGCCACTTACGGATTTTGGTTAGCAATTTTCCCAACATGGTGGAAGCGCATCTTGATATTTGTCCTGATGACGATGATGTGAATGTTGGTTGGGTACCTGAGCTTCTCAGGGCAATATGCAAAACGAAATTGCTGGTGTTGGAATTTTCAACGACTGAGGTAATATGCTTAACGAAATCTCACAATCCCTTCAATGAAATGTTTGATGTAACTTATTATTCAAATTCCCGATGAATTTATAATTGTAGTTTTATGTTAAATTTAATATCTTCTTGTCTTTTACGCACAGTGCTTGCTTCGTGCTCCAGCTCTAGACTTTCCCGAATTTTGCTGTTTACTTCATCTACAACTTGATTTCGAATGTTTCAACTCCAGATTCCTAATAGACTTGCTTCATCATTGTCATAAGCTTCAAGTTCTCATAATTCAGGTATGACCGCTTAATTAAGTTCAACATTTTGCCTATTTCTTATTTGCTTGCATTCTTTGAGAAGTCTTGTTCCTTGTTGTCAGAATGCACGTTTTCCCGGGTATGGGAGATCCCCGGAACCTAGCGGTTGGACACAGCCAACTAGTGTCCCTAATTGCGTTATATCACACTTGAACATTCTTGAATTTAGAAGATATCAAGACTCTACAGAGGAGCATGCATTCGCTGCATATATCTTACAAAGTGGACTTGTTTTAAAGATGATGACAATTCGCACTGATGTTGGTTTCGATCAAACGAGAAAAGACCATATTCTCAAGGAATTGTCTCTCATACCGAGGGGCTGTAGCATATGCCAACTCAAGCTTGACTGACTAATCAGCATTTGCTTATGGTACAGACTCTGGCCTCTGCTCTCTGTGGCTGACTGTATCAAAGCTGTCTTGAGTTGTTATGGAACTACATGTTTTCTTCGTGGTTTGCCTGAAAAATCTTTGACTTGTTTTGCTGTTATGTAGCATAACATATAGCTGTTATTTTAGACTGTACTCGTTGTTGCTGCATTAAAAAATAGGTTAATTTGCTCCTTTGATGTATACTGCTGTATGATGTTCTTGTTTACATTTAAAGTTAGATAACTTTGTGCTGTATAAAAGATGTAAATAGTTAATCAAGACTGAATGCTATGATTTGCAAAAAGCTATTTTTCTACGATGGATTGAATCTAGGTAATTCTTTGATGGTAGAATTATGCAACATATTATATAGCAGACTAGATTTGGCATTTGCCAATTCTTGTTCTTTAGTTCACTGATGGAGACCAATTGAAATAGTTCTTTCCTCATTGGTTTTAAAACCGTTCATGTTGTTTTGAGTAGAATAGAAGAAATCCATTGAATTTCTGTCTTCTTTTTCACCTTCAAAGATGGATCTTCCATTTCTGTCGGCCACTCTATGCGTGTTGCTATGCAGTATCAACTTCGTACATTCAAATATTAAGATAATAGGAAAAAGATACCAATAGTTATACAAAGCACTAGACTGATTGATATACACAATGGTAACATGTTTGTGAGCCTTAAATCTAGAAACAAGATTGATCTGTTTTTTGTTGCCCCAAAATAATTGTTCAATTTGACGAGTTGGGTGCTGATAATATTCAAGAGAAGGAATGCTGAAGTGTAAGGGAGTAGTTTTTAGATTCTTTTCTTTTGACATTATATGCAGCATTGTGTTCACTTTATTCACAGAGAAAGTGTTATTAAAGAAGAAAAAATTATTAGTTTCTTTAAAATATGATTTTTATATTTATTATCAAAATAATAGTTACTATTAATTTAATTAAAAATAATTTAATTTTTTTAAATACATAATATTATCAATTTATATTTTCATGGGCAATTAACTTATTTATATAATTATTTATATTACACAAGGATTAGGAAAAATGATGCCTGAGTTGCAGGGCATTGGCATAGCAACTGTTATTTAAAATTAAAAACAAAAAAAACAGTGAGTTAAAATGAATAACGATAAAGGCGAACTAGTACATCGTAATGTACAATGGACATATCTTAGTATTTTATCCAAACTCAGTATTTTTAATTCTTTAAAAATAGATTAGCATTCTATTATTTTTGCCTTTATGATCAATTTTGTTTTTTAATACTTTTGCAAAAAATTAGCTTTCACTTATCCTTTTTTTTTTCCCCGCAAAAACGTTGAATTTTTATTATTTACATAAAAAATGAGAAAATGCATGATTAAGGTTCAAATTCATTCTTTTGATTTTAAAGATACTTTAGAAAATTAAAATAATTTTTTACTTTACATAACTCCTTTAAGCGTGATAGCACTTTTTCTTTTGTGTTTTAATATTTTATAAATATTATATGGATGAAAAATAAGATCCCTAAATTTTTATTATATGACATTATTATCTAATAATATATTATTACACTATTTAATAAACTCTTAAATGATATAACAATACATTATTAGATGTCGGGATAATTGTTTTTTAATATTGACAATGGGTATTAAAAAACTATAAAACTAATTTAATGCATAAAGTTACCTTAGTGTCTAAGAGTAGAGAAGACCAAAAGACAAAAATCGAGTGATACCAACAAATTTTGATATCATATATTTACTTAAGATTTTCTTTTACTATATAAGATTAAACTCTTAAAATCATCTCTAACATATTTATGTTATATTTATTATATGTATATTTTTGGATGCATTAGTCTCTAATTAAAAACAATTAGGCCTGAGATCCCTAACTATTAAAATTGTTGGATTTCGTTTGTCCCTTGGTTAACTACTCTATTAGTCCCTTTTTTAGCATAAAATTTTACCAATTAATGTAGAGACCTCAAAAAATGTTGTTTTATTGATGGAGATTAAATCGATAAAGAAAATTGTCAGTATTCAGAAATTATGTTAAATTTTATTTTTAATATTAGTAATGTTTATATAATACACTCCTTTCAAGCTCATTTTTGGGAATGGGACTGGGATATTGAAGGAGTGCTTTTTCTTATTTATATTTGAAGAAATGATGTTTGTACTCTTTTTCTCACATGACTCATTATTTGATGACTCATTATTTGACTCATTCAAGGAGAAAGAGCTATTGGACAAAAGTATATGATATATTGCTCAGGGGTGGATCCTACAATTTTTTTCAAAGGTGTGTAGGACAATGAATCCCAATTTATGAATATAAATATCAGTACTATTATATTTGATGTGTAGTGATGGTTTATGAAATTGAAATAAATTAGGGATTGTGCTTCCCTCCATTTTAGAGTGAAGGTTGGAGTGAGATGATATGTAAACCATGGAGTATGTTTGGTTTGCAATGTCTGAAAACATGGTTGTTCAGCATTCCCCTTTAACAGCAGTTCCTACTAATTGTTTCTGTTAATTTTCACTTCTAATTTTCTCTTTCTTCCCTTCGGTGGTGGATGTCAATAAATGTAATTTCTTGCTATAGGAGTGTTCCAACTGCCCTATTTGAATCATAGAAATTATGAAGCACAAAGATGATTGTAACTTTTGTTCTGCTGATACTTGTATGGTCTTCTGGCCTCAGGTTCAAGCAGGTGGTTCCCGTTGGTACAAAATAGAAGAAACTTGGGAAGGGTGGATGTGGTCAAGTATATGTTGGTCGATATGTTGCTGGAGCAAATTTGAGTTAGAGAACTGAACATGGTGTTGTAAAGGTGTATCCATCCTTTCAACATCAGGTGATAAGTTGTATATGTTATCTTGAAATCCTTAATTTTTCCTTTTTTGGGTACCTAAATTCCTAAATACTAATCCTTAAGTTTTCTTCCCGGAATTTTCAGTTTAACCACTTTTTGGCTTTGACCTCTCCTAAATTTCAGATTTGATTTTGGTGTATAGTTTTTATAAAAATTGTGTTATTTTAGTCTTTACTATTAAGATTATTGTTAAGAGTGCTTTTAAATGGTACAAAGTGCTCAAATATCAAAAATGACAAAAAGAGAAATCATATAAAGAAGGTAAAAATAACCATTCAGGCAGAAAACAGTTAAGTAACAACAGCCAACAAAAATTATGACATATCACTGTCTTGTGCTAGTAACGTGATATTTTATACGAACTTCTTGTCCTGTTTGGTTTGATTTGTTGTTTGGAACAAAGTGAAGCGCTATACTTCTGTTCAGAAAAAGAAAAAAAAAATCCTGTTAACTAGAATAAGATTAGCGTCAAATTTATGTGATGGCTACTGGAATAGAGGCCACCGTGGCTGCTATGCTCATTATAAATGGAAATATCTGTTTTGCTCACCATATTAGGACAATAACAGATTAGAGATTATTAGGGAAGCAATAGATTATATATTAGGGTAGCCAAATCTCAAATTTAAATTAAGTTTTGATCTAAATGAGCCAAACCACGAGCCTACCAGAAAATGTGACTAAATTTGCATCTTTATTATCCATTTGAGGTGCAAAGACAAAATTCTAGCTGTTATAGTTAAAAGCGAGTTTTTACCACTTTTATGGCTTTAAAGTGTAAAGCGTTTCACTTTTGACAGATTCCGTTTTTAGGTAACATGTAAAGCATTTTTAGGTATTGAAAGTATAAAAGCATTCACTTTTATGCTTTAAAGCGAGCTTTTAACAACCTTGCAAATAGGTGTACAGGGCATTAGACTGGTTGATATACATAATGGTTAACGATGTTTATGAACCTTAATTCAAGAGAAAAGAATGATATGTTTTGATTTGCTCCAAAATGATTGTTCAATTTGATGGCGACTCTACACTTTTGATGAAAAAGTCGTTGCCTTGTAGTAAGTTGTAACTAACTCAAGGGAGGGTGATGGCAACTCTACACTTTTGGCAATAGCAGCTCTTTGACTTGTTGTACTCTTTTGTTACAGAAACATATAGGCTGTTATTAAGAATGTGCTCTCCATTAATAGCAAACGTCGTTTTTGAATTGCATGTATTGAATTTAGCCCAAAAGTTATGTCATTTGCTGCATAATATTGTACTACTTTGATGTATACTATAGTATAATGTTCTTTTTTAACTTTTATAGTTTGATAACTTTGTTCGGTGTAAAAGATGTAGAAAGTTAATCAAGGCAAAAATGCCATCGTTTGCGAAAAATGATTTTCCAACGGTGGATTGAATCTAGGTGACTCTGATGGTAGAATTATGCAGCACATAATGTAGCAGACTAGATTTGGCATTTGATAATTATGGATCTTTAATCTTCACTGTTGGACAAAAATCTAATGGGATTTGAGGAACTTTCACTATCTGTTTTGCAGGTCTTGCTATAGTGGAAAGGTTTGAAGACTCTTGTCCTTGGTGCATGTTTTGCAATGCCATGATTTCCTAATCGTGTTTGCCCATATGCTTTCAGCTTCATTAGAAAGATGTCAGTGAGAACTAAACGTATGAAATATGAATGCGTATTTTGCATTTCATTAGTTTGAGTTTTTGATGACATGAAAGCATTTTTCTGCTGGGTTGGCGAATGGAAATAGTTCTGCCCTTATTGGTTTTAAGTTGGTTCAATGGTGTTTTGAGGAGAATAGAGGCAAGCCATTGAACTGCTGTCTTCTCTTTTAACCTTCGTAGATTGATCTTTCTGTTGTCAAGTAATATCTATTTCATACAATGAAGTGTTATAACTTATAATTATAAGAAAAAAAAAAGATACTCTTATTTATACAAAGCACTAGACAGGTTGATATACAAAATGGTTAATGATGTTTTATGAACTTCAATTCAAGAATGATCTGTTTTGTTTTGGCCAAAAGTGATTGATCCGTTTGATGAGTTTGGTGCTGATATGATATTCAAGATCAGCAAAAAGCTAAATTATATGCGAGTAGTTTAGATGCTTTTCTCTTGATATTATGTATCATTATTAAAGAAGAAATTGTGTTTATTTGTCATCTTGCTCTCCAAGACCCTTTGGGTCCCCAAACTTTGGTTTTATATAATTCCTTGTTAACCATTACTCTCCGTTTGTTCTGAAAGGAGTAATGTTAGCATAGATATACGCAACAATTTAAATTCTGTTTTGATGTTATAATTATATACGTATATCATGAAATTTAGCGATGGGATATATTCTTATATATAGAGTTCACTAAAATTTCGAATAAGTACTAACATAAAATGCGATTGCCACTTTCTTAATTTTGGTCAAAGTTTTGTACGTATAAGTGCGTCCGTTAACATAATAATTTCAACTACAATCGCTCTTGCGTAGAACACACAGAGTTGGTTGAAGAGGACAAATAGAAACCATTTCTAAATTCATCTCTAAATCAATTTTTATAAAAACAACTGTCTTGTTTTCAATTATTTGTTTAGAATTTTCTTTTAATGAACCTAAAATATTAGAATTGATGCAATATAGTGGATTAACTGATTCTCATAATTTTTTTTTAAAAAAGAATTACTATTTAGTTCATTTTCTTGTATTAGAGATAACAATACTTTATTTAAAGATTAATTAAAAATAATATTAAAAATATTTGAAGTTAAATAAATTTGCAGTAGTATATGAATTTTTTTAAATATCCGATTGATATGTGTGCAATATTTAATTAATAAAACATATCTGAATCATAACAATATTTAATAGTATTTTTTTAATAATAAAACATAACAATAAAATATACTCTTTTACATTACTTATCTGAATAAATAAAATAAATTTTATTTACATTAGTTATATTTTTATGAGTTTAATTATTATGCACTGTTATTCAATTTAATATTTATGTTTGCTAAATTTTTGAGGTAATAGATGGTTGAGTCAAGTAATTTTATTGATACAACAATATATGATTGGATGTCTGTGTAAAATTTTTTTATATTGATAGTATATACAAATTAAATTTTATTTTTATTTTTTATTTTACATGGGTTAAATTTTAAAATGAAACATGTTTGTAAAAAAATTTAAGAATGTTTTTAAAATAAATATATAAAATTTATTTTCTACCAAATTTTAAGTTCCATATTAAATCATTCACTATAAAAATATAATAACAAACTTAACTCTATGAATAAAAATCATTCTATATTATACATATGGAAAAAAAAAAACTCTCCATATAGTGCGATTTTTATTTTTAATACGGTAGATGAGTGTGATATATACAAGAATATGGATTTATGAGTCAAAATACATGAATATGGAACTCAAAAGCGCCAGCCAGTTTTTACTTTCAAAAAATGAGGCGATTTTGCTTTTACAGTATGGTACGAAGATACATGATTTATTTTTTAGTTTTTCAAAAATCGCCAATGGCGATTTTTGCTTTTTAAAAAAACTATTGTATTCTAAAAAATCGTCAATGGTGGTTTTTCTTCAATTCCCATATTTCCGTAATTCTCCTTAAAATCTCATATTTTGGTATAAATTATTTTTAAATATCATATAAAAAAAAAAGACCCCTCATAGTGACATATATGTTTATTTTATTTTTTCTTAATTTTATTTTCACTTATTTTTTCCATCTTTGTTCCTATTCCCAATTTAAAAGCCCTATTTCCGACTCAGTATCACCCAGCACTTTATCCCTCAATGTAGCTCGCCCTTCCACCTTTCATTGCTATGCATTAGCATTACCTGCCCTTTTAGACTTAGAATGTCTAGTGACTATTGAGGCCAACCCTCGTGTTTCCATTTTCTGAGTTTATACCTTTGTTTCTGATGTTCAAAATGAAACTTATGCCTTATCAAATATTTTATGTCTCGCAAGTGCTTTGAGAAATGAAAACACTTAGCTCTATTGAGTCTTTTTTTACTAGTTTTAAATCCCCATTTCTGCATCATAGTCATGACCAATATGCTATTTGTATTTTATACTTAAAACTAATAATGTTCAGTTAATGATTCTTCTGAAAAAAAAATGTTCAGTTAATGATTAATCTATGAGAGCCTGTCCTCTCTTAATTTTGATATCTGAGGTAATGATTCTATTCCTAGAATTAGATATGGACAAATGAGAAGCTCAATGAACGAGAACTAAACATGTTGATAGATGGCAGCGAGCCATTGTACAAAATTCAATATGGGTTTGCAATTTATTGTCTCTCAGTTTCAATAAAATTATTAAAATTTCGACCCAAAAAAAATTAAAATAGAAAAGCTATAAAAGTATGCTTGCATAAAGCCCGTGAAAAGATACTAAGCTCAATAAAAAAAGTCTTATAAACTTTTTCAATGACATCCAATACATCTTAATTATCAACAAATTCTAAGTAGCTACACACACAATCAGTCCCTTCCTTTTGTGGATTCCTCTTGCTCCATCTTGCGCACATACTGCAGAACATAATCTAACTTAGATTATCTGTTGGCAATAATAGATACTTAGATAGAGAGATAACTATTAATAAAAATAATATGTTGGAATCATGTAAATTTTATGTGTTCCTTACCTACACGTCAATGTGTGTTCTTCTCAACGTTGTATTTAAATCAGTTGATCTGTTTTGATGCACTAGTAAAAATTACTACTTAAGCTACCTCTCTGCTAACTAGAATTTTTAATTAAAATTAGTAATCGATGTCTGTTTCCTCTCGGGATGCAATTTTTAGAGTTTTGGCTGCTACCCTTTCATTTGAAGCTTGTAAAATCAAAAGAAGATGATTCATTAATACTAGAAGATGAAAAGTGTAAATTCCATTTCCAAGTGACAGCAGAACTTCTCAAGTAAGACAAAATTTTACTATGATCAATTTACCACCATGTGCTATTTTTTTATATTAGTTGAAGTATTCAACGAACTATTCTTATTTCAAGCGTGATCCATTTGCTTTGCATGATAACTTTGCACATGTATGGTGATTAAAACCAAAGAAATCATCAAAAGAAGTCTTAATTTATCCTCTTGGAATGGTTTCGCTATGACACCGTATTCATGTTAATTTGATTGGTAATATGTTTTCGTCATGTGCAAATATAAAACTAAAAGTGTGTTATGTTGCTATTTAGATTATTTAAAGAATGCATCAATTACTGTTTTTTTTTTTTTAAGAAAATATCCAATTTTGTCCCAAATCAAAATTTTGGGGACAGATTAATCTCTCTTTATAAATCAATATTATTTAAAAATACTATAAAAATGAATTAATATATTTTTTTAAAAAATGATAAGAAATCATTAAAAATTAATTAAAAAAAAGAGATTATTTAAAAATTTTTAAATTTTAAAAAATTAATTTGTCGCTCTAAAAATTCTAACATGTTCTTTTTTTTTTAATCACTTTTTGGGTTTTTTTTTTTTTTGATTTCTGTCAAGGCAAGTTCATAAAGGTAAAGACGGCAAAATGGGTCAGATCTGTCGGGTTGATCCACATAATTCGTAATTTTCGGTGTGTTGGGTTGATATTTTCAATCCGTAAAAAAATTTCAACTTGCATAACCCACCTTGCTTAACCCGCGGGTTGAAGTGGGGCGGGGCGGGGCGAGGAGGGTTTGGTCTCCGAGTTAATTTTTTTTTATTTTTATCTTTTTTTTCACATGCAATATACATTATATGTAGGCTTTTTTTTTTTGTTAATATTTATATAATATTTGTGGGCTCTATAATCTTTTTTTTTATTATGTTATTGATTATATATTTATTTTATGGATTATATTGTTATCTTGTTGATTATGAATGTTATATTTTATTATGGATATAATTAATTTATAAATTGTGTGAATTTTTTAATATATTTAAATTTAAATATTTGTTTATCAATTTTTCTGCTATGATTATTTTGATTAGAAGTTTATTTTATTCTTATTAAGAATTATAATTTTTAAATATTTTAAAATTGTGTAAATAATTTAATACTCAATAAATAAATAAAATAAATTTTTTTATATGAATATTTTTTTATTATATTTAATTAAAAAAATTTAAATTAAACAAATTAATTTATATAAATTTTTTTTTAATTAATATTTTTTGACGTGTCAATCTGCCACCCTACTAAACCGCAATAAGACAAAATTGATCGACATATTTAATTCAAATTATTAATATAAATTAACCTGCCCGCCCCACTTAAAGCTTAACCCGGGGCGGGACGAGTCGACCAATTTGGCATTGTTACATATAGGTCTGCATTGGGCAGGGCCCCACCTCGAAAAATAAGGTAATTACCTTCTTCAAATCATTTCAGCCGAAACAACTTCAACTTCTGAATTCCAAGAACCCTCCGCAGCGGACCGCCGCTTCTTCTGTCGGAGAAACCCATCGTCGTCAAAACAAACACTGAGCAAAAAGGAGGCCACGGAGTAGGAATAGATCTCTTACTCATCAGTCATCACCGTCACTGCCGGGAAGCCATGCTGGCCACCGTCGCCGCCAAGAAGCCACACTCGCCGTCGAGCTCGCCGTCGACGGAGAGGACCCGCCCTCGCCACCAACTACGGTGGTGACATCCCATTCCGAGCTGCAATGGAAGATAGGGAAAGGGAAGAGTGTTGGCTCGGCTAAGCAGTGTTGTCCCAAAAGAGAAGCCAAGGATTGCAACTGAAACGAGAAGAAAAGACCAGATACAGCAGCCATTAATATGGACATGATCAGCAGCCTACCGGACTCGCTCCTCTGCCACATCCTCTCATTTCTTCCCACCAGAAGTTCCGTGGCCACCAGCATCCTCTCTCGCAGGTGGCGCTACCTCTGGAAGGATCTCCAAGTCTTAGACCTTGTCGATGAACCCTTTTACCTCCGTAGACGTGAGGAAGACGATGCGGAAGAGTGCTTTGTTGATTTCGTAGATGATTTTCTAGCCCAGGTTCGCCAAATTAAGAAGTTCCGCCTCACCTGTTATGTACTTGATCGCGATGCCCTTATGTCTTGGTTGAATTCCGTCTCCGGGCCCCATCTCCAGGAACTGTATCTCTTTCTAAAGGATGAGCATGAGAATTACGGTTTGCCTTGTTGCGTTTTCGATTGCACCTCACTCTCGTCCCTCGTTTTGAAACATAGTATTTCTCTGGCTGCTGATGGTATTTATCCGTTCGATCTTCCATCTGTTCACTTGCCATCCCTCAAGAACCTAGAGCTGTGTATCCTCGATGCGGACCTCATCGACAAGCTTTTAGCCGGTTGCCCTGTTCTTGAAACTCTCAAGGTCACTCTTACTTGGATTGATAATCGCATAATCCACATGCCTCATTCCTTGAAGAGTTTAGCCTTTCAGTTTGACAGTAACTGCCGTCCCGGTTATGTGATTGAGCATCTTGAGATAGACACCCCGTCTCTTGAACACCTACATGTCATATTACAGGGTTGTTCCGTACGGATTTTGGTTAGCGATTTCCCCCACATGGTGGAAGCGCGTCTTGATATTTGTCCTGACGATGTGCATGTTGGTTGGGTACCCCAGTTTCTCAAGGCACTCTGCAGAACAAAATTGCTGGTGTTGCAAGCTCCGACAACCGAGGTGACATGCTTGATGAAATCTCGCAATCTCTTGAACGAAATGTTTGATGTGACTTATTATTCAAATTTCCGATGAATTATAATTGTAGCTGTATGTTAAATTTAATATCTTGTTGTCTTTTACACACAGTGCTTGCTTCGTACTCCAGCTCTAGACTTTACCGAATTTTGCTGTTTACTTCATCTACAACTTGATTTCGAATGTTTCAACTCCAGGCTCCTAATAGACTTGCTTCATAATTGTCATAATCTTCAAGTTCTCATAATTCAAACTTGTAAGGTATGTCCACTTAATTAAGTTCGACATTTTTGTCTATTTGTTATTTGCTTGCATCCTTTGAGAAGTCTTGTTCCTCATTGCCAGCATGTATATCGTGGTTACCCTCACTTGTACCAGAAATCCCCTGAATCTAGCGGTTGGACACACCCAATCAATGTTCCTAATTGTGTTATATCACACTTGAACATTCTTGAATTTAGAGGATATCAAGGCTCTACAGAGGAGCATGCATTTACTGCATATATCTTACAAAGAGGACTTGTTTTAAAGACAATGACAATTCATACTATTGTTGGTTCTGATCAAAAGGAAAAAGACCATATTCTCAAGGAATTGTCTATCATACCGAGGGGCTCTAGCGTATGCCAACTTAAACTTGACTGACTAATCACCATTTACTTATGTTCGGTACCAACTCTGACCTCTCCTCTCTGTGGCTGACTGTATCAAAGCTGTCTTGAGTTGTGTGGAACTACATGTTTTCTTCGTGGTTTGCCTGAAAAATATTATGAATTGTGAAAACTGAATCTATGGTCAATTTTATGTGTCATTGTTAACCTGAATTCCTCAATTATTTGTTGAAGCTTTTGAAATACGTTTCACAAATACTAAGTAGTCTGCTATGATGCCCTGGGCATGGTGAAATAGGCACTTCAACTCAGTAGGTGGTTGGATTTGGTAATTTTGAAATATGTATGTATCTCCTTCCTCTAATTTCCTAAAGGTATGCACTCTGATTGTCTCTATGCTTTTTGTCTTACTGAATCACTGATGACTATAATTGTGTTTGCCTTACATCTCTAATGTGGTAGAATTACATATTTCATTCCCCTAAAGAAATCCTTAAATTTCCTGGATTTAGTTATATTCTGATATTACATGAATTTGGATTGCATATATTATACAAACATGACTTGTTTTGAAGACAATGACAATGCGCTTTTTTTTTTTCTTTTTTATACTTTTGGGTTGCATTTAGAGTAAAAGCAACATATGACGAAGAATTGTTTATATTAAAGGGGCTCTAACTTAATTCTAACTGATAGAGCCGTATTTTCTTAAGATTTTACCATCTCCATCCTTTGTATTATCATATTAATTTATGCTTGTGATTGTGCCTTGCATGTGGGATACAGTGTTGTCACATGTCATGCATATATATAATCCTTGCATCATGAGACAGTTTTTGAAAATCAACGAGACAAGAATATTTGGTTAAACTGTATTAATTATGCAGCTGTGTAGGAATGATGAATTGATAATGTAAAGTAGAATTGATGACACAAAGTTTAACCCATGGTTGACAGTGTTTGTCTTTGCACCGAGCAATGCTCTTGTATTTTTCCTCATTTTTCTTTATTTAGTTGATAAGAGAATGGGAACTCTATTATTCTGGTATTGGTTTCTAAAAGCATAGGTTCTAGATATTTTGATGTGATTGTGGCCATTCTGGCTTGATTTTCCTTTATAGGCAGTGCCACTATAGTTTGTATTTTTGTTTTCTACATGCACTCACCTCAACCTAGTCTTTTTATATGAAGAAAAAATTGTTGCCAATACAATTTATCAATCCATATGAAGCAATCTTGTTTCCAAGTCATAAAGTGCATTGTTAGCGTGCCTGTGCTTACATATAGTTAATGATGCCTAACCTAATGTTTGTCTTTTCAATGTTTCCTTGCATTTATATATGAATTTTTATCTAAGAATAGCATATATTCTTTTGGGCTGATTGTGCTTCTTTCCATTTTAGAGTGAAGGTTGGAGTGAGATGATATGTAAACCATGGAGTATGTTTGGTTTGCAATGTCTGAAAACATGGTTGTTCAGCATTCCCCTTTACCAGCAGTTCCTATTAATTGTTTCTGTTAATTTTCACTTCTAATTTTCTCTTTCTTCCCTTCAGTGGTGGACGTCAGTAAATGTAATTTCTTGCTATAGGATTGTTCCAACTGCCCTATTTGAATCATAGAAATTATGAACCACAAAGATGATTATAACTTTTGTTCTGCTGATACTTGTATGGTTTTCTGGCCTCAGGTTCAAGCAGGTGGTTCCCGTTGGTACAAAATAGAAGGTAAACTTGGGAAGGGTGGATGTGGTCAAGTATATGTTGGTCGATATGTTTCTGGAGCAAATTTGAGTGAGAGAACTGAACATGGTGTTGTAAAGGTGTATGCATCCTTTCAACATCAGGTGATAAGTTGTATATGTTATCTTGAAATCCTTAAGTTTTCTTTTTTTGGGTTCCTAAATACCTAAATACTAATCCTTGAGTTTTCTTCCCGGAATTTGCAGTTTAACCACTTTTTGGTTTTGATCCCTCCTAAATTTCAGATTTGATTTTGGTTTATTGGTTTTATACAAATTGTGTTATTTTAGTCTTTGCTATTAAGATTATTGTTAGAGCGCTTTTATATGGTACAAAGTGCTCAAATATCAAAAATGACGAAAAGAGAAATCATATAAAGAAGGTAAAAATAATCATTCGGGCAGAAAATAGTTAAGTAACAACAACCAATAAAAATTATGTCATGTCACTGCCTAGTAACGTGATATTTTATACGAACTTCTTGTCCTGTTGGGTTTGATTTGTTGTTTGGAACAAAGTGAAGCGCTATACTTCTGTTCAGCGAAAAAAAAAAAAAAAAACAAATCCTGTTAACAAGAATTACTTTAACGTCAAATTGTGTCATGGCTACTGGAATAGAGGCCACAGTGGCTGCTATGTTCATTATGGATAGAAAAATCTGTTTTGCTCACCATATTGGGGTTGGAATGGTGGTGGCTTTTCAATAGTGTTTGCAAAGTTTAAATTTTATTGTGATTTGCGCTGGATTTGGTAGTTCAGTGGACATTGCATTTTAATGGTGAAGCTTGGGTGATGGTAGGTGACTAGGTGATTGATTCGGGGATCGTGTTTGTTTAGTTGGTGAAGATTGCTTTTGATGGTGGGGGTTATCAAGTGTTTGATTTGTGATCTTTCTGCGACTAGAAAGAAAAGAAGAGTTTGAGGAGGAGAACACGAAGATGGTTGGAAAATTTTGATGGATGGGAGGCGTCAGAAGTGGCAAATTCTGGAGGTGGAAATGTCGCAAATGGTAAAAAATGGTGTAATGGTGTGTGAGTATTAAGATCACATGACAATTGTGTGCTAAACTTATGTTAATATGCCATGACTTAAAGGATACATTTTTCACCGTAGGGACTAAAATAAGAAGGTTGTTATTTGGACAAAAAAATCTAGACACGTCTCTCGAGTCACTGTCACATCTATAAAGTGATTGAGTTTTTTATTTTATTTTATTTTATCATTTTTTTAACAAATTCAAGGTGTATTTGTTGGTACTGTATCAAAGGATTTAGAGTTTAAATGCACTTTTACCTAAAATAATATAATTAAAAAAATGGACTGAAGCCAAACCTAAAATCTAAGAGGTACCAGAATAAAAAAGCAAGGTATTTTAAAAAAATTAAAAACATATTTAAGCCAACCTCTTTTAATTATTTGGCATAGAAACCGCCCAAGACCAAAAACAAAAGGTAAGAATGCGAATTTTGCATTTGATTAAGTTCACAAGTCTTTAGCCATATTGCCACTCTTATTTTTTTAGTTTCTTTAAAATACAATTTTCATATTTGTTAATCAAAACGATAATTTAATATTAATTATTTATTATCAATCATAAGTTTATTTAAATTATTTACTATTACTTTAATAATTTAATTTTTTAAAAAAATATTTAATATTATCAGTTTTATATTTTATGCACAATTAACTTATTTACATAATTATTGATATTAATTACATCAGCATAAGCGGAAATGCCACCTGAATTGCAGCGTATGGACATATCTAGTATTTTATCTAAACTCATTATTTTTAATTCTTTTAAAATATTTAATATACTATTATTTTGCCTTTATGATCATTTTTTTTTTAAACTTTGGTAAAAAATTAAACTTCGGTTATCCTTTTTTTTTTGACAAAAAAATTGAATTTTTATTATGAATTTAATTTGAATATACTGTCAGTGTAAAATTTTTTTACACAGACATCCAATCATATATTGCCACATCAGCAAAAGTCTTTGATATAACCACCCACTACTTGAATGGTCATGCAAATAGAAGATTTTGATTGGATGACAGTGTAAAAAATTTTACACTGTCAGTGTATCCCAATTAATCTCTTTTATTATTTACATAAAAATGAGAAAAAAAAATATATGATTAAGGCTTGAATTCATTCTTTTGATCTTCAAGATACTTTAGAAAATTAAAACAATTTTTTGCTTTACATAACTCCTTTAAAAGTTTTCTTCATCTTTTGTGTTTTAATATTTTATAAATATTATATGGACGAAAGATAAGCTCCATAAAGTTTTATTATATGACATTGTCATCACTGTTTAATGAGTTTGATGTTTTATATATTGTCAAATTCTTAAATGATGTAGCACATGTCAGTATAATTTTTTTTTTTTAATATTGACACTGTATTATATCAAAAAGATATATATAACTAATTTAATGCATCAAGTTATATTAGTTTCTAAGAATAGAGATGACCAAGGAAGCAAAAAAAAAAAGTGATTGATACAAACAACTTTTGATATTATATATTTATTTAATATTTTCTTTAACTATATAAGAGTAAACTCTCAAAATAGCCTCTAACATATTTACATTTATATTTATACATTAGTCTCTAATAAAAATATAAGATTGATAATATTAACAGTGTTCATATAATACACTTCTAACTTCCTTTCAAGCTTATTATTGGGAGTGGGATGGATATATTGAAGGACTGGTTTTTCTGATTTATATTTGATGTGCAGTGATGGCTTGTGAAATTGACATAAATTAGGAACTGCTAAGGCGATAATGTTATCTCCAATTCATTTAGCAACTGTAGCTAGTTATACTGCTATTCCGAATATGTTTAATTAATTTCAAGATTAGAGAGTCATGGTAGCCCAAAAAATCAAGTGACTCATTTTAATTTTTGAAACAGATCAATCAGTCTCGCCCCGTTTTTAAGCTAATATATGGCAGGTTGGGATAGATTGACCAATTTGACATCTCCATAATAAATGTAATTCCATGCTATATGTGTTCTAAATGTCCTAATTGAATATCGAAGATTATAAAGAACATAGATATATTAACTTTTGTTCTCGTGATACTTGTACTCTGATCTATTTTTTCTTTGTCTTTCAGCCTCAGGTTCAACTCGGTGGTGTCCCTTGGTACAAAAATGGAAAATAAACTTGGAAAGGGTGGATTTGGTCGACATCCGATTTAATTTGGTGTAAATTTGACAAGTTCACAAGTCTTTAACTACGTCAAAAAATTTTGTTTACATAAATCAGGACATGATACACAAGGGTCAAAATTATAGCCAAAATGGCTTGCTGGCCAAGTGAAATAGTTCTTCCCCTATTGGTTTGAAAATTGTTCTTGGTGTTTTGAGTAGTATAGAGAAAAGCCATTGAAATGCTGTCTTCTTTCTCGCCTCTAAAGATTGGCCTTCCAATAACATGCTTGTAGTGCCCATCACTCATTATCTGTAGCCACGCAATATCAGCTTTGTCAATCGAGATAGATTAGTTGAATTGCTCACAATTTAACTATAATGAAAAATTGAAATAATAGGCAAAATGATACTTAATTATTTTTTATAAAATAAAGAAATTAATTTCTATGCATTGAATAGAATTACAGAAAAATGCCAAATTATGGTAAATACTTATTTCAGTGGATAGTTAGCTACCATAATTTGACTTTGTTTTTTTTGCAATTTTATTAACTAATAGCGTAATACAAAAATTAAATTCTAAAATAAGTTAGTTATTAATCTAATGGTTAATTGTAGCTATCTTCTGCATTAAATATTTATGCCAATATTTTTCATAATATTATTAAAATTATTATCTAACAGTCTATATTTTCATATATTTGAAATGTATCTATATTACATTTTAATTATACAAAGAATTAAATGTCAGATAAAGGAAAAAGAATAAAATGATTTGAATTAATAGGCAGTGTGAAGCATAAATAAAAAAATGGGGAGGCATAAGTGCAAATTAATTAACCTGGGTTTGATCTCCACCGGTGATTATAAGGGAACCTTCTTCTGGGCAGAAAGAGTGCCAACTTTTCTTAGAGTAAACATGAAACTCTGAAGATCCGTCACAAACATGCAAACACAAGGAGTGTGAATAATCGGTTCCCCTAATCAGCATTCTAATCACATCATATTTTAAAGAGTTAGCCCATCGATCTGCTGTGTTATCTCGGCGATGCTTGTACACACAACAAAGTGTCCTAAGATCATGCCCATGATGAACCATATCAGCATCACCAGCAAATTTTCTAGGAATGTTTTTCACTATCACGGGTAAAATTTTCTCGGCCACCGTCTCTATGCGTAACATAAGAGTTTCCATCTTCTTGCTGCAGGTTAAAGAAATTTAAATAACAACATTAATTAGCACATTCATGAATATATATTGTCGTGGAAAATCTTGACAAGTGATCATTTCATGCATGCGTGCAATGCATTGTCGTCATTTTGAGACATAATTAGTAGATGTGTATAGTGTTGACACTCATGATTGCATGTGCTTCTAAACACAGAAATGAAGTGTAAAGTTGCTTGCTCCAACTCGTGGAATTTCAGCTGATTAGCCAGCTTAATGATTATGCTGGATCTTAACTAAGCAGGCCTAACCATTTACTTTTTCTCCACTAGCTTTGCGTGTGACAAAGAATAATTAATGTGCTTCTTTTTCTCCTTTTTCTTTCAAAATTGACTTTTCCAAGATTCAATGAATTTTAGAATGTAGGAAGAACCGACACTATCTAAACTACTAGAGTAACAGCAGCTGCAATCAAACTTTCTCTCTTACATTAGCAGCTTAATTATAGAATCCAAATCCGCGTACGCATAACTGGATTTACAGCTTAATGATGGTAAATAAATATCTTGCACTTTACACTGGACATTACAAAATTAAACAATATCATAAACGAGACAAAACAAATGGAATTGCACGATAGATTCAGAATTGTACTTTTGCCAAGTCTATGCACCGGTGCACCATCAGTTATAAGATGTTGGATTATAAGCATAACTGCAATTTACGTCAAGATTTTAATACTTGATAAACCATATACTATAAAGCCGGTGCTCCCATTACTTGTCCATCATTGTTATTTTGATACAACCACCATCATCATCCTTTTCCATGGCCTCCAGTAACGTTTGTAGAAAATATAGTGATAAGGACAAACTACGAAGCCGGTAGTTGTGTTGATTTTGGACTACTAAGCACATGAGTTTCCATTACAACTTTCCGAACCCAAAAAAATAGTTAATTGTCGTGTGAAAGTGAAACAAATTTTGTGATTGATTGATTTGCCAGAAAAAATTTTGTATTGATGCCAATTTTCAATAACTTTACAAAATTAATGGCGGATCTAGAAAATGGATGTGTTGGATGGATAGGTATTCTTCGTGTCTGGCTTGACCCTACATACCCTACAATAATCATTGATTTGGTTTCAAGATTTAACATATGAACCAAAACCACCACCTTGTAAAAGAAGACAAAATCAATCCTTCAAAAAAGAATCCTAATAAAGAACAAAGAACGCCCCTAAAACAGCTTAAAGCCTTTCAAATATTTTTGTTGCTACTTACTAATATTCTTCATTTTTTACTTTGTCTTTGAGTTAGGCTCATATAGGGAATCTCTCCTAATAATATTTTATATATATACAATTTGAATTTAATTTGAAACATCGCATTTAAGAGATTTTTCTGTAAATAATTCTTTTAATATCCACTCGAACTATATAACCTAAAATATAACGGGAATAACATGTTCGAATTATAGTTTATAAATTATGGTTTGATCCAGCAAAAAGTTTCACCTTTAGTGAAATTATAATTTAAGACTCAAAATCATCTTGAAATACAATTTATACTTTATCAAAAATAGTTAGTAGTAACATACATTGCAATTAAGGTAAATTTTACTTACAGTATCTCTTAAAGTTGCTATTTTAGAGACAATTTTACCTAATCATGGACCAACTCAATACTGAGGGAACAATTGCTAAGATAAAATCTATATGCACACACACATATATACATGTAAACTTTAGATTTGTCAAACATATTTTGTGAATGAAACTCAGTTTGAATATGTATCCTAAATTGAAGTTTAATATACGCAAATTATATTCTAAACATAAAGAGAATTCATTGAATAGTAAATAGAATTCATCTTCAACTGTATCCAGTATGGTGCTAAAGTGAGGTGGCGACGATGCTTGATTGTATCAAGTGATGAACAAGTAGTATGAAACGCTACGTTTAGAATAAGATTTCCCATGCAAGATTGAATTATTTACTCTACTCACAATCCTCCAGATAGATAATCACAATCCAATAACTTATAATAGCTAATGATATGTGAATAATATTTTATACATATAACCCTAGGTGCTAGGTTTGTATTATAGGGCTGTATATATTAATATAAAGTTACCTGAAATTTGGATATCCAGTTGGCGAAATTCCCTCCATTTTCAGATTCAACTGTTCGTCCCTGCACCACACGAACTCTTCACACACCTCACTTCCCTCCTCTTCTCCGCCATGATACTCCTCGAACCCCCACGGCTTCTCCGGCGACCTGGCCGCCGCCGCCCTTTTCTCCGGCGGCACCTCAAACACCCCTGCGGCGGCCGCCTCCGCCGCGGACGTCACCAGCTCCCTCGGGATCCCGTGGTTCACGAGCTGGAAGCACCCGATCGTCGACATTGCGTCCGAAACGGCGTCGCATTGCTCGTCGTCGCGGTGGAAACACAGCGACACGAAGTCGACCTTGGGAGGAGTTTCTAGAAGCTTCTGTTTCGGGAAGATCTTATCTGGCAACACTAGATCCGGGACGCGGAGCGAGGATTCTAGAAACTCCGTCAAAACGTCGTCGTTCGTTACCGACGATCGCCGCCCGGAGGCTACCGGCGACGGCGGCGGAGCGCGAAAATCGACGGCGGTTTCCGGCATCGGTTGCTGTTAGCGTTTTGTTTTTTAAATGTGTGGAATTTTGAAGAGTGTGAAGCGGTTATTTATTTGAACGGTTTTGGGAGAGAGTGTGAGTAAGAGAAAAAGCGCGTGGAGCAGCGATGAATTGATGGCGTGTCGCGCGCGTCGCCGACATGGGGATTCCCGGGAATGATTACGACGTCGTTTGCTTTTTTTTTCTTCTTTTTTCCGTTCTGCTTTTTTCTGGTTGCTTCGTCTTCCTTTACAGCAATGGTACCAGTTGGTGGCTCATTATTTCATAGGGAAGGAATATAAATAACATGTTAACATGATTACTAGTAATTTTTGTCAATGTTTCAGGTGGGGGCTATTTCGTGTTGTATTGCACCTTTTGTTGTGCTTATATAAAATTTAGATGGTGAGAAACGATGGTTAAAGTTCAGCACCAGGGTTTATCTCTTATAGGAATAATTTTTGTACAGGCGTTGTCGTAGACATTCTATGCATCGAGTAAGAAAAAGTTAAAATAAAAATATTTAAACAAAATTGAATATTTTTAACCACAGATTTTATACTATGTCCAAAATAATATGTATAGCAGTTATGTTCAAATAAGTCGACGTGATTGGCTTGTATAAACAAAATTCTTTTCTACCATTATGAATAATACTATTGATTTTTTTTTTTGGGTACAATAATACTATTGGGTTTGTGCTGGCTAATATATACTCTTTAAAATGTAATTTTGAACCAAACAATTTTTTTTTTTTTTGTGGTATATGTTATTGCAACATTGTTTGGAAGTGAACTAAGTCAATTTTTTAAGCATTGTAGCGTACGTAATGAATTTTCTTAAAAAAATATTTCCGTATTTTATACTATTTTAATGTAGAATTCAATGAAGGGAATGAAGGAATACCAAAAAGCTACAACAAAAAGCAAAAGCTAGCTCTTTAACCCAATGCTAAAAGTAATTACACCAAAATTATTTAAATCTAAACAAACATTAAAGTTTACAAGATGCCCAGTTGATCCAGTTTGGATAAGAACATGCCAACAACAGCCAGAATTGAATCGATATTAGATTGAATGGGCCCACTCGTTAGCATATCACCAGCTTAAATTTCGGCAGCGCTTCAGACAAAAATAAAATAAAATATTTCGGCAGCGCTACCTATATTATACACAACAACACATGTCAAGATTATATAACGATAGAATGGAAATAAAGAAACTAAAATTTAAAAACATATATAAAATGCCCACTTAATTTGAACAATGAATTTTGGACACAGTTGCCTAGCACTTTTCTTTTTGACAAAAAGCGCTAGTCATACACAGTCATACTTTTTTTTGAAACAAAAAATTATTATTTGTATATGGGAATGAGGCATCTAAATATAATATATTCTTATATAAATATTTAATATATAATTTATATTTACATATATTTCAATACTTACGCATATTTATATAAATATATTATATTCTAAATTATATCTATACATAATATATTAAAAAAAATTTCCCCTTTTTCTCTTTTGTTTTCCCCTTTAACCGGGAAGCCCTTTTAACCATTATGATGAAATCAATTTCCCTTGAATTATTACTACAAGAAAATCTGTGAGCAATTATCTTTGAATTTTGATATTAAAAGTGTTTGTAGTTCGATTTATATTAATAGAAAACTCAATTGATTTGAGCAATAAAATTTGTTTTAATTTAGTTTCGTTTAAAATATTGAACAAAAATTGGTTAATTTGATTTTTGACTAAAATTGTTGGAACATATAAAATAAAATTTTGAAGCTCGCTAAATTAGATATTATACATCTTTACGAAACTCAAATTAATTATTAAAAATTTTATTAACATCTAACATTAACAATTTAAGCACATAATAAAGATTTAAAAATATTATACACAGAATAAAAATTATTAAGTAAATTAAAATAGTTAAACATATAGAATATTAGATTAAAATGTGATAAAAATATAAAACTAATATTAATATAAAAATATTATAAAATATTTGTACATGTAATATATTTATTAGTTTAGTTTAGTTTATATTTATTTTTAAAAATAAAGTAAAAATTAAATTGAACCAATCAATTTTTAGAAAATAAAAATAATTCAAATGAAAATTTTAAATTTTCATCTATTTTTATTTTTTATTGATTTTCAATTTTTTTCTCAATTTAAATTCAACTTGAACACTCTTAACTGAAAATTGAACTTGAACACTATAACCTAATACGCTTTTTAAAAGTAAGAAGCCTTTCAAACTTGGGACTTGTTCAAGTTTTGGACCATGATACTTCTTAAGAATAATCATGATTAGGGATGGCAATATGGGTTCAATCCATTAGCTTGACCCACCATTTTTGGTGGATTAGATCACATATTTTAATCCATTTAAAAACATCAACCCACATTATCTGCCATGCATGACTAACAGGTCGAGGCAGGTAAAGGTGGACCAACCTTCTAGGTTGTAGTCTTAAAAAAATTGTGCTAGACTAGTGGGTTGATGCTCTCTTAAGTGGGTTATTAGGGCGAGTTGGTTATCCCCAATCTCATTTCCAACATTAGGGTTAAGATTCCCCTTATTTCATTTCCATCAGCCGCTTACCTCCCTCATCTTTTTTTTTTGGTCGAACTCGCCTCCCTTATTTGAGCATACAACATTATCATCTTCTCTCTCGGCCTTAATCTTTCTCAAACACAATCTTAACACTCTCTTTCTACCTTGGAAAGCATGGATGTTGATGAGCTTGGACTCCTCCAAGGGGACCTTTGACTGGCGAGCATTGTGGTAGATTTGCCTTGATTTTTGTCGTCATTACAAGTAACCTATTCAGCATTGTCGTGTTTCAATACGAGCACTAGAGATTCGCTGTGGCCAGAACCTCCCAGGTGGAACAATGACAAAGACGCGACTATGTCTTTCATAGCAAATACTTTCTAACAACCCAACAACTAGTTTTTAAAATTATTTTTGTCTTAAAAAATTGCATTCGTTAAATATCAAAGTTTTGTGTTGGCGGTATATAATTGTTGGACTTTGTAAAATAAAAATTATGTGTGATTCTTTGTTGTTGAATTTTTATTTTTTGCATGTTTCTTATTTTTGATAGTATATTGTTTACGTATTTTGTGATTTTTTTATTTTTATTTTTATTTTTATTTTTTTTCATTTTTTTAGTGGGCTAACCTGTCACCCCATCAACCCACCCTAAAATAGTGTGGGTTAGACATTCTAAACCATTTAGCCAAAATAGATAAACCCACCCTACCCCATTTTAGAGCTCACCCATGACAAGTCGGGTAGGTTAGTCGGTTTGCCATCCCTAATCATGATTATAGGAGTTAAATCAAAAGTTTAATAAGGTATGAAATTATTTTTTTCTCCCAAAACTCTTTACACCTCTTGTTGGTTATCTTTGCCTACTTCCTCCCTCTATTGTTGCTCAACATTGTGCCTTGACCGCCGATTACATCACCTCTGCTCCCAGCATTGGTGCTACCAACTCCACCTACTCCTACCTACCCAACTGCACTTGCTATGGCACGTTCCCCCACCTGCTTGACAGTCCCCCTTCCTCCTAGATAGGCTTGCACTCCATCACAAACCTTCATCATAGTCTCACCAACCAACATGTGCTAGCACCCTTCTCTCCTCCTAGGCAGAGCTACACCGTGCTGCTACCGCACCCAATGTCATAGCCCATATAGCAACCGCAACCTAGTCGCGGTCGCACCCATGCTGCCGCCCTCAGACTTCACCCATGTCATGAGCTTCCCTTTTCGTCATGGTGGAGCTTAGCGCCTCAAATCTACTTAAGTGTAATGACTATAGATTTATAGCATGATTAGATGGTGATGTTGGTATTTTAGAAAACTGCTTCTATTTGTTTATGCAATTTTATTGACCTTCCACATAATTCAAGTTTCTTCCATAAATCAGGTGAGATAGTGGTGGAGTATGGATGGTGGTGGAGTGGGTGGTTGGCATATGCAGTGGTGGAATTGGAGGTGATTAGACGGCAATGTCGGTAGCAAGCGTAATAGGTGACAGAGTTTGAGAACCATGAAGGCGGGTGGCGAGGATCTCATTTGGTGGATTAGAAGGTGTAATTAACAATACAAGTTAAATATTATAATTTAATTATATTTGAGTTAATCATGTGATTATTAACATATAATTAGGTTATTAAGTTATTTTATATTAAATAAAATTTTAATTGAAATCCATCTCAGCCATATATCTATTCTTTTAACGGTTGTCATTTAGGGACCATGATGGTTTTTCACCCAAACTTCCCATGCAAGTTGTTTCCTTAAAAAGTAGAACTTACTTATCAATCATTTTCCTTTTGAATTATGTTAGCCTTTCTTTTCATTTTTTGTTTGAATCTCGCTCGTATCGTTACCATCAATTTGTTACTATTGATAGTTTTATTTTTGGGTTTAAATATGTTTTTAGTCCTTATATATATAAGTCATTTTGATTTTAGTTCCGTTAATTTTATTTTTTTTAGCTTTTAGTCCTTTTTTTAATATTTTTGGTCCCTATTGTTAATCAACACTGTTAAGTAACAATACTTATAAGGGTTAAAAAAATTATTAAAATATTTATAAGGGTAAAACAAAATTTTCAATTACAAAAAAATAAACATATGTTTTAAAATAATTTTTTAAACTAAAATTTGGAACAATAGGAACTAAAAATATAATATTAAAAAAAGATAGACAAAAAATAAAATAATTTTTTCATAGGGATTAATACAAAAATAATCTATATTTTCAAGGCTAAAAATATATTTAAGCTTTTTTTTTTTTTTTTGAGGATCCTTGACAGTCAATACTTTGCTTTTTTTTTTGGGGGGGGGGGGCGTTGATTTCTATTGCTAACCCAAAATTTTGGGCCTAATGTTAAGAGTTTTCCCCCAAAACATTGCACTTCAATTTTAAAATTTCAGTGGGTTTTACGAAAAAAAAATCTTAATGGGCCTCTACCTATGTTTGGTGGCAGATTTTGTCTTCTCCATCTTCGGTTGAGTTCAGATAAGTTGACCAAAAATCAAGTTGAGTTCAGAGAAGACCTATTCGAATTTAACATATTTACTTGGCTGTCCAGGCATATGAGTAGCGAAGTTGTGAAAATTCCTTTATGCTCCAAGAAGAAAAATAATGAAATAATACATTTATACATAAACTTTGAGAGAAATGTACACACATAATAATAGAAATATGCACTTATAAAATCGAGAGCTACGCATATAAATTTTGTATACTGTTGATGTTAATAATTTATCTATACAAAATCACATTACAATTTGTTACCCTACTTAGCTGGAAAGCTATACGAGAGACTCTTCCTTCGATCACATAGAGCATCCTTGCGTCTTAAAGGAGATCTATTGGTCCCCATACGTTTTGCATCCCCTCTTATTTATTATATTGAGCAACAGGCAAAGCAATGTGTACCCATTGCTATCGTGAGTAAAATATAAAACTGACTTGATTTTCGCATATTGTACTCCAACTAGCATGAATCATGTTCAAATAAATACATATTTTTTTAATGAGAACCAAGTGTCATATCTGGTCGTTCAATGTATCGGTCTCTTCACTAATTAATTTAATGAAAGTATGTGACATGCCATTAAGAATACATTACTAATATAATTTTGTCTTTTTCGATAGATATCTCCTTTTTGCATATCTTTTAAATATTGAATACTCAATTTATACTGCACCGTTTTCAAAAAGAAGTCTTAATTTGAAAACATAAAGGAGGAATTCGGGCTAAAAAAAAAACCGTTTTTATAAGACGACGACATGCATTTGATCTAGATAATGATGTTTTAACTTCACTACGGAAATAAGGATTTGTGTCATGTACATTATCTTCTTTACAATTTAAAATAATTTTCATTCACCAAAAACAAAAATTCAGATATTTTTATCTTAATTTAAATTTTAACTTTTACCTAAATTTAAAATTTCCATGCCATGCATGAGATATTTGCTAGTTGCAATAATAGTCACCCTAAATTGCACATCATTTATAATTGAGAGTTTGAGACATTCCAATCAAACATATAAGGCTCGTTGGGATAAGGTATTTAGCAAATATATTTTTGTGTTGGTTTTTTAAAATAAATCTTTAAGAAAGTAAACTTTAATTTATGTTTGAAGTGATATTTAAAAAAGTTATTTTTAAACACTTTTTTATATTATAAAAACATTTCTTTTTAAAACCTCAAAAAATATATCTTTAAAACATACAATTTGTGCCTTTTTTTTAATGTTTCATATTCTTTTCATCATCTAAATATGCGAAAAATGTAAGAAGTATCTTTAAATTTTTTAAACATAAATAACACATCCAAATAAGTTCATTATTAAATTCTATATAAAAGCAGTTTTTGCCAAAAATAAATAAATAACGGCACCACTTATAATAAAACAAGTTGTTTGAATAAAACAGAAAAGATGAACGGCAAAGGGAAGTAAAGATCGAGAGGTCACAAGCAATAAATGTCTTGTATAATCTATCCTAGTCTGTCCCAAATCTGAAATTCCAATCCGGTCTCTATATATATCTACAGCTTGCAAGCAGCATGCTAATAATATATCTACTCTAGCTAGCCTAGCAGCAATATATATGCAAAAGTGGAACAATCCTCGACCCCAAGCCGAACCAACATCTCCTAAGCTAAAAATTAGGTGATACGTCTTGGCACCAATATGCATAAGAAAGCGCCATATATGAATATAATTTTACGTGTTAGTTAGAAAATGCCAAAAGTATTATGTCTCAATACTTGATATACACTACGTACCAAAGGCACAAGAATACAAATGGCATCAAGCAGAGCTCATTGCGTAATGGAGGGAAGAAATTGATATCCGAACTATGAAGCACAATGACATTACAAAGACTTTCGAGACCATTTTCTGGTTTATCATGTGTGGAAAGAGGTAGGATGAGAGGGAATTATTTGTTCCCCCAACCCATATTTTTCATTTTTGAAATTGAAGTTTGAACTCTGAATCACAACAAAACAACAAAGTGACCCTAATTCACCAACCATTTCTTGGTACTTTGAGAATGACAATGAAGGGGCGGGGATTGTTCACACTTCATTTGGAATGTGGCATGGAACTAATTAACAATGCAACCGAGACCGTTGTACTAAGTCAACCTTGAAATTAAGACCGTTGTAGGCATTGCGACTTGAAAAACGCCTACAACAAAGTCTTCCTTGAGTACTGAGTTGTTGAAGAATTTATTGAGGTTTAAGAATTTTAAGGGTAGGTGATATTGTAATGTACTTTTCCTTTCGTCGAATATGATGCACCCGAAAACACATTATAAATGTGTAATTTTTATTTTTATTTTCCCAATCAATTGAGATCGCTAGTAGCTATTTGAAAGCAAAATGACGAATAATCTTACACAACTCAACTAATTGCAGTTAATAGCAACCCCTTCAAATTTTATTGTCTTTCTGTACATGCTTCCAAGGATTGAGAAGAGGTGGACTAAAAGGTAACTAAGTAGTACTTTCATTTTTCACCCGTCACGGTGGGCTAAACTTATGGGATTGAAGTTCTTTTTTTTTTTTTTTAATAAATACAGTTATTGATATTACCAATTTTTTAAAAATATTTTTGGGATATTTCGAAAATCATGTATTAATAGTTGAGGATGTTAGCTTTGTGATTGTGATGATAACAAACAAAATAAAACTTTGTGATTGTATTATTATTTTGGGATAAGCTTTGTGACTGGAATAATAACGAGCATAATATATAATGACTTTGATGTGATATACTTGATTTTGGAAAGGTTTGTTTGTGCGTGCAGGAATTAGAAGAAGGTAGTAGCAGAGCAGTGGAATGACAACAAAATATCTACATGAGAGTATTCACAGGGGCAGGGAGCCCACCATGTTTAACAAGACTTATCAGGGAGTTGGAGGATGTTGAATAATCGATTGCTAAAGAATATCTTCTAGTCTATCGTGTTATCCATCAGCAGACGAGTGATAGGGTGTTGAGATCTTGAAATTTCAAATGTTTTTTCGATAAATGAAATTTCAAGTGTATGGGGTTTTTACAATGTACTTCTATGTAATCTTTTTTACTCTACAAAAATAAAATATATTCTTCCTTCTAATATTTTTATTATAAGTAAAATAATTATGATATTTTCTTGTTATTTTTATCACATACCTTTTCTTATTTTTGGAAAAAACAAAATAATGTGATATGAAAAATGATAGGTATACGTTTTTTTCATACCATCCTTACAATATTGAATTAATAATATATAGATAAACATATATCTCAACACATTCTCTCTCTTTATTCCTAAGCTAACATATTAAAAAAATAGTATAAAATAATGTGAAAGTATTCTATATCATATACAAATAACATAACTCTTTAAAAAAAAAAGAAGGGAGCGTCCTCTTGGCTGCGTGGCTCCACCATTTTTAGGTTCATCATGTACATGACTCGTACATGCTTGGAGATTGTGTATCAGCAAAAGCATATTCATTTTGTCATTTAAAACAAATAAAGCAAAAATAAGTGAAACGAGGAAAAGATTTTGATTAAGGCTTAGAAAAAAAAAAGGCTTCAAGTATGGATCTATGGCAAAACTAAAAGAGAAAGTCGGGTGATTGTTTTGTATATGAGTTTTTTAGAGTGATATTGAAGATATATGAGATTTTTGGCAAAATTAGGAAAATATGAGATTTTGGAATGATACAGTCAGTTATAGAGCGGATACCTTATAATAACAATAATAATAATAATAATAATAAAAGAAAGCTAGGGACAAAACAACCGGATTATTAAAAAAAAAAAATCTAGTGACTAAAATAGCAGATTCCTTCTTTTTATCGAAATCGGAATCTTGCTATAATAATAAGGGATCCCTTAATGTATCCGATTTTAAAAATAGCGGATTCCCTTTTTCAGTGCTATTGGAATTCGGTTCTAATAATAACGAATCCCTTAACATATCCGATTTTAAAATAGTGAATTCCTTTTTTCAGTGACATCGAAATCTGGTTATAATAATAACGGATCCCTTTACTTTAAACCAATATAAAGGGATCTGATAATAATCTAAACGGATTCTATCAGACTATAATTAAAAGAAGAGGATCCGTTGTGATTTGGAATGGGTTGCAGGGATCCATGACAAAAATTACCAGATCCCTGGCAACCCCTGACGGCTAATGACGGATTCATGATAATTTAAAACATGTGGCAACGGATTCCTGTCTCCCAAGCTCGACCTATATAAATGCCACCTATCATTTGAAGATACATGGGGAAATTTATTATAGAGAGACTATGAAAAAAGAAGAGAAGGAAGAGAGTGAAAAAAAAAAAAAAAACTGGAATTGAAGAGTAGAGAGAGTAAAAAAACAAAAGGATTGTTTGAAAAAAAGAAGAGGAAAAAAATGGATAACAGTCAGAGATTACAGTTCTTATATATTATAGTGGATCTGTTATTCAAAATATAGATGAAGGTGTGATATTTATGTCTAATGAGCAAGCATATTTTTCGATTCCACAAACTATTTCTTTTGAGCAATTAAATACTAGACTTTGTGAAAGCATAAATATTGGCACTGAAAAAAGAGTGGTGAGAATAAAATACAGATGTTTGATTTCAATTGTTAACGGAAATATAAAATATCGGGCAGATAGAATAAGTAGCGACAAGGATGTGCAAGTGATGTTTAGAATATATTGGTGGTCTATAGACCACATTTTTGCCATTAAGTTGTATGTTAACTTTGAGGAAGTTCTTATTGCTCAAGCCAGGCCTAGTTTATATAAGGCTAGCAAACATCATGATAAAATTGTTTCCAATTCATATCTGGTAAGTCATTATATATTCTGCAAAAAGTTTTTATTTCAAACTTAATTAATTATGTAGATTTATTGGCAAGTTTTTTTTTCTATTATTAATCTTCAAGAATCTATTACTATTTTATAAATTTATTTATTTAGTTGCTAAATAACTAATTGTTTACTTTAGTTTATTATTTAGTTTGAATTAATGTGTTAGTTTATTTATAATTTGTTAGTTAGTTATGTGAAATTTCCATATCTTTGTATTCATTTATTTATTTAGTTATTTATTCTAAATAATTAAGTAATTGTAAAATTTGTTGACTATTATTTTGTCTAATTGTTCTATTTTAATAATTGTGTTAGTATTTATTTATTAAATTCTTGTGACCTATTAATAGGAATATTTTGGTTAACATTGGAATTTAATTTTTAGTTAAATATAATATTGGTATTGCATAAGTTTGTGTGATATTTTTACAACAATTGTGCAACAAAATGACATTTTGATGATGCTGGACTGAGTCCATTTCCAATAAGAGGCGTAGAAGAATGTGAAATTAATGACAATGAAAGTGAGAATGAGTATTTAAAAGGACAATAAGAAAGCAAAGACAACGGTGCAATTAGTGATGCTGATGATGAAGACATACCAACCACAAGGGCTTTTATTCAACGTCTGGAGGATCCTCCATCCTCTTTAGATCTTGATGTTATGGGAGCACCTAAGTTTCTAGAGTATGTAAACATAGGTAGCAGTTATGTTGTGGGCAATGAATTATGAATTGAAATGGAATTTAGTGACAGGGAGGCTGTAGTCTGAGCAATCAAGGACTACAATGTATCTAAATTGGGTTTTTTACTAATTTAAAAAAAAATTATTATTTTCGGATATATATCATTTTAACTTTTTTAACGAAAATGTCCCTTTTTTATAGTAATGAATTCGATTGAGGCTGGATCGAATTTATCATTGTTTAATTTTTTCTCGGATGAACAAAAATTGATTCAAGGTGAGTAGAATTCAATACTATTCACTTGAATAGTATTGAATTCAATTTAACCTTGATCAGATTTAAGGAGTTTGCAAATTTTTAGGTGGAATTTATGGTGGATTTTAAACTTTGAGGTGCATGGTGGACTTAATATGGTTAAATGACAAAAAAATATGATTAATTATCATACAAATATAGTTAACTGCCACACAAGATATAGCAAAACATCGAATCCACGATGGACTAGGGTCAATCCTAAAATATAGACTTTACTCTTTATTAATACTATAAAGAAACAGATAAGGATGATGTCCGGATCAGTCGTTAGAGGCTTAAGAGCCACAATATTTAATATTTTAAAAATCTATACTTATTGTTCCTATGTAAGCGACTGTGAATGTATACATATTCTCTCGTTATATCTAAAGACAATATTTTTTGTATACTTATATTGCACTAGTGAATTGAATTCATCACTATTTACCCGAAAAAAATATATATAAATCTGTGATATTTCTTAACTAAATTAAGAAATTAATATAAAAAGATAGTGATGAATTTGATTCACTAGGGTAATATAAATATAAAAAAAATATTGCCTATAGATATAATGAGAGAATATATATATGCCCACAGTCACATATATAGAAACAATAAGTATAGATTTTTTAAATATTAAATATTGTGGCTCTTAAGTTTCGAATGACTGATCCAAATATTATCCTCATCTATTTCTTTAGAGTATTAATAGAGAGTAAGATCTAATAATTATTATATTTTACGATGGACCTTAGTCCATCGTCGATCCGACATTTTGCCATATCTTGTATGGCAATTAACTATATTTGTATGATAATTAATTATATTTTTTTTTATCATTTAACCACATTAGGTCCACCATGCACCTCATAGTTTAGAATCCACCATAAATCTCACCTAAAACTTTGCAAACTCCTTGAATTCAATTGAGCCTGAATCGAATTCAACATTATTCACTTTAATAGTATTGAATTCTACTCACCTTGGATCGATTTTTATTCATCCGAGAAAAAATTGAACAGTGATAAATTCAATTCAACCTCAATCGAATTCACTACTATAAAAAAAAAGGACATTTCTCGTAAAAAAAAGTTAAAATGGTGTATATCCAAAAATAATAATTTTTTTATTTTAAATCAGTAAAAAACCCTATCTAAATTAGTTGATTATAAAGTGTTTGAGTTAAAACCAATAACCTTTTATTGTAAGTGCAAACACTTTGGCAGAGAGTGCGAATGACTTATTAGAGCCAGTCTCAAAAAGAAAAAGAACATTTAGGAAATTAGAAAATATAATGGCCTACACACTTGCACTGCAATAATGATCTCTCAAGACCACACAAAGTTGGATACTGACATGATTGCATAGCACATAGCTCCTATGGTATAAGCGAACCCATTTTATAAAGTGAAACTTTTGATTACAACGGTGCAATCTCAATTCAGATACACAATATCATACCATAAAGCATGGGTGGCAAGATAAAAGGCAATTGAGAGAGTTTATGGTACTTGGGATGGCTCCTATGAAAAGTTGCCCAAGTGGTTTGTAGCAGTTCCTACTTTTGTTCAAAGTTCAATCATTGAACTTGATGCTGTGCTGGCATACCATGGTGAAGTGCAGCTACTAGATCATCGATTTTTCCGAAGGCTAATTTAGAGTTATGCTCCCTGCATGAGCATTTAGATACTGCAAGCCAGTAATCTAGGTTGATGGAACACATTTGTACAAACCATATAAAGGGACATTATTGATTGCAATAGCACAAGATAGTAATTAGAATATATTTGTCAATAACCTTTGCAATTGTCGGGGGTGAGACTACGGATGTGTGGTATTTTTTCTTGTCTCATCTTTGCAAATATGTAGTTACTCAAGATGGAGTTGGCATCATCCCTGATCGACACGAGTCGATTAAAGCAACAATTAACAGGAGCAGTGGTGAATGGCAACCTCCAAGGGCATTCCATAGGTATTGCATCAGACACATCGCAACTAATTTCTTGCATAGGTTCAAAAAGCCCAACTTGCATTGACTTGTTGTTAGCATAGATAAATTACTAGTTAATTGTATTTGTAAATGTGATTTTATTTTTATAGTACTAATCTGGACATATGTTGTTTCATAGGATATTCTAGGACTGAGCATGAGTTTAACCATCATTATGATCAGATGCGCCAACATGATACTATCTATATAGATTGGCTTGATAAAATTTCATGAGAAAAGTGGACGCAAGCCTTTGATGATGGATATCGTTATGGGCATATGACCATGAACCTAGTGAGTGCATGAATTCCAGGTTAAAGTGGGCTCGTAATCTCCCGATTACGGCCTTAGTTAGAATGACATATTTTCGATTGGCTAAGTTGTTTGCTAGGAAAGGTAGGGAAGCTTATACCCGAAGAGCTACAAGAAATATTTTCTCAGAAGCTATCCTGACATGATTACGAGAAAACCAACAAGCATCTGGAAACGTGCACATCATTTCATTTGCAAGAAGACATGAGAGTTTTAATGTGCAAGAGCTAAGCCAAGACTTGAGAGTTGATCTAAAGGATACGCATTGTGATTGTGGTGATTTTTAAACAGATTGATATCCTTGTCATTATGTGACTATGTGTTGCTCCAATCAGGCCATCGACTGGACAATTTACATTGATCCAGTTTATAGTATGGATAACATTTGCAAAGCGTACAAATGAGAGTTCGAGGTCGTGGGTTACCACAACACATGGTTACCATATTATAGCCCAAGGATTCATCCGAATCCAAATCCTGAGTTGCTAAAATTAAATAATAATGTAACTACTAAGTTATATTCTACTTTGAATTCTCTTCAATACTGGATAAATTAAACTAATATACTCTATTTTTTTTTTTGTTCAAGAACTCTAAACCCTATCATTAATCTATCCAAATCAAGACTATTCTATTCTATTGTATTTTACACTAAAGAGTATTATTACTAATGTATCGATAATGACAAATATAAAATAAAATGACATAAAATGCTGAATAGCTAAAAATAAATAATAATATAACTACTAAATTATATTCTAGTTTGGATTCCCATCAATTTTGGATAAATTAAACTAATCTATTTTATTTTATTATGTTCAAGAACCCTAAACCATATCACTAATATATCTAAATCAAAAGCAAACTATTCTATTATACTCTATAAATAAATATATAAAATAACATAAGTTACTGAATTGCTATAAATAAATAATAATGTAACTACTAAGCTATATTCTAATTTGCATTCCCATCAACGTTGGATAAATTAAACTAATATATTATATTTTACTATGTTTAAGAACCGTAAACCTTATCACTAATCTACAGTAGGTTGCTACTCTATTCTATTCAATTCTACTTTATTCGATTTTATTATACTCTACTAATCTATTGATAATAACAAATATAAAATAAAATTAAATATTAAATTGCTAAAAGTAGATAATAATATAATTTGACTAACTTATGTTCTAGTTTTGAATTCTCATATATATTTTCCACACTCCATAACAAAATAATAAATTCATAAATAAATTATAATTGTAAAAAATGATAAATAAATGAATAAATAACTCTTAACAAAATAAAATAATTTCATTACATTATTTTGATGAATTGCTTCCGAAATATGCTCGCGTGGATCCATCATTGTATCTAGAACTACCATTTTTACTACTTCCCTTGTTTTAAACTAGTAACCTCTTTCAAAAAGGTTTTTTTTCTCTCACAACTCTACTTCAATTTGATCAAAACTCACTCTCGCTCATCACTCCATCCCTTCTTCCACTCTTTCACTTTTTTCCCACAACTCTTTCCTCTCTTTCATGATTTCTATTTCTTTCTTTCACTCTTGTTCACTCTCTGCCTCTAGTCTCTCATTCAATCTCTTTCAATGGCTGGACCACAATATTCGATCCTTATATAACCGGATGGAGGAGCTGGAATCCAATGAAAAGCAAACTAAGCGTATGTTTGGTTTTGTTGTTGTAGAATTAATTGTAGAATTGATTTTGTTGGAATTGATTTGATTAGAATTGATTTTGAGGTAAAGTAATTTATGTTTGGTAGTACATCTAAAAATGATTCTAACAGAAAGTAAAATATTTTCACTTATCTCAGAATCAATTCTAGAAGCAATAATTGATTTTAGAAGCATACAACTAAATATCACAAGAATTGGTCAAAATTGATTTTGGTCTACCAAAATTGATTCCACCCCTTCTCATTGTGTTTCCAAACACATTGCAAATTTGCAGGTATCCGGTTGTGGTAAAGGCGAATTTCTAGGGTTTCCAACCTGTACAGGAGTGGATCCCTCAAAAACCATTCCACCCATTGGAGACCTATCTCATTTGTGGCAGGTCATACCCTGCTATCCGGCTACAAAAGCTGCGAATCCCGTCAAACACAATGTGATCGTTGGCGGTCATGTTAATGCCACTACCACTACCACTACCCTTACCTTTTCTTTCTTTTTTTCATTTTTAATGGAATCCAAGGGTGATTTTACTGGATTTCTAACAAAATCCCATACATTTCTAATTTTCCCACATTTATCATATTCTTAATATTTTTACACTCCTTTACCGTATAAAAAATGAATTACTGGGAAAGTCACTAGATTTTGCCTCCTAATGTCCACCCTTTGACTTTAGTACTGATAAACATAAAATACTAGTTTTCGGACAGACAAACCCTAATTATGTACTACCCCCAAAAAAAAGAAAATGGAAAAAAAAAAGATTTACTTTTCATAAGACCGGAGCAGGTTAATTTGGCAGGTCGCTTCACTGTTTTACCAAACCTTTCAATTTCGTTTGTTGTCCAGTGCCAAATCACTTAACAGATTGAAAGCCATCGCTGATCAATGTAAGGAATTAATTTTTTTTTTAGAATAGTTGAAAATGCAGCGTCATAAATTGAACCGGGAGGATGCCCATTCGGCCACTATGTGTTTAATTTCCTTGTATCAATATCCAAACAATAAAAAAAAAAATGTAAAGATTAAAAATGGTTTGCTGATCATTTTTTTTTTTTTTTGGGTGTCTATTTCAATGGGAAACCTCCACCTGGAGAAGTAACGTGTCGACTGTTGACCTTGACCAAATGAGCCAAAAGGCCCAAAGGAAAAAATCCCCAGCGTGCTGAGAAATATATATATATATATATATATATATATATATATATATATATATATATATATATATATATATCTCCCATAGAATGCCATAGTTGATTTGTCGCATTGAAACTTCATGAGTAGGACAGAAGTATAAGTACATATATAACTCGAAACGACCACATCCTCGACTTCATCCTTTATGAAATTATATTTATAATAATCCCCACAATTTTCTTCTATCATATAGCAGGATAGTACGACCTCTAACAGTATAATATATTTTATCATTTAAATATGTAATGACTCCCACAATTTTCTTTTTCTTTTTTTCTAAATAATACTTGCACACTCCCGACTGGCGAAGGCACAAAGGATTAGAAGATTCAGTGTGCAAAATTGGCACGTATTTCATTGATTACCAATTCAAACATTGAATTAGTCACACATGTACCTATAGTTTTCAAATGTTTCCCAGCTTATTTGAATTGGCACCTATCGTATATACAAGTACGAGTGTGTCCGATATGGCTGCTTTTGTAGAGTGCCACTGCGCCAGGTCTTCCCTAAAGTGAATTTCTTTGTGTTATTCTTTCTATATATTAGGACTCCATGGCAGCAGTACTCTTCCTTCTCAGGTTTTATCTCTGTGGTCTAAGTTTTGAAACTTGATGGGTTAATAGTAGCAGTTCTCTTCAGTTATGTTTGTTTATATAATAATGGTATATGCACACAGTTATAATTAGTAGGATGATCGCAGTCATATAATTATATTATATATATACACCGCAACCAGAATTTATTTATTTATATTTGCGGGTCTTGCTTAAGGACAATAGTTTCCAAGATATGACTAGAAAAAGAAAGGTATCTCTTTTCTTTGGGCCAATAGAATCAAGCATTTGATTGAAAATGGGATCGAACATATATTTTTCATTTAGAATTCAATACATTGGGTTTTGGTATTGGGTGCAAAGAAATCTATACTATTATTATGTGTTCGGTATTTCGTTATCATTTATCAAATGTTCATGTTGCCGTGCAAAGAAAAATCTATGATTGAAACCACCAAGAAAAAAACCAATGTATGATTGAGATTTTTTTTTCTTTTCCTTTGACATTCCCGAAAGCGAAATGCTAGATGTTATGAAAAATTCTTGTACGACTGCCGGAACCAAGCCTCAAAGCCGTTGATTATTTTATTATCTTTTATTTTTCATCTATTATTAGTTGAGAAATACAAAATTGCCGCCACATGTGTCTATTCGTATCTTTTTCACAATTTTTATTTTCAAACAAATCGGGGTGCTACCTCTTTCCGAAATACTCACTTAAGAATAGCTCAATAGCGCGCTTACTCAGGACATTTTTTTAAACTTTTTTTGGATGACTTGAAGGCAGGTATAATTTATTTCAAATAATTGTTTATACAATTTCAGATTAAGATATTAAACAAAATTCTTTTTAAAATACGGATTTCATGGTTTGAACTTAACGTAATAAAATTCGTTTAAAATCACAGCTTAGTTTAACTTTAATCGCCCATTTTTGAGTTTGAACATGTGTATTTAACTCTTTACCTTGTACAAAATTTCTACAAGATGCCGCTCCGTTTTCCTTTCACAGAAATTTTCATTTTTATAGAATAAAATATATTATACTTGATCTCTATGACCAATTAAAATTTATACAGTTATATACATCATTACACTGTTTATATATTTTAAAATTATATAAATTTTTAAGTATCTAATAATTAATGATTAATTTAAAATTACCATTCTGTACTGTTTATTTTTCTATTTATAAGTAATTTGCAAGATATATTTATTACATTGTTCATAATTTATTTAATACTCAAATAAATAATTGAATATAAATTTAAGAAATAGAAATTAAAAAGCAAAATATGAGAATCTCTTTAATAATAATAACGAATAACAACATTTGTGAATATTTAGTATTTGAGACATGAGTATGCATGCATCTCACGCAGTGGAAGGCATATTGAAGTCGATAGCTTGCCCTTTTCTACAGTAATATCATTGTCTCTTTTTTTTCCACATAATTTGCTGTACCTTTTGTGGCAGCCTCCAGCAAAATTTGTCAATTCCTTTGTCAATAATTTCATTGATGATTACATACCTGTAGGGGTCTTATTGGTCTTAATCGATCCCAAGAGGAGCCAAGTTGTATAGGCAACTAGCCGCCCTAGCTCATTCTGTGGCTTTGAATTTTCAAAACTGATCATGAAACAAGTATACACGTGCTGTTGTGCTGTGGTTTGTATTCGCATGCGTTGACTATTGTAAAATTTTGTGAATTTATATAAATTAAATTATATTTAATTTAAATTTAGATTAATTAAATATTAAAATTGATTAAAGTTAATCATTGAAATCCAAATTATTGTAATTATTATTGTTATTGGACCTATGTACTGCTCATTGGTGGGTATTATCATATATTTTTATATGTATGAGCCTTGCTATAATGGGTGGCTTGGCACATCACTTTTCTAATACAGGGAGAGACCCTTCTTCCTAACCCTATATATAGGCGCTATAGTCCCATTGAAACAGAACATCCTTTCCGCTCTCTAGGGAATAGGAGGAGCTCTTATTTCCCTTTGACTAGTTCTTTTCTTGTTTATCTCGGATCAAAGAACAGAAAACAGCCTTGGATTAATCATTCTTTATCGATTAAACCAGGTTCTCTCGCACCTATTCTGTTCTTGATTTTCATGTTGTAATCAGAATCAAAACTTGATCCAAGAGCGTTATAATTCCTTCAAGTGGTATCAGAGCCCTGTTTGATCTCTGATTATGGCTACTATTTGTGTTTTTTGTGTGAGTTTGGGGTGTTTAAGTTCAAAAGTTCATGAACCCTAAAAGGGGTCAATTTCGAATTTATGATTCTAACTGTTTAATTTCAAAATTTGTTGAGGGTTATTATTGTTCATGTTGTTGTGAATTTATTGAGCCGATTATCATATGATTTGGGGCAGGATTGAGAGAGAAATCGAAGGACGAACCATAAGAACTGTACTTCTTTGATCGAAATTCCAGTCTAGTAATTTAGAGTGATTTGCATTCGAACTCCATATGGGTGTTGTAGAGCCCTTCAAGCTGAATCTACAGAGACCAAGAACATAAATTTTTGTTGAGAATTGAAGGAGAAAATTGCAAAAAATCGCGAATACCCACGCGAATCTTCCTCGAGCAAGCGCAGGAGTTATAGGCCACGGTTCTTCAAGATATGATATGGGTTTTGTAGCTCTCTCTCCTACGAATCGATAGACACCAAAATTGCTTGAAACGATTGAGAAACGAAGGAGAAATCGAGCTCGACCCATTTCAAGCTTTGTGGGTTACGAACCGAGTCAAGTACGACCCATCTGGAGGTTGAAGATGGTGAATAGTGACCTGTTTGTGACGTCCACTCGCAGGCAACGGCGCGTGCAGTGCATGGGACCACTTCCAAAGCCCATTTTTGCACCAAAATTTCCAGGCTTGATATTTTCAATAAAATAAAATTATTGATGAATTTTATTTATTTATTTTAACATTAAAAATATTTATTTGAATTTATTTCAAATTTAAAATGCTCAAAATTATATGGTACTCTCTGAATTTTGTTCTGAAAATTTTTGTGCACGTTTGTGTTATTATTAGGCATATTGTGTTAAGCATACTCTCAGAGTTAACGTGCTTTGCATATTAAAATAATTTTGAGCTCCTTATGTTTATTATATTGCACATTAAAATTATGAGATGTCACTATTGTTGAATATTGTGCAATATTACTCTGAGAATTACAATTTAAGAAATATTAAGACTATTATTTTGAGTATCAATGAAATTTTGGGCATCAAATAAATTATTTTGAATTTTCCAGAAATTAAATTGTCTAAAATCGTATGATATTCCCCAAATTTTGTTCTAGAAAATTTTGTGGATAACTATGACGTATATAGGTATGTCATAATTTATGCACCCTCAGAGTTAGAATATTTTGAATATTGAAATAAATTTTGGGCATCTCTATTGTTTATATTAATTATGGAATATTGCAAATTTTGTAATTATGTGATTTTTATGTAATGTTACTCTGAAAGTTAATTTCTAAAATATTTTGATAATAATGTTGGGCATTTTTCATGATTGTGAACTTACCTTCGTGGAACCAATTGTGATAAATATTAATTTTGTGAATAATATTGGGTAAAATTATTCTGAGAATTATTTTCTAAAATTCTAAAACATAATTTTACTATACACTCCCATTTTATATAAAATAATGGCTTCTTTTATGTAAAATTTTGAGAATATGATTTATGCAGTCCAAGTGAGAGAATGTTTGATATTTGTGGACTTGCATAAATCAGAATGGATTTGCATAAATCAAAGTTTGAATTTGGATTCAATCCAAATTAAATACATGATTAAATAATAGATCATGTTATGGATTTTAAAAATATTGATTTTTGGGAAGTGTTTGTTGTTGTGTTTGTTGTTTAAGCACAAAATTTTGTGATAGTCAAAATATTATTATGCTAGCTAAAAATCTCACTTTCCATTAAGTTTGGTGATGTGATTCACCATTATAAAACGAGAAAAATAATTTAAATTTTGAAAATCTCTCTATGTTTAGTTCCACAATTGACAGCCATGTGTATTTTGATTTTGTCACGACCCACCTTGAGTCATGACCGGCGCTTGGAAGTGACGAACCTCCAGCAAGCCTTAAACATTAAATTTTCCGTGACAAATGGACAGAGTTTCCCCTATTTTTCCAGTTTCCCCGTAAAAGCCAGACTTGTTCCAATAATCAACCAGCACATATATCCAATTGAGGCTCTCAGAGCACTCTCAGTAATTTGCACTTATCCGAGTATTAGGCATTCATTTCTCACAATAGCAAAATAATTCCGTCTACCTATCCATACATGTGAACATATAAATATATGCCTCTTTAGCTACTATAATTACCCATAAACATAATTTACAAAGTAAACAAGTTCCTATACATATATCCCTTCCAAAAAGAATTTCAAGCAGCAGGATCCTGTCTGTGGATCATGGAGCAACTCTAAGGCGGTAATTATATTCAAAACATCAGAATAAAGGAAAAAAAAAACCCTCACATGTAGAGGGGTTGTCAAAAAGTGTCTGCACCCTATACCACTGGAAGACCAGAAGCATGTACCACACTAGGATCTGAAATAGGAAGGGAAAATAAGTGAGTCTAACTAACTCAGTGAGGGGCAATGGTACTATAGCATATGAGGACTAGTTCTAAAATAAAACAAATTACATATAAATAAAAAGTTAATATCAAAACTAAGTATAACTAAGAAATTAATATAGAACCATGCAATATGTGGAGGATTAACATTATTCACAATTTGAATGACAATTTTCAAAATAAATGGAATTAATATTATCTTGCAATTTTGAAAATATATCTCTTAAATGTAAATATCAAAGCAGGGAGGGTTTTAATTCTGAAAATATCCAACAAGGGTTAATCCCTTCAGATTTGACTGAGTCGGCAGTGTATGTTGGCCTCACACACTCACCGAGCTAGCAACACCCCTGCTAGCTGGGTTCGAACCAAGGTGCACCAAGGCTAGCGTCAACGACCGCTAGCTACCGATAAACTGAGATTCCTCCCACTATGTGTATATAACCAAGGTAATATGTATCAAATAAAAGCTAGAGCAATAAAATCAATCAAATTTCTAATGAATGAAAATACTCAATAGAGTTCAAAAATCCAAAACAAAATTTTCACAAGCAAATACTAAGAAAGGTTTTCAAACTCAAACAAAATTCCCCAACAAGTCAGTTTAGGAATTTAAACAACTATTCAAGAGCTTGTCCCAACCTTCAGAAAATCCATATTCTTTTTCAACAAGCTTTCCGAATATTTAACCGTTGCATACTAGCAAAAATTCCTCAAACCAAATAGATATCCATGAATAAATGGATATATCAGACTGTAAGGCAGTTGTATTACTAAACAGAATATTCATAATTAACTAAATATATAAAAACAGACTATTAATATATATATATATTAAAATCAAACTAATACTAATTGTATAAAATAAAATCATATGCTATAAAAACATTGTCCACTCACTAAATATCAGGGAACGTCCGATTTAGGTCCTGAAATTTCTTTGAGCTGTAGGTTGGTCTCCTGGGGGATCTGAAATCATACATAAGTGATTATTTATAATTTAAATATAAGTTTGGTTCCACTTAGAGTAATCTCTCATCTACCAATTTCTATCCTCATTCCCACATAATCACCCTATTAGTTTAACTAACAACTAACAAGTCAATCTAATTTACTTCTAAAGTCAAGTAACACATAATTTATTAACTTACAACTCTTTTAATTTTCTTAATTTAAAACTAAAGTTTCCGAGTCCTATTCACTCTTCACCATAAACTCACCTCAGAACCCCTCTATTCACCATCAAAATTACAAAGTTATAGACTAGTAACTTACCAGGAAGGCTGTGAGTTTGGAAAGAGCAAAACCACCATAGCTACTTAAAGCCAGAACAGCTAAAAATTGAAAGAGAGAGAGGCTGGTGAAGGAGAGATGCAAACAGAAGGAAAACTTGGAAGAAGGGGTTCTGTGGTGGTGAAGGTGGCGCAAATAGATGATATGGTGGTAGGATGAGTGGAAGGAATGAGATGGAGAGAGTAAGAGGGAGGAAAGGTTGAGAGAGTGAGAGAAAGAGATGTAACAGGGGGAGAGAGGCGTAACAGGGGAAAAAGGAAAACGAAAAGAAGAAAGAAAAAGTGAGGTTACGAAGCTGAGGCGGTGAAATGAAATAAAAGGGGGCCTATGGTGTGCCATAGGAGTTATGGTGCACCGTGGTCTCCCCTTCCTTTTTTTTTCTTTTAAAGCTAATACTTTTAAAATTTTATCTAACAATTTTAATTCTTGTATCACTATATTAGAAACTGCCCAAAAACGTAAACTATGAATTGTTTTTTTTTTTTATTATTGACGTGTTATTCTAGTTAAACATTTATTCTAAACCGGGTTTTACATTTTCTCCCCCCCTTAGAAAATTTGGTCCCTGAATTTGGAAGGAGCATTACCTTGAGATAGGAATAGATGGGGATAAAAAGCACGCATAGAATCCTCCGTCTCCCAAGTTGCTTCCTCTATGGAGTGATTCCTCCAAATTACTTTTACTAGAGGTATCTTTTTTGAGCGAAGTTTCTTCACTTGTTTATCAACAATGGCCACCGGCTCTTCTTCATACGTCAAGTTTTCGTCTAACTGAATGGCGGGTGAGGATAGAACATGTGAAGGATCCGGCAAATACTTGCGAAGCATAGACACATGAAACACTGGATGTATCATTAAGAGTTCAGGTGATAACGCCAAACGATATGCAACAGGACCCACTTTTTCCAATATTTCAAAAGGTCCGATATAACGAGGACTAAGTTTTCCCTGTTTGCCAAACCTCATAACCCCTTTCATAGGAGAAACTCGCAGAAACACATGCTCGCCCACCATAAATTCCAAATCCTTTCTCCTACGGTCCACATACGCCTTACATGCGCTCCGATGCTAACAATCTTTCCCTAATCAACCGAACCTTGTCCATGGCATCTTGGACCAAATCTGGCCCAACAAGTTTTGCCTCTCCAAGTTCAAACCACCCAATGGGTGACCTGCAATGTCTCCCATATAAAGCTTCAAACGGAGCCATTTGAATGCTGGTTTGATAGCTATTATTGTAAGAAAACTCAATCAAAGGTAAATAATTACTCCAACTCCCACCGAACTCCAAGATACATGCCCTTAGCATATCTTCTAAAATTTGAATGGTTCACTCTGATTGTCCATCTGTTTGTGGGTGAAAAGCCGTACTAAGATCCAAACGGGTCCCCAAGGCTTGTTGAAAGGCTTTCCAAAAATGTGAAGTGAATTGAGGGCCGCGATCAGATATGATAGATATTGGAACGCCATGAAGTCTGAGGATCTCATCAATGTATAACTGAGCATATTGAGCAGCATTGAACGTTGTTCTCACTGGAAGGAAGTGAGCTGACTTAGTCATCCGATCGACAATTACCCAAATAGCATCATATCCTTTAGGGGTACGTGGTAACCCTATCACAAAGTCCATAGTAATCCTTTCCCATTTTCACTCTGGAATTTTAATTTGCTGGTGTAAACCACCAGGCCTTTGATGCTCCGCTTTCACTTGTTGGCAGACAAAGTGAGAAACAAACTCAATTATATCCCTTTTCATGCCTTTCCACCAATATAGTTGTTTAAGATCTTGATAAATTTTAGTGGCACCTGGGTGCACAGAATATTTGGAATTGTGGGCTTCTTCTAAGATTATTTTCTTCAAGTCCCCAATATTGGGTACACAAAGTTGATCACCAAATCGTAATACACCTTCATTATCAATTTTGAATCCAACACCCTTTCCACTCTTAACCTCAGTTATTACTTTGGTCATCTTGGGATCCTTTTTCTGAGCTTCTTGAATTTGTGCATTAAGCGAAGATTGAGCCTTCACATGAGCCAGAAACACCTTTGACTCTTCAAGGTCAAAATGCACCATTCCTAACTCCAGTTTGTGAATATCTTCCATCAATGGTCTCTTGACAGATGCTATATGAGCCAGACTGCCCATTGATTTCCTGCTTAAAGCGTCTGTCACCACATTCGCCTTTCCAGGATGATACAATATGGTGCAATCATAATCCTTAAGCAGTTCTAACCACCGTCGCTGCCTAAGATTCAAGTCTTTTTGCTGAAAGATATATTTCAAACTCTTATGGTCTGTATAAATTTCACAGGTTTCTCCATAAAGATAATGCCTCCAGATCTTTAGAGCAAAAACCACCGCAGCCATTTCTAAATCATGGGTAGGGTAGTTTTGCTCATGCCTCTTCAATTGTCTTGAGGCATAAGCAATCACCCGGCCATGCTGCATCAGAACACACCCAAGCCCCACTCTTGAGGCATCACAAAATACTGAAAACCCTCCTGAACCTGAGGGTAATACAAGAACTGGAGCTGAGGTCAAACAATCCTTAAGTTTCTGGAAACTAGCCTCACCATCGTCTGACCATTCATATCGCACATTTTTTTGAGTGAGTCTAGTCAATGGAGCAGCAATCTTGGAAAAATCCTTAACAAATCGACGATAGTACCCAGCAAGTCCTAAGAAACTGCGAATCTCAGTCACAGAAGTAGGTCTTGGCCATTGTTGAATGGCTTCAACCTTCTTGGGATCTACCATGATTCCTTCACTAGACACAACATGCCCGAAAAATGCCACCTTCTCTAACCAGAATTCACATTTTGAGAATTTAGCATATAATTGGTGATCTTTGAGAGTCTGCAAAGCGATTCTCAAATGATGCTCATGCTCTTCTCGACTTTTAGAATACACCAATATATCATCAATAAAAACAATAACAAAGCGATCTAGAAAAGGCTTGAACACCCAATTCATCAGATCCATGAAAGTGGCTGGAGCATTCGTTAACCCAAAGGGCATTACTAGAAATTCATAATGCTCATAGCGGGTTCGAAAAGCAGTCTTAGGAATGTCTGACTCTTTAATCTTCAACTGATGATAACCTGAGCGAAGATCAATCTTAGAAAAACATGCTGCTCCTTGCAATTGATCAAAAAGATCGTCAATTCTAGGGAGAGGATACTTGTTACGTACCGTCAATCGGTTAAGTTGTCAGTAGTCAATACATAACCTCAGAGATCCATCCTTTTTCTTCACAAATAGCACTGGTGCACCCCAAGGCGAAGTACTAGGATGGATAAAACCTTTGTCTAACAATTCTTGTAGTTGTTCCTTTAGTTCCTTTAGTTCTGCTGGAGCCATACAATAAGGAGGTACACTTACAGGTTGAGCATCGGGCACAAGATCAATACAGAATTCGATCTCCCTATCTGGGGGCATCCCTGGCAATTCATTAGGAAATACATCCAAAAATTCTTTGACTACCGGAATCTGTGTGATAGAGGGGACTTCAAGTGAAACATCTCGCACCGTAGCTAAATATCCCAAGCACCCCCTTTTTAAGAAGTGCATAGCTCTTAGAGAAGAGATAAGTTTAGATGGGGAAGTACTAACTTTGCCTCTAAACTCAAAAGGTGTTTCGCTTGGCATGGCAAATCGCACTATTTTCTGATGGCAATCGATAGTGGCATGATAAGAGGCCAACCAGTCCATTCCCAAGATAACATCAAAGTCAACCAAATCTAGAACAATCAAATCTACCCTGGAGTCTTTGCCATTTATGGTCACTAAACATGATTTATACACAGAAGTGACTAAGAGAGATTCTCCCATCGGAGTGCCAACCAAAAATGGTTGGTCTAGAGGTTCAGGCAGTCCTCCAAATCGAGAAGCAAAGTATATCGACACATAGGAATGTGTAGATCCAGGATCGATCAAAGCATGTGCATCAAAAGAACAGACAGATAGAATACCTGTTACCACCGCAATAGATGCCTGAGCATCCTGGCGAGTCAATGCATAAACCCTCGGCTGTCCTCTACCAACTGAACCAGATCCTCGGTCCCAGGCACTTTTACCTCTGCTTCCTCTACCTGCTGATCCGACGACATCACCTCGAGATTGATTGGCAAGAGATAATGATGAAGGAGCAATAGGCTGAGCTAATCCTCGGCCTTGACCTCTAGGTACTTGAGGACAATCTTTCCTCAAATGTCCAGTTTGACCACACTGAAAACAAGCTCCTGTTATTCGATGGCACAATCCAGAATGCATCTTTCCACATGTCTGACATAATGGAACAGAAGGAGCTGAATGCCTAGAACTCCGAAGATTGGATTGATATGTACTCCTAACCTGAGAACCTAATGTAGGAGCACTCATAAGAGATGGTTCAGAGGATGTCACCCTTCGCAGAGGAGTGTTCTGTGTACCCTGCTGGTTAGGTGCTCCATTAAAACTAGCACGGCCAGATTAAGAACCCCGAGTCTTTATTTTCTTGGTCACCTCCCTAGTAGCTTTCCTGTCTGCCTTGCCAGATTCAATTTCTAAGGCAGCATTCACGGCTTCTGCATAAGTAAGCTTCCCAATTTGAGGTGATAATGCTGTAAAATATGGATCTGCTAACCCTCTAATGAATCTAGCAGCTCTCATATGCTCATTATCTACTAAATGCAAGGCATGACGTGACAGCTGAGTAAATTTCGTGTCATACTCTGTGATAGTCATCCCCTGAGTCTGCGTCAGTCTCTCAAACTCTGTAGCGAGTCTTGCTCTTATGCTCGCAGGAAGAAATCTTGTCATGAAAGCTTCAGTGAATTCTTCCTAAGTCATAGGCTGTGATCCAGCTGGTCTCTCCCGTAGTACGTTTTCGTACCACTGTTCAGCTACACCTTCCAACTGATAAGCTACAAGTTCAACAGCTTTTGTAGTGGAACATCTCGATGCTCTAATGGTTTTTCCCACCTTGTCTATAAACAGTTGTGGATCCTCAGTCACTAGATTACCCGAAAATGTTGGTGGTTTCAGGTTAAGAAACTCTTGCACGGACACCTCTACGCCAAGAAAGGGCGAAGCTTGTCTCTGAGCATGTGGACCAGCCCCTGGCCGAGGCTGCGGCCCCATAACCCCCACTAAAGTTTCAACTGCTTGCTGCAATCCACGCATTCCAGCAATTACTTCAGCCATACCCCCTTCAGGGGCTGGTTTTGCAACTCGCCTAGCCGTTCTCCCACGACCTCTACCTCTACCTCTACCTCTGGTTCTACCTCTACCTCTGCCCCTATCCCCAGGCATAGGGGATGAGGCTCTATCTGATCCAGCATCTGAGGGATCATTTTCCTCAGTTCGCTGCCTCTGGGATTGCACCCTAGGTAGCATCTCTACCTATTCAAGAGAGAAACACTTTAGATTCTTAAAGAGACCATAAGAATTCAAATTCTCAAAGAAAATCAAAGACATTTAGAAAAGAATTTCCTAAAGCCTCTGGTAGCATTGCATTTTGTGAAAATGGGCCGGCAACCATTTACACAATTGCAATACTACTAAAGGCATTTGCTCCACCAACCACAGATAGACCTAACCAGGCTCTGATACCACCTTTGTCACGACCCACCTTGAGTCATGACCGACGCTTGGAAGTGACGAACCTCCAGCAAGCCTTAAACATTAAATTTTTTGTGACAAACGGACAGAGTTTCCCCTATTTTTCCAGTTTCCCCGTAAAAGCCAGACTTGTTCCAATAATCAACCAGCACATATATCCAATTGAGGCTCTCAGAGCACTCTCAGTAATTTGCACTTATCCGAGTATTAGACATTCATTTCTCACAATAGCAAAATAATTCCGTCTACCTATCCATACATGTGAACATATAAATATATGCCTCTTTAGCTACTATAATTACCCATAAACATAATTTACAAAGTAAACAAGTTCCTATACATATATCCCTTCCAAAAAGAATTTCAAGCAGCAGGATCCTGTCTGTGGATCATGGAGCAACTCTAAGGCGGTAATTATATTCAAAACATCAGAATAAAGGAAAAAAAAAACCCTCACATGTAGAGGGGTTGTCAAAAAGTGTCTGCACCCTATACCACTGGAAGACCAGAAGCATGTACCACACTAGGATCTGAAATAGGAAGAGAAAATAAGTGAGTCTAACTAACTCAGTGAGGGGCAATGGTACTATAGCATATGAGGACAAGTTCTAAAATAAAACAAATTACATATAAATAAAAAGTTAATATCAAAACTAAGTATAACTAAGAAATTAATATAGAACCATGCAATATGTGGAGGATTAACATTATTCACAATTTGAATGACAATTTTCAAAATAAATGGAATTAATATTATCTTGCAATTTTGAAAATATATCTCTTAAATGTAAATATCAAAGCAGGGAGGGTTTTAATTCTGAAAATATCCAACAAGGGTTAATCCCTTCAGATTTGACTGAGTCGGCAGTGTATGTTGGCCTCACACACTCACCGAGCTAGCAACACCCCTGCTAGCTGGGTTCGAACCAAGGTGCACCAAGGCTAGCGTCAACGACCGCTAGCTACCGATAAACTGAGATTCCTCCCACTATGTGTATATAACCAAGGTAATATGTATCAAATAAAAGCTAGAGCAATAAAATCAATCAAATTTCTAATGAATGAAAATACTCAATAGAGTTCAAAAATCCAAAACAAAATTTTCACAAGCAAATACTAAGAAAGGTTTTCAAACTCAAACAAAATTCCCCAACAAGTCAGTTTAGGAATTTAAACAACTATTCAAGAGCTTGTCCCAACCTTCAGAAAATCCATATTCTTTTTCAACAAGCTTTCCGAATATTTAACCGTTGCATACTAGCAAAAATTCCTCAAACCAAATAGATATCCATGAATAAATGGATATATCAGACTGTAAGGCAGTTGTATTACTAAACAGAATATTCATAATTAACTAAATATATAAAAACAGACTGTTAATATATATATATATATATATATATATATATATATTAAAATCAAACTAATACTAATTGTATAAAATAAAATCATATGCTATAAAAACATTGTCCACTCACTAAATATCAGGGAACGTCCGATTTAGGTCCTGGGGGCTGCTGAACTGGTAGGTTGGTCTCCTGGGGGATCTGAAATCATACATAAGTGATTATTTATAATTTAAATATAAGTTTGGTTCCACTTAGAGTAATCTCTCATCTACCAATTTCTATCCTCATTCCCACATAATCACCCTATTAGTTTAACTAACAACTAACAAGTCAATCTAATTTACTTCTAAAGTCAAGTAACACATAATTTATTAACTTACAACTCTTTTAATTTTCTTAATTTAAAACTAAAGTTTCCGAGTCCTATTCACTCTTCACCATAAACTCACCTCAGAACCCCTCTATTCACCATCAAAATTACAAAGTTATAGACTAGTAACTTACCAGGAAGGCTGTGAGTTTGGAAAGAGCAAAACCACCATAGCTACTTAAAGCCAGAACAACTAAAAATTGAAAGAGAGAGAGGCTGGTGAAGGAGAGATGCAAACAGAAGGAAAACGCGGAAGAAGGGGTTCTGTGGTGGTGAAGGTGGCGCAAATAGATGATAAGGTGGTAGGATGAGTGGAAGGAATGAGATGGAGAGAGTAAGAGGGAGGAAAGGTTGAGAGAGTGAGAGAAAGAGACGTAACAGGGGGAGAGAGGCGTAACAGGGGAAAAAGGAAAACGAAAAGAAAAAAGAAAAAGTGAGGTTACGAAGCTGAGGCGGTGAAATGAAATAAAAGGGGGCCTATGGTGTGCCATAGGAGTTATGGTGCACCGTGGTCTCCCCTTCCTTTTTTTTTCTTTTAAAGCTAATACTTTTAAAATTTTATCTAACAATTTTAATTCTTGTATCACTATATTAGAAACTGCCCAAAAACGTAAACTATGAATTGTTTTTTTTTTTATTACTGACGTGTTATTCTAGTTAAACATTTATTCTAAACCGGGTGTTACAGATTTTGAATGGAGAATTTAGCTCACAATTTATTATTTATTATATATTCATTTGTACTCAGTTTGTGAAATTTCAAACGAGTTATTTTCAATATTGTGGGCATTTATTTGATAAACTCAAAATTTTGGTCATTCTCCTATATTTGGTTGTGCTATCTTTTTCCCTTATGGAAATGTAAATATTCTTGCTTATGTTGCATTGAGAATTACATTAATAATGAACTTACCTTTCGGTTTGTCTTTATTGACATAATTATTAATGATTTGAAAATTGTGTCCTAAGGTTTTCAGTATCCTCTCGGTATTAGCTTTAGAGACATGATTTTATTGTTTATTGGAGTTTACTTATATGTTAAATATTGAAACCCTAAAAGAGTATTGCAATTACATGAGCTCCATTTATTAATTGGGTATTTTAGAGCAATCCAATTTTGTGAATTTTGCGTCAACATATGGTGAAGTTTAATTTATATTAAATTAAATTTTTTTATGGATTGCGAATTTTGTTAGGTTATGTAGATAATAGACATACCCTTCACTGTGACATTATCTGACATAATCATTGTGTGATAGAGAAGACTCTATCAAGTGGAAAAGACTTGTGTATTGTGATCTGAAACCCTTCGGTAGGATTGCAATGATATAATGTCTTTAATTCAACTAGTTGTCCAATTGATTGAACGTGAAAAAACTAATTTTATTATATGAATAAATTATGATATTCTGATATAAGGTTTTCTCTTTCCTTATTGGGCTGTCATCACTCTATTATTTTGAGATCTATTTTAAGGATATTTTGAGTTTCTTAGAATATAATGTTACTCCCGTTTATGTAGAAACTATTGCTATAGTATGAGTTAGAGACTCTATAATTTTGCTATGTCCTTATTAATGGCCATATATAGGTCTAAAATGCGTTAGCTAGTATATTAATTTTGCTATGCCTTTATAATTTGTTGTTTGAGTTTGCGATGACAGAGAAAGAGGATATTTGTTTTAAAGTGTTAAAGATACTTATGATATCCTCAATTATATAAACAGAGTATGTGAAGCCAATTTATGAAACTTTGTGGTTAAAAGTTTTGTTAACTCTACACTTTTGTGATTCTCTCTGTTTGTAATTTTGTTATTAGAGAGAATAGTAGTAAGTTTCAAACTTACATTGAACACTCTACCGCAAACTATTGCTTATCTCACCATTCATTATTATACCATTAGAGTATATTGAAATCTTATGGTCTCTAATGGGATCATTTATATTGTTTGATATATTGGATTAGTAGGAGATATTGTGCCATATATTAATTTGCATCTTTTGTGATTATGTGATAATTCATGGTAGACTCGATATTCTTTTCGAGTATATTCTTACAAAATATATTGTTGTTGATCCCCTAATTAATGGTTAGCTGCCAAAGGTTTTATTGTTGATATTGTAACCCTTATAGGTATATTGAGGTCTCTTTGGCATTTTGGGTTAGTGGGAGTTTGTTCTGTAAATTCATTATAACCTTAAACTATTGTTAATGCCATTTAAATCTGCGCAGCTTAATTGTTTATGCAATTTGCATAATGGCATTATTGTTAAGACATATTGAACCCAGTCTCAATTTTGTTATGCTGAGATATTTTGTTGAATCTCAAAGAGCATCATGGGCGGATGCTTGTGTTGCCATATATTATTGTGCACACTTTTGTTGGTATGGCACTTATTAGAGACATTTCGAACCCGTCTCATATTGTGATGAGATTTATTAGATCTCATATAACATCTGGGACGAATGCTAGGGCCATTTGTTGGGAATTGCACTTGGTAATCTATCAGTATGCCATTATGTTGTTATGTATTTCCATTGGCTTATCTACCACCATTTATTAGGTTATTTGGAGATGAATATCTCATGTGTATGATCTCAGTACTCCTTCGAATATAATTCTTTGCATTGTTGAGTGCTTGTTATCCTATATCGGACCATTTAATTGAGAGTGTGGGCTCAATTTTGATATCATATTGTGGCCACATTTTGTGAACTAATTTGGGGAATTGTTTCTTAAGGATTTGATTTATATTGTCCAAGTGGGAGATTGTTGAAAAATTTTGTAGACTTACATAAATCAAATCATATTTAATTTGAACCCGGATTAATTGAATGTCAAAATTGATTAAAGTTAATTGTTGAAGCCCAAGTTATTGTAATTATTATTGTTATTGGGCTTACGCACTGCTCATTGGTGGGTATTGTCATATATCTCTATGTGTATGAACCTTGCTATAATGGGTGACTTGACACATCACTTTTTTAACACAGGGAGAGGCACCTCCTCCTAACCCTATATATAGGCGCTGTAGCCCCATTGAAACAAAACACCCTTTCGGCTCTCTGGGAATAGGAGGAGCTCTTCTCTCCCTCTGGCTAATTCCTTTCTTATTTACCCAGGATCAAAGAACGGAAAACAACCTTGGATCAATCGTTCTTCATCGATTAAACCAGGTTCTCTTGCACCTATTTTGTTCTTGATTTTCATGCTGTAATCAGAATCAAAATTTGATCTAAGGGCATTATAATTCCTTCAAGATGTTAGCAATTACTTATTCTGATTTCTGAAAGCAACTTGCTCAAGAAAAGTCATGATTAATGTTCGGTTCATGAGTACTTGAGAATCCGGTTAAGTGGTTAACGTTTGATATTGGTTATCCAGATAATTTTAAACCTTGTTAATTGTACGTGTCTGTTATGCATAACTTTTGATCTTGCACTATTAAAGAACGCTTCATGTACTTGAAAAACACAAGAATGTTTCATGGAGTAATGTAAGTTTTTTAAAATGACATAAAGCAAGTATACAACTAACGAGTAATCATATAGACAAACAAATACATTCTTATCATGAAATGATCCTCGCCTACATTTACTTCTTGTGCTGACCTTTGTCTGATGTCTCACAAGAAGTTCACACAATGGGTTAGTATTTGTTGCCATCACATATAGTTAGGGCGATCATAAGGTTATCCATTCTGTTGCTTTCAATCTTGTTCAATCTTGCAGTATTTGACAGTGATCCTTTATCAAAAAATATTTCCGAGTCATCCTTAAAAAAAAAATAATAATTCAAACTTTAATTTATTAGTTCACATATATGTCGTCATTTGTTAGTTGTTGCCAACCACCCGTCTAATCTTTTCTGGAGTTTAAAATAAAATAAAATAAATTAATCTGACGTACTTTGTTCAATACTAATATAAATACGTGTTTATTATTGCTGATTCAGAGTTAGTAAACTACTGAATTAATATATAAGACAATGCAATGGTAGTTAAACTGAAAAGAAAGATGAAACCGCTGTATTTTGTCGCGTGTTTGCTGTTTGGTGCTGAAGTTAGCAAAAGCTTCAATGAGAAGATTTAAGTGGAAAAATAAAAACAGATACAAAGGGTGAAGACCGACCAAATTAAGTACGTGGAAGTGGATTGCTGATTTTCACGAATTACAGCTTATTTGCCACGTAGTACAGTGGACGGACTAAAGTTAGTCAAGTATATATATATATATAACAAAGGATTAAGTTGGAGTGGTTAACTGTGAGAATAAGATAAATAAATATTGATTACTAAATCTTATATAAATAGTTAAATTATCAGTCTATTTGGATAAATAGCTTATTTAAGTGCTTATATAAAAGTAATTTCTGAAAAGTAACTTATAAATAAGTTATTATGTATTTGGATATATGATAATAACACTTGTTATTTAAAATGTCTTAAAAAATATTTTTTTGAGAAATTAGATATTTTAAATTCTCAAAAAGCACTAAAAATGATTTTTTGAAAAGTAATAAGTCATATAACTAAACAGTATAAAAAGTTAAAAATGTTACTTTTGATTTCCAAAAAATTGAAAAAAGTCATAAATGGCATTATCCAAACAGGTTCTAGAATATAAAATAATTAATATATAATTTTTTTAATTGATCATGTGATATTTAAATAACTTTTAATTTTGATTATCTATATATGGTTATACGACCAAGATTTACTTATCTCACTCTCATAATAAATCACTTCTTTCACTTGATATATCGCCTATACATATATATAGATGTATGTACAGTTAATAAATAAAAAATATTATTTATACTTATTTTTTCTTATTATAGACACATAATAAGAGAAAAAGATACAACATAGTGGATCCACCATTTTTTTTTTCAACACCTATCACCATGTGTTTTTTCCTCTCATTGTCTATTTACAATTAAGTTCAAAAAATAAATACAAATATCATTACTCTAAATAGGTTAATGCAGTTTGCCCTTATTCTTTCTCTATTAAATTCAAAGGTATTTTTATATAGGAGTAGACCTCTCAAGATGGCTAAATTTTCTCATCATAAGATGTATATTGAAATTCATATATGTGAAACTTAATTATAATAATTTAATAATTTAATTTTAATATATTATTAGCATAATTTTTTTTTTGATATTATCAACTATTACTTCCATGTTACTATATGTTTAACTTTTGAAATATTTATCATCAAAATTAAATATTTTTAATAATATAATAATGATTAGATGATTGTGTATAGAATGAAGACTCTAATCTCATTGATGAAGGATGCAACAATTTGCTGGTTAAATGGTTGTCTAATTAATTGCTCAAGGTTACTCATTGTGAAATTTAGGATGTGTTTGTTTATGATTTTTTTTGGACAAAAAATTATTTTTTATTAAAAAATTAATTTTCATATATTTAAATAATTTTTAAAATAATTAGAATAAAAAAAAATTATTTCAGATTTTTTATAAAAATTGAAAATAGTAGCTTATAAAAAAATTAATTTTTAATTTTTTTAATTATATCTAAAATTTAAATTTCATAATTACTTTTTTAAAAAATTAAAACAAACACACCCTTATATATGCCATCCGGGAAATAGATTGCGTAGCCAGCTAGCTGGCTTCAGTCTCGTTCCTGCAAACAAACCCAGGTGCCTTATCTGGAATTTAAAGCTCCTCTAAATATTTTTCTGGAGTAGTTCTAATGTTAACTTAGTCAAAACTCCAACGACCAATATAAATGGACAACAATATTCCAAGACAAGCAAAGAGCTGATCTTGAAAGTCTCGAGTACTTCATATGTTGAACAAAGGGCTTCTAGAACGGTACAACAATGACTTGATCTAAATATCTTAAATACTTTGCCCTATTTCTTCCACTTCTAGAAGGAAACAGGAAAAACAGCGTGGGTGTAGCGTTGCCAAAATGCATTAACTAATGACTTTTCAGAAAGGAAAACGAAAGAAGCAAACAATCCACGGGCAATTACAATGAGTGAAGTAATTGACGAGATACAGACTTTTGAAGGTGCTCATGACTTTCACGGTTTAACATGTCTGGGAGTCAATGGTCGAGCAAGCTCATTCATCTCAAGAGAGCGTAGATTCAGCTTCAAATAAAAAACACTTTCTTTTAGGTTGATAATAAAAGGTTCATTTATTTGGGTTCCTTTTAAGGGAAAAAATATTTTTAATTAAAAAATTAGACTTTTTTTTTTTATTTTGCACAGACAAAATCATTTTAATATCTTTTCCTAAGTTAAAAAAACTTTTGAAAAAAACTTAAAAAATTACATCATAAAAAAATACTTTTTAAATGTAAACAAACATATCCAAAGCATAAATACTATTTTGTTTCAATATTTTATGTTCATTGTGAAATATATGTAATTTAAAATTTTATTTAATTATATCTCCACTCTTAAAATTATTTATCTTTTATAACAAAAGAATACTTAGATTGAATCGTACCTAGCCAAGTAGAATTGGTTTTCTATAGTGATGGATAGGCCAAAAACCCTAACAAGCTGCCCTATATTCCACTTTCACCCGATATCACCCTCTTTAATGGTACTGCAATTAGGACCGTCGGACTTTGAACACTCTTTGACCAATTACATAAAACTCTGGTGGGTTATACGTTGGCCCACTCCGTCTTCTGGATCATTGGTGGTCTACACTTAAAATTATCAAACTGACCTTCCTTCAATCTCTAATTCTCTCTTCCAATCATCCACCTGTGTAACTAGTTTTTCGTCGATAAATAAATAAATGATGATAGCCTTGCTTTTCGATCTCAATTTGGGAAACGGAAGTGACTGCTCTTATGGACTCTCAAGATTTTTAAATAGTAGGTAAAATAAGCAAAGAAAATAGACTAAATATATAAATTGAAAGAAGCAAATTCAAGTGAAATGAAAAAAAAGATTAAAGAAACTTAAATGAAAGGAAATTATGAACAAATACCATAACAAAGTGAAGCAAAATTGAAATGAACAAAGTAAAAGAGCGTCAATAATTGAAATAATAAAACAAGTTAAAGAAAGAAAAATTGAGATGAATTGAAAGCATTATAACATTGAAATATACGAAGTACATAAATTGAAATTAAAAGAAAAAGAACCTGGAAAGATATGAACTAAGAGTAATGAAAAATAAAACTAGAAAGAAGATGAAGAGAAAATAAGATAGAATGGAATGCTTGATTTTCCCTTGTATATCCGTTGATGTCAGAATGACGAGAGGATGTGTAAGGTACTTCTCAAGTATTTTCCCACCCCTTCTTTATTCTAGTCTTACCAGTCCTATTTATATACAAAAGAAATCTCTAGAAACTAAGCCCATTATCCCACGTTCTTCAAATCCACTTTCGTTCTTCAATCCCACGTTCTAAATTGTGTGTGGGCCCTTCCAATGCTTGGCTTCTAAAAATAGGTGCATGGCTTCTACCATGATCCACATTCATTAATTGCTCTTGCTCATATTTCAAATGATTTGCTTCAGGAGCATATGCGGTACTACCATGTTCCAAATCATGTTTAAGACACATTAACTTCTTTTATTGCTATCCATTTGTTGCCTCACGTGCTAATTCCTCATCATTTCGACACTTAGCTTCAACATTTTGCTCCAATCCAATATGCAGTCCTTCCTCAACATGTCGACACTTGCTTCATCGAATGTCATTGAATGATGAGATGCCTTTGTGACTTGTTCACTTGTGACCAATGCCATGCGTTTCTTGCTAATCTTACTATACGACTTTTGTCGGTCTTCAAAAATGCCAAAATCCAATTGTCGAAATCGTGCCCCATCAATGGTGCTGCCATTGACACTTATCTTGAATTCTATCTTTGTAGACAAAACCATTCTCGACTTAAAAGTCCATTGTAGCATGTCCTTGAGCGACAAATCACCATCTATTATAACTATCTCAACCTTGGCTTTGTTATCTAACCTTCAGTTCCTTGATGAAATCATGAATACCACTTCTACACATGTCGAACAGCTCTAGCTTCAATTAGCTATTTCCTATTCTCTAGTTGATATAGCCATTTTATCAAAAATGGTCCAACACTATGTAACATTAATATGACAAAGATGGCATTTGTCCTTGCACTAAAATTTGTTGAAAAGATTACATCCCTAACACCACCATTCTCTCCTTTCACCCACCCTACAACTAGGGATGAAAATATGCTAGACTTTGGCATAAACGGGTCTGCCCTATATTTCAAATATGCGGCTTAAGTCTAGGCCTATTATTTGATATAGGCTTTTTTAAGAGCCTAGTCTGACATTTTTAAAAGTTTGATTTAGTTTGAAAGTTTATTTTGAGACTTACTTGTTAATAAACTTTTAAATAGACCAAAAAAATTACTCTTAAATAGGTCAAAAGGCTTTTATTATCATCTCTTTTTGGTTAAAAAGGGTTTTTAAAAAGTCTTAACTAACTTATTTACTAAATAGGTTAGGTTAGACTAGGCCTAAAGTGGGCTAGGCCGAAAGCCCCCAACGAACTGGTGGGGAATTTTGACATCTCTAATTCCAACATCCAAGGGAGTCCAACCTTCTTCCCATCTCTTGGAATTTAAGTAGGAACAATTTCTTATAAAATGATTACACACACACACACACACACACACACACACATATATATATATATATATATATATATCACTATTTAAATATTTTCCCTGATCCTTTTGCACTTTTAATTTTTCTATGTTTTTCCTTGTAATGCAACACAAAGTAAGAAATAAGGATTAAATTAATTTTTGGGTCCTTACACTTTACATTTCTTTTTAAATTAGTCTTTGTATTTTTTTTTTTGTCCCTATAGTAGCAAACATTTCTAAATAGACTATTCCAAATACTTTTAGCTATAACACAATTAACTAAAATGGTAAATAGACAACTAATTTTCCATGTAGTAGTTTCATGTCAAATGTCAAATGAGTTTTCTATTGGGCATACTAATGAATGTTATCTTCGTCTCTCAAATCCACCCATCTAAAACCTAACAAAAACATTTTGAGCCAGCAAAAACTTAATAAATTTCATATTGTCCATCCTCTCACTTTCGTCAACCCATCTATATCCTCTCATATTCTTTCTCTTTCATCTCATGTTTTTAGCCATAAATGGTGAAGTATTCGTGACTAACTCAAGCGAAAGTTAACAATATCATAACTAGAATAATAAGAGAAAATCTATTTAAGAACATTTACAACTGTAGAAACTCAATAAAGAAAAAGTATAAAAAGTTAAAAACCAATTTAAATATCTATATAAAATGCAGGGACTTGAATTTAACCAAGAAATAAGTCATACACCCGGCCAAATCATCTATCAAGAGATTTTGGATGGTCATTAATGGAGGAGGTAGTCGAGCGTCCAAATGCACCTGTATTCCTCATCATGACATTAGACACTCTTTCAAGTACTTAAATATAGGCAAATGCTGCAGTTCCTTTATTTGTAGGAGGGACCATGTACCTAGTGAAGGTATAACGTGATGTATAAATATGATTTAAAGGTGTGTTTATATACTAAACATTTATAGCGCATTGTAGAATATTTTTATAATTTTAGTTAGATTTTAAAATAATAATTAAATATATTTTAAAAATGACTAAAATTTATTTATATGATTCTGAAATATCTCTAAAAATATCTGTTTAATCTTAAAATTAAGTAGATAAAATTTTATTTAATTTTATGATCATACAAATAAAATTAAGAATTACTACAATACATCATAGGACTTTAAACATAATTAAAATTTATCTATGTAATTCTAAAATATCTCCCAAAAATTTTATTTAATTTTAAAATTATGCAAATAAAAATTTTTTTAATTTAAAATCATACAAATAAATTTTAAAAATTATTATAATATATTATAAATAATTAATATATTGATATACCATCAAATCTTATCTACTGAATTGATAAGTTGCATGGTATAACTGGCAATGTGTTGCACCGACAGCCTTAAATATAACATAAAATCTGCAATAATTGAGAAAAATATCCCGTGATGTATGACCTAGGAGGCAAGAAAGTGCTTCTAGAAGCTCGATTCAGAAACTCCCCAAGGACTGGAGCTCCCACGTCGTAACGTTATGTGAAGAATTAATCTTTCTTCTTTGGTACAACGGGGTTATTACCTTTACTTTAGCATTGTTGACTTGGGATTTTCTTAAGGTCCAATAAAATAGTAAGTGAACACTTTCAGATTATGTGATGAAATATGAAATATTACACAACTCGCGCGTCTACTGAAGGAGGGAAAAATAGCAAGTCAATTTCCTCAAATATGATCAGTTTAATTTCCTTGTTGCAGCTAATTAGTTTGAAGTTACATTCCCCCCAAATTATCGGAACCATTCCCAATTTTTCCAATATAGATGTAGAGGTGGAGTAAAGTGAGGAGACTAAGACTATAGAGGAGAATTCTACTGCTACCTAGGAGGAAATTGTCATTGGTTGAATTCCTTAAGAGGAAAGTTATCGGAATCATTGCACCATTATTGAAGTTCAATTTTTTTTAAGGTGATTTTTTTTTATATGGGGAGGGTTGTAAAATGAGAAATTATTTATAATAAATTATATTTTATTTAATAATAAAATGATATTTTAAATAAAAATATTAATATAATATTTTTATTTAAAATATCATTTTATTATTAAGTCGATTATAATTCATCTATTTCCTATGATTTATAATAGTTATTAATTTAGATAAAAAAACTTTATTTATAATAATTGTCATTTTCAAATATTAATATAATATTTATTATTAATTTTTTAATTTTACCCTTTATTGTATTGGTTGAAAAAAGTAATTATTTTTCATAACATAATATCATATTTTCCATCACAAAATAAAATTTTATAAAAATATTTTAATAAATCTGTATTATAATTATATATTAATTTTAAATTTTAAATTTTTTAATCTATATAAAAAGGATCAAATTAACAACTATTCAAAATCGAAGGAAGTTCTATCAGCATTCAATAATTTCTCGGCGCAAAACACATTGAAAGTGAGGAAGCACTTCTTTATTGAACGGATATTCCACCAATACCAATGCTTTTTTCATCCAAATTAATGGGATTTGACCGCCACCACAACAATGAGATCAGAATCCTAAAAGGACACTTTTTTTTTTTTATGTGAATATTTTACTGTATTTTATTAAAATAGCAATATTTTCTCATCTTACAAAAAACTATGTAAATTTGATTGCTTTTTAATTTAATTAGGAATTAGGAATAAAATGTCCTTGTTTATTGAATATAATACTATTCTCTTCGTTCAATATGCTTCACTACATAATTACTTGATCTTGAAATTGGACTTGTGTGTATATCAGATCAGATTGATTAATACTTGTATAAGAATAACAATTTACATCAATTCTATATTTTGTCAAGTAAGCTAGTATTGTGGTGTTAGTTTTATACTTTTGGCTTAAAACACCCTGAATCCAAAATAAAATAAAATAAACAAGCAGGATATAATTATTATTATTATAATTGTTAATAGAGTAAATATTCATTTTGGTTCTCAAAGATATATCTGACATTAACTTAATACTTGAAAATTGTGTGAAATCAAATAGGTCTATAAAGTTAAAATATGACATTATATTAATTTCTTCATTAGCCTTTGTTACAATAAACACTCTTTTTGATCCCTAGAAAATGCATGAGACATCAACTCAATCCTTAAAAATAAATTACATAACATCGAATAAGTTATTAAAAATTAAAATGTGACATAATATTAGTTAAGTTATTTCATTATAACTTATTTTCTTGTTCACAATCATTTCTCTTTTAGGTTTAAGGGAAGACAATAGTGCTATAGAATTTGAATTGCTGCTATTTCGATAAGGTAAAGTCATTGTAGACAAGTTTCATTATTTCCAATAATATGAAATAGGCTCCCAAAAGTGTATGAGACATCAACTCAATCCTTAAAAATAAATTACATAACATCGAATAAGTTATTAAAAATTAAAATGTGACATAATATTAGTTAAGTTATTTCATTATAACTTATTTTCTTGTTCACAATCATTTCTCTTTTAGGTTTAAGGGAAGACGATAGTGCTATAGAATTTGAATTGCTGCTATTTCGATAAGGTAAAGTCATTGTAGACAAGTTTCATTATTTCCAATAATATGAAATAGGCTCCCAAAAGTGTGTGCTGTTAAATATGTTATTGAAAGTTGAAATGTGACATTAGTTTAGTCTTTTCTTTATAATACTGCTAACGAAAGAATTAAAGTAATGTTACATTTTAAATTTAAGAGATCTATTTGATGTAACATAAATCTGAAAGATCGAGTTAATATTAAATGCATCTTTTAGAGATTAAAATAAATATTTTCTCTAGTTAATATAAAAGTGGCAATAAACTACTAGTTTAGTAATTTAATTAAAATATTTAATAAAAAGGTATTTTAGGAAAATAAAAATTAATTAAAGATTGGTAATAGTAAATAAATGGAAATGACAATATATAAACACTGCGATTGTTGAAAGTTGGAACACTTTAAGAGAAAAAAAAATCTTGTTAGATAATTCATAAACACTAATACAATGCTTGCTTTATTATATACTAGAGAATTGTCCCCTTGCATGCACAGAGTAACTTTTTTAAATTGTAATAATAATAAAAATTAGTATGACCAAATTATTAAATTATAAAAGTCAATGTATTTGATGAGAAAATGGAAAAATAATTAATAAATGTAAAATAGTAGAATACTAATTAAATACACCTTTAATATTAATAATAAAGTATAATTACAAAGTTAATAAGTAGTAGGACTAAAATTGAATTAAAAAAATTAGTATGACTATAGTCATTCATTAGAGAATAATTTGGTTTTTAAGAACAATACTTATGATTTTTAAGCAATGATTGAATAACTAAAAAAAATTCTATTTTTTAAAGTTTTATAAAATCATTTCATATAATAATTTATTATTAAAAGTGTAATTCATTTTTTAAGAATGTCTACTTCAAAATTTTAACTAATGATACAACAACTAAAAAAAATTTGTTTCATTTATATTTTCTTAAAAAAAATTAATTCATTTCCCTTACACTTCTCTTTCTTAAGGAGCATAGTAAAGTAATTTTAAGGAAAAAAAATCAATAGATGCATTTCATATAATAGCACATAACTAAAAGTGTAAATTGTTTTATAAGCATACCTATTTTCCATTTTTAAAAGACAAAGGAACAACTCAAAAAATAAAAATAATTTAATTTCAATAAAAAATGATTTAATTTCTTCTATCTCCATGCCCTTTTTTATCCTCATTATAGAGTAATTTATAAAGAATAGAGTAAAGTCTCAAATTGGTCCTTAAAAAGTTATAGGATATTAATTTAGTTATAAAAATATTTGTGACATCAATTTGATCCTCCAAAAAATTGTATAGCATCAATTTGACCTCGAAAGGTTTGTGACATGAATTTGGTTCTTGAAAAATTAAAATTCATTTCAAGTTAGTCCAAGCTTCTTTAATCTTTTAGATTATCTTGAAATAAATTTTAATATTTCGAATACTAAATTGATGTCACAACTTTTTTGCAAACCAAATTGATGTCCCATAACTCTTTCGAGGATCAATATGAGATTTTATTCGATTGGATTTATTATAGTTAGTTATTACTATACTTCTTATTTCTATATTTATTTCATTTTATATATTTTTTATTCTAATATTGAAGTTAAACAATTGGAAAAAAATGATATCATTTCCTTCTCCATCCTCTTTATTTAAAAGTCCATTTCATTCGTTATACTCTTCCCTTTATTCAACCTCTTAATAACTATTAATTAAAATCAAAGTACTAAATAATGAGTTATGCTAAATTATAATTGAAGTTCTTGTATTTTTACTCTTTTATTTGAATCATAACATATATCAATTCAAGTTGATACAAAATTTTAAATTTTTTATCCATTTTTAGTTTACAAACTTATTATCCTAGTGCAACACACGAAATTGTATCCATCTATTATGCAAAAATCATGCCAATACAAATATTTATATTTTTCTTAATAAATTAGCAAAAACATTTCAGAACAAAATAGTAAATAAGCATCCACAAATAAGCTATTTAAAAAGAAAAATCAAACAAAAACCAAAATATGTTGAGAAAAATATTAAACTGTATTTTAGGTATATTATATTATTTCACAAAGTTTCTTGACCTCATTCAAAATATAATACTATGCAAAGGTAGTAACTGAAAAATGAGCTTTCCAACTGACCATAGGAAATTATTTTATTAGAATTGTAGTTATAACAATTTAATAAAATCTTAGTGGTCAGAAGAGATAATTGTATGTGAACTAAACATATATACATTCCAATTTACCATGCATTCCAACTTAGAAGAGTATAGTAAACTTTGAAATATAACAATTCATTAATTAAGTTAAATTATTAGTGATAGGAAAAAAAATCACCAAGGATAAGGACTCATTGAAGAGAGTTAGTGGGTTATAATTATTAGTGGTAGTAATTTATTATTTTGTATTTTTAAAAAATAAAATAAAAGTACAAATAAAAAGTTTCTCAAAATAATAAATGTAAGATTATGGTTGAAATTGAATTATTGAGAAGTTGACACATGGCAAAAATTTTCATGAAATGAGTCTCAATTATTAGTAGTATAGACAATATATCTTATTTTATAATAATTAATATTTTTGACAAAAGGCCAGGCCAATGTTAAATTAATTTCAAATAACTACAAGGCAAGTTGCTGACACAAAAATAGAATAAACAAATCTAAAGATTGATGATTCGATGACTTAAGTTTAATTTGGAATATTTAATAATGTGTGGAGAATTTTCATCTAACCCTAATATTATAAATTTTTGTCTGCGAAACAAATATTGTTATTTTTCATAATCCGAGTACAATTAGGAATGGCAATGGGCGAGGCAGAGATGGAAAGTAGTCTTCCAACTTTTGTCCCACGCTTTCAGAGTTTCCCCCATTCCCACTCTTTACAATAGAGGAAAATTCCTTCTCTTTTCCATTCCCCACGAATCCCCACGAATCCCCACCCCTCCACGAAGATATCCCCAAAAAATGTTAAATAAAAAGAAAACATGTCTAAATAATTTAATTAGTTTGAAATTTTTGAGATAAGAAAGGAAAACTTAAAATAATAATACAAAGTTGATTCAAGATTTAGACTCATAATTTTATATCATTATCATTAAATTTTCAAATTTTAAATTAAGTCACAACTATCAATCTATCACAAAAATATTATAATAAACAACAATGAATGTTTGAGACTATAAGAAAATAAGTAAATTAGAGTTGTATTTTTTTTATTTTTATATTAAAAATATAATACTATCAATTTTATATGTAAAATTATTAATATACTCTTGGGATAAATATCCCCATAAAATGGGGGCATAATTCCCATCGCCATCCCTACAGAAAAAACAATCCCTATATTTGGATCCCTATCTATGGATATATTTATTTACGAATCCCCATTGTCGTCCCCATGTACGAATGTTGTATTATGCCCTCTAATATACTTTGACCATAACCAAATGATTAAGAGAAACAGAGCAAAGAAAATATCTTAAATAACAAATTAGAGAATTTTTTTGTGTACAATTACTTGTATAGTTTTTAATACAATAAATAAAATATAAGCTGTTTAATATTTTATATCAAAGAAGAGTGGCCAACAGGGTCGGTTGTATCGTTATGACCTTAACTTGATTCTTGGATTTTTTTTATTAGTGATATATTCCTGTAAATACTTTTGAGCCTTTTCTTTCACCTAAAATTTTGATTACCAAAAAAAACGTGAAAGAAGTGTCATGATTTTTTCTTTTCTTTGAAAAAAAAATTGTTATTTGAGACAACTAGAAAAAGAAGGGGAGTAAAAATATGCAGTGGGGTAATTGGTCGGTAGAACTAGAAAAGATCTCGGTGGGACATCTCACCCCACACTTAAGCTGCCAGAGAGGACTTTTATGTTCTCTTTTATACATCGAGGGCACAACTTAGTCAAACTCGTGCCATTAATATAGGTCGTGTGTTTATTCAAGATAATGTTTCTCCATTAGAATCATAATTTTCTCTATCAAAGAAAATTTATTAATCGCATGTTTGGTTTTGTGTTTGGAAATTCTCTAACTCTGGATTGGACAAAGAGTTACAAAAGAATAACTTTTGTTCATACCATAGTTTTAGGTCTTACAAAAGAAAAACCAAATGTGCTATATAAGTGACATAAGCCGGTCGATAATTTCTGTAAGCCCAATTTAGTGAATTTGCATTGCAGTTACTCAACTTACAAAATTGACGTTAGCCTTGCTCTTCGGCTCTTGGCTTATACTAGTCATACTTAAAGTTGACCGTATCCTCAAATACCATTCAATTTTCTTTTTGAAAGAAATGAGGAAAAATATATGACAAATATGATTCAGTCATATTTCCTGACTTTCTGTTATTGTTTTTGTTATGTAATTCATAGTGGAATTGGTCTGGAACAATGAAACTTATTAATCGATCCATCTCGCAAACATCAAACGTGACGAAATGTTAAAAGTTATATTTTAATTTTTTAAGCTGAAAAGTTATTTTTTATTTTGGTTTTAAAATGTTAGAAGTTTTAATTTCACATCTTTTTTCTTGTAAAAAACTAGCTTCTTGGCAATAATTTTTCCTTTTTTTTTTTACTTTTTTGGGTGATTTTCTCTTTTTATTGATTTGTAGAAAATGAGTATTTACATTTTTTTCTGGTTGGAAAAATATATTTAATACTTTTTTTTGCCAAATATATCACAAATTATCATTCATCCAATGTGATTCCCAGATCCCCACTTGGAATTCACATGGCATGATTGATCGTTTGATGCAGTGAACCAAAAAGATAAAATAAAAATCTATATTTTTATTAAAAGAAACATGAAAATGAAGGATTTTTATATTAACTTTATTTTCCCTGTTCAAAACAACCGCATTTGTAGGAAGCCGCCGAGAAGGCGGAAACGCGCTGGTCATGTTTGAATGGACTCTCAAGTTGCCTAGTTGCATATTCAACACAAGAGAGTAGGGACACATTGTTTATTATCAATATTATTATTATTATTTAATAAAGTTGTTACTCGCCAATTTTTCTCACTGGAAGATAGGATTGCCAGTCACGACAATTCTCCCACAACGCCAAAGCCCTCTCACTCACACACATATATATTTGTATATGGTGCGCTAACATAACATCACTGATAGCAAATAAATATTAGACCCTTCCCTTCAGAGCTGAGACTCAGCTCAGTTCAGTGGTCCCATCATTCCAAATCTGTCTCACAAAGAAGGAGGAAGAATAGGAAACAGAAGAAAGAAATCAAAGAAGAGAGGGAACTTTGCTGAGAAGAGTTGTTTTCATACACACAAAAGAAGTGGAACTATTTCAAACGGCAAAAACAGAAGCCCTTTGAGCTGAGGAAGTCTTTTTTGTCCTTGTTCTTTGTTCCTGTTAAACCAATAAAGTGAACCTTTACATTCATGTAAGTCTTCTCTTTTGTTTTTAACATTATTTTAATGTTTAACTCAAAAGGATATGATTTTTTTGGTGTTTTTTCAAGGTTGATTAGAAGCACCCCTTTTCTTGTTCTACCTTGTTTTACTCATATCTTGGTTCTCTTTCGACTTTTGAATCGACTTCAGAAACCAGGCAAAACAAGATGGATACAAATTTAAGCAGAAGCATAAGCAGGAGCATAAGCAGGTCAAGTTGGAAAATGGAAGAAGTTTTTGCTAGTGGAAGGTACTCTAGAAGGACCTCTCATGTTGATGAGGATGAAGAGGCTCTCAAATGGGCTGCCATAGAGAAGCTTCCAACCTATGATAGGCTAAGAACAAGTATCATCCAAACTTTTGGTGAGGGTGATCAGCCTCATGGGAAGCAGCACAGGGAAATTGACGTTAGAAAGCTTGATGTGAATGAAAGGCAACAAATCATTGACAAAATCTTCAAGGTTGCAGAAGAAGATAATGAAAAGTTCCTGAAGAAGTTCAGAAACAGAATTGACAAGTGAGTTTCATCTTCCACATGTGGTGTTTTCTTCCCTACCCCGCCTAAAAAAGTTTTCAGACTTCAAAAGCATGATTGAGAAGTTTTTTAATTAGCTTATACTTAACATAGATAAATTTAGTTTTTAGCCTCAGTTTTTATGTCTAAGGAGCTCCATCTATTTTGATGCCCTTGCTTTCTTTTATGATCTTTCTTGTGCTTCTTGTCTGTATATTATTTTTATTTTCTCCATATTTACATGTTCAATTCGTTGTTATCACCTTTAACTTGTGTTTCTTTTTTGGTCTTGCTTGTGCTTCTCATCTGTATACTTTTTATTTTCTCCATATTTACATGTTCAATTTGTCTTATATCACCTGCTGAAGACAAACAAAAGATAAAGAACAACTTCATGCTGCAATCAGATCTAAACATGGGGCTTTCCATTTTTCGTTTCCTACATAAGAATGCTATCATAGATGTAATTTAATTTTAATCCTTAATTAATCAACAATTGTTTAAAAGTTATAATTTCTGTTACCCTTGACTTTAAAAATCACAGGTCAAATTTCAAACTTACTATTGTTAAAACCGAGTGGAGAATGAATTAAAAGTTCACCTAACATCATACCTTTTTATCTGCATAGCTTAACTAAAGGTGACAGAAGCTTGTACAATTAATTTCTTCGGTAGACAATTAATGATGTTAAATGATTCAATTGCTTGCAGTAATGTTGCTTACAAATAGTATGTACAACACAAGTTATCTAATACTTGGTTCAAATTTCAGATTGTGCCTACTAATCACTACTCAATTGGTTTTCTTCCAATTGCAGGGTTGGGATCAAACTTCCAACAGTGGAAGTGAGGTTTCATAATTTGACTGTTGAGGCTAATTCCTATGTTGGCAGCAGGGCTCTGCCAACACTGCCCAACACTGCATTGAACATTCTTGAATCAGGTCTTGGCATTTTTGGGATTAGTACCGCTAAGAGAACAAAGCTCACAATTCTTAAGGATGCCTCTGGCATTGTTAAACCATCAAGGTACCACATCAAAGTTGCTATTTATAGTGTACTTGGAACAATATTTAGCTAAAGTTTTTACAGGCTAGTTTTCCTTATAATATAGTTTTATATTTTATAACCTTTTCCTTATGGTTCTGTGCAGGATGGCCCTTTTACTAGGTCCCCCTTCTTCAGGGAAAACAACCCTTTTGTTGGCACTGGCAGGAAAATTGGACTCCGAGTTGAAGGTAGACATTAGATTCATACCCCATCATTTTACTGAAAAATTTGTTCTTTATATAGATTCTTATCTTGCCTTTTTATCAAAAGGTGTAATAATAATGATGCATAAGATTTAATTCTAAATGTTTGGCTTTGATCGAACAGGTAACAGGAGAAATCACTTATAATGGGCATAAGCTTAATGAATTTGTCCCAAGAAAGACTTCAGCATACATTAGCCAAAACGATGTTCATGTTGGAGAAATGACGGTGAAAGAAACACTGGATTTCTCAGCTAGATGCCAAGGGGTTGGGACTAGATATGGTAATTGAACCAACACGTTCACTCACACCTAGTTTATTTTCAATGTAAATCAATTTGCTAATAGATTTATTTTGTTTTCTAAATAATGTTACTATAGATCTATTAACCGAGCTTGCTAGAAGGGAAAAGGAAGCTGGCATATTTCCGGAGGCAGATGTTGACCTTTTCATGAAGGTATTATTTTCATTAATTTACCAATTGATATTTATATACATAATAATATATTAATAGACTATATATACAGTGGATAATTATCTCAATTCTTGTTAATCTATGGAAGTGTTTTAACTAGTTTTCATGCATTTTAGGCAACTGCAATGGAAGGAACAGAAAGCAGTCTCATCACTGACTATACTCTCAAAGTAAGTGATTCCTTTTTTCAACATTTGAGGGAATAAGGAAAAAATAGTATATTGTTAAAAGTTCACTTTATGACTTTGTTAATTAGATATTAACCACCTACTCTGATCTCCTTCTCAAGACTGTGTCAGTCACTGACTCAGATATCTTCTCAAAAGTGTTTCCTCGTCAAAAATTTCTACTCACCGACCCTGACTCTGTTTTGTGATTCTATTTCTTGGTGCCTATAGTAGGCCCCAGCTGGAACATCAATTGTGCTATAGATTACCAAACTGCCCCCATAATTTACTATTAATTTGCTAGCAATATAATTATTTCTAATCAGTATATTTAACGATTTGATTATGTTCTAACAAATCACTCTTCTTGAAACAGATTTTGGGGCTTGATATTTGCAAGGATACCATAGTGGGTGATGAAATGCACAGAGGTGTATCTGGTGGCCAAAAAAAGCGTGTGACAACAGGTTAGTTAGAAGGACCAAAATGTCAAAATGTTTTTTCTTTTCCTCAATTTTTGGATTCCAAATTATTGAAAACATCTATGGTCAACTTTTTCTGCTCTGATATTTTTTAAGTGCTACCCTTGCAATCATCGAGTTTGAAGAAGCTTGATCTATGACCCTTTCAAAGGCGGCTGCTACTTGTATACAAATACTGTCCCAGAAAATTTTCAAAAGATTAAGAAAATGTGGCCACGTGAACTGTGGCACCTAACACTAAGTTGCCTAGTTGGACTTGGTCCTTCACCTTCACCTGCCACTTAAAGCAGTTCCCCTTTTAATTATTTATCTCTTTTGAAAAATATATGGATTTAAATAGCTGAATTCTTTAATATCTTATTTATGCCATACACAATGATTTGAGATTTGAGATTAATTTTAATATATTATTAATATAGAATATTTTATACTATCAATTAATCCTATACACTTATATACAACTTTAGAAAAGATCCCATTTCAATTTATGAATAAAACTTGAGTTGAGAGAATAAACATGACTATATTCGAAAGGAATTTAATCTCCTTTTTTAGTAATAGGGAGAGAATATCTTTAAAAAAAGAATCCTATGCACTTATAAATAAGAGTTAAATAGTTTGAATAATATAAAAATACATAATTAAACAATTACATAAAATATTTTTAGACTGGCTGTAAATTAAAATTAAATCCTAATTGCTATCTTATTTATTTCATATATAATTTTTTTTATTATACCTTATTCTACTTTTAATTATTATTTCATACAATTAAATTGGGTTTTTGATTATTTTTTTCCCTAGGGGAGATGATTGTTGGGCCCACAAAAACACTGTTCATGGATGAGATTTCAACGGGTCTTGATAGCTCCACAACATTCCAGATTGTGAAATGCTTGCAGCAGATTGTGCACCTCACTGAAGGGACCATCTTAATGTCCCTCCTCCAACCCGCTCCTGAGACGTTCAATCTCTTTGATGACATCATTCTCATATCAGAGGGCCAGATTGTGTACCAGGGCCCACGTGAGCACATTGTAGAGTTCTTTGAGTCCTGTGGGTTCCGCTGCCCTGAGAGAAAGGGTATCGCTGACTTCTTGCAAGAGGTACTGATATGATCATCAACATTAATAAGACCACATTAATAACCATGCACCCTCACATACCGTATCAAACACCTAATGGATTATGTCTATGAGACCCATCATGTTGACCTTTTCGGTTCATGGGTCCATAATATAATATTTTAATGCCGGCCTCTAAAAAATGTAACCAATTGTTTTTTAGGCTTAAATCATGCTGTCCCACTACTCTTTTTAGTGGGAAATAATGACACATAAAAAATAAATATACACGTAAATAGTACTGATTTCATGAACCAAGTAATGTGACATATGAAGCTATACCATAATTCTCTAGAGTGAGTTGGAATTGAATTATAAAAATAGTTTCTCATCCAGAACGGTTATGCCCGAATCTTATTGTCAGCATTAGGTTTTATATTAATGGGGGTAAATACATCATATTCTTTTTCACTTATGATTTCTGCAATTTTTCATTGTATTCTCCTAAAATTTTGATCCATCATTCTCGCATATTATATTCAGACAAAAATTCTGATTCTGTAAGCATCATAATCAAATTACTTCAAGTGCTAATGTTACAACAAATTATCACATAAGAGCTTGAATTTGGAGAAAAGAAAGATGAAGGGGAATTCATTGTGACTGACACACTTGTAAATTTTGAACAGGTTACCTCAAGGAAGGACCAGGAACAATACTGGGCAGACAAAAACAGGCCATACCGTTATGTCACAGTGACAGAGTTTGCAAACAAGTTCAAGAGGTTCCATGTTGGCATGCATCTTCAGAGTGAGCTCTCTGTCCCATTTGACAAGTCAAGAGCACACAAAGCAGCACTTGTTTACAACAAATGGTCAGTGCCCAAAATGGACCTCCTCAAAGCATGCTGGGACAAGGAGTGGCTCCTCATCAAGAGGAACTCTTTTGTGTACATTTTCAAGACTGTACAAATCTGCATTGTCGCCATCGTAGCCGCAACCGTGTTCTTGAGGACCAAGATGCACCGGCGCAACGAAGATGATGGGGGGCTCTACATTGGTGCAATCTTGTTCAGCATGATCATGAACATGTTCAATGGTTTTGCTGAGTTGGCACTAACCATTGGAAGGCTTCCTGTGTTTTACAAGCAGAGGGACCACCTTTTCCACCCTGCTTGGACTTACACTCTTCCCAATTTCCTCCTGAGGATCCCCATTTCAGTCTTTGAGTCTCTTGTTTGGGTGCTTGTTACCTACTACACTATAGGATTTGCACCTGAAGCTGACAGGTAAACTTAATTACATTATTTCATACTCTTTTAGTTGTGGCATTGGCATTTTAACTCTTTCATATCATATGTCTGTCATGTTTACCAACCTAACAAGTTCTATTCATTAGATTGAGCAAGCTTATATAAGAGAGATTCTTAGCTTCTTGTAGAGCAAGAAAAATATTGCGGTCTGATCCATTTAATGTTTAATACTTCATTTCTGTGAATCATCATTGTCTTCGACTATAACTACATTTTTAATATAACTGCCGAAGTGTCAAGCATTTAATGGAATAGAGCACCATCTCTTTTTTGCTTTAAGAGCACCTAGGAATTTTCCCTTTAGATAATATCATTGATATCGAAGACTAGATGCCATGATCATGATACCAAGTTATGTATTTGTGCTAAGTGTGCATTTTGGTGCCTAATGCAACTTTCAGGTTCTTCAAGCAACTTTTGCTGGTGTTCCTTATCCAACAAATGGCAGCTGGTATGTTTAGGGTCATTTCTGGAGTCTGCAGGACAATGATTATTGCTAACACTGGTGGAGCCCTCATGCTTCTTCTTGTTTTCCTACTTGGAGGTTTCATCCTTCCCAAACGTGAGTGGATCAAGCAAAAACCTTAAGTAAAATCATTAGAAAAAAAAGGTCTATAAAATTACATTGGCTATCTTGTTCAATGAATGTGCTCACATGGATGCTTAATGATTACAGGTGAGATTCCAAATTGGTGGATATGGGGCTACTGGGTTTCACCACTGTCATATGCTTTCAATGCCTTGGCTGTGAATGAAATGTATGCTCCAAGGTGGAGCAAACCAGTAAGTAGCATAGGCCTTTAATTTGCATATGAAAAATGATTAAGTTGCTCAAGAAGAAACTTTTTAATTTCTTACTTGAACTTTTTACCTTGAATGCAGTCTCCTGATCCTGCAAATGGAAATATCACATTGGGTCTGTCTGTATTAAGGAACTTTGATGCTTTTGCTAATAAGAACTGGTACTGGATCGGCGCGGGAGTTCTTTTGGCTTTCATTGTTCTGTACAATGTTCTCTTCACTATTGCACTTATGTACCTTAATCGTAAGTGCTCACTTCTTGATCAACCTTTCAAGTGGGTTACTCCTTTCACTTTCTGTCTTGACAAGGCTTTTATCTCCTCTTGTTTGTTGCAATAGCTCTTGGTAAAAAACAAGCAATTATATCTGAAGAAGATGCTAGTGAAATGGAGGTTGGAGGAGCCCCCAATGAAGAACCCAGACTCGTTAGGCCGCCAGAGACCAACCGAGAATCAATGCTCCGGTCATTGTCTACTGCTGATGGAAATAACACAAGTAAATATCAATAATTAAAAAAAAAAAATTTAATCTTTGATGGTTTAGCTAAAAGTATGTTCTCCTAATTATGCTTGTATTGTACATGAATCATTATAGGGGAAGTGGCAATGCAGCGTATGAGCGGCCAGACTAATTCCACTGGAGTAAGAAATGCAGATTCAACACTTGATTCAACCACTGGAGTTGCCCCAAGGAGAGGAATGATTCTACCTTTTCAGCCACTTGCAATGTCCTTTGATAGTGTTAATTACTATGTGGACATGCCTGCAGTAAGAATCCCATCAATTGTTCAATACAATGTTTTATTTTACACCATTAACAAACCATTGTACTTATGGAGGAAATTTTTTACTTTGCTGTATTTGACAGGAAATGAAAGACCAGGGAGTAACAGAAGATAGGCTGCAACTGCTTAGGGAAGTAACAAGTGCCTTTAGGCCTGGAGTTCTAACTGCACTAATGGGAGTTAGTGGAGCTGGGAAGACAACTTTGATGGATGTTTTGGCAGGAAGAAAGACAGGTGGATACATTGAAGGAGATATTAGAATCTCCGGGTTCCCCAAGAAACAAGAAACTTTTGCAAGAGTTTCAGGTTACTGTGAACAGACTGATATTCATTCACCACAAGTTACTATCCGAGAATCATTGCTTTACTCTGCATTCCTTCGGTTGCCTAAAGACGTTAGCAACGAGGAAAAGATAGTAAGTAATCATCACCATAGGTTTTGATTGTTCACTTAATGAAGGTTCATAGAAGGGTGATATAACATTTTCAATTTTCCCTTTTCTTTTTCAGCAATTTGTGGACCAAGTTATGGATTTGGTAGAACTGGATAGTCTCAAGGATGCTCTAGTGGGGCTTCCAGGAGTTACAGGGTTGTCAACTGAACAGAGAAAAAGGCTCACAATCGCTGTTGAGCTCGTCGCTAATCCTTCAATCATTTTCATGGATGAGCCCACTTCAGGTCTAGATGCAAGAGCAGCAGCCATTGTTATGAGGACAGTGAGAAACACAGTGGACACTGGAAGAACAGTTGTCTGCACAATTCACCAGCCTAGCATTGATATCTTTGAAGCCTTTGATGAGGTACAAACCAACGTTATAGACATTGTATCATATGTTTCTCTATGTCTCCTAGCCTCTTTGGTACTTAATATATCTTTTTGCACCAGCTCCTGTTGATGAAAAGAGGAGGGCAAGTGATCTACTCAGGACCGTTAGGCCGGAATTCCCACAAGATTATAGAATACTTTGAGGTATTACAGCTAATTTGATTGTATGATTTTGATCATGTGCTTTGACATGGGGGTTCAACATTAAATTTTATACTATTTCCTTGGTCACAGGCAATTCCAGGGGTCCCAAAAATTAAGGAAATGTACAACCCAGCGACATGGATGCTAGAAGTAAGCTCCATAGCAGCTGAGGTCCGGCTTGGAATGGACTTTGCAGAATACTACAAGAATTCATCTTTGTCTCAGTAAGTTAACAAACAGTAATACCTATATTGTCAAGAGGTTTTGCATATTTTTGTTGCTTTGAGCTAACACATTTGCGTATCGAGCAGGCGCAACAAAGCTCTTGTAAAGGAGTTAAGCGCACCCCCACCTGGAGCAAATGATCTGTATTTCGCCACTCAGTACTCTCAACCCACATGGGGGCAATTCAAATCCTGTATATGGAAGCAATGGTTGACATACTGGAGGAGTCCAGATTATAACCTTGTCAGATTTTTCTTCACCTTGGCTTGTGCCCTCATGATAGGGACAGTATTTTGGAGAATTGGCAAAAAAAAGTGAGAGTTGCTTCCTTTGCTTAAATCTAACCTTATTCTTCAACCTTTAATTAATATGAATTCTAACTAATTCCATTCTTGTTATCTTTGTGTAGGGGGAGCTCAACTGATCTGACCATGGTTATAGGAGCAATGTATGCTGCAGTTATTTTTGTTGGAATTAACAACTGTCAAACTGTTCAACCGGTTGTCGCCATTGAAAGAACGGTATACTATCGAGAAAGAGCTGCCGGAATGTATTCTCCTTTGCCTTATGCCATTGCACAGGTTAGAGGATTGTTTCTTTAAAGAGCCACAATATCTTTTAGTTCTAGTTGCTTGTTATGCTGCCATTGCCTTGTTACCTTATGCCATTACATTTTCAATTGCAGGTTGTCACCGAAATACCGTATGTGTTTTTCCAAACCGTATATTACTCACTCCTAGTGTATGCTATGGTGGCCTTTGAATGGAAAGTGGAGAAGTTCTTCTGGTTCTTCTTTGTCAGCTTCTTCTCCTTCTTGTACTTCACATATTATGGGATGATGACTGTTTCGATCACGCCAAACCATCAAGTGGCATCCATCTTTGCAGCAGCATTCTATGGACTCTTCAATCTCTTCTCTGGTTTCTTTATCCCAAGACCTGTGAGTAACATTCAACTTTGATCATATCATATATATTAAAACACATTAGCATGTGTAAGAATGACCCTTATCATCTTTTTACTAACATAATTCCTCTACCAACTTTGGCATTCCAGAAAATTCCTGGATGGTGGGTGTGGTATTACTGGATTTGCCCAGTAGCATGGACAGTGTATGGATTAATCGTCTCACAATATAGAGATAATACCGATCCGATTAGTGTGCCTGGGGCTACTCAGAATTTCACTGTCAAAGGATATATTGAGGACCATTATGGGTTCAAACCAGACTTCATGGGGCCAGTTGCTGGAGTTTTGGTGGCCTTCACTGTCTTCTTTGCCTTTGTGTTTTCCTTCTGCATCAGGGCACTGAACTTCCAGACAAGATAAAAGAGCTACATTATTGGGGGGGAAAAAAACAAAGGAAGCTATGTTCTTGCAAATTGTAGTAGTCCAAGTGATCTGCATATGTATATAACTAAGGCTGTAGTTAGTGCTCAAGATTTATGCAGCATATTTTATAATTGATAGGTGACAACGATATTTTTGTTAGCAGATCTTGAGGGTTTTTTTTTTTTAAGTAAGTGTATATCATGTGGATGATGGTATCGTTGATTTGGTTTGCTGCATAAAAGAAATTAGTTGTTCTTTATGGTCAATTTTTGTAATGATATTACTTGTTATGAATAAAAATTTATTCTTTTACCTTAACTTTTTGCAAAGATAATAGTTATACTACATGTAATTTGAAAACAGGTCTCATTATTTATGAATAAGTATTGGTCGTTAACACTGCTCATCTTACAATTAATAAAATTGGCTTATCGTGCATGAAGTTTGTTCCATTTGCATAATATATAGAACTTCTAAGTGAGCTTGCCAGAAGGGAAAAGATTGCTGGCATATATCCTGAGTCAGAAGTTGACCTTTTAATGAAGGTATATCACATATAAACTCGTAGCTAATCCCTCAATAAGCTTTATGATGGATCAACTTCAGGTCTTGATGCGACGCAGCAGCCATTGTCATAAGTGCAGTATGAAACACATCAGATACTGGAAGAACAGTTATTTGCACCATTATCCAACTGAAATTGATATCTTTGAAGCCTTTGACGAGGTACAACTCTAAACCACTCAATTTGTTGTTTGTCTATCTTGTACTCTTGCTAACTAAAATGTTTAAATTTTGTTAGAACTGGAATAAAAAATCACAAAGAACTAGTGTTTATTGAAGAATTACAAGATAGAGAGGATATTTGAGAGACTCACTAACAAATGTCTAGACACACTAACTAATCCTCTCATCTCTTTATAGTTAACTAACTCTTCAAACTACTTGGTGTCCTATCAGATTTACACCAGCTACTATTGATGAAGAATGGAGGGTAAGTGAGCTACTCAGGGTCATTGGGTCAGCATTCTCACAAGATGATAAGTATTTTAAGGTATGTAATAATGTGGATTGAAATATTTCAATGACAATAAATTTAGGTTCTTACACCATGCTTATGGCCACTTGTGACAGTCAATTCCTGGAGTTCCAAACATTGAAGAGAAATATAATCCGGCAACATTGGTGTCGGCAGTAAGTTCTGTAGCATCTGAAGTCTGACTAGGGATTGATTTTGCTGATCAACACAAGTCATTATCACTGTACTAGCAAGTCTAAATATAAGTGTATCACTTTAGCAAGATTATGGACTATTGACTTATTGTTGATTATGAGCGTTAAGCAAACACTTGGGGCAATTCAGTATTCTCAATCAATAGTGCCAATTCAAATATTGCCTCTAGAAGCGATGGTGGGCTTATTGAACTCCAGATCACAACCTTGTGAAAAACTTCTATATGTGGTGGCATGGTTAAGTACTAAGCATAAGGGCATAATTTTTTTTCTTTCAACATGATTTATTTTAAGAGGCTGATGATATTCATATCTGCACTCTTGAAATAAAATCTCTTTTCGTCAATTGCACTTTCACATATATAGAATCAAGTATTATGCTTGACAAAAGTTAACATAAGGACTAACAATCTAACATTGTGAAACTCCTAATTATTGAGATACTAAAGATAATGACACAAACTTCTAAGAAACTAAAGTAATTGCCACATGAATCTTTGAGATGCGAAAATGAGGATTAAGTCTAATTCCATTATATGTGTCTAGTAGCTTTAGGGTGAGATTGATGAGAGCAAAAATGATGAATCATGAATGGTGCCAAATCTCAGCATCAAGTAGTACTTGGAAAACCAATTTGGGAGTGAACTAATTTTCCTGTAGCCAACTACAGCTACATTGGTCACTTTCTCAGTCTTTTCCCCTATATTGTTTGCAGTCTACCTCAAGGATTTATTTTCAACAAATATAGTTGAATCGTATGTGAACCACTTCCAATATTCACCCAAAAATGCAATTGGAGTTTGCAGTGATGGCATAGCACATTGAAAGTACTTTCTTTTTGGTTTTGTATTGCAACCATGGAAAATAAGGACATTTTATTATTATTATTATATTTTTTATTTGGGGGTTAGAATCAACTTGAAAAACTCCATCACCTTAAAGATGTGATACATGACTCGTTGGGTTATAGTCGAATAGAGGTATAGAAAAGTACTCCATTCAGATTATAATACTTGTCAATTTAGATAAAATATTTTTATTTATAATAGTTATCATTCTCATGAATCAATGTAATATTTATTGTTGATTTTTTAATTTTATCCGTCATCTTCATTGGTTGAAAAAGATGTCTACTTTCTATCACGTAATGAAGTGATATTTCTACCATACAATAAAATTTAATAAGAGTATTTTAGTAAATTTATATCTTAATTATGTATTAATTTTAGGTTTCTTAATCTATGTAAAAATGACCAAGTTGATAACTATTATGAATCGAAAGAAGTACAAACATGGATAGCTACAAATAGTTGAACATGTAAAATGACTTAAATTTTCCACTAGAATAGTTTGTTTGATTTAGCTTATTTTGATAGAAAAAGTATTTTTTTGGCTAAAAAAATTATTTTTGTAAAAGTTATTTATTTTAGCTTCTAATCAAAAGCTACAAAATTAAAAAAAAATTATTTTTAGTTTTTAAGTAGAAATTGAAATAAACAGCTTATACGAAAAAGTGATATTTTTAATAATTAAAAAATCAATCTTTGTAAAATAAAAATAAAAAAAAAGGCTAAAACAAATGCACCCCGGATTATCTGGACCTTAACTTGCGCAAGGGATGAAAAGTTATTATTCACAAGTTATGGACCTGAAGGAGTTGGTGCCTCAAAAACTTGATTAGGCCAGTCTAACGAGCCCAAGTTTGCCTGGCTGACTACATGCCCAAGTTCTGCTGAAAGAAACATCCCAACTCTTTTGGTCAAAAAGTAGTTCACCCAAGAAAAAAAATCCTTACCGGCCCAAAAAAGAAAAAAAAATGAAAAATGAAAAATAATCCTTAGATAAAATAGTGAAAATCATAGTAATAATAACAATAATAAGAACAACAATAAGAGGAAGAAGCATTGAATCCAACTATAATTTATCTTTTGTGAAGAAGAACTATTTACTAGTACTAAAGGTCTGTTTAGTTTAATTTTTGGGAAAAGATCTTTTTAAAGAAGATCTTTTGAAAGAAAGTCTTTTAGAGGAATTACTTTTAAAAGAATGATTTTTGTTTGGTTTAAATATGTCAAAAATAAATTTAGAACAATAACTTTTGTTTGGATAGGATAAAGTAAAATTACTTTTTGTTGTTGATATGAGTGTAATAGTAAGATTCTTCTTTAAAAAACTTTTTTCTAAAATGAAAAGTAACTTTAATGATACTTCTCTCAAAAAACCTTTTAAAATTTCAAAAGATCTTCTAAGAAAAGGCTTTTATATACCCAAATATATTAATTACTGTGTATTTTTATTCTTATTTCAATAAAAAATCTTTTGATCTCCCCGAAAATATATCCAAACAGGCACTAACATACATTAATGGGAAGGATGTGGCATTGAAGCAGGACAAGTGTGTGTACACACGCGTGTGCATGTGCTGGCCTATCTTTTTTTCCTTGTTTTTAGGAGAATAAATTCTTTTATATGGATTTTTTATATAATTTGATTATGTGTGAATTTTTATTATTGATTAAAAGTAAATGAAGTCAAGACAAGACAAATGATAGAATTTAATCAATGATAAAATAGTAAAGATTCACTTTAATTCCTAAAATTGTAGATGTGCTTCACTTTAATCTTTAAGATTAAAAAATTAATTATTTAATCCCTAAAATTACAAATTATGTGTCACTTGAGAACTAAGGTGACACACAATTTACAATTTTAGAGACTAAATAGTTAATTTTTTATTTTTTCAATTTCAAGGACTAAAATAAAACACATTTATGCTTCAAGAACTAAAATAAACCTCTTGATAAAAATTTACACATTAGTTATGTAAAAATTTTATATGTGAAAATTTATTCTCTCTAGCACTAAAATGCAACGAGTTGAGAAACATGGGATATTTTTATCATGAGTTTAATTGAGGTGCACTGATAGTGTAAAATTTTTTTACACTGTCATTCAATTAAAACCTTCCATTTGCATGACCATTCAAGTAGTGGGTGATTATATCAAAAACTTTTGCTGATGTGGTAATATATAATTGAATGTCTATATAAAAAAGTTTTACACTATTAATATATTTAAATTAAATCCTTTTATCATTACACCACTGAATTCCCCTTTCCTAATTTTAGAAAAATAATATTTGAACCCTCGAAGGGAGGGAACACCCGACACCCATAGAGATAGAGAGTGAGAGAGAAGATTAATAGAAAAAAGCAAGTGGGGGACCACATAACTTTGTGAATGGGTAGTGGGATGTTTGGGATGGAGGAATGGTTCAAATAATAAAACTCCTAATTTTATATCTCATTTCTAGTCTTCTTATTTAAAATTTAATATCTAATAGAAATTTAACATATCATAAGGTTTACTAATTTTGAATTTCTACATTTTGTTAGGTATCAAATTTTAAGTAAGAGAGCAAAAAAAAAAAAAAGAAAACAAAAAATGGGAATTAAAAATTTTAATCCGTCATCACGCATAACAAAAACAAAAATAAAAGCTGGCGTTCAATTTTTTTTCCTTTGGCAAAAATTTAAAATAAAAATAAAAATAAAAGTACAAGTGCAAATATGTGATAATTTTATAATTATTAATACAAAAATATCTAAACTATTCACGGAAAACAAAATAAACATTCCATAATTTTGGTCATTCCGTTTTTAAGCCTAGTGCTGGGGTTATGGGCCTTCAAGTCACTTTTTTGTGACTTTAGAATGGTTATGTCACTGCCTCTCAAAACCAAAAACCATAAGCCAAATGGCCATCAAAATACTTGAACCAATTCATATATGCCAAAAAAAAAACAGAAACAAAAATAAAAGTTATATCAATTTCAACCAATTCACAAATAAAAGAATGATATGTGGTCTTTTTTTAAAAGAAAAGTATACTATTTTAATTTTTAAATACTCATTTAAAGAAAATGTGCACATATAATTTTTTTTTAATTTATGAATTGGTTAAAATAAATGCAAAGAACTTAATACATATTTTATCCTTCATTTATTCGCTGTCAACTTTGATTTTGGAATGGGAAATTTTCCAATAACTCTGAATTACTAGGTTGGGATTAATTTTTTTCTTCTTGCTTATTTTTAGAAAGAGAAATATTGAGAAAATTCATTTTTTATGAGACACCATGCCAACTCATCACTTATTCATCGATGAAGTGTAGACTCCATTTAGATTAAGTCTATATCCCATTTAATAATAAATAAATAATAAATTGATATAGTGTCCTATAAGAAGTAAGTTTCCTATCATTTTTCTTTTAGAAATATTCACTGTTGACTTTTCAAGAAGGAGTAATGAATGTGATAGGGAATTTCACGAGTTGCAAGAAATTCGAAAAAGCCTCATCCAGATGCAGATGATACGATATTTTACCTCTTTAAGATATTCTTAAGCAATGAGATTATATAAATATAATCTAAGGCGTTGCTTTTAAAGCAACATATGGGAGGGGCCTCATTACTCATAGACTCATAGCTTAATAGCATTTGGTTGGTGTCAGCTTTGTGGTTCCTAAATGGCCTATGGTTTTGGTTGAAGTTGAATTGAAAGGAAAAGGGGTCATAAGCAGTTCTTTCTAGTTTTCCACATAAATTCTCTCTGGGATACCATCATTTTCGAGACACGGTCAAGTACTAAATGTGAGTATCTTTACTGGTTGATATTCAAATCATGATTCTCCACATGATAGAGTATTAATCCCTTTTGCTAGACCCGGTCCCCACTGATAGAGTTATGAGTAGTTTGAGGGAAGGGTTAAAGTCTAGTTTGGGTAAATGATATAATTAAGATCTTATGTAAAAAAAATCTTCTTACAAAAGGATTTATATGAAAAAGTAATTTATTAAATAAATTATTTTGTGTCTAAATACATAGTAATAGAAGTACTTATTTGAATTTATAGTATTTACTTTTAAAAAGCTGTGCAAGAGACTTTTTTAAAAAGCTAAATATTTCAACTTTTCAAAATGAATTGAGGATGATTTTTTGAAAAGTGATAAGGTGTACAATAATTTAGTCCACACAGATATAAAATGACTTTTTACTGCCTAAAAGTTAAAAAGAAGTCAAAAGTAATGTTATTATAACGCACCCTAAACAAGCAACACAATGTTGACAAATTGAAAAAATTAAATACATTAATAATCATCTATTATATGTTTTGAAGAATATTACTTAGAGCTTCATGTTATTTTTATATTAATACAATCTATTAACATTATATTTTAGTCCATATTTGTTAGAAGCATTTATTAATTCTTTATATTTTAATTATACTAAAATAAAAAAGTTTAATTTAATAACTTAAGAGATTTAAAATTTGAAGGATTGTAAATTTTCTTTCTTTTTCTTTTTTTTTTTGGCTTTTCATACTTGTTCTCCTACTGAAAGTAATCATGTTTGAGTGTTCTTCTACTGAAAGCAATCATGTTTGAGTATTACAAGGCATTTAAATTTGAACGAATATTCCAACTAGTATTCAAATCATGATTCCCCAAATTGTGGTAGACTAATGCCCTTACTGCTATACCAAATCTTACTTGATTTTGAATTTTCTTCTTTATTATAAAAAAAATAACAAAGATTGCATTTGTTTCACAATGTAACACTTTTATAGTTTAACTTTTTTGAGATTTTTTTTTCCGAAGCAAGTCTTTTTAACTTATGAAAAAATATTAAAATATTTTTGAAATTTAATTTTTTAAAGAATTTATCTAATTATTTTAAATTTTTTATTCATATATTTAATTAAAAAACATTTTTCATAAAAAAACTCAAATGAGCAGATCCTTAATTATAATTAATATAAAATTGAAATATATAAAAATATGGAAAATATAAATAAACATATATTTAACATTAAAACTACTTAAGGGTGATAAGGAAATAAAAACTGAAAGTAATTATGAGGGAGTTTAGATAAATAAAAAGGAGTGTCAATAGTGTTATCCTAAAATAAAATCAAATAAACATATTCCATCTATTAATAAATATTAATTAATTTTCAACATATTATTATAATCCAATTTAATAGATGTATAATTATTAATTATGCCCCCATCTGTGATAAGTTTAAAGAAGTATGCAAGTAGAACAGTAGCTGGTAAAAGTAACTTATTAGTTATTTACTTTTTTTGTTTTTTACTCATTTATCAAACATATTTTAGGTAATGACATGCCTAGACATATAACCAAAGAAGTGCAATTGACATTGTCAGCTCACCATATATGTTTTTATTACGAATTGATGTCTATGAAAATTTAGGAGTTGAGGTTTACTTTTTCCCTTGAAAGAAGATAAGGGGATGTTTGGTAAACTAGAAAAATTGGTTAACTAAGTATAATGAGGCCTGATTTTTAATAAATATTATTTGGTAGCTACCTAAATATTTCAAAATTGGTTTATATTTGAACTAATTTAGACCTAAAATTAGTTCTAGAAAAACCAATTTTTAATTGGTTTATTTTATCCTAATTTTTTCTCCTTCTATTTTATATATTTTCACTACTATTCTTTTCACTTCATACCAATTAATTCTTTTTCCATTGACCTTGTCAACCGTCTACTGCCGCCCACCGTTGTTGTCGTCAACCATCGTCTGTGCCAATTACCACTGCAGGCTGCCACCAACTATTGCCAGCCACTGTCGATTGCCACTATTAGCCACCACTAACTGTCATCATCCACCATTGTTTGCCATTGTTTGTTGTTGCCACCGCCTCGTCTGCTATCGTTTGCTGTCACTAGCCACCAACACTTTCCATCACCCATTGCCACCATCTACCAATATAATCAAGAAAACAAATGCCACATAAAAAGAAGAAGAAGATATATATGAAAACTAATTTTTTAAATGGTCGAAACAAATAATATTCAATAAAAAAAATAGTTCATTTTTATACCGATTAATATAATTAATTTTATTTTATATTATATTAACTTGATTTTTGAGATGTCCAAACACCCCATAAGATTTTAGAATAGGTCATGCTCATTGTCATGACATTTGTATATAATTATCTCAAATCATTTTCAAAAAATTTACGAGGAAAATTAGAATTTCTAACAAAACTATTTCAATATATTGAATAAAAAAAATTCATCAGAATGTATTTATAAAAGCTCACTCATCAGACAATCAAACACAATATTCACAACCATTTTTCTAACATAATGGTTTGACATGTTTAGCTCTCGTTAGAAGACATCGATGCATGTCCTCTTCAGTATAAAAAAAGGGGGGGTGGTGGCTAAGACAACATCAACAGTTTATGTAGAAGCATCCACAACCATAAAATCATCCTTGAAAGTTCCGCTAATAATACTCTTGCCATATGTATAGTAAAAACCATATACGACAAGATTCAGACGCAAAACGATACCAAGAATCAGGTCAATTTTTGTTCTCACTCAAGTCATGAATCATGACAGCTGCAAGATCATCTGAATCTTGATTGATTCGAAAATGACATTACTCTATGTAAATCTCAACTAATATTAATCTTACGGTACCAAGCCGTTGAGATTGACGATATCGTAGTACTTCTTCATCAATTATACCAGTTGCTAGACTTTTTGGGTGATCTAATTTGGCCCACCCATATGTTGGCACTTCTCATATTCCGATTTTTTTGATAGTGAGATTACAATTAACAATGTTCGAACGGTTGATATTGATCCCATTCTTTTTTGTTTAAAAATTGGCATATGGTATCTCCACTATTTAGGTTTTGCAAGGTAGTCCTCTTATATTTTCGGCCCTGTGCTTTTCCATGGCGGAAGTCAGCCATAATTGGCGCTGCATCTTTGTCCTCAAGAAGATTGAGGAGTCGGCATTTAGGGAGGAAATCGATAAGGTAAGTGTCGCTTTGTCGTTGTTGGTTTCCCTATTGCAGTGTTAGGTTGTATTTGTGGTTTTTTCTGTAATAAAGTTAATGTGGTTATTCCCCTATGAATTTGCTTGTTTGCTCTAATAACATCATGCTTAGAATGGACCTTTACGATAGAAAGTTGACATTGATTTTTCATTTTATGTTTTTGTTTATGGGTTTAAGTACCAAACTTGTTGGGGGTGGTCTCATGTCTGTGTTGGGTTTTTAGGTGGGTACATTGCTTGTGCTCAGATTGCAATTGTTGTTGGTTGATTTGTAATGAGGTTGTTAGTGAAATTTTATGTTTGGGAATTGATAAGTCTTTGATTCAGAGACGCATAAATGAATGGAAGTGGCATGGGATGAGATGGTGTTGAATACATGGTTCAATGTGATAGCATGCATGCAATTTTTTGGTTAATTCTTATAATACATGTGGTGAAGGAGCAGACAATTCATTTGCTTGTAAAAATGAAGGATAAATTGGCAATTCAGCCAATTAAAAACTCAAATCTAAGCAATTCGATTTTGATAATTCACTTTTTTGTGCTGATTAAATGACAATTGAAGCATGAGGTAGATTTTTTTATTCGCATTGGTTGTGCTCATGGTTTATGCTTTGTGAAATTTTTAGTACTAGGTTTATATTTTGCCAAATTCTAAATGCAAGTTACTCTTCTATGTGTGAGGGCAACTTAGACTCTTTCTCAATGTGTGCATTAAGGAGAAAGGCTTTTGCCATGGTTGATTCACGTAAGAAGTAAGGCTCTGGCCTCTGTTACGATGAAATACTGCTCATATTAATTTAGGGATACTGCTACAAAAAATTAACTAGAAACCCCATTAAGCCATTTTAAAAAAATCGATGTGAGGGTATTTATGCAAATAAATGCCTAGAATATGACAAGTGCCAGAAGAGGAGGTGGAATAAATTAGACAGCACCAACTGTTTGACATTGGCACTGCACACTCTGGCTTTGTTCACTCTGAGTTCAGTTGAAATTTGGTCACACCGCAATGCATATATGAGTTTTTTGTTTTTCACAAAAAATAAAAACCTTTTAGTCACCAATCCATTAATTGGGTTAATTCTTTTTTAGTTGACCATCAAAATGAGCTAACCCAATAAAATATACTTTTAAATTTTATGTTTTAACCGTTTTAAGTTAATAAATTCGGTCTTTTTTTTTTTTGGGTCTAAATCATTACTATATAAAGTTTATTAAATTTCAGCTAATTTGGTATAAGTCGAGTCAATTCACTATAGTCAAATTCTTTTAGTGCTATTCTTTTCTTTTTATCCATAAAACTTAAATCTAAAACCTTATTTAATGGAAATAGTATTCAAATCATACACACATGTAACGTTTTAACTTATATATATTGTAATAAATATTATGATTATGATATAATGTTAATATATAAATAATGTAAATATTTTTAATATTATTATTTAAGTGTATATTATTAGAGTGTACTTGATAAAAATTTTAAGAAAATACTTCCCTAAAATTAGAAAGAGCAACAAAATAGAAGTATAATCAATATTTAGAGGGTACCCCTATCAAAAATAAAGTTATTCTAATATTATTTGTCAACTAATTATTTTATACTAATTTTATCTTTGTTTTCATCAATTGTAATTGTTTCTCTCTCATCACCTTTTCAGTTGGTTTATCATAATTCTTTAATTAATGTAAATTTTCAATAAATCAACTATTAATTAAATTATCTTCATTAATCCTTGTTGTTGTGTTGTGTTATAATATAAATGACTATTATTGTGAAATGACAAGAGCATTTAATTCTTATAATAATTAATAATGTATAATAATTAAGAATATACCAACATATAAATCATTTTGAATAGACTAATAGACAGGGGTTGAGTAGTGTGGGTCATGGGTTTAAACTTTAGTATATATATATAAATAGACCCATAAATAATTGATTAAGGTGATAACTAACCTCACTTTCTATAAAAAGTATGCAAGTATTGAGAAACAACTTTTATAAGGATATTGCATAATCTTTGTGTTCTCACGATTAAATGAGGATTAATTTTATGAGCGGTTCAAATAAGATAAATCTATAAGAACATTTTGTATACTCATAAAAAAAATAGTTGATAACATAAAAATATGTATATCTTAAAATTAAATTTTAATAATAATAATAATAATATATTTACACTCATATTATTTTATATTTATATATTTTTATTTAATAATATTTAATTCTATAAACTCACGTTCAATTTAATAGTTTCATGATAAAAGAAGTGTGGAAAAAACTGCAATTAGTACTTTCTATTATAAACATAGTTTATCATATTAAAAAGATTAGGATAATTAAATAGAGATTAATTTTTATATACCGAATATGTGTCAATAGAATTTTAATAAATTATTAAATTATTATAGATAGTTATTATAATTTAACAATTTCTTATAATTTTATTAGTTAATCGGATAAAATTATTTTACACAAACTAAATTCAATTCAATAACAATAATATCATTTTTTTTTTTTGGGTTCGGGTCATGGAAAACTTATGTATATTGATTTCTGAACCACGTCAGTCTTCTCTCTCTCCAAGTTCTTACTCAAAATCAAGCAAAGAGGGAGAGAGACACACACACATAGACAAAGCAGAGAACTGAGGAGAGAAAAATAAGGGCTTCTTCCCTAAAGACTCTCTCTCTCTCTCTTTCTCTCTTTGTTACAACTCTTGTCTCTCATTTCATTCTCTCTCTCTCTCTCTCTCTCCCCATTTGTTACACACAGCAACCGCAACTCTCTCTCAATCACACACTTGTTTCGACACTATGATCTCTTGCACTAGATGCGCCTTCCTGGTAATAATATAATAAACTCACACAACTTCCACTTTCTCAATCCACATTCCACAAAACTAATCACAAAACACACACACACACACACACACAAACAATCCACCTTTATACTCCATTCGCTGCTCTTGAATAAGAATAAAAAACGCCTCTGCTATTCCCTTTTCTGTTCACAACTTGGTAAAACAAGAATCTAGAGTTGCTCTGTTTTCCTCTGTTTCCTCTGTCCAAGTTGGACAAAAAAAAAAAAAACGACCTTTGTGATAATTATGATGAGATAAGTTGAATAGCTGATCTGGGTATTGATATTTTCTTATGTTGTTGCCATTTTTGTGTGGGATTTGTGGACAGGGCAACTCAAGCGTAGGGGGTTCATCATATTGCAGAAGCTTCTCTTGGTCACAGAGAAGACATTCATTCGGGTCCAATTCGAGTGTTTTATTCTTCTTCTTCTTCGGCTCCAAGCAGCAAGGAACCAAACGGCAGCGTTTTGATGGAGACACCGGTGAAAGGTTCCACGGTGGCCGACATCCACGACCACCCGACCCCCGCCGGCGGCGTTAAGGATGTGTATGGCGAGGACAGGGCCACAGAGGATCAGTTTGTGACACCATGGAGTGTTTCTGTTGCTACGTGAGTGAGGCTTTCTAAATTGTACTTCTCCTATTCTCTTTTGCCACCCCAAGTATTTTTTGGTTTTTAAAAACATTTGTGAGGTTATTTTTGAAAAGTAATTTATAAATAAATTATTTTATATTTAGATATGAAATAATAAATATACTTATTTAAAGTATTTTAAAAAATATTTATTAAAAAGTTCAATATTTTAACAGTTTAAAAAATATTTAAAATAATTTTTTGATAAATAATAAATTATATAACCAAATAAAATGATTTAAAAATTAAAAAAAATTATAAGTGATATTATCAAACAGTCTTATAGCTAGGCCACTGTTGTGACTAATTTGAAAAACAATTGAATAGTTTTGATTTTGAAACAAAAAATAGTTTCAATAGACTAAATTGTCCTTTATTTTATCTTATTGAAGAGTCATATTAATTAAAGAATTATAATAGGTGAATAAGCACAGACAATAATAAAATTGATATAAAATAATTAATTATTTTTGGAATTTTAAAACAATAAATATTATCTTCGGTGTACTTCATAAGTTTAAGCCGCTTTAGTCTTATATATAAGAATTAAGAAATTTAAAATTAAAACTTAATCATAAAATAAATTTACTAAAAAGTCTTTATTTAATTTTTAGTACCTGATTAATGCATTTTATTAATCTCACATTATATTTTTTGATTAACGATGTGTTTAAAATTATGTGAAGGATAAAATTAAAAAATTAATAAAAAATAAATTATTGATATATGAAAATAACACATAAAATACGCAAAATTTTCACTCAAAGTAACAAATAAAATGGATCAGAATTAGTAATATCAACCGAAACTTTCTTCTAAAATGACTATTATTATGGAATGGAGGGAGTAATCTGCCTTTGTTTTGTTGTCTTCACTGAGCATTTGAGCTGAATGTGGTTGTGTCTTCCATTGGTAAAAATGGCAATTGCTTATGTGTGATCTTCCTTTTTTTTTTTTTTTTGTTGCAAGCACCTTGTGATGTGATGCTTTGTTGCATTTTAGTGGTTATGCTTTGTTGCGAGATCCTCACTTCAACAAAGGGTTGGCCTTCACTGAAAAAGAGAGGGACGCCCATTACTTGCGTGGTCTTCTTCCTCCATCAGTTATTTCTCAAGAAACTCAGGTTAACCATCTCACGTGAAGATATATATTCCATACATGATCTATATTATAGTTGGGGTTGCATTGCAATTATTGTGATTGCAGTAAAATGCCACTGATGTGGCTGCAATTGCGGCTGCGAACTGTAATTGAAAAACCATAATTCCTTATAATTTTTTCTTTAGATTGTGTATGAGCCTGCACTATGTCCAGTGATAGTTATTGTGTTTTTGTTTGTCCAGGTGAAGAAGATGATCCAACAAATACGCCAGTATCAAGTTCCATTGCAGAAGTACGTGGCAATGATGGATCTTCAGGTGGCCTAGTGAACAATTCTTCTTCTTACTTTTAAGGAGAAGGGATTAAATAACTAAAGTCTTGGGCTTGGTTCTTCATATTGTGCAAAATTAAATTTCATTTAACTGCAGAATGCAGCATGACAAATATGCAATCACATAACCTGTGGATGATTTCATAAAAGTCTCTGCATAATTTTCTGTTTTCCCATATTTTTTATTCTCTGCACAGTCAGTTTTTGTACAGTTCCAAAATGCATGCCATCATTTTTATTTTCATAATTCTTTTAAGAATTTAATTTTGATGCACTGTCAGTATAAAAGAGTTTTGCACAGACATTCAATCATGTATTAACACATCAGCAAAAATGTTTGACTCTCATATCCGCTATTATGAAAGTCTCACATATACTAGTATGTAATGTAATTGAATGATACTGTATCAAAATTAATCTTTGTTTTTAAACTTTGAAACTAATCCTTCATCTTATAAAATCATATATTGGGATGTTCCTGCAGTAGTTGATTAGCATATTTTGGTATTTGATTCTAATGTTTTCAGTTTGACATATGCTGGGTTTCAGGAGAGGAATGAAAGGCTGTTTTACAGGCTTCTTATTGAACATGTTGAGGAGTTACTCCCAGTTGTCTACACTCCAACCGTTGGCGAAGCTTGCCAGAAATATGGGAGCATCTTCATGCAACCTCAGGGTCTTTATATAAGTTTGAAGGAGAAGTAAGTTTGGCTAAAGTTGCACCTTTGTGCTCCTACAAATGCTTGTAGTCTCTACTTTTAGTTGAATGCTTTCTCTGTACTAACCTCAAAGCAATTGTGCCTTTTTCTCTTGGATGGGGCTTCAAGAGGGAGGATTCTTGAAGTACTAAGGAATTGGCCCGAGAAGAACATTCAAGTCATCGTTGTAACTGACGGAGAACGGATCCTGGGTCTTGGGGATCTTGGCTGTCAGGTAATTTCAATTATACTTGATCACGTGCATAACTTATGATAATTATATTGAATTGTAAGATCTAATACTGAATCTTTCCTTTGGTAACTTATGACGTAACCTCAGGGGATGGGAATACCAGTTGGAAAACTTTCTTTATATACTGCACTTGGCGGAGTTCGTCCTTCTGCCGTAAGTATTTTCAGCCTGCTATGCCTGTCATAAACTAGTAGTTGATCTGTCTATGGTTACAAGATTATTAATAATAAAGAAAGTAAAAGCACTTTTAACATTTTGTGTTGTATACACAGTTGAAAGTGTTATATGTGTTCTAAATTAGCTTCATGGGTAACTTAAATTCTTGGAAGTTTACACAGATTAGGTCCTATAGGCTCTGCGCTTAATTTCAAATTTTTCTTTGCATAATGTGGCTTCTATTTATTTTTACAATTATAATATCATTTATAAAATTGTTTCAGTGCTTGCCTATTACCATTGATGTGGGTACAAACAATGAGAAGCTGTTGAATGATGAATTATACATAGGTCTCAAGCATAGACGAGCATCGGGGCAGGTTCATGATTTGTTTCCTTTACTGGCCCTCATTTTTTTGTCTCTCAGGCATCCTGGTTAACTAATATCCCATAATAACGAGTTCGCTTCAACTTTTCTGATTCCAGGAATATGCTGAACTTCTGCATGAATTTATGACAGCAGTCAAGCAAAATTACGGCGAAAAAATTCTCGTTCAGGTACTAAGCAGTGTACAATGACATTGTTTTTATTGGTTAATTGGACTGTGAGTGCAAACCATACTAGTTTTGAGTTTCCTGTTTTCTGATTCTGTTTTGCCTTATCTTTTAGTTTGAAGACTTTGCAAACCACAATGCTTTTGATCTACTTGAAAAATATAGGTCAACACATCTTGTTTTTAACGATGATATTCAGGTAAGAAATTCCTGTCTTCAATAATGGATTTAGGTACTTGGTTAACCGATGATTATCTCTTATATTCTCTCGACTTTGTTGCAGGGAACCGCGTCGGTGGTCCTTGCCGGACTCGTTGCGGCTCTGAATTTGGTCGGAGGAAGCTTAGATGACCACAAGTTCTTATTCCTTGGTGCTGGAGAGGTAAATTTAGTTCTGAGACCATGTCTCCTTGTTCATTAGTTTGTGGAGAAGGGAGAGATTAATCATTTCATGACGGATGGAAAAGAATAACAAAAGAGTATTAAACATTATTAGATCACTTTGCATTGTTCACTTGCATTCCCTTATGGCAAATACCCCTTCCACTATGCCCTTATGGATGAATTGTGTTCTTTGTGGTTGCAGGCTGGCACTGGAATAGCAGAACTCATAGCACTTGAAATATCGAAACGGGTTGGTAGTGGCATTTAGAGTCATTCACTGTTGTTTTTTCACTTGAGGGAGGTTGAGATTTTATGATGTGAACATTGCATAAACAATTTAGATTTATCAAGAAACTACTACTATTGTCTATGCAGACAAATGTGCCACTGGATGAAGTGCGCAAGAATATTTGGTTGGTGGACTCCAAGGTTGTATAAAATCCAATTCAGCTCCTACCTGTAGAAGGTAAATTCCCATCTTCTATCTGATTAATCTTTTATGCTACTTTTGCAGGGATTGATTGTTAGTTCCCGTAAAGAATCTCTCCAACAATTTAAGAAGCCCTGGGCTCATGAACATGAACCTGTTAAGGAACTTGTGGATGCCGTTAATGTACTCTTCCCTCTCTCTTTCTCAACCATCCACAAACACACACACAGGACAAAGTTTCTTACATTGAATTGTGTTTTTTTTTTTCTCAGCAAATTAAGCCAACAGTGTTGATTGGAACATCAGGACAAGGGCAAACTTTTACTCAAGCAGTGGTTGAGGCTATGGCCTGCATTAATGAGGTACTATGTCAATCTATTCCTCTAATATGGTTTCATTAAATCATTGTTCAATTAACTACTATGCAATATCATGTCCACATAACCCAATCTATGTTTTATGTGATAATAAATACAGAAACCTGTTATCCTTGCTCTTTCCAACCCAACATCACAGTCAGAATGTACTGCTGAACAAGCTTATACGTGGAGCCAGGTAATATGAAGACACAGCTAGCATCACCTATTAAAATTTGAGATTCCTTATTACTTAGCTATTTAGAGAGATCCTCGTGTTTGTTTTGCACATGACCATGTCATGTTAAGAGAGATAGATACAAGTACCTTAAATAAGTGGACCCTTAAAATTTGAAAAGTCTAATTTGAATGTTTGTGTCTATCTCTCTATTAACATAGCATGATCATGCTCAAAACAAACATGAGACGATTCTGATACCTATTTTATATTATTACAATTGCTATTATGTCGTTGGAATGGATTAGTGCTGACTATTTTCATTTTTTTGGTGCTGTTATCCATCCATATGCATTTCTATCAGGGACGTGCTATTTTTGCTAGCGGAAGCCCATTTGCCCCAGTTGAATATGATGGAAAAACGTTTGTGCCCGGCCAGGTCTTGAAGCTCAATGAAATTTTTAGAAATGTTAAAAATATGGCATATGAAATGAGTTCTAATTTGAATGTTTACCTTGCTCATCAGGCCAATAATGCATACATTTTCCCTGGATTTGGTCTTGGTTTAATAATGTCTGGGACAATCCGAGTGCATGATGACCTGCTTCTGGCAGCTTGTAAGTGCATTAAAGATTCGTGTGTTTAGATTAGCTTATTTTAAGTTTAGAATAGCTTATGGTTAGCAGCTTCCTAGATTTCTTTGAACAAAATTGTAATTATTTCCCTGAAATGATCTTTGCCAAACATGTTAGCTTGATACATATTTTTTGTCAGTGCACCACTGGTTTAAGTTACTATGCTTATTTCTTGGAACAGCTGAGGCTTTGGCTTCACAGGTGACCCAGGAGGACTTTGACAAGGGGCTCATATACCCACCATTCACTAACATCAGAAAGATTTCAGCACACATAGCTGCCAATGTGGCTGCTAAGGCCTATGAGCTTGGTGAGCCTTATAGGGGCTGTTCAGTTTCAGAAAATATTTTCTATTTTCATTTCTTGTTTTCGATTATAATTACAAAAATGCTACCTTGTTTTCAATCTTTTTTTGTTTTCAAGATTTTGTGAAGGAAACAATGAAAACAACACAATCCTATTCTCATTGTTTTCTTCACAAATACCAAAAATAGGAAACAAGTTGAAAACAAAATAAGGTTGTATTTTTGTAATTAAGATTGAAAACAAGCAATGAAAACAGAACATTTTTTCTGAAACCAAACAACTCTGTAGTTTTCCATTTTGTATCTAGAGGCTTTACAGTTTCATGTTTTTAAATTTTAATGCTTTTTCTCCTTGAAATATTAGAAATAGTTTTAGGTAGTTGATAAAATTGACACTACATTTTGCTCAGGCTTGGCCACTCGCCTTCCTCAACCAAAAGATTTGGTGAAGTTTGCTGAGAGCTGTATGTATACCCCAACATATAGAAACTACCGGTGAAGTGATAATAGCCCATTTTTTAAATTTTTGGGCTTTAATCATGAAATAATTGTATTTTATTTTATTCTTTCATGGTTCCTCTTGTGCTCTTGTAAGTTATTGTTTTGTATGGGATAGAAGGTTCGTCGTTGGTAGTAGTGGTAGCTGGACCATATTATAGCTTGAAATATTTTCACCTGTTCTGCTATGCATTTTATTTGGCTTCAAAATACAAAATGAAGCATTTGAAGAGTCCACAAGCATAATACACACACACACACACACACACACACATACATGTGGATGGATCAATTGACAATGGTATAAGGCTTAACACATCGACCACTTAATAAATTTTTGTACAGTATAATCTTCATCGATTTGACTGTTGAGTTATTATTTATTATATGGATTACTTGTGCCGAATTTTGAAAAATTGAATGTAATTAAAAACTTGATCAAATAGTTTTTATTTTATATATTTTGAAAGTATTTATTATATTTAATTTAAAAATATATAAAATTATGCCAAATGATTTTGGATTAACATACAATTTTGTATATTTAATCTATAAGAAATGAACTTTGTAATGCAACCATGGATTTTGTGATAAAAGTTTCCAATAAAAATTATTCAATGGTATATGTTGATCCGGCTCTTAGTAGCTTGCAGTTCTTAGTGTAGACATATCAATAGTAATCTTAGAAAAACCAATGCTCCAGACTAATCTTGGATATGTGAATCTAATATCTCAAGCTCAATATTTGCCTGAGGGAAATGATGATTTGCACTTCAATAATGTCTTTCTTTTGGAAGGGATGGAGAAATTCACAGACTTACTCTTTTTGGGTATTCGATATTCTTGTAGGCATGCTTCAGTTCCTAAGAATAAAATTTCATACTTTCATTATCTCAATGCAATAATAATTTTGAAAATAATATTGCACTTCGGGATTACAAGAAATATGTTCTTTGAAGCTGGCTTGGCCCAAGAAGACCCGTATAGTTGGACCGTTTGGTACCAAGTCCAAACCCGTTAAAAAACCCATAATCAAAAGTTTCCAAGTTAGACGCAAAATTCCCACCGTAAAAAATTATAAAAAGAAAAGTTTTTGAAATTATTATTGCATTTAATATATTGAAAATTAAAAAAATTTACCCTTTGGGTAAATATATTTTTCCATAAAAGCATACACTTATTAATGCATGAATGCTTATGAGAATATTTGACAAACTATAGAATTTAATTTTAATGCATTATTAGTATAAAATTTTTTTATATAAATATCTAATCATATATTTTTATATCAAAAAAAATATTTGTTTTAATCATTTATTATCTTAAGATCTTTGTGAGTGTTATTTTGGAGGAAAAAAGAGGGAAGAGAAAGGGTTTAAAGAATAATTGTGAGTGTATTTAACTTTTCAAATCCCTTTCCTTCTCTTCCCTTACTTTTCCTTCAAAATCAAAACTTACAAACATATCCTAAAATCTTATAAACAAAAATATATGATTAAATAATAGTGTAATACTCTTTTATACGGATAATATATCAAAATTAATAATCTCTATAAACGATATTGGTCCACAACTGTTTAAATTAAAGCTATGGTGACCTAGTGCACAAATTTAAAGAAAATAGATGTATACAAATTTATCCAACAAGTCCAAAATTTGAGCTCATATCCTTTTAGATCATAAATTTGCAATCTTACCATTGCTTATTGGGTTGTCAAATTTTAGCCATTGGGAAAATGTCCCACCGCGACAGAATGTGTTAATTTTTTTAGGCATTAATTTGCTCTTACTATGTATTTAGGGATTAATTTAGTAGTTTATAAACAAAGGTGAGAAATTTTTGTAATCGTATTCAAATTTATTATTTTAGAATTAACTTCATATTAAAATTTTTAATTATTTTTGACTTAAAAACTAATCAAATAAAAACTTTTCCAATTAAATATTTTAAAAAAGAAAGGACTATCCACACTTTTTTTTAATCTATTTACATTGCTTTTAATTTTTGCTTTTTCACTACCTTAACTGATAGAAAAATTAAATATATTTTTATGTATGCTTCTATATTATTGTATATTTTTAACTCTTTTTAGTTGTAATTTAATTTTTTTCTTTATATTAAGTTATGACAATAATTTTGTAGAATAATTTTCTATTATAATATAATTTTTTGTGAAATCACAAATAAATTTCATTTTCCAATCATCTTTTAGTAACTATAATTGAATTATTCCAAGTAACATCAATTAATTTACACCCAAATCGTTTTAAAAATTTTATCCTCCAAATGTTAATATGCTTATTTAAAATAAACCAATATTAAAATAATTATTAAATTATTAAGATAACTTTCATTTTGAATGAATATTTTGCAACTTAAAGTATTAATTTAAATTCTTTTTTTTTTTTAATTGTGATATGGTAATATTTGTGCCAGTTTGGGCACACTTCAACTAATTTACATTTATGTTATAATCAAAGATAGGAATGTTCAAATTAAGATTAGAAAACTTATAAAGATACTTCTTACAGTTTAATAATAAGTGATTAACATATTTCTATCAGATTTGATGTATTGTCAGTAAAAAAGAGTATTACACTGTCATCTAATCATATACTTTTATTTATGAATCAAACATTTTTGTTGATATAGCAATATATGATTGGTTATCCATGTAAAATTTTTTAACATTGACAAAACACCAAAATTAAATTCTATTTCTATTATAATTTTTTCTAACAGATTTAAAATTATTTCAAAATAAGATCATTTTTTAAGAAATAAAACAAAAATATGCTTTAATCAAATTAATACATTGATCATTATTTATTTACATTTTTAAAAAATATATTGCTTAGAGCTTAATATTATTTTCACAATGGTATCAATTATTAAGACTATATTTTATTCAAAAAATTTAGAAGTATTTGTTAATTCTTTAAATTTCAGTTATATTAAAATCATAAAAACCTTAAATCTAATAATTAAACAGATTTGAAAACTTTGAAGAATTATAATATTGTCATAAATTATTTACGTTTTTTAAGCATAAAAATGTATTTTTATTGTTATAATCCTTTTAAGAACTTTTTCAGAAGCTAGTCGTGTCAAGTTATGAAAAAAAATACTAAAATAATTTTTTTAGATTTTTTTGAAAAAATTAAATAGTTATTTTAATTTTTTACAAATATTTCTTAATAAAAAGTTATTTTCTTCAGAAAATAACGCAAATAAATCAACCCTAAATTATGACTAATATAAAAATTAGATTAGATAATAATACAGAAAGTGTAAATAAAAATATATTTAACTTTAAAATTATTTAAAGGTAGATAAGAAAATAAAAGTTAATAGTCATTATAAGAAAAGTGTAAAATGTAAGTAGACAAAAAAATGAATGCTAATAGCCCACTCTTAAACAACATAAATTTCAAAAGTGTCATCCTTAACCTTAACACCTAATAATCATATAATTTTTAAAATAAACAAACACCCGAAGAATTGCAAGTATGTGTGGCTTTCAGTGACTGTATGACAGTGAATTAGAAACTGGCGTGTTTCACATTGTGTAATGGTTTTGGACACGTATTGAGTGGTTCTGAACTCTGAAGGTGAAGGTGGGTTGGGGTTTCGACAAGAAAAGAAAGGCATTAATGTGTCGAGATTACCAAGATCCTCGATCAGTGAAGTTGTCTATGGTAGTACAGATATGGTCGGAAGTATCAGTTTCACAGCATGATCTTAAGTTTTTTTTAAAAAATATTTATTGAAATTTTTGTGTTATTTATTAAAAATTTAGTATATTTATATAGATATAAATTATTTTTTATTTTATTTTTTCATGTTTGAGGTAATTATTAAAGGATCATGTATTAATATTTGAAAATTTTAATTTATTTATTAAGACGCTGAATGTGACAAAATTCACCTTTTTCATTTTTCTATATATTTCTTCTTTTCTAAGTAAATAAATAAAAAAATTTAAAAGATTGATACTTGATTTCTCACTAAAAAGTGTAGGGATCATGAAAAAAAAAAATTAAAAAGAGAAACAATTTATGTCCTGAAAAAATTTGTTAAATTACCCAAAAATTAACACACAATTTTTTTTTTGATAATATCATAGATAAAAACAAATTTGTGAGTACTATATATAATCGTGAGAATGGTAGAATTTTCCCCATAAAAAAAAAAAAAATCCTAGTTAATCTCATCTTGTGGATGGAATAAAGATCCCATCATAGATACAAATGTACTAGCTCGCTAGATATTTGGCATGTGAAACCACCGTGACCTGTCACAATTCAATAGTATGTATGTAACCAGCATGTTTCATGTCATATAATTGCAGTTCCTGAACACTCGTACCCCTCTAACTAGTCATATTTGAAATGATACGCACCTTTCATATTCTACCACTTGACTCAGCAGCACAACACACCAAGAATTTGAATTTATAACAAAATATCAATCACTTACATGCAAAAAAAAAATATCATATGTTATTAACAAGCAGTAACACTTGTTTCAATCCTATGTTCTTGCAAAGTGGAAACTGGCATGTCAAAACGAAATGGAGTTATTTAATTAAATTAAATTAAATAAAAAAATGGGAAAGGCTTATTTATGGAGTGCATACATTTACACGCATACATAGTAATGGTTTTCTTGAGCATTTGATCACGAGGGCGGCTGAAGTGTGAAGATTAACATGGCTGCTTGACTTTCAGTATCAGATTATATATATATTGCTATTATGATTTTCAATGCAAATAATTTTTTGTTTTTATCTAAAAATGACATCTGAGACAGACACATTCACAAGTCATCATATTAGATATATGAATTATCACATATGGCTATATCATTGACCAGATTCATGTATATGTCGCTATAGGGTACATGAACTATCATCTAGATAATCACACCATTCATTATAAGAAGTGATGAATCGAGTTTGTTATTTTAATAAATGATGTATATTCAGTGCTGATTGATCTTGCATTGACGACCTAAATGGAACCTTGGCCTAAGCCACAAGTCATCATGTTTACATGTTTTTGATTAATCACTTACAGAGACACAACCACATGTATTATTATCACGAGTCTTACCAAATTTGTACGAGAAATGATATTCTTGTCTGCTATATATGCTTGTGCTGTCAATTTTTTTACTTTATCTTTTTGCGAAAATGCCCCAAATATCTGCTGTCCTTCACATCAACTTGACCCTGAAATCTGAAATTCTACACATAATTTACTTTTCTTTGGAAGAGTCATACGTACATAATTATTCTTGACATAGAAGCGTCCAGCACAATTTTCATGTGACGTTTATATCCGAATTCATGTAAAATTGAATAAAAGAAAAAGTTCCTTTAAAGGGAAATTTCTTCTAAATTAAAAAAAAAATGAAGGGTTACCCACCTTTAAATTATTTTATGAGATTTAAACATAGTATAACTATCAATTTTTTTTTTTGGGTGTGAGTATAACTACCAATCTAAAAGTGAATAATCACTCATTTTTTTACTTTAAAAAGAAATGTTATTTTAAAATATCCTAATTCATAATTTATGACTGCAAGGCTGCAAGCAAGTATGATTGGGACCCCATGTTATATGGAGTGAATGAATCTGTCATCCTAGAATGCATAAAGTAAACCAAGATAAATTTTTGAGAAATTTTTTCATGCATGAAGATATGTTATGAGATTTGCTCAATAGCTTTCAAGCCAGACCTTTATAGTGCCAGGTCAGTGATAGTAATCCTATATTCGGGCCCAGCTCCTAATAATTATGATTATGGATTAAGCAACTAGCTAGGAACAACCATAATTACGTATTTTGTGCAAATACACTTGCTCGATCTTTTTTTTATTTTGCCTATTATTACTTGTCATCGAATGTTTGGGTGAACAACACAAGTTACAGATACACTTGCTTGAGTAGTGACACATATACCAAATAAGGCAATCAATCGACAAGATAAGGTTTTCACAATCAGGTTTCGTTCTTTCGTCTGCGGGGATTGCAAAGCAAAGACTTGATGTGGTCCATTTCTTCGTATGTCTCTAAAATGGATATTAGTTGATCAATGGCTTAATGTCTTTGAAATAATTTTTAGAAAGGAAAAAACTAACGATTATAGATAATCTGACTCCATATAAGTTAAACTTCTGAGTTTAATGCCTATGTAATTGTCAACAGACAATTGAATAGTTGATAGTTGAGGGAGAAAAGGTTGAGGAAATTAGAAAGAGTTAGATATTGTTCAATTACTCTTTTCATCCCATTTCAAATGTTGGTTAGGGTTTTTATGCAAGAATTAAAATATGATTACGTTAACATAAATGTAGAAAAAAATATAGCTTATTTAGATTAATTTATCTTTTTTCTCTCTCATTTACTCATTATTTGCATCTCTTTTGAATCTTACATTTTTTCTCTTACTATATTAAAGTAGGATAAATGTAAAATTAGAATAATAATAATGAATACTTTCTTAAATTTTCAAATGACAAATAATTCTAGACAAAAAAAAAATTGTTTCTAAATCTTAAAAATAGATGGATAAATGATGAATTTAAAGTGATACTTTTTAATTCCTTTTTGGAGATGAAACACTAATAGGTTTTGTTTAAATGGTCCACATATTTACTGATTTAGTGCCCATTTAGTTATTTTTTTTTATGTGAATTATGAATTTATTCAAAGGAAAGTCTCAAAGGCTAAATCATGTTTAATACACCAAAGGGCTTCACCAATCCAATCCTAATATAATCCATCTATGGCTAATTTAGCTAGCTTGTCAGCTTTTGTGTTATAGCTCCTAGGGACAAATTAGGCCCTAAAATACCTAAATTCAGAGGCCAATCTACAAGTCTCTGCTAAAACAAGTCCATTGTGGGATAACATGTTGGAGTTGCTCTCGAAATTTTCTAGAAGTGTCTTTGCATTCCCTTCCTAAATCGAAGCCCTTATCCCCAAATCCTTAACGAGCTCCAACCCTTCCTTTATGGTCAAAGATTCTGCCTTCATTGCGTCTGCCTCCCCCATGATTCTTCTTGCCCTTGCTGCTATGAATATTCCCCTAGAGTCGCGAATCACAGCTCCTAACCCCATCACCCTTGCATCCTCGGCAATGGCTCCATCAGTGTTGATTTTGAACAACCCAAGCGGCAAATCTTCCCACCTTTTCGGCAATGGATCTGGACGAGGTTGATGGAGGTTTTCACTCATTTAAGCTGCTTTGAAGCTCCTAAGGTTCGTAGCCTACTACAGAAGAATTTGGAATGGGCTTGAAGTAAGTTTTCCAATCCAAGCTTAGTTTTTTTGGTACCATACACCTTCCTAAATTGACGCAACTAGTTCACGATCTCTTGCAGGCAAAGGGCTGAATTCCTTTTGCATCCAATCAAGCCATGCGTGGAGATCCAAGATGTCATTTTGTACCTATTCCTGCACACCAGAAACACCCAAGGCCGTACGATAATGACAAGAATTAAAAAGTTGCCATGCCTCCTCGATGGTTTCATTATAAAGGTAACAATCGTTTTCTACCTAAATATTTTTTGAAATAAGTCTAGCTCTGGTAGGTAATATATTTCTAGCTACTCTCCAAATAAAAATCTTAGTTTTTGGTTGAACTTTCATGTCCCAAATTGATTGCCAAACTTTTTTGTACTGAGATAATATAGAAAAAACCTAATTATACTCTTGGTTGTCCTATCTTTGTTGGTTTATGTGTGCATTCTAGAATACTTCATATCCATTTTTGACTGAATAATTGCTTTTAGGGTCAAAATGCCAAAACCTGTTATCTTGAATGTTTCCCTGTGCTAATGGTATTTGTTGGATCATTTATGCTTCATGTGTGTCAAAAGTTCTCTCAATCAATTCTGAATTCCACCTTTTGGAGTTATTAAGCATGAGCTGATTAATCCATTCAATATATGGATCTATATTATCTCTCTTCCTAACTTCAAAATTAGGCATAGTAGGCACCCATAGAGTTTTAGTTGTGTGAATTCTTTCCCTATTCCCAACTCCCCAAATGAGACCTTTTTCAAGGACTGCTCTTTCTTCAAGAATACTCTTCCAAGTGAAAGATGGATAAGAGCCTAATTGAGCTATCATGAAATCTCCTCTAGCATAGTATTTAGCTTTCAAAATCCTAGCCACTAGAGAATCCTCAAATTGGATAAGTCTCCATCCTTATTTGGCTAGCATGGCCAAGTTAAAGCTATGAAGATCTCTAAATCCATGTGCTCCCGTCTCTTTTAGCCAACACATTTTCTCCCAACTGACCCAATGAATTTTCTTGGCATTAGTTTGGTCCCCCCACCAAAATTTAGCTATTAAACCCTCTAGGCACACATTTTGTTTAAATTTTAGTCATTGAAAATATTTTAAATTTGACTTTTCTATATATGTTTTGTGAAATGAACTCCTTTACTCCTTTGGTCAAATGTGTATTTTACTACTAAACAAACAACTCTTAGATAATTGAAACAATTAAATTGATATCAATTCATTCTTTGATGCATAAGAACATACAAATTACAATCCACAAAATTTTATCTCTAAGGATTACAGATAAATATGACCACTGGCACGAGTTAATGCTAAGAGACAAAATTTGAGCTTTCGTTAGAAGAAAACTAGATTATTCCAAAATCCATTCTAGCACAAGAGCAATGCTAAGTGAACATATCTTTTATGGGATATCGTACTGACTCACATCTCATCCATTGTTGAATGGAGTGTGGATCTTACTTGAATTGGACTCACATCCTATTCAATGATAGATGGGATGTGAATTGGTGCGATATGATTACTCCTAGCACGATGGTATCTCTACCCTTCGAAATTTCGGTTAACTTACATCTTTATCTCGCTTTGGATATGTGTTTACATTAATATAATATCAGTGGAGCTCATGCAAGCAGAAGATGGGATGCCACACCAGCATAAAAAGACAAAAGAGGATATGGGAAGCAAGGAATATGATCGGCGGAAAGAAATATTCCTTCTGGATTAGGTGAAAAAACCAACTCATGTGATGTGTAATAGCTTCAATCCCACCATTATTCCACGTGGCTTATTGAGGAAAGAAAATTATTTGCAGAATTAATAGATTAAAATGGAAATAAAATTAGCCATTTATAGTTCGTTCATCACATAGATGCTATACCAGCTTAATCCATGATTCTAAGTTAAACATAGTTAATGAAAATCCAATCCAAACCCTCACAAATGAACGTAATAATAATATGAGACAAAGAAATCAAAATCAAGATAAAGTTTGGTATCTTTGTTTTGCTCTCCAAAGTCCTGATCCTCATTTCCCTTAGAGAGGGGATAAGATTCGCCTTAAAATTATAATATTTTTTATTTTTTAAAAAAATTGTGCTTACTTTGTTTGAATAAAGTCTTAAAATTTATGTCTTGTAAATAAAAAAATTAATATTAAAAAAATTTACTCTTATAATAAGTCCAATTTAATAAAAATCTATGGGATTTTTTAAAAAAATTTATTTTAATATATTATCAATCTAAAATAACTTTTATATAGATATTTAATTATATATTATTACATTAATAAAAGGACTTAATTCAACCATTCATAATTTTAAAAGTCTTATAAATAAAAATATTTGATTGAATATTGAATGACAGCGTAAAATATTTTACACTAATAACATATTAAAATTAATCTCTTTTTAAATAATAATAATAATAATAATAATTCACCTATAAATAGTAATATTATATTTTAATCCTTAAAATCTATTGGCTTGGGTTACCCATGGGCTTATCCTCTAAATCAAGGTTATATATATATATATATATACCTTCTATACGTATATTCTATTCTGTATGTCCCACCCCTACCGTAAAATATATACACATAGATTTCATTTACAACTACTAGTACTACAATTACATACATGCAATTGCAGTGTCTCTTCGTATTATATCAAGTAACAAATCCATAAGTACATGACCATATTGTTAGATCAGAAGAAGAAGAGATCATCAATATCAATAATTCAATATTCAAAAATCAAAGGCAATGATGACTCGGAGGTGCTCTCTGTGCAGCAACAACGGCCACAACTCCCGAACATGCCCCTTATCTCGTTCTCGCAGCAGCGCCACCGTGAAGCTCTTCGGTGTGAGGCTTCTCGCCGATGGATCAGGATCGTCCATCATCGTGAAGAAGAGCGCCAGCATGGGCAACCTCACCTCGTCCTTATCATCCTGCGCCGTATCACCCAATCATAGCTCTCCCTCCTCACACTCCTCCGACGGTTACGTGTCCGATGAACCCTCAACTTCCCGCAACAACAACAACAACAACAACAACAACAACCACCCTCCTTCTAGAAACAAAGGTACTTTGCTTACTTACTTGTTTATGTTTTCCATTTACCTACTTCTTCTATGTTGGTATAGTTCGTTATTTTTTGGTATCTTGGTTTTGTTCTTTAGTAGTCTCCAAATTCATCACTCATTTTGAGGAATGCCAATAATTTATAATATTACATGTTTTGCCTTTTTTTTTTTTTCGCGTATAAACTATCCATATTCAGCATCTACTAAACTACAACTAATAATTAGGGTCAAATTAGTTTACTATAAGAGTAAATTCTCTCATTAATAGTTTTTTATATTTACACAAGTTAATATCTAGACCTTAATTAAGAAGAATAAATGGTAATTCATCTGAATCAACCGAACGTACATGTGTTTTATCTTACTATAGGTGGAGCTCACAGCTGCTTGAATTTTTTTAGAGTAAGTACTCAGATTATTTCTCCAAAGATATATGTGGCGTCAAATTAGTTTTCCAAAGATTGTAAACATCAATTTGGTCTCTCAATATTTAAAACAAATATCAATTTAGTCCTCTGAATTATATTTAAATATCAAGTTGATTCTTAAACAGATGATTCTTTTATACTATGAAAGATCAAATTGGTGTAAAATCTTTGGAGAAGTAATTTGATGTCCTACAAATCTTTTTGAGGACTAATCATCTGAATATTTACTCGATTATTTTATGCCCAACAAGGAGGGAATGTTGGCAATTTGGCAAATTTTCTTTTGTTTGGTGCATTTAAGTAGTTGTGCTTTCTTCCATGGGCGTGGGTTGAAAAAATTGTATACTTCATGGCATCTGTTAAATTATTTCTGGATAGGATATCCATAAAATGGCACCATTCAAGGTATAAATGAATATTGACTAACAAGTAAGGAACCATGCTCTGAGGTGGCGCAACTTGCTCAGGTACAATTGTGTGTATGGCTATTGGTGATTCAAGTTTTTGAGTCTTTGTAACTAAATGCGGAAAACGCTGGCACTTCATCTTAATCATGCTTAGCTTGACCCTGAAATAGTTAGGATAGGTAGGTAGGTGCAACTGATTGTCGTTTCTGGCTTTAAGACAAATGGTATGATTTTTTTTCCCCCTTAAAGATTTTCCTTTTCTATCTTTTCTGGCAGCATTTGGTAAGACTCTATGAGTAATCATGTTATAAGGGATAAAAGCCAAAGATGGGAAGCGTTCTGAAGTTAACTTAGCATTTGATCATCTCATTTAATATCTGTTGTTACAGTCAAATGATTTTCAAGCTTAATGTTTTATATTTTATATTTCTTGTGAAGATGTTAATTTCATGTGACATTTGCATTCTTTATATACTAGGAGTTGTTGTAAAATTCTATGAAATTGTATTTTCTGGCGCTGAGATTAGCTAGCCAAAAATTGTTTTAAGATTTTTCTGCAAAACTTTGACTTCATAATTTGTTTGGTTTTTCTTTTTCTTTTTGTGCTTAGATATAATTTATGCTTTAGAGCAATTTTTTGGTCGAGGCAAATTTATGAGTTGTGCAATTCTTTACTCTGCAAATGGCCGTAGTTTAATTTGTTGCAACTATGAAGGGAATTCCCAGTTTCATGAAATCTTTGTCTCTTGCAATGAAGATATCTGCTAGACTGCTATGATCCCCAATAATTAAAAATTTAAATTATTTCTTACCCAACCCATTTTTTGTTGCTACTTATCTGTTTTTGAGTCACAACAATAGTTGGGATGGCCAAACCTCTGAACTTTGTGTTCCTTTTAACAAGTCCCCTCTATGATATCAATTTCCATACTAGAATTTTATAATTCAATGAAGACACTTGTTCCATTAAGTAGGTCAAGCTCCCTTTTGTCAATGATGAATGGTTATTGGATTTCTTTACTCAAAATGTACTAGCTGTATTTTAGGCATTCCATGGACTGAAGAAGAACATCGCTTGTTCTTAATTGGCCTCCAGAAGCTGGGAAAAGGAGACTGGCGTGGGATAGCTCGTAATTTTGTTGTGTCAAGGACCCCCACTCAAGTAGCAAGTCATGCCCAGAAATACTTTATCCGACAGAGTAGTGCTACGCGGAGGAGGAGACGTTCAAGCCTTTTTGACATGATTCCAAATGTGGTTGGTCTTTGTTCATTTTATTTAATTGAGTCATGCACACATTGCATAGGTACCATGTAGATTAAACAAAGCATAGAAATCTTTACTTGAGATTACTTAAAGATTTTGTTTGTATATTTTCTACAAATTTATTGGGGATGGATGTGATGAAAGTTAACGATGGTCTTTGTCTTTAGCATAGTAACCACCTTCTTTTCCATTGTGATCACTCACATTCTTAGGACTACATGTTGATTGACAAGGAAATTAGTGTCATCGTTGTTTGTACATGAGCACCTGTCTATGAGCAATCCAAAAGTTTCACTACTCCAACATGCTGATCTTTATGTTACAAGTTAATGTTGAAAATGTTTTATGTATACTAGGTAGGTAGATACGTGATTGCACTCTGCAGTGTGTTAGTTGCATGACACTGGTTCTTGCTTTAAACAAACTTCAGTATCTCTGTGACACATTGGTAGAAAGATATGTGTCCTAATGAACGCAAATGGGACCATCCCAATCTTTACCTAGACATTGGTTGTGAGTTATAGTTGATGAGTTTTGTAGTGTTTTCCGTGTCTTTTTTTCCCGTTAACTTAATTTTATCATGTATTAGGCTTCAAGTTCACCTTCAGTGCCAGAAGAACAAGTGCTACTGCCACCTTCTGAGAACTCACAGCCTAGTAATGAAGAATCACGACCTTCCTTAAATCTCTTTCTCAAGTCAGAATTTGAACCAATGGAAACTACTTCACAAGAAAATGTGGAAGAGCATAATGATACTATAATGGGATCAAATGCAGCGAAACCAGTGCCGCCTGGATTCTTCCCAACTTATTTTCCTCTCCCATTTTCCATATGGCCACCAAGTGCAGCTTCCTTTGAAGAAATTAACGGAACCGAAACATCTCATCATCAGGTCCTCAAGCCAATTCCAGTAGTTCCCAAGGAACCTGTCAATGTTGATGAAGTTGTAGAGATGTCTCAGCTGAGTATTGGTGAAACACAGGTATGCGATAGAGAGCCTTCCCTGCTTCACTTAAAGTTGTTAGGAGAGCCCTCAAGGCAGTCAGCATTTCGTGCCAGCACTCCAGTTGGAGATTCTGATTTGAACAATGGCAAGAACAGTGTGATTCAAGCGGTTTGATCTTTTCAAATTTGGTGAAGAATGCTGTATTTGAACCTTCTTTTGATCGTTGAAGAATGCTGTATTTGAGCCTTCTTTTTTGCCATCTTTTTCATTTGTGCTGTCATATATATTTAGTGATCCATGCTGTTTAATCTTGAAGTAGTCTGAAGCTATATGGTATTAGCTCAGTTTAGATCAATTCTTGAGAAATATATATTCTTTATAAATGTAAGCAAATATAGCATAAATAATCGAATGAATATGACTAAGGTTTTCCTTCATCTAGATTTGATTGAATTAACTGAATAGCCAACAAGCTCAGCATCTTGTATTATGCCTGCTCATGCACTGCCAGAGTTGGTAACCCGTAGGATGGCTTTTGAGTTCAGAATTCAATTTTTGCTTAGAATGGGGGCAGAGGGAAAGAGGAATAGTTGTGTTATCGATGTTCTTAGTTCTCAAAACACCATAGCCTCAGAGAACTAAATCAAAGCCACTCTCTTCCTTTTGCCATCTCTATTAGCTTATTTAATCTGTCAAGTTGTTATAAGTACATAGTTGTCATATTTCTATTACTGATTAGCTTTTTCTATTTTTGAAATTTTGGGGTCATTATAAACTGGAGTTCAAAATCACTTCTACAAGGAAAATGTTAGTTTGACATAATTTTTGTTAACAAAATCTCACATGAGCAATTGTAAATAGTTGATTTTAATAGTAGAAAAGGGGAAGAGAAGAGATAGGAATACAATGGTTGGATTGAAATTATGTGACTTATGTAAGGGGAAAACATGTGAAAGGGTAATATCATTTTACTCATCACTTCTAACTTGGCCCAGCTTTGTATGGACATCGTTTGCGGCTATATCTTTCGTCGCGACAAAGACCACAACGTTTTGATTGCTGCACCTCATGCTTTAATAGGGGGTTAGGCTGAATCTTCGAGCCTTTATATCGCGGCCATGTACTTTGGTGCCCTATAGTCTCAAACTTTCTCTCGTATACTTTACAAATTCTGTCCATCCTATAAACATCATCAACATAAACTTGCCAATCGATGTTCTGATTAGAGCAGCATGCAATTATATGACGACATAGATATCGATCTGTTTGAAAATCACCACAGTTACAATGCCTGTGCCTTGTATCAACTCTAAATTCTTCCCCATTTGACAGTTCTTGAACATGGAAGATCTCATGTTGTCTTGCAATAGTAGTGACGCGTATACTTCTAGCTACTTGCTGGTTTTCTTGTAGTTGTGTCGTTAGGGCTTTCGAGAAAATATACCCTACAGCTTTTCGAGCATATGCATCCTTACCTTTGGTATCAAACAACTCAGTCAATTAAAAGTACGTTGCTCTAACCAAGGCAGTAATGAGAAGATTGCGAGCCCCTTTTAATACTAAATTTATGCACTTGACTAGGTTCGTGGTCATATGCCCATACCGATGCCCACCATCAAAGGCTTGAACCCACTTTTCTCGTGAAAGTTTATCAAGCCAATTTGTATATATCTCACCATGTTGGCGCATCCGCTCATAATAATGATTAAATTCACTCTCGATCCTTGAATACCCTACAAAACACAATGTGGTTGATATATTGTGAAAAAAAAAATCACATTCATAAATACAAACAAAATATAAATTATCTATGCTCACGACAAGTTGGTGGAAATAAGGTTTCTTGAATCTTCGCAAGAAATTGGCAGCGATATGTCTGATATAATACATATGGTATGCTCTCAGAGGTTCTCACTGACCATGGCTCTAACTTATTGCTGCTTCAATTGACTCATGGAGATTAGAAATAATGTCAACTCAGGCTTGGGTCACTATATATTTGTGTAGATTATATAGGAAAAAATACCATGCATGTACAGTCTCACTCTTGACAATTGCAAAAGCTATTGGCAATGTATTCTGATTGTCATCTTGTGTAATTGCATCCAATAGAGTCCCTTTGTACTGTCCATACAAATGTGTCGCATCAACTTGGATTACTGGTTTGCAGTGTTTGAATGCTTTGATGTGAGGACGAAAAGCCTAGAATAACTGTTGAAATAATCGAACATTCGGCAGTAGCTCAATGCCACGGTAGGCCGGCTCAGCATTAATCTAAGCAATTGAATCTCGAATAAAGGAACACATTGCTCCCATTTCATACGAGCCTTCCTAACTACCATAAACTCTGCTCCCATTTCATACGAGCCTTCCTAACTACCATAAACTCTTTCAATTGCTTTTTGCTTTGCCATCTATGCCTCCCGGTATGTCAGCGTATATCCATACCAAGATTGAATCTCTGCAATCACAAATTTTACTTTAAAAGATGGGTTAGCTCATATCATGAGATCTATATATTGTACAATCATGTTAGAATCCAACTTCTTGTAGTCTTGAAAAATCGCCGATGCAGTGTTTGGTACATGCTCATCATTTGCATTATCATCAGCATCATCATTTGGACCATCATCGTTGCTTCCATTTTCTTCTTCTAAATAATCGTTGTCACTTTCACTATTGTTAATTTTGCATTCTGTGCCTCTTAATAGAAATGGGCTCGACTTAGCTTCATCGTAATGCTGGTGTGTTGGGAAAATATTAATTAAGATAACACAAATAATTATTAATTAAAATGAAAATTTAATTCAAATAACAAGGAAGAAATTAAAATTAAAAAATTAAAATAAATAAATAAACAGCACAATAAGAAAGAAATTGATTAGTATATTAAGTATATGTTTAGTTTTGTATTTATAGAATCAATTCTTAATTAGAATTGATTTTAGTTCAAAGTGATTTTGAAGAAAAGTTATTTATATTTAAGGGTGTGTTTGTTTTAGATTTTGAAAAAAATGATTTTGAAACTTAAATTTTATATATAACAAAAAAAGTTGAAAACTGATTTTTTTGATAATCTGATTATTTTTAAAAATTTATCCAAATATATGAAAACTAATTTTTTAAATAAAAAAATTATTTTTTACTAAAAAAAGCACAAACAAACACACCCTAATAGTTTGACTTGAGAAGTAATTTTGATAAAATTGATATTATTTACATAGTATTGATCAAAATTATTTTTAAATAGACAATCAAAAAAGGACATAAATTTTATTTTATCTTATCTAAATTACCTATCAAAATTTAAATAAAATAATTAAGTACTTATCAATAAAAAAAATATTAAACATAGTTATTACACATCACATATTGATTAGTTGTTTAATAACATGTGCAAATAAAGAGATATTATTTGTAATTAATATAATATAATGAAGTTAATTTAAATGTATTGACAGCGTAAAATATTTTTACACTGTCAGTCAATAAAAATAATAGAAAGTGTCAATTCATATAAATAATCACCTATTATAATGAAGGATCTACCATAATTTTAAATTTATCAATATTTCTATTGATTGATAATATAAAATTATTTTATACTTTTAATAGATACCAATTAAACTCTAATATAATTTATAAGAATAATTAAAAAAATCAAATATTTCTAATGAAATATTTTTTAAAAAATAAATTAAAATAAGTTATTACTAGGTATTAAAAATTAACTAAAATAAAAGTTCAAACAATCAGTAATCTCAAAAAATAAAAAATAAAAACTAATAAAAATAATTTTATAATAAAGGTAAGATTAGTCCAACGAACAAAAGAATCTCCTCTCCATATTACTATTATCATAACCTGTTACATGTCAGCGAAAAGAAAAGAAAAAAAAAAAAAAAAGACAGTACAAAAAGCTAAGACCCGTGAGCAGCCTAGATACTGGAGAAAGCGCGAAGGATGCTCTGTGCTCACCCGTGACTTCTGAATCATTCAAAGGATCGGAGAAAATATTGTATAGATTGGGAATACAGTTGTATTATTAGTCTTAATTATATAAGTATATTTTATATAAAATTATATATAAATAACAAATTTTATATAAAATATATTTTTATAATTGATTAAAGTATAGTCTTATATAATACTTTTACACTCTACAAATATTTTTCCAATGGTCCGCATGTGACTACCGTAAAATTACTTATCTCTAAAGATGTGTTCGGTTAAATATAAAAAATACGGTGATAGTTTTTATAAATAAATATTATATATAATTTTATATATAAAAATTTTTATTCTATTTTTATTTCTACCCAATCATATTCTAAATTTTAAATTTTCTATTCTAACTCTTTATTTTTCTCTTTCAACTAGTTGGAAGTAGATAATTTCATATCAAATTTTTAAATAATTTAATTACTTGTGAGGCTCAAAAAAATATATATTGTATTTTAGTGAGTTAAATAGAGATATATTATAATTTTAATAGATTTGGTAAAATATAATATTTTAAAAACAAAGGAAAGAAAGAACTCACAACACGTGGCCACGAATTCTAAGAATTTGTGGGCTACTGCTGCAAATTCTATTGGATTTGTAGTGAAGCCTAACAAATTCGTAGAATTTATGGTCCAATACTACGAGTTAGATAAACCACCCATCCTTTGTTACAATTTTAGGGAAAAAAATAATAAATTAATAATATTTGCTTACAAATAGAGTAGCACTCTACCGGATTCATTGCAAAGAGATACTCAGTGTTTGATAGTAGTTGATAATATTGAAGAGTATTTAAGAGTGTAAGATAGATTTGAGAAAAGTGAGTGAAAAAAATATAGATAGAAATATAATTACTACTACTAGTGTATATTTTAATGATTCTATTGTAATATTTGATGAAAGTGTAATATTTGGGTGTGATTATCCTATATGAGTACATCTTTCAGAGAGAATATCATTAGAAGAACTAAAAGTGGAGCTTTATCAAAGTATAAATATTTGTTTTCAGAAAAAAAAATGGAAAAAATATGATATAGGTGTCTAATCTCAAATGTTAATGAGAATCTAAAATTTCAAGCATTTACAATTAATAGCAATAGAGATATGAGAGTAATATTTAGGATTTATTGTCAATATCAAACTTTCAATGCAGTCATGGAGTTGTATGTTGACTTTGAAAAAATTATTGTTGAAATTGATCCTAGCTTATATCCGAATAATCAGCATTACGATAAAATTTATTCCAAATTCATACTCGATTAGTGCCATTATAATTTGGTTTTCTAATTTTTATTTCAAAATTAATATATATTTATTTTGTTATGATTATTATTGTTTGTTGTTATTATTATATGACATATAAAGTATGCTCTATACTTGCCTCTTGCTGAGGATCCTGTGTATCAAAAATGTATATGGTTATTGATATTTATTAATTATTATTCTTTTTTTATTATTGTTGTTATTATTATTTACATTACTATTATTGTTATTGTTGTTGTTGTTGTTATTATTATTTCTATTGTTATTATTATTGTTGTTGTTATTAATATTTCTATTATTATTATTATTATTATCATTATTATTATTTCTATTGTTATTATTATTGTTGTTGTTATTAATATTTGTATTATTAATATTTACAATTATTATTAGTATTAGTAATAGACTATTATTATTATTATTGTTGTTGTTGTTGTTATTAATATTTGTATTATTATAATGATTTTTAATATTACAATTATTATTAATATTATTAATAGATTATTATTATTATTATTATTATTATATTAGATACAAAGTGTTATTTTATTATTATTATATTAGATATTATTACTATTATTATTAGATACAAAGTATGATTTGCACTTACCACTTGTTAAAAATCCTGTATATTAAAAATATATATGGCTAATAATCTTTATTAATTATTATTATTTTTATTATTATTATTTCTATTGTTATTATTATTGTTATTATTAATATTTCTATGATTATTATTATTATTATTATTATTATTATTATTATATTAGATACAAAATATGCTCTATTATTATCATTATTTCTATTATTATTAATCTTATATTATTATTTCTATTATTATTATTATTATTATTATTATTTTTGTTATTAATATTTGTATTATTATTACGATTATTAATATTATTAATAGACTATTATTATTATTATTATTATTATTATTATTATTATTATAGATACAAAGTGTTGTTTTATTATTATTATCATATTAGATATTATTATTATTATTATATACAAAATATGTTTTACACTTGTGTATTGTTAAGGATCCTGTATATTAGAAATGTATATAGTTAATGATCTTTATTAATTGTTATTCCTTTTATCATTATTATTATTATTGTTCTAATAATACTGTTTCTATTATCATGATTATTATTATTGTTAATTTTATTATTATATGATATACAAAATATGATCAACACTTGTCTCTTTTTGAGGATCTTGTGTATCATAAATATATCAAACTAATGATCTTTTGTGTTTATAAATGTTAATTATTAGTATTAGCACTATGAACAAAGCCTGCCAAGCCCATTTTCTAGAAAGAGGTGCAGAATGTGAAATTAGAGATAATGGAAGTGATAGCGATTACTCAAAAAGGGAATATAAAGCAGGGAATGATAGCACAGAAGATGATGATGCAATATCAAATACACGGGCTATTATTATAATTATATTAATAATATGTACAAAATAATAACAAGATTTTGTTATGATAAAAATAATAATAATACTAAATATTAATCAAAGTAAATAATAAAAAAACTAACTGAATAACAATAATAATAATAATAACCAATCAACAATAGGTATAAAATAATAGTAATATTTTATTATTATTGTAAAAATAATAATAATAATAGTAAATAATAGTTGAAGTAAATAAGAGAAATAAAATAATATTATTTTATTATTACTCAGTCATTATAACTACTTTAAATATATATATTAGATATATTTCTAATATACAGAATCCTCATAAGAGGTAAGTGTAAAGCATATTTTATATCTTATATCATAACAGCAACAACAATAATAATAAGTAGAATAATAATAATAATATTAAATTCATAATAATAATACTATATATCAGATATATTTTTGATATACAGGATCCTCATAAGAGGCAAGTGTAGAGCATACTTTATATCTCATATCATAATAATAATAATAATAATAATAATAACAACTAAATATTGCTTCTTCACTATGAATCTTCTCCAAAACATAATCTTGCGCTCTCGTTATCTTATTTTCTGCCATTTTTTCCAAAAATAAAATATTATTTTACTGAATCAATTCAACTCACTTTTGTAACTCTTTACAACTAACTCTCAATTCTCTTTCACTCACACTTATTGCTTTCAAATTATTCGATGTGCATTCTGCTGAAACTATATATAGAAAGGTTAGTTACTGTAGTTTAGGACTATTGAGCCCATGAGATGGTTCAATTATTATTGTTATACCCTGTAATATAGTATGCACCAATTATTGTATTAAAAATGTGGTGGGTATTGTTAGGGGAGAACTCACAATATATTAGCATATTTTTTGTGAACATTAGCACAATTTCATTAAAAATGTGCTTATGTGTTGCGAGTTATGTCCCATCTCGTGCCAGCTTATTGCAAGGTCTAAAAAATCCAGTGATATGTTGCGAATTCAGTAGTAAAATCACCATATCTCTCTAATATTCTTTCAAATATAATAAATTACTTAATACCCATATAAATTACAATAAATATTCTATAGAAGCCTGATATATATTCACTGCATTTTTTATGAGTGTTTTTCTCACGCTTTATATAATGTTTATTGTAATTTATATGGGTATTGAGTGATTTATTGTATTTGAAAAAATATTAGAGAGATATGGTGATTTTACTATTGAATTCACAACATATCACTAGATTTTTTAGAATTGCAACAGGCTGGCACAGGGTGGGATAGAACTCGCAACACATCAGCATATTTTTAGTGAAATTGTGCTGATAAAACTCGTAATACATCAGCACAATTTCATCAAAATGTGCTGATGTGTTACGAGTTCTCCCCTAACAATATCCACCACATTTTTAATACAATAATTGGTGCAGACTTTATTATAGGATATAACAACAATAATTGAACCATCTCACGGGCTCAATAGTCCTAAACTACAGTAACTAACCCTTCTATAAAGAGTTTCGGCAGAATGCACATCGAATAATTTGAAAGCAATAAGTGTGAATGAAAGAGAATTAAGAGTTGGTTGTAAAGAATTGTGAAAGTGAGTTGAATTGATTCAGTAAAAATAATTTTTTTGTTTTGGAAAAACTGGCAAAAGATAAGACAATGAGAGTACAAAATCATATTTTGGAGAAGATTCGTAGTGAAAGAGCAATATTTAGTTGTTATAATTATTATTATTATTATTATTATTATTTATTATGATATGAGATATAAAATATACTCTACACTTGCCTCTTATGATGATTCTGTATATTAGAAATATATCTAATACATATTATTATTATTATGAATTTAATATTGTTATCATTATTCTGCTTATTATTATTGTTGTTACTATTACGATATAAGATATAAAATGTGCATTACACTTACCTCTTACAAGGATTTTGTATATTTAAAATATATCTAATATATATTGAAAGTAGTTATAATGGCTGAGTAATAATAGAATAATATTATTTTATTTTTCTTATTTTCTTCGACTATTTTTAGTATTATTATTTTTCTTATAATAATAATAAAATATTACTATTATTTTATAGTTATGTTGATCAATTATTATTATTATTATTATTATTATTATCATTATTATTATTTAGTTATTTTTTATTATTTATTTTGATTAATATTTAGTATTATTATTTTTCTTATGAACATAATAAAATCTTATTATTATTTTGTACATATTATTAATATAATTGTAATAATAACTTGTGTATTTAGTATTTCATCATTATCTTCTGTATCATCATTCCCTACTTTATGTTTCCCTTCTGAGTAATCGCTATCACTTTTACTGTCTTTAATTTCACATTCTGCATCTCTTTCTGGAAACAGGCTTGACAGACCTTATTTGTAGTGCTAGTACTAAAAATTAATATTTATAAACACAAAAAATTATTAATTTGATACATTTCTAATACACAGGATCCTCAAAAAGAGGCAAGTATAGAATATACTTTATATCTCATATAATAATAAAATTAACAATAATAATAATCATGATAATAGAAATATTATTATTATAACAATAATAACAATAATGATAAAAGGAATAACAATTAATAAAGATCATTAACCATATACATTTCTAATACATAAGATCCTCAATAAGAGGCAGATATAGAACATACTTTGTATATAATAATAATAATAATAAAACAACTCTTAATATCTATAATAATAATAATATTAATAGTCTATTAATAATATTAATAATAATTGTAATATTAATAATCGTAAAAATAATACAAATATTAATAATAACAACAATAATAATAATAACAATAGAAATAATAATACTAATAATAATATCTAGTATAATAATAATAATAGAAATAATGATAATAATAGAGCATATTTTGTATCTAATATAATAATAATAATAATAATAATAATAATAATAATAATAGTAATATTATTAATATCTGATACAATAAAAAAAAATAATACTAATATTAATAATAGTAATAATCATAGAAATATTAATAATAACAACAATAATAATAAAAAAAATAATAATTAATAAAGATCATTAATCATATATATTTCTGATACACAGGATCTTTAACAAAAGGCAAGTGCAGAGCATACCCTATATCTAATAATAATAATAATAATAACAATAATATCTAATATAATAATAATAAAATAACACTTTGTATCTAATATAATAATAATAATAATAATAATCTATTAATAATATTAATAATAATTGTAATATTAAAAATCATAATAATAATACAAATATTAATAACGACAACAACAATAATAATAATACTAATAGAAATAATAATAATAATAATAATAATAATAATAATAATAATAGTCTATTAGTAATACTAATAATAATTATAATATTAATAATAGCAATAATAATAGAAATATTAATAACAACAACAATAATAATAATAATAGTTAATTAGTAATACTAATAATAATTATAATATTAATAATAGTAATAATAATAGAAATATTAATAACAACGATAATAATAACAATAGAAATAATAATAACAACAACAATAACAATAATAGTGATATAACTAATAATAACAACAATAATAATAATAAAATAATAAAATAATAATTAATAAATATCATTAATTATATACATTTCTGATACACAGGATCTTGAACAAGAGGCAAGTATAGAGCATATTTTGTATGCCATATAATAATAATAATAATAATAATAATAAACAATAATAATCATATTAAAAATAAATACATATTAATTTTATAATAAAAATTAGAAAACCAAATTATAATAGTACTTATCGAGTATGAATTTGGAACAAATTTATCATAATGCTGATTATCCGGATATCAGCTAAGACCATCTTCAGCAATAATTTTTTAAAAGTTAACGTACAACTCTATGACTGCATTGAAAGTTTGATATTGACGATACATTTTAATCATTACTCTCATATCCCTATCATTATTAATTGTAACTGCTCGAAATTTTAGATTTCCATTAACATTTGAGATTAGTCTCCTATATCATATTTTTTTCACTTTTTTTTGGAAATCAATATTTATGCTTTGATAAAGCTCCACTTTTAATTCATCTAATGATATAGTATCTAGACGATATATCCATATAGGATAATTATACCTAACTATTACACTTTCATAAGATATTATAATAGAATAATTAAAATATATAATAATAATAACTATATTATTATCTATATTTTTTTCACTTATTTTTTTAAAAATTATCTTATACTCTTAAATACTCTTCAATACTATCAATTACTATCAAACAGTGAATATCCCTTTACAATGAACTTGGTATAGTGCCACTATATTTATAGGCAATTATTATTAATTTTTTATTATTTTCTTTTCTGAAATTGTAACAAAGAACTAGTGATTTATCTAAATTCATAGTATTAAACCACTATAGAAGCCCACAAATTCTTAGAATTTGTGACCACATGTTGCGAGTTCTTTTTTTTTTTTTTTCAAAACACCATATTTTATGAAATCTATTAAAATTATAATATATTTTTATTTAACTCACTAAAACACAATATACATTTGTTTGAGTCTACATGGGATTTCTTTCTTAAAAGAAAATTATATCTAATTTCTTATTATTAATTAAAGTCCAAATATGACATTTTAAAAAAGAAATTTAATGATTAGAGATTCTTCATGGCCAAATCATATAAAAATTTCACTTTCACTCCCACCCTGTCGGACGGCTCTCTCCCCAGTGGCGCGGCCCTTCCTCTTCCTCTCTCTACCTCTATGACCGCCGCACGGCACAGGATCCTTGAAACAAATGATATTCAGAAGACTAAGAAAACTCCTAAAACTAGGAAGACTGAAGGAGGAGCAAGGTATCCTTTGAAACAAGATCCTTAAAACAAGGCTAGGAAGAGCTTCGTTCTGTTGAAACAAGATCTGAGGATGAATTTCTTAAGAACAATTTTCTGGCTGTGAAGATCCCATGAATTATTTCTAGCTTTTATGTTTCTAGCTTTATGGTCACATCTAGCTTTAATTTCTAGCGTGAAAGAATCTCGAGTTGGCCTTGAATTCCTAGCTTCAGATCAAATCCCATTTGAAGCAAAAATTGGGTTTGAAATCATTGCTCATTGCAAAGCCAAACAACATCAAAATGTGAGCAAAATCAAGTTAGAGGCTGCAAATCCCATTTTGAGTGTTCTAACCACCGACCCAAACACACTATAACCAGATGCTAAAAAACAAGATCATGGAATAAAGCTTAGTAAATTCATCATAAAAGAGTATTCTACAGCATTCAAATACTTCAGAATATTGGAACATGCTAAACATAGTCAAAATAAATTAAAAAAAAAAGTTAAAAGACTTAGATGATTAAATTCTAAATAAAAATATTAATAAAATATAACATAATCATCAGCGTCAATAATAACTTCTTCAAGCTCCACATACAACTCAATAGCAGTAACTAGTGGTTGATATTGTCAATACATCGTAAACATTATTTGTATATCATTGTCGTCACTCATTCTAATTACTTGATATTTTATATTCCCATTAATAAATGAGATTGGAAGCCTATGTTTTATACTTGCCACTCTCTTTCCGGTGCCGCACTCACTTTCCGGTGCCAACATTTATACCTTGATAAAGTCCAACACTTAATTCCGCAAACATCATGGTTTGCAAAATTAGAAAATATTATGGTTCATCACATATAAGTATCACATCTCCCTCTAAATTTCTAATAATAGAACCATCGTAATGCATAACAACAGGAACATTGCTGCTCCTATCCATTTTCTTTCCCTTTTTTTTTATTATTTTTTCCAACTATCTTCATATTTTTTTCGCTTGCTCTTTTCTTCTCAACTATGTCTCTGTGTTGGAAGCATTCTGGCTTAATGTATACATAGTCGGGTGCGGGTGAAATCGCCATTGGCGCGTTTACACAGATATTTTTCAGAATCCGCAACCATTTGTGGCGGGTTCGCTTTTTGGGATCAGGATGGTATATCATGAAGAAGAGCGCCAACATACGCAACCTCACGTCCTCCTCATCCTGCGCCGTATCACCCAATCAGCTCTCCCTCCTAACACTCCCACTCCGAACGGTTACGTGTCCGATGAACCCTGAACTTTTTTCCTTTATATATCTGAGCCTGTTTGCTTGCACTTCCTCGCGGGACAAAAATCCTTTTTTCCCAAAATTTTTTGATAAACAGTACTTTTAATATTATTTACTTATATTTTAAAAAGAAAATAAAAATAAAAAATAATTAATTTTTCTATTTTTTTAGAAATAGACAAAAAATTATTTTTTTTAGAAACAGAAACAGAAACAGAAATAATAAAAGATAGAGAAAAATGATCAGTAAATTTTGAATCCACTATTTTTTTACACTTTTACCATTTTATCATTAACTTTTTCTTGAAAATATTACTCTCTATCTACTAATATTATAATTTTATAAAAAAAAATATTTTTATTTTATCACATCCAAATAGTTTAATAATTTTTAATTTTTATAAAAAATATTTCTATACTTATATACAAATATAAAATAATTTTCTATTTTTACTTTTACTTTTATTTTTTGTTTTACTTGTGCCTATATATGTATATTTCTTTTTCACTATACTGCAATTACTCTGGTTCAAATGAGATTGGCTCACTATAATAGCAAAGCCATCTCGTTGATTTTATCTTACTAAAGTTGGAGCTCGCAACTGCTTATTATTTTTTTTTTAAGTAAATATTCAAATTATTTCCCCAACGATATATGTGATATCAAATTAGTCTAGTAAAAATTGTAGACATCAATTTGACCCCTTAATATTTGAAGTAGATATATATTTAGTCCTGTGACGTTTATTTAAATATCAAGTTGATTCTTAAATTGATGATTATTTTATACTGTGAAGGATTGAATTGGTGTAAAACATCTTTGGAGTTGGAGGATTAATTTGGTGTCTTGCAAAATTTTCGAGAATCAATTTCAGCATTTACTCAATTATTTTATGTCCAGCAAGGAGGGGATGTTGGCAATTTGGCAAAAAAAAATTTGTTAGTACATTTAATTAGTTATGCTTTCTTCCATGGACTTGGAGGGATGATAGTGGCAAAAAAAATTGTGTTCTTCAGGGCATCTGTTAAATTATTTCTGGATATCCATAAAATGCCTTCCATTAAGCTATCAATGAATATTGACTAAAAATTAAGGAACCATACTCTGAGGTGGCTTAACTTGCTCAAGTGCAATTGTGTGTATGGCTGTTGGTTATTCAAGTTTGAGTCTAAATCCTTGTAACTAAATGTGGAAAACGCTAGCCACTTCATCTTAATCATGCTCAGCTTGACGCCTGAAAAAGCTAGAATAGGTGCAACCGATTATTGTGTCTGGCTTTAAGACAAATGGTTTATGAAAATGTTAATTTCATGTGATTGCATTCGTTATCTACTACAAATTGTTGTAACTGCATTAAAGTTTATGAAATTGTGTTTTCTGGTGATTATATTAGTTAGCCAAAATTTGTTTTAAGATTTTTCTGCCAAAAGTTGAGGTTATAATTTGTTTGGTTTTTCTTTTTCTGTATGTATCCCAACATTATGCTTTAGAGCAATTCTTGGCTCAAGCATTCCGTGTATGAAATTCTTTACTCTGCAATGGCCATAATTTAATTTGGTGCAACTATGGAGGGAATTCTCAGTTGCATGAAATCTGTCTCCAGCAATGAAGATATCTGCCATGATCTCCAATAATTTCTTATCCGATGCTTCTTTTGTTGCTACTTATCCCTTTTTGTGTCAAAGCAATACTTGGGTTAGCTAGAGCTCTGAACTTGTGTTCCTTTTACCAAGTTTCCAATGACATCAATTTCCAACCAGAATTTTATAATTCAATGAGGACACTTGTTCCATTGATTAGGTCTCAATGGTGAATGATTATTGGATTACCCCTTACTCAATATGTACTTTTTGTATTTTAGGCATTCCATGGACTGAAGAAGAACATCGCTTATTCTTAGTTGGCCTCCAGAAACTGGGAAAAGGAGACTGGTGTGGAATAGCACAAAATTTTGTCGTGTCAATGACCCCACTAAAGTAGCATGTCATGCTCAGAAATACTTATCCGACAGAGTAGTGCCACACAAAGAAGGAGACATTCAAGCCTTTTCGACATGGTTCCGGATATGGTTGGTCTTTGCTCACTATATTTAATTGAGTCATGCACACATTGCATAGGTACCAGGTAGATTAAACAAAGCATAGAAATGTTTACTCGAGATTACTTATTATTTTGTTTGCATATTTTCTGCAAATTTATTGGGGATGGATGTGATGAAAGTTAATGATGGTCTATCTTTGGCATAGTAACCACCTTCTGTAATAAGGCAAGGAAGTGGATCTAGTGACAGCCTTAATCCTTCTTTTCCTTTGCAGTCACTCACATCCTTAGATCTACATGTTGATTGACAAGGAAATTAGTGTCATCCTTGTTTGTAAATGAACACCTGTCTATGAGCAATATAAAAGTTTTCAGCACTCCAGCATGCTGATCTTTAAATTACAAGTTTATTGTTGAAAACATCTTATGTATGCTGGGGGAAAATGTGAGTATATAGTTGTGTATGATTGCACTGTATAGTGTGTCAGGTTGCATGACACTGGTTCTTGCTTTAAAAAAACTTAAGTATCTCTGTGACACATTGGTAGAAACCTATATATCCTAATGAATGCAAATGGGACCATCCCAATTTTAAGCTGGAGTTGATGAATTTGTGTGAATGTCTCAGCTGAGTATTGGTGAAATGCAGGTACGTGATAGAGAGCCTTCCTTGCTTAACTTAAAGTTGTTAGGAAAGCCCTCAAGGCAGTCAGCATTTCATGCCAGCACTTCAGTTGGAGATTCTGATTTGAACAATGGCAAGAACAGCGCAATTCAAGCAGTTGGATCTTTTCAAATTTGGCGAAGAATGCTGTATTTGAACCTTCTTCTGGTCATCTTTTTCTTTTGTACTGTCATATATAATATATAATTTCTTATGTTTTGTCCTGTCCATGCTGTTTAGTCTTGAAGTAGTATGAAGCTATATGGCATTAGCTTAGTTAAGATCAATTCTTGAGAAATATTTATTCTTTATAAATGTAAGCAAATAAAGCTTTGATAATCAAAAGAATATGACTAAAAAGGTTTCCCTTCATCTAAATTTGGTTGTATTAGTTGACTAGCCAGCAGGCTCAGCATCCTGTAATTCTGCTCAAGCACTGCCAGAGTTGCGTAGGACGGATTTTGAACTTAGAATTCAACTTTTGCTTAGTGCAGGGCAGAGGGAAGTGGATTCAGTTGTGTCATTGATCTTCTCAGTTCTCAAAACACCATAACTTCAGAGAACTAAATCTTATTAGCATGTTTAATCTTTCATGTTGTTATAAGTACATAATTGTCATACTTCTATTACAGATTTTTTTTTTTTTTTCTGTTTCTTAATTTTTGGGTCATTACAGAGTGGAATTCGGAATCACTTCTACAGGGAAAATGTTAGTTTGACATAATTTTTGTTCACATAATCTCACATAAGGAATTGTAAATCATTGATTTTGATGATATAGAAAGGAAATAGTAGACACAGGAACGGAATGGTTTAATGTGATAGGGTAATATCATTTTCCTTTATAAAACCAGTTTGCATGAAACACAAAACGACTTACTGGCTTCTCCCACATTCTGTTTTGCCCCCCTTTACGTGGGATTCCTATGGCTCAAAACTGTCCTACCATCCCAGTCAATGGGAACAGAAAGTATACGTGTACAGGAAAAGAAGGTATTTAGACCTCACAAACAATTTATTGACCATTGATTTTTTTTAAAAAAGTGGGATAGAAATAAATGTAATGTTAATGATTGTCAGTCTTTTTTGTTTTTGGTCAATATGATTATGAATCCGTATCTGCATAAGTCTTGTCTGTGTATACAGCAGCAATGCATTGGGAATCAGTGTATCATGTACTGGATAGGGATACTGCTTCCAAACAGGTGATAAAAGAAGGGGGCCTGTATCCCAAAAAGTAAGGATGAGTCCAGCCACAATAAAGGGTCCATGGTCTTTTCAGCCCCATATAAGCCCACATTTTAAAAAGTCATTTATTTTCTGTGCTGTCAATTAAAAATCAAGTTTGAGAAAAAGAAAACAGAAGGTGTTAGATTGCATGTTAATGTTAATCAAGATACCAGTTATTTTAGAATATTATTATATTAGAGGATTTTCTTCTAATATCAGCTTTTTATTTTGGTTAACAAGTCATTCAACTAATTAGCTTTAAAATCGTTGCCTTGAAATATTTGAGCCACCGCACATCCTCATTGGATTTGCTTCCGCTCTAAATTTATAGTACATTGTTGTAAACGTAATTTAGAGCACACTTTTAGAAATTGGTGGTTTTATAAATCCATTATACATCAAGAGGTACAGCACTATGTATTCAAGTAAAATGCAATTGGAGACTGTCATACAATACTGATAATCCTTTAGAGTTTGGTTTTGCTGAACTTGGCATTTATAGCAAAGAGTTCCTCAACAAATAAAAGACACCTGACTAGACATTTTAATATATATTTTAAAAATTCGCCCAAATGATCAATAAACCCTCCTTTGTCAGGTGGTTTTCTGATGATCAATGTTATGGTGGGGTTTGAATGATTTATAACTTCTTTCACCTTTTACTGTTGGTGGTTTGGTATTCTCACACTCATCAATTTAGACAATGCCGTATCATCCATTACTGACCCTTGTTGTAAACGAAATTTTGTATATACTTTCAGAAATTGGCCTGAGAATAGTTATATATACTGTAATTGCCTTGTAAAATCCAGTACACATCAAGAAGTAGAGGACTATGCATTCAAGTAAAATGCATAGTCACCTGACTAGACATTTTATATACCTTAAATCAATTATTGAAAATAAAAATAGTTTTCAATTCCTCTCATTTTTATAGATAATTTAAAAATTCACCCAAAGGATCAATAAGCCCTCATTTGTCAGCTGGTTTTCTGATGATTAATGTCATGGTGGGATTTGAATGATATATAACTTCTTCCACCTTTTACTGTTGGTGGTTTGGTATTCTCAAACTGATCAATTTATACAAAAGCCGTATCATCTATAACCGACCCTTGTCGCCAAAGCATGATTAGCTGAAGGGTGCTTCACTCTAGTCTATGAAATCATTGCATTTTTGAGAGAATAAAAACTATTTATGACAACACACTGGCACATGAATCCACGGTTGTACTGACCCTTCTCTTGTCTATTGGTAATGCTGACAACTGCATTTGTTAGTGACAGTACGAGCACATGATTTCTTGACAGCAAACTTGAGTTGAGGCAGTGTCTTATTCTTAATTTGGCCAATTATTCATCACCTTTTGTTGGTGGCCCTATTATCAAATTTTGGTCCCTTCTTTTTTCCTAGCTTACTAGGAGGATCATGTCATGTTCTTATATCTTATCTTATAAAAAGGGTGGCCCAAAGCAGTGATGTACACAATCTTACTCTTGCGGTCCAATAAGCTAAAAAATGTTTCCAAAATTTGAATTCATAACCTCTGAATTGCAAAGCAACAATCTTATTGTTACGCCAAGAGTCACTCTCTTCTTTCATCTTATCTTATGTGGATAAAATTTTGGAGGACAGAGCAAAAGTTGTCTTTAGTGTGCATGCTAGCTGCTTTCAACAATATATATCTTCCCAAGGCAAATGCAGATTCTGTTCTGAAGAAGATCAACAGAATTGATGCTGACAGAGAAAGAATACCTCCCTAAAGCCACTGGGAAAGCAACCTCAGCTACCCTCTCCATGATTGCATCAATGCCACGGACTTGGATTATTCGTGTCAGCACATTCTTGATGATGAAAGGAAAAGGAAAGAAAGAATAAGGATACCTTTTTATATTTTCATTATTTATTTATTTTTCTTTGAGGTCCTTGAGTTGCTAATGCATCAACGTGGCAATCCCATCAGAAGCTAATTCTTTGACGTGGCAACCCTTCTGGGAGGCTCAGTGCTTGAGCATGTGTTCATGTCACTTTCAGGGTAATTGGATCTTACATGCTTTAGGAAATTGTAGGTACAATCAAATGTTTTTTGCCATAAAGATGGACTTGGAAGGCACTTCGACATGTTAAGATTCTAACTTTAATTTGTTTTGCTTACTAATTACAGATTCTTCTTTCATTTGCCGCCTACCATGTGGTTTATTTTACAGCATGTGAAATAAATTTCCTCTTTTAAGGACATGTAAAAATCGAATTGCATATGATATTTTCCTCTTTCTTTTGGTGGTAAAACAAACATCACCATGTACTTCCCATTAAAAAAAAAAATCACCATGCACTACCCTTTTTTATGTCACAACAAGAGCACTTGAATGAGAAATTATTGTATGCTCTTATAATACTATGTAGAATTGTACTCGCTTTATTTAGTAATGGCAAATGGGTCAATATGCTCCACGCTACTGTGGGTTGGTGGATTGACTTGCCAAAAAATGAAAAATAAATTTTTTTTTATATGAATTAATTTATCTAAATTTAAAAAAAAAAGAAATTTTTAATTAAATGCAACAAAATAAAACCATATAAAAAAAGTTCATTTTATTTACTTATCAAACATCAAACCATTTATTCAACTCTAAAAAAGTTAAAAATCAGAATTTTTAATAAGAGTAAAATAGAACTTCTAACCAAAATAACTACAACAGAGAAGCATACAAGCTAATATTCAAACTCAAACATATTAAAAATTCACACTTCACAAATTAATTATGTTTGTAATAAAGTATAAATTCATAATCAACAAGACAACATCATAGTCCATAATGCATAAATATAATAACAACATAGTCCAAAAAAAAAAAACTATGAAGCCCACAAATATTACATAAATACCGACAAAAAAGGGACCAAATATTGTGTGTGTTGTATGGAGAAAAAAAAAAGATAAAAAAAAAAAGACCCACAAGCCAAATCCACTCCGCTCTCTGCTTCAACCTGAGGGTCAAGCGGAGCGGATTATGTAGGTTAAAATTTTTTTGCGAATTAAAAATATCAACTCATCCCATCAAAAATTGCAGATTATGCTGATCAACTTGGCGAGTCTGACTTATTTTACCATTTCTATAATATTTATAGTATAATATTTTAGTTAAATATGCAAGTTAGTTGTGGATTTCATTATGATTTATGGTGAAGTATCATTTTATGAATGGAGTGAGCGCAATTTCATGTTGTGCTTTTATGCAGTAATTTCTCCATTCATAGGGGACTGCAATAGTTTAGACCGTCATTTCCACAATAGGTTGAAATTTTATTTTATTTTATTTTAAAAAAAAAGCCTAATACCGTAGAACTAGTTCCTAGCTAGCTTGCTGATTCAACTACATGTAGGAATTGATCATTTTCCAGGGTGGTATCCTTATCAAGATAGGAGATAATAATAAGGGAAGGGAGGAAAAAGCCCACAATCAGCCAGACAAGAAAAAAGACAGAGAAACCAGATTCTGATCCCCTTCCACCCACTTAAAACATTGAGCCTTTTAACTCTCTTTACAAATTTGTAGATGTGACCTCACACAAGCACAGCAAAAGAAACTACACTATTGGAGGAAGGGGAAGGAGTTAGGAGGAGGACGTGTGCACTTGTGGAAAAGAGAGAAGCGCACTCAGGCACAAAGGGGCGAAGGGGGGGATGCCAAAAGAAAAAACAATAATAAAAAATAATTGTTGTATGCTCTTGAATCATAATCAAATACATATTTCGAAGATATTTTCATCATTAAGTTTAATTACATGGTCTAAAGCACTTAAAATTAGGATTTAATTTAAATATATTGGTATTTATCTAATCATATCTTTTTATATTGATAAATATAATTAAATCTCATATCCACTATTTGAATAATTATATAAATAAAAAGATATAATTAGTTAACTGTATAAATATATCCAAATTAAACTCTTAAATTAATGACAATTTTTAAACAAATATGTATTAATTATAGGAATATACAATAATGTTTTTATAGGGAAGGAATTTAACGGTAAATCATCTACTCCTTGTCTTTTCACTTGAGTTGAGTGTGTGCGGCAGAGGAATAATTGAGGTTAGAGAGAGAATCTCTTCTCCAGCACTTATTTCTACTTTAAACATTTTTGTTTTCCTCGAATTGCATTGTTAGGAAAGGACGAGGACCACATGGATGCATGGCAAAATTCTTATGTCAATCGTTGGGAATTTTTTTCTCTCTTAATTCTTTTTCCTCTTCTAGTCACTTCATGATTCCCCTCTTTGTTATTCTTTGTGCACCATCGTAACACAGTAGCATGGTTTTCCGCTGTCCACCTTTTGTTGATTTTAAGTGTATAAACAGAAAGCAAAGCATTCAGAAAGAGTAGTAATTTATAGATAAACACAACCTATAATTTATGACAAAAATGTATCTATCTTAAAAATATTTGTATACATATCAAACAATAAGTCAAGTGATTACGAAATAACACAATAGACCATACTTAAATAAAAAGATTTGATAAGAAAAGAAAAAAGAGTAATTAGAGTATCTTAAGTAGTCCATGAGCTTGCTTCTACAGGCTTGAACATTGAACTTAATTTCAATTAAATAAACTTAATATTGGTGCCCTTGTCTATGATCTCTCGGTCTCAACAAAGAGGCACTTAAATGGACAAACAAAGCAACAAAGGTTACTTAAATATAGAATAGAAACAAAAATAAATAGTTAGGGTGATGTCTCCAATGCTCCACATAAAGTAAATTGCATGATGCATTTGTTGGTTTGACATGCACTTGCTCTTACCCGCATTTGAAAAATGCGGTTAAGTGAACCTAAAAATTTGGCTAAATAATGCTGTTCCTTATCTTCTTTCTTTTCCTCTGCCATCTCTTCTCCATTGTCACTACGCAATTCGTTGTTGTTGTCGTTGTCGATGATCTCATCTCACCGGAACAACTGAACTCTAGCAATGTCTCCAATTACAACAACATCCCGAACCCAAACAAGATTGAATTCCCTCGTTCTCCTCATCAATCCAAGGGTTCCTCCTCCCAATTCCACCAATCTCGTTGACTCCATCGGCCACTTCTCCTGCAGATCTTACTCAGTCCAGTTCTTAGGATCCTTGGGGAAGTCGAAGGCAACATCCTTGTCGAGAAATGAAGGGTCCTCCTCGTCGTGGAAGCTCTACATTAGCTTGTTGTTGAGGCCCTGGTCCTTATGGTGGTGGTTGCAGGTGTCCCTGCACACTGGAGAAAAGGCTTGTGATGGTACTCCAAGGTTGTTGGTTCGAGGTGTTTGTTTTGGGTTTTGGTAGAGAGTAGTGGTTTGTGGATGTTGAGGATAGTGGTGAGGACTACACAGTGGTGGCATTTCGGCATAGCGGTAGCCTTCGATTTGTTTGTTTTTCTATTTTTCGATTAGGGATTTTGGTTGGGTTGATCTTGGATTGGTTAGGTTTGGTGTAGGATGGTTTGTTTTATATTCTAATTGTTGGTTTGGATTTGGCTTTGATTCTTCATAAGCAGTGGTGGAATAACAGCTAATGGTGGCTAAATGTGGAGGGAAAGGCTAGAACAAAGGGAGAGGGAGATAAGGGTCATTTAACCATAGTATCATGTTTCATTTGGCCGCATTCTTAGGTTTATTTAGCCACATCCTTAGGTCATTTAGCCACATTTTTTGAATGCCGTTAAATAGTAGGTGCATCCTGCATAAATAGGTGCATGATACACCTTATTTTAGACAATGCATTATAGAATATACCCATTGTTAAATAAGTCACTGTTAAATTTAGGTAGTATTGGTATATTATCTACTAAGATTGTCAGTAATATAAATTACCACTTAGAAAGATTGTCACATTTTAAATTGCTGATAATGTTAAATGTAGTATTTGATATGCATGAATAATCTAAATGATAATTCACATTACCCTATTTGATATATCAAAAAGATTATTAGGTAATATATGTATTAAACGAATATAATTATAACAAAAAATAGTTAATAATAATAATAATAATAAATAGTTAATTATTATTATTAATTAATAAGAATAAGAAAATTTAATTATTAATTATGATTATAATAGTTAATTTTATTAATAATTATTACTAAAAAAATTATTATTAAATAATAATAATAATTATTATTATTATTAATTAATTATGATAATATTGACAATAACAACAACAACAACAACAACAACAACAACAATAATAATAATAATGGAAGTATTGCCACATTAGTGGTAATCCATATGGATTACCATCTTTCAAAAGGACAATTCACATTACCATATTGATGGTAATATACATTATCTTTGAAATCTGAATTGCCAGTAATATCCAATCAAACAAGATAATGTTGTGGGCCCAAATAATTTAATCAAACATTACCAATAATTTAGATAGATTATCCCATACCAAACGCTACCTTAAGGTCACCTTTCACCTAGGGTAGTCAAAATGGGCCAAACCCATTTACCTGCCAAAAATAGGTGGGCTGGGCTTAACAAATAACGACCCATTTAAAATAACCCATTTTCAACCCAACCCGTTTAACCTGCGGATTAAATGGGTCAGCTCGCATGGGTAAATGGGGCCGCTCATTTACTTGTGTTTATTTTTTATTATGTTTTAAAGTAAAATTATATAAATTTTGGATATAAAAATATAATTTAATAATTAAATTTAGAACATTCTCACTTTTTTTAATAAAAAATAAGAATTTTTAGTTTTTTTTTAAAAATAAATAAAAAATAATTTTTAAAATATGAAAAATAAAAAAATAAAAAATAAATGAACCAATTCATTTAAGACTGCGGATTAACCTTAAATTGGTCGGGTTAAAAAATTTTGATTTACAAACTAAATAGACTAACTCATTTAATCCGTTTATTTTACCAGACTAAACGAACGGGGTATAAACGGGTCAATCCAACATGTTTGACAGCCGTACTTTCACCGATGCCATCACATTCAACTTGCTAATGTGCCATGAATAACTTTTGTGTTTAATTCCCTTTGCATCCATGGCCACTATGGCACGTGTCCTGCATATTGCCAATGTTAAGAGTTAAAGGAGTTAACTTTTTTCTTAATCAAGAGACAAGAGTCCCCCTTACCTTCGTAATTTTCTTTTTAACTCGGGATACACCATCAAAAGGATGGTGAAATTCATAAAACAAGGCTGCTATATATGTATCGGGTACATATCGATACTTGTTAAATATTTATGGATTTGTGGATTATAATAAATATATGTCACTTAAATACATTTTGTTTACGAGCATTTACATACAAGTTAATCTTTATAAATTATCAAGTTTTGCAACTAAATTATTTAGTTTGTTTTTAAATGAATTTAACTGCTACTTCATCCCCTCAAATCCTATTTTAAATATTTTTATTTGTTTTATATACTTTATAATACTGTGGCGAAAACTTGAAGTGAGAATATTATAAAAATTATATTATTATCTTGTACTCGTATCTAACTTTTGCAAAATTTTTGTATTCTATGCAGCATACATAAACCACTTTACGTCAGTATTATATTACAAGTTTTTTTTTCCAGATATAATATATTACAAGTTTAAATTGGAGTAATGAATCTTGTATACTTTATAAATACAAATAAAGTTATAATTAAGTATGAAACCATTAAATTTTCACATATTAATACATGAAAAGCAGTTAACTATAACAAAATGATTTTAATACGTTAGTGTAAAGTATTTTATATTATAAATTAGTTAAATTTTTTTCTTATATTTATTACTTATAAAATAGTTAAAAGAGTTTAATTGATATGTATTGACAGTATAAAATAATTTTATACTGTCAATTAATAAAAATAAAAATAAATAAAAAATTATAATAGATCTCTTATTATAATAAATAATTATTTATATAAATTAATATTTTTTTAATTTTTTTATTAATTAATAATATCAAATTATTTTATATTATCAATATATTTAAATTAAATTTTATTTAAAATAAGAAAATGAATAAACTTTTGCATTCGAATTATACTGTGATTGTATGTACAGTATTGATCTTCTAGAATTCACGAAGGCATGATGTCAAACAAAAATCATAGCTAAATTGTAGCATTGACTTGTCACTCACGGCTTTCTTTGACAGATTACGTGTTCTTAGAGACAACAATTTTTTATTTGTATATTAGATGTGTATCATTTTAATAATTAAATTTTTTATATTGTAATTAATATAATATAATATATTTAATAACAAAATTAAAAAATTATTTTTAAAATACTTATGAAAATTTTCTTTTATTATTTCTTATATTATTGTTGTTGTTACTGTTTTACATAATATTCATTCAAAAACTATAAAAGGTGAAAAACATAGAAGATCCAAGGGAGCAATGCCTTGAACAGTTTCAGGGGCTTATTACTTTAAAAATATATAAGAATGAGAATAATGCTTATTACATGTTACTCACATCGTTTTACATTTACATAAATGATCAAATAAAAATGTATGTACATAAATATTTTAATAAGATCAACTTAAACTGCTTATATATATATATATAGAGAGAGAGAGAGAGAGAGAGAGAGAGAAGTAAAATTGTTTAATAGCAACAAAAGCCAGAGAATTTCTGTTCTTTTTTTTTTTTTATCTATAATCGTATTATTTATCTGATTTAGTGGCCGTAAGCAAACTTTATGAATCTCTTTTTAGGATAAGTTCTTTGTCTCATGCGATGCCCAATATTGTTTTTGGAATTTTGTTAATTTAATTTAATTTTGCTTGCAATAAAGTAACTTGAATAGAGAAGAAAGGGCACATGCTGATTTGGTGTACGTCTCCTTTTAATTGAAAAAGTAAAGACTAATTATTCTTCTTTTACATCCATAACCTCCTGTTTTCTTGTCTCATTTTCAGACAGTTTGCATTTGCTTGTTTGCGACATAATGATGATATACAGTGGCAATGTTAACTACGGTTTTGAAAGTTATGGCTATTCATCTCTTTTAAAACCACTGTGTCCTATACAAAATAATAATTGAAAAAAAACTGTGTACTACACAGAAAATAATATCCTCTATTTTTTAAGTGTTGCTTTAGAATTTTTTTTACTTGATATTATATATCATTTTAATATTCTAAAAAAATAATAATTTCATATTAATTTTAATTTTTTGCTGTATTAATTATTTAAATTCTAAAATCTTTTAACGTTTATTCATGTAATTATATTTTTCTCCTATCACTTTTTATGTTGTCTTATTATTTTTCATGGAAAAAAAAATATATTAAAGGATACTTCAGTGTTTTAAAATATAATCTTTTTAAAAAAATTAAGCCTATTGAATTATTTTAAAAAAATTTAGTATTATTTCCTTAAGTGAGACGACCAAAAAAAGAAGATAATTTCAACTACAATTAATATTATATATTTGGTAATCAAACTAAACTAGAAGGTTTTAATTAACATTTAAAAATTAAACAAACAGTTCCTTATTCTTGGATATGACTATATGAGATAACCTTTTTCACAATAATGCTTAGATATGTTTATATACACATTATTTTACAACGCAGTTACTTAACTAACTAGCAAACCTATTTAATGAAACTTTATGTATAATCAACTATCAGTTTAGAACCAACACATGGTTGGTCGGAATGGCAAATATTCTTTATCTTTAATTAATAGCCTTGGATTTGAGCCATTGATATAGAGTAATCAGTGTTGGAAAAGTCATACCTCAATAGAATCTCAAATGTTTGAATAAGATTATCTATGATAGAAGGATTTGTGGGAACCCTCCAAAAAAATTATCAATTTAGATGAGATTGTGGTAATGACTTGCACCTTATAACTTTAATTTAAAATAATTCGCATCATATATGAAACAACTTACCCCCTATCTACACGGCCAATTTAAAATGGATGGATAGACCTTTATTTAATTCAAGTCCTTTTATGTTTGATGGAAGTTTTAACTTTGTCTGTTTTTTTTTTTTAATAATTTACATCTCAAATATTAATATTTCAATGTTGTCTTCTTGTCTACCTTTATCTAAATTGTTACAGCAATTATTAACGTGAATGTCTTGTGTTTCTTCACTTATGCAGTTTATTGACCTGAATGTTATGTCAGCAAATCGAAACATTCGTTCAATGTTAAAATAAAATGTAAACTTTAAGAGTTAATTAAATTGAAACAAAATATAAACTTAATGGATAAAAGCCATAATTTTAATTTGAAAAAATTAACTTAAATTGACTTCTACAATGCTATTGTCGTTAAAATGCAATAACCTTTTACACTTTAAAAATTCATCTTGAAGATTCTTAGATCCACAGCAAAGCAATTACGAAAAAAGAGAGAGGGGGGGGGGGTCATGTTTATCCTTCCAAATTTTTTAAGTCGTCACATGAATCACTTGAAAATTTTAAAAGAAACACTCATCTTGATCATTCTTTCAAAAATAAAATAATCGATATTTTTATATCTTATTAGTTAACCAAAAATACCACACTTTCAAACTCAATACCTACTATAAAAATCTTGTTATAATCCTGTGATAAACAAGAATTTAACTACTATCAACCATATATATAAAGTCATTTTTAAGCATTTTGATAGTAACACAATAATGCTTCAATGTTATATATACTGTAACTTATTTATATTTTTATTCTTTTTAACTAAGTTGAGCTTGAGCAATAAATAAGGCTCAATGTTAAAGTTGGTTGAGCGAAAACAAAGCTAAGTTTGGATCAACTTAGCTCAATAAACCCTAAACTTAATTAACACATATGTCACTTAAAAAATTTGATATAATTATTGTGATTTTTGTGATGTAGGACAAACAGAAGAAAGAGGAAGAAAAGATGAATAATCAACCCTTGGGTTTCAAATGTTTCAGAGTCCAAATACTCAGTATTGAAGAAACTCAATATTAAAAAAGTACTTCCTCCGTATCAATTTATTAGCCAATTTGAATAATTTGATACATTCTTAAATTAATGTATCTGAATACAAGTTAATTTGCATAATTTGATATTTTTTAAATTAATGTATTTGGATATAATTCAAATTAACTGATCAATTGAAATGGAGGGAGTAATATAGTTAATATTCAATAATCAATAATGTGTGATTAATGATCTATCAAAATACTAAAAAATAAAGATATCGATATTAATCTGATCTTATCCTAAAACATATAGATACTATTTATCGACAATAAATTAAAGATAACGTCAAATCTTAAAAACAAAGAAACATATATAACAAAATTCTAAACTGAATATAATTGAGATCCATATGATGATATTGCATTATTTATTTATTTATTTATTTATTTTTATTTTGTATTTTGCATAACCCTAAAACTGTTGTGATTCGTTTTTTAGTGAGTGTGAGTAATCAATACTCTATTTTAACCACAATATTATTGAAAAAGTGTGCTTAAATTTTTCCCAAAAAAAAAATGAAGTTTCAAAATTGTCTTTAATTTTTTTTAATTTTGATTTTGTTTTTAAATTTCAATTTTTGTTTTAATGTGTTACAAGTATTTCACTTTACTGACGTAACATCTAAATCAACAAGACATTTTAGAAAAATAAAAAATACAAAAAGACATGTGACATTCATGTCGACATTTATGGTTAATAATTTGGATAGAATTAGATAGAAGATTAATATTAAAACAAATGGAAAATATTTAGAACTAAAAAAATAGAGTCCTTCCCAAAGTCCTTTGAGCTGGGAATTGTTTATATATTTTTCAGTCGAGAATGGTTGTTAAATAAAGTCGTTTCCAAAGTAGTGATTCCAAGATTTAGAATCTTAATATTATAAGTAAAGTTCACTTAAAGTTGCGGCTTATTATTGGGATCAACCACTTTAAAGTGAATATATAATTAAACGTTCACAATTTGAAGAAATTTAATACCAACAATATATTAAAATTTGAGGGTCCATCCGTTATGCACCCCATTATTTATGGTGCATCATGCACGAGTGATATGGCAATGCAGTATTTGTTGGAGTATTCATACATCAAAAAACTGTTATATACCATAAAGTTATCCACTTCACTCTGTTCTCTCTCTTTGCCACCTGTCTTGTGGCAAAGAGTCTGAGATCGAAGAGTTCTACAAGGCGCGCTACCAGGACTTCATCCTCGTCGTTGATGACCTCCGATCGCTCCTCTCTAATGTCAACGACCTCAAGTCCTTCCTCTCCGACTCTAACTCCAAGCTCTAGTTTGTAGCGCGCCCGCTCCTCTCCTCCCTCGATGACTGCGTCGAGATGTGAAACGTTTTGCTGAATGTCAACCTTGCGATTGAGTCCGTGCTCACGTGTGTGAAGCTGATGGAGGTGTGCTCATGCGCCGACCACCACCTTGCTGGTGACAACTTCTACATGGTGCTGAAGTGCGTGAACGCGATCGAGGGAGTACCTGGAGAAGACGCTGTCGTCGACATTGAAGCGGATGCTAGAAAGGAAGATCTTAGAGATTCGGTCGCACATCAAGAGGAAGGTGAGCAAGGAGATCGCCAACTGGCTGGTGGAGATCTGAGTGGTCAGTTACAACCTTGGGCAGCTAGGATGGGTCAGACCTCGATGGCGCGATAGAGGGAGGCGTGGGATGAGGAGGCGGAGGGGGGCACGGTGAGGGCGAGGGGCATTGTAGGTTGCTGGGCGACAGATTGATGGGGTGGAAGAGAAATGGAGAGATTTATAGTATATCACAAATAATTGGTGTATGTATACAACAAAATATCTTGCCCGTTGGATTAGATGGTGCGTGAGGCACTATTTTTAAGACAGTGCATAGTAAAATGCACCTAAAATTTGATTCTTTAACTAAATAAATATATTATTATCTAATCTGATATGACATGAAGTAAACATATTTTAGCAGCATCATTCTAAACTCTTTTCTGATCCCTAATTTCAAAAGTTGCTGCATAATCAGTTAGGATTAAAGGGATTTGAGCTGCAATTACGCCCGCGTATCGTGTCAATTCAAGGTTACTGTAATAATGTTCTCCTCTATTAAAATAATGCGATGCTCAAATCATGGCACCCCTCCCCCCCAACGGTTCCGTACAGCCACTAATTTTTGTGGCTAGTGCTAATTATAGTAACTTTTTTTCACCACAACGAGGTGCCTTTTTTATTCTTTCTGAAGTGTGAGATAAAATTTTAAGTATTTTTTTTCAAAAATATTTATTAAATAAGTAAAATATAATATATTACATAAAGAGTAAAATATTAAGATTTTAATAAATTAAATATTTTAAAGTTTTTTTATTTTTTAATAATATATATTTTTTAATTCCTTAACAAGTCTTAAAAGTACATGCTGGCAAGATAAACAAATTCTTCATGAGTTTTCTTAGGTTATTAAATTACATTTGGATATTTTTGTACCTATCTTCTGAAGAATTTGTAAAGTATTATTCCCATTTATATTTTAAGAATTTTGGTACTGTATTTTAGTTGAGTATATTAAAGACTTTTAGTTAGTGTGTATTTCACGCAGTTGTAAAACTTGAATTTAGTAGCATTAGAGTTTTTGGTTAGGCAATTATCCACTTCACTAGTTTGAATGCCCTTCAAACTAGTGAAGAGTTGATTGACCAAATTACTAAATTACCTATCAATAAAATATAAAGAAGTGATTTTTAATCTATGAGTGAGTATTGAGGTATCTATATATCGAAATAAGAGAAGTGTTATATATATATATATATATATATATATATATATATATATATATATTAAGTTTTTAATTTCTATCATTTTAAATTTTGATATCTATAAATATTTTAAAATATGTATTTAGTATTTACAAATATTAAAAGTTTTATTTTTTGTCTTTGTAAATATTTTAAGAATTTTTTTAATCCTTATAAATATTACGACTTAAAAATATTGGCTAACAACATGGATCAAAAACATAATATTGAAAAAAAGAAAGATCAAAAGGTAAATTTTTTTTAAGGAATTAAAATCACAAAACAACATATATTAATAGAAATTAGAAATATATTTAAACTTATATATTTATATAAAAGAAATATTGTATATGATATTGAAAGATAATATTCAAATAATAACACTCTAAGATATATGCATGTAGCCAAATATCTGTGCATACCCATTTCGACAAGACACGAGAGAAGTAGGATAATCTGGCTTTCAACTTGTACAGTTGAGTTTGAATGAATGAAAAAATGCAAAAATTCCTCACTTTCTAAATACAAATAAATTAGTAGTGATTTTTATTGAACATCTTATAATAAAATTAAACTTAATTTGTACTTTGCAAACTATGATTTGATTTGAAGAGTATAAATTAAAAATCAAACATGCACTCAAGTGATATAATTATTAGAGTTATGTTATGTGAATATATTTTGTGTTAGATATCATGCTGATTCATACCCCATTCATCATTGGATGGGGTGTAGACCTAGTTCAAGTGAAATCTACACCCTATTCAATGGTGGATGGGGTGTGAATCAGTACGATATTCAACACAAAATATTTCTCTAACTATTAAGATAATTCCTTTTATGGTTACAATGGATTCAAATTTGCAATTACCATACAAGAAGATACTCTCCCCATAATGCTTATGAAGTGCCCCTTTTCCCTTGACAGACAATTTCATTATCAAATGTCCTGAACAGAACGCATGCAACATTCCAATTTCCAAGCATCCCCACCCCTCAATGATGGAAGAAGAAAAAGTGAAGCTTTTTGTCTCTTGCTTCTCTCTGCTTAGTTCCTAGACACCTGACATATCTTTTCTCTGCTATAAAAACCCTCTTTTCCCCCACCTTCCATATCATGCATTCCCACCTCATCAGCCTTCAACTACAATAGCTACTCCCTCCCCCAATATATATATCTATATTCTTCCAAGGTTCCAATGGAGAGAAACCAACCCCGCAGGCAGGTTGCTGCTATGAAACAGTCCCTCTTTGATCAGGTTCTTCCCTCATCCAAACATTTATATATATGTTCTTGTGTGTGTCATAATCTAATGATTTGTCTATATACATAATTTATGATAAGATATAATGACATCGTTTGATTCGTGTAAATGATCCCACTTAGTGGAAAAATACCTAAAAGTTGTTGTGGTTGTGTGTTATAATCCTATCCTTTCTTATATGGTCACTTATGAGAAACACCACAATATATCTTCTTACCCTCTTTAGTTTGTGTGCCAATCTCATTCATTATTAGCAGATGTAGACATATATAGCCAACTACTCGCTCCATTTCAATTTATCTATCAGTTTAGATAATTTGATATATTCTTAAATCAATGTATCTGGATGTTTAGTACACCAAATTAACTTATAGATCACAAGACACGTGAAAGTTGTGTCTTTCAGTATTAACTATGGTAAGGAAAGCATGGTGCATTAGAACTTGCGTCAATAACAGATAATGAGGCCCCTTTCATTATCTTTAATGTCAAACACAAGGAAGCCATGATTTACAATTGTGGCATTCTTGCAGTTAGTAGCAAAAATGATTGGAATGTATATGAGATTAGGCAATGTGTTGTTTTGCTTTCAGTTCAATGATGGATTTTCAATACTGGTTTTGTGCAGGGATTGCTGGATGAACAGTTTATCCAACTGGAAGAGTTGCAGGATGATGCTAATCCAAACTTTGTTGAGGAAATTGTGACACTTTACTACCGTGATTCATCCCGGCTCATCTCAAACATAGAGCAAGCACTGTAAGTTAATTAAATTTGTAATTATTTGTATTCTCTTGACTTCATTCATTTTTATCCTAAAGAAAATGTATAAACTTGGTTCATTCTTGTGCTTGTAGCAAGGAGAGAAACCCACTGGATTTCAACAAACTGGACACACTTATGCATCAGTTCAAAGGAAGCAGCTCAAGGTAAATATGATATAGAATAGTCCTAAACAAATAATAATAATAATAATAATAGTAATAATAACCAAAGTCAAGGAAAAAATAATAATAATAATTATTATTAGTATTAGGCGAAGGCCCTAGTCTATTCTATCTTAGCTGAAATTCAATTTTGACTCTGACCACAAAGATGTGTTACTATATGTCAGTTGTCCCAAAAACTTAACTTACTAGATATTTAGCAGTAATTGCTATAATTATAATACTAAGTTGAGTGAATTATTATTTAGAAAGTATCATCAGGTACATACTGTGTTGGCTTTATCATAACAAAGAATCCTAATTATTTGGACTCATTCTTTTTTATTTTCTTTTTTGTAATTTGCAGCATCGGAGCCAAAAAGGTGAAAGCAGAGTGCACTCTGTTTAGGGAATATTGCAGGACAGGAAATGCTGAAGGGTAAGTTATCTTTCACACAGGCTCCAGACAACCCTACGTTAAATAATTAACTATTTCATTGCTTAATGCATTTTATTACATGCATAATATGAGAAAAAAAAAAATTTCCACTTTGTAAATTTTCCTAAGTAATAATAGTAATGTTCTCGTGTGAATATTCAGATGCATGAGGAGCTTCCAACAATTGAAGAAAGAATATGCTGCACTTAGAAAGAAACTTGAAGCTTATTTTCAGGTGACTATAGAAAAGTGGGGTTGTATGTAATGTAATATTTGTTGTTTATGGCAATGTGGTAAACTGATTCTAATGTTCCAATTTTTTTTTTTTCCTTTGTGCAGTTGGCTAGGCAAACTGGACCCATGGAGACAGCATGTCGCCCCAAATAAAAGACCAATGAAAAAATAGAATATGATAAGGGCAAATGTAATTGGTGAATTTTGTAGCATAAAAAATATGTATTCACCACACAAGAATAGGAAAGTGATGTTGGCCCGATTTGAGATATTTAGTTTACAAATATCAGTTTTGTTTTCGAATGTTGTAGGAATCCTGTTCTTGCACTTTATACTACATAGTTATACTATTATTCCAGGAGGAAACTGTGCTAATATCATCCAAACTTTCTTCAACTTCATATACCTGAAGCACAGCCACAGACAACCATTGCTGTGAACTTGCTTAAAGTGGGTTGCTTAATTAATAATTTCATAAAGTAATCAAAGCCCAAGATAATGCTGGGTCCAATGATAATCGATTTTTTTTGGGGGTCAGGAATGAGCAGAATGTTTTAAATATCCAAATAGTTAATTGTTAAGCATCTAGGACCTTTTTAGCCCAAGTAAACTGAGCCCAAACTTGAGATGAATTGGATCTCATCATTCACAAATCTTGGCTTGGTAAAAATACAAAATAAATAAATATATGCTTATGCGTTTAGGGGGAAAGAATAATAAAAATCTCATGTGGACGCCATGGTCTATTCACAAATCTTTCCTTTTCTGAAGTATGCTTATGCGTTGTATTTGTTGAAAAAAAGCTAATATGCGAAAATAATGCAATTTACTTTAGTAGTTTATCTAAATTCTATGAAGTCATTAAGAGTAATTTAGTGCTGAAAAATTTGAGTCGCATATATAAGGTTTTAAATTTAAATCTCATTACAATCAATATTAAAAAAAAATCTAAATTCTATTGCTTTTGTTTTTGAGTTTTTTGGTTATGTAAATCAATAGCATTTAGCTGGTTTTTTTTTTTTTTCATGGGAACATTAGCTGTAGTTAACAATAATAAATAATGGTTTACGCAATTAATTAACAAATATATATGTGATCAATTATTTGTTATGGCTCGATTTGTAGGTTTTGTTTTGTAATATACGTGCCAAAACCTTGTATTACATCTCGTACAGTTAATCCTGCAAAAGTTGATGGCATTGACAAATTTCCATATACAGCCTAGCGAGCGCCAACCATAATAGTATCCAATTATAAAAATTCTACGCCAATAGATGATCTAAAGAGCTCAAACTAAAGAATATCATGTATCTTAAAATGAAAAGCATATCAAATTAAAATATATTCACCAAATTAGTAATAAGGATTTACGTTGGTGTGATTAAGTCCTTGGTTTGATGTTCACCTACTTGAATTAAAGATTTTCTTTTGTATTCGAATTTAAAATTTAAACACACTTTTTCTAATGTATCATTGAACTAAATTATATTGTTCAATAATTTATTTTAACACCTTATTAATGAGCACTTACAGAGAGTTTGTTAAGGTGATAACTTTAATCTTTATGAATAAAAATGTAAATTTAAATATGAGCTAAACTTTTATAATCTCAGCAAAAAATCTTTCATGACAAAACATATGATAAAAATCATTTAAAAAAATCATAAAAAAATTAAATACTTGAGTAGATGTTTGAAAATACTTAAATATTTTTTAAAATATATTTTCTTAAAAAATCTATTTTCAATATAATCTAGTATCTTTGATAAATATAAATAAAATTGATTATAATTTTAACTTATTTTGTTTATACTAAAATCAAATTAAAAAATATTAATTTTGAATATTTTGATTATAAATAAAAGTTAATTATTTTAGAATTATGATATTTTTATTAAATTAATTTAAATTTTTAAATATTTTATCATATAAATAAATTATTTTATATTTTTGAATAATTTATCATATATTTTGAATAAAATATAGTACTTTAAAATAAATTTAAAACAATTGTTATCACAATCTATTATAATAAATTAATTATATTTATAATGAATTATTAAATAATTATTAATCTAAATATACCCTTAATGAATTATTGATATTTCAAACAAAACCCTCTTAAAAATTTTTTTCATTGAGAAAAAGAAGGAAAACTCAGTTTAAAAGTACTATTTGATTGTATTTATAGTTAATAATATTATAATATTTTAAATAAGAGTTTAATTGATATGTATTGATAGTGTAAAATTATTTTATATTATTAACCAATAGAAATAGGTGAAAGTGAAAAATTATGATAAATCCCTCATTATAATAAATACTTATTTATATGAGTTGATACTTTTTACTATTTTTATTGGCTGATATTATAAAATTATTTTTTTATTATCAATACATTTAAATTAAATTTTTTAAATAAAATCCACCATTAATTTATAAATTTTATATTAACTGTAAACACGATTACGAGTGCTGAGTCACGCAAGTAATTATCGGGGTAACAGACCCTGTGATAGATTGTAGCATAATGAGCTGAATTCATATCATACGCACAAAAACACTCCGACGAAGGACTTCGCCGAGTTCCGATTCTCAAGCCCGAATTTTTTTTCCACATCGTTCTTCTTCTTCTTCTTCTCTACGTCACCTTCTTCTTCACTCTCCTTGTACATTCTTTAGATTCTGCTTCTTCCAATTTTCCCATCATATCTTCAGATTCTGTATATTATTCTCCCCCATTCCAATTTTTCACCTTTTTTCAATTTTGCAATTTTGGGTCAATATCACAAGTTGTTGTTTTGTTTTTTTGAGAGCTTGTGAATTGGGAATCCAGTTTTTGTTTTTTATTATTTTAGGGTTTAGCTCTGTTAAGCTTGAATTTCAAAGACTGAAGGAAAAAGAAGGAAGTAGAAGAACATAACCCTAGTGATTTTTAACCCTAGTGATTTTTGTTTTCCTTTTGGTTATTCAATTGAGCTTTTTGTGCTGTGAATTTTTGCGGTGATTGAAATTGAAACTAGGAATGGCTTCTTACAGGCCCTTCCCTCCCCAATCTAGTCAAAACCCTAATCACCAGTATAATCAGAACTGGGGTGGTGGTGGTTATGGTGGTGGTGGTGGTGGAGGAGGAGGAGACCCCTCTACTTCATCTTCATTCCCACCACAATCTTACAACCAAATGCCTCCAAATTCAAATTTCCATCATCATGGTGTTGGTGGTGGTGGTGGTGGTTATGCTGCTGCTGGCGCTGCAGCAGCTCCACCACCACCTCCACCTCCTTCCCATCACCACTATCCTTATCAGCCGCAGCCTCCACCTCCGCCTCCGCCTCCGCCACCTGAAAATTTATACCCTCCACCACCACCACCACCACCACCACCAACTTCACATGGTGGTCCTATGTATTACCCTTCTAATCAGTACCCTCAGTATAGCCGGCAGCCATCACCACCACCCCCTCCTCCGCCACCTTCATCACCGCCGCCGAGTGATTCTATCCCGCCCCCCCCTCCTTCTTCAGCTCCTCCACCACTACCGCCAAGTCATAATAAGGAGGAGAGGCGGTCGCACAACCGCAACAAAGGGCCGGTAAAGGAAGGTTATGAGCATTCGAATCATGGGGTTCCTCATAAGCAGCAGAAGCCTGCTGCTGTTCCTCCAATGCTGGTGAAGAAATCGAATGGGGCACCGGGGAGGGTGGAGACTGAAGAGGAGAGGAGGTTAAGGAAGAAGAGGGAATTTGAGAAGCAGAGGCAAGAAGTGAAGCATAAGCATCAGCTGAAGGAATCACAGAACAGTGTCCTGCAGAAGACTCAGATGTTGTCATCTGGGAAGGGGCATGGTTCGGTTGTAGGGTCTCGCATGGCAGAAAAGAGAACTACTACTGCCTTATTGAGCGGGGAGAGGATTGAAAATAGGTTGAAAAAGCCCACAACTTTTTTGTGCAAGATGAAGTGAGTATGTAGAGATCAATTTTTGTATTTTTACATGTTCATTAATAGTCATTGTTTATTACTAGTGATCAACATTAGTCATTGTTGTCTTCAGAATGGATGTGCGGGTTTCAAATTATGTATGATTTTGTTTTCTCCCTTGCATTATGATTTCTCAATTAAATTTACATTTCTCAGTGTTATTAATGATCCATAAGGCAGACAAATGGAATGTTGTCATGGATGATCCATCATTTCGTCTAGTGGTTCTGTAGTGTTTACTTCAAGTACTGACACATTTTTTATGTGTATTCTCATTTAAGATTCCGAAATGAACTTCCAGATCCAAGTGCACAACCTAAGCTTATGGCGTTCAAGAAAGATAAAGATCAGTATGTATTCTTGTTCTCTCATTTACATTAGCATGTATGTACCATAAAATCTCTATCCAATCGATGGGGTAGTATTGATTTTGGATGTTGTGCTATTGTTTGCACCTCATACTAGTAGAGGTTTTTTTAATTTTTTCCCCATTGTGGTGGTAAGTGATTAATGTTGGGAGGAAATGAAGAGGAATACTGATACTTTGATTAGAGAGATGGCAAACATAGAATGGGTTAATAGGACATTTGTAGACATTATGTGTAACTGTGGGGTACTTGTTCAGATATGCCCTGCAAGTAATACGATTTACAGAGACATTCCAATCGGGAAGAGTGATTTTTGACCATTAAATTTCACATGAAAATCAAATGTTGACCATTTGATTGTTATGTGACCCCTTTCAATTGTCAGGAGTTAGACTTTTCATATTGACCAATCATCTGGGATCCAACAGTTAGGATATACTTTTGTTACCTATATTAAAGAATTCTGTCACTTGATACTTTCGTTCCCTATATGCTTTTTTTGGGGTGGGGGTCGATACAAGCATTGTTTACTCATTTGGTTAATAGAGACACAGGGAAACTGGAGAGAAGGTAAAAGAGATTAATTTGTAAATGGACATGCTCATCTTCCATTTTAGATAGCATACCTGTAAGATGTCCAAAAGTATGTAATGTATGGATGGGACTGCTGTTTGTGGATTTGGAAGCTTTAGGAGTGCTGGTGATGTATTAGTCACTGGTTTTTGCTGGAAAATAGTACTTAAATGATGCTTTCAAAATTAACTTTAGTTGGCTTGTGCTTATGTGTGTATTTTTTTTTGGAAATTTTATGAGCATTGCCCAGGTATACAAAATATACAATCACATCGTTGGAGAAAATGTACAAACCCAAACTTTTTGTGGAGCCAGATCTTGGGATTCCTCTGGACCTGCTTGACCTCAGTGTTTACAAGTATTATCCCCAATTCATTTAATCATTTTGAATGCTTAAATGTTTTGCTGAATCAGAAGGTTTGATGAACTCTTTTACTTGTCTTATAGTCCTCCCAGTGTCAGACCACCTCTTGCTCCAGAAGATGAAGATTTGTTGCGAGATGATGAAGCGGTTACTCCTATAAAAAAAGAGGGCATAAAAAGAAAAGAAAGGCCTACTGATAAAGGTGTAGCTTGGCTTGTCAAAACACAGTATATATCTCCTCTGAGCATGGAATCAACAAAACAGGTATTAGACATATATGTCAATATAATGATGCAGTACTCTCTCAATAATTTGTGATCATCTTGTTGTAGTCCTTAACTGAAAAACAAGCTAAGGAGCTGAGAGAGATGAAGGGGGGCCGCAACATTTTGGATAATCTTAACAGCAGGTATGCATATACTGTGTGGTCCGTCTGAGTAATTTGTATTTTGTAAGGTATTTTTGACAAAGAAATTACTATGTGAAAGTAATTTATATTTTATAATAATCATAATTGAATTCTCTCTTTTAGGGAAAGACAAATCAGGGAAATTGAAGCATCATTTGAAGCAGCTAAGTCACACCCTGTTCATGCTACTAACAAAGATTTGTATCCTGTTGAGGTTATGCCTTTGTTGCCTGATTTTGATAGGTATGGCACCATATATGCAAGTGAAATTGTTACTTACCCTGCCATACTATCCTTTCTTTAAAAACATATAAAGCCTTAGCTTTTCATACCAGAAGATACATGCTCTATGACATTTGTGTTTTTTCATAGTAACTTAGCTGCCTTCTATAATGCTTTGCAGGTACGATGATCAGTTTGTTGTTGCAGCATTTGATAATGCTCCCACAGCTGAGTCAGAAATGTATAGTAAGTTGGACAAATCTATTCGTGATGACTATGAATCGAAGGTAAGCTATGTTGCATGGATGATTACATTCGTAAACAATTACTCTATGTCCTTTTTTTTTTGTGTAAGATTAAAATCTGGGGAAATGCTGATCAATACATTAAAATAATACATATGACAGTACAAAAAGGAATTGCACTTTCACTATAACTGTTTGCATACTTTCCTGTGTTGTTAAATATGTCTTGTGGTTTTGACGGGATATGTGGTGGAGCCTGCTATCTACTTTTGAAATAGTTTGTTTATGGTTGTTTATTTGGTAGGATAGTGATATATTCTTGTGTATCTTTCATTGTGGTAATGAGAAAAAATATCAGCTCAATTACACCTGTACTAATGGATTTTTTATATTCCTTTTGAATTTTCATGTTCTATACTTCCCATTACTACGATACAGTTTGGTCATTAATTTCTTAGCTGATTGGTGATCTTGTATGTGTTTGAAGTAACTACTTATGAAATATAATTGGTGACTATTTTTTCGGTTAGTCTGTTAATGATGCTGACCGCAAAATGTTTTGAGACTGACTCTTACGCCTGCTATTTGTTTCCTGCAGGCAGTTATGAAAAGTTATGTTGCAACAGGCACAGATCCTGCAAATCCTGAGAAATTTTTGGCTTACATGGCCCCAACTCCTGGACAGGTATGCATTAAATTTAAATATGGTTTTCAATTTTGAAACTCATTATTGTAATTAAAAATTCTGTGATTAACTCTTGGATTTATCTGAACTCTGTGATGGCAGCTGTCAAAGGATATATATGATGAAAATGAAGAAGTCTTGTATTCTTGGGTTCGCGAGTATCATTGGGATGTATGTGGCAAGATTTTTAATGTTCAGAGAGTGTTACCTTAAAACTACATCATGATTTGGTTTTAAATTTCTGTAGCTAATTTTAAATAATTAGTTACTTCTATAGTTAAAGAAATTCCCCTTTTTAAAACTAATCTGACAATTTTTTTTTTTTCATCTTAATAGGTTCGGGGTGATGATGCAGATGACCCTACAACATTCTTGGTTTCATTTGATGAGTCAGAAGCACGTTATCTGGTATTTCATGGAACCCCATATCTATGTCTTTCTCAACTGATATGCTGGCATATAGTTTCTTGGTTACTCTGTCAATGTGTTAATTTTACATGAAATTTGATATGCAGCCTCTTCCAACGAAACTTGTTCTAAGAAAAAAGAGGGCTAAAGAGGGAAGATCAGGTGATGAGGTTGAGCAATTTCCAATACCTTCAAGAGTGACCGTAAGGCGGAGGTCAAGTGTTGCTGCAATTGAGCGGAAGGATTCTGGGGTATGACACTGTTTTTATTTAAGTTTGTCATTGCATTTGAGTTCATAAAATAATTTCCATTATACCATGATGCTTTCTAGGTTTATACAAGTTCAAAAGCTAGTTCTTCAAAGAGAGGGGGTTTAGAAATGGATGATGGTTTCGAACAGCATCATCGAGTTGTGCCGCACGAGGACAATTATCAATCTAGTGGAGCAGAAGATGACATGTATGATTGATTCTTTGATGCAACGCTGCTGTCTTGATGCAAATTTGCGCATTGAAGTGGTGGTTGCATTGGCGGCAGATTGCGCAGATAGCTGAGTTTGTTGAGAGGCCTTGGTGCTTCGGTGAAGGGTATAACCAATGACATACCCCATAATTTTTTAATGTCCATTTTAACCCAATGTATACACTTTCAGATTGTAGGCAGCTTTTAAATCAATATAGGTTTTCATTTCAATACGATGAAAACAGAAATTGTTGAGAAATAATTAAATGTAAAAAAGCGTGTCAGGCTAAATGGATTCCTATCATTGCTCTGAATGCTCTTACTTAGTGAACATCTTTTGCTCGCCAATGAATGTGCTATTTTGTCCTTTCCTTCTTCCAATATTGTTGTTGTATTATGATTCAAATGTTAGTTTTTGTTTCCCTTATTGATGATGCTATGGTTTTTTGAAATCCTAATTTCCATAGGTACATTGAATGAGCCCAAGCCATAAATAAGTACGCTGTTAGATTGCTTGTAAAAATAACTGGTGCCTATCATGTTGGCTAAGCCACTATCATGCTATGAGGTGGAGGATGGTTTTTGAGCATATGACAGAAAAATAAGCTCCTGTAAATGGCATCAAGTGAATAAACTTCCAAGTAAGCTAAAATATAAGAAGAAAAATTTCTAGAAGTGAATTGCATCTCTGCAGTTAATTTTGCAGTTATAGAGGACTTCCAAGTAAGCTAAAATATAAGAAGAAAAATTTCTAGAAGTGAATTGCATCTCTGCAGTTAATTTTGCAGTTATAGAGGATTTGCATCTCGTCATTGAAGTTGATGCCTTGTGAGGCATTTGCGCTTTAGCAATGAAAGCCGCAGGTAATCTTTGACGATAAGTAAATTGAACAAAAATAATAGACATAACGCAACGAGTTTTAATTATTGGACAAGAAGCTTCATCTTGTGCAATTATTTTTACAACTGGTGGACATCCCACGTCATCGTGGTTGATACTTTGCGAGGCATTAAGGTTAAACTTAACCCTAAGCCTATACAGACTTTTCTGTTTTTGGTCAGGAACCTATGGAGACTTTAACCTGAACAGAAGTTCCGATGATGAGTTACTGTATTGTAGTATTCATCTCTCTCCAATAGATCTGCTTGTGTATTGGCTCCAAGCCATTGATTTTAATAAGTTTTAAAAGTGCCAGGCCTACGTAAGATTATGAACAAAACCTATGAAGTACGGATATACCATTCAGGTGCCGCGTCTACATGTCTAATATGTATATATGATTTTGCATAACACTCTAATGATATATATATATATATATATATATCTGACTCTAATATAGAAAAATATAATATAAATAAAATCATCTACAATTTGAAATATATATATATATATAAATTTTAAATTTAAATTAAATTTTTAAATAATTTCTAATATATTATAATTTCTAATTTCTAATATTTTTAAACTTTGGTAAGTCTAGTCCGTGTCGCGTTCTATGTCCGCATCTGTGTTTCATAGAACAAAACATTTTAGTGCAGAGGCTGGCCCGCAAAAAGATTAAGTTCAAACCACCTTCGTCAGTTTTGACCAAAAACACACCCACCGTCGTAAACGTAACTCAATTACTTGGAAAACTGATGGTGGGAGCCCCAAAAAGGAAAATGAGAAAAATAATACATACAAGTAGCATAACAGAACAAAATGCACGTTTTTTGAGCAGGCATCCCTCCAAGTATACATGTGTCTTCTGCCCTTTAGGCGGGACTAGGACAGTATCCACGCGGTCCCAATGCCATGATAAACCAGCAAGTACATATCAAAATTTTCTAATGAGAGGGATTATTTCTTTGCATAGATTCTTGACATTTTCATATTTTTATTTTAGTCATCACAAGAAGCCTCTTCCAGCAGGTCAAGAAACCCTTTCTGAGTATTCTTTCTAACTGTGGGCAACTTGGGTTGAAACCCATAGGTGGATGCTGCTTCAAACTTAGTCCATAATTCCTTCTTCAGAGTATTTTCACCAGGACGTTTCCCTGTTTGAAAAGAGCTTTCAGGCTCATGCCACATGGGAGTGTTCTCTATATGTGACAAGTTACCACCAACATGATCTGCACAGAATTGAAAAGATGGCTATCATCAAGTATGCAACCCAAGTTGAATCAACAAGTCAGAAGGCAAATACAATAGATTAAGCACTACCTTGGTTACAAGATTTTTTGGTTTGATTATGGTCTTTGGAAACAACATCTTTCAATTTGCTGATTTGTTGGTTGAGAACTGAGTCAGTTATCTGTATACATGAGTCATTATCAGCCTTCTCCAAGTCCCCTGATTTCTCATCATGTGGCTCCAGCAAAACACAAGTTCTAGGAGGAGAGGTAAGCCAATATGGTGATGCTTCTATTGTTTTCTTTCCAATTCCTGGCTTAGGAATCTGAAGTGTCCCTAAGAGCTCTGGAAACTTCAGTGCCAAACCCTGTGAAGCATCCCTTCTAGGAGATTCAGAATCTTCTGAATCACTGTAATGGATCCCAACAGGAAAGGGAGTGGACTTCCGCGCCTTCACATTACCAAGATGATGATGGATTTCAGATATGGGTTCAAGCAAAACACAAGATTTTGGAGGCGACATTTTAAAGCGTGGAGTCATCATAACAAGTATGGAGCTGTCCCTTTTAGGCAAAGGTGGGGAAGAGGTTAATCCATGCTCTTGATTATTTGCCTCTTCAATTGCAACAGAAGAGGCAGGCTTAGCTGGAGTTGGCTTCATTACAACACTGTCTAGCAAATCATTCATATCTCTAGAGAAGGCTACAAGGGTTGATGTCCCAACACCATTAGTGGAGGAAGCCAATTTGTTGAACTCTGATTTAGATGGATTTTGGAATTTGGATGATAATGTCTTTGAAATTGGAAGAGGTGTGAGCATAAACATTTGTCTACCTCTTTGAATCGTACAGTTGGCACGCCATGACACAAGGGGAGAAGGAGAGATCAAAGAGTCCATTGTGGCCTCCTCAAGACCGTCACCAACATTGCTTTCATCACCATCATCTGAAGAAACTGATTTACCATTCAAAACCTGCTGCTGCTGACTTTCAGACTCTACCGAGGGCGACGAGAGCGCATTTTGAAATCTTGGCACCCAAGGCTGCATTCAGAAACAACACCTAGCATTCAGTTTTGAAATCAGATTAGAAATAAGATATCAAGCGGAGAAGCAAATAGAGCTTTGACCTTCAAAGATGAAAGCATGTCAGACAAGACATCGGAGAAAGACCCAATCTCTTTTCTCCCCTCTTTGCTTACACTCTTGAGTTTAAATGCTTGCACGAGAAGCTCATCAACCTGCAATTCAAATGCAATCCATTAATTCACGTTTGGTTTTGCTGCAATCAAGAAAAATCCCAATTGAAAGAAACTAAAGACCCTTCAGCAATGCATACTGCAAAACCACAGAGATGATTAATTCAGAACACATAACCATGAAAGAAACACCTCCATAAACAGGGAAAAAAAAAAAATACTTGGACAGAAGAACTGTGTTGCTCTCGTGTTAGTTGATAAAAGTGGTACATAGAGAGAGATGTGCAAGTCTAGGTTGTCATTCATTAGTGATAATGTGAATCTCAATGTTGTTATGAGCAGCAAAAGCAAAAAGGATAAAACCTGAAAGAAAAAAGGAAAAGAAATCTAGTGCAACAGTCCATGATTGTATTGGCTACTAATAATCCTGCCTACGATGTTGAGCAGGTGAAAAAAAAAAAATTGCCCTTCTAAATTCTTCAGGAAAGTTGATATACTTGCATGCTGAAACAGAGGGGGCACATCACCAATCAAGTGGTTCTGTACTCGTTCTGGTTAAGTAGAAGATTCAACTCTTCTGAACGGAAAAAAACTAACATTGAAAGAGCTTTACCCCCATGATAATGAACTAATTTGACTCGAAACTAGATTAATCAGGGTTTAGCAGCCTCCGTGATTTAGACCCAACCCACAGACAGAAAAAAAAAAAAAAAAAAAAGACTAACTAGGGGGCATATCTGTTGAGGCTATAAAGCTACTAAGCAGAATATATGAATCATCGTAGTATATAAGCATCTACACAATTTGCAATACATGTAAAACAGTAACGAATGCTAAAATCATCAAGAAGAAGAAGGAAATACTGTGTATGTAAAAATATGGGGTTTGTTCGGTAAAAATTGAGAAATGATGGGTTGAATGTAAAATTAAAATAGCCGCGTAGGAAATGGAATTGGAAATGGTAGAGGTAACTACCTGATGGAGAAGAGAAGAGAGATGGGACTGAACTAGAAGGAGTTGATCGAGGGCGTTATCTTGTTCGACCTTCAACGTTTCATCGTTTGTATTCTCAGATTCCTTCATCATCTTCTTATTCTCCTTGTTGTTGTTGTTCTTCAGATTGAGGGATTTGGACGATGTTGTTGCAGCGCCATTGTTGTTGTTGTTGTTGGAAACATCGCTCAAAGGCTTCCTCGCTGATTTCCGCTTCATCACTCTCTCTCTCTCTCTCTCTCTCTCTCTCTCTCTGATTGTGGTGTGTTCTCTTTTTTCGAATTTTGGCATCCTCCTTCGGCAACGCGGGTTCATAAACCCACGCCCCATTTTTCCCTATTTTGCCCTTCACTCCCTGTTATTACCCTCAAACGGTACACTATTGCCCTTCACTATCATTATTATAGCTTAAAATTTGTATTATGAAATATATATATATATATATATATATATATATATATATATATATTTCTTATTTATTTATTTATCTATCTTTTTACTTACCAAAAGAAAAATAAACAAGATTTAATTTTGATGTATTGAGATTAGAAATTTTTTTTATATTATTATCTAATAAAATATTATCACATAAATAAATATAGTTGATTTGTACGCTTATTATTTGAAAGATTATATAAATGAAAAGATTTAATTAGATTATAGTGTAAAAAATTGTTATATTATTAATGCAATAAAATTAAACTCAAATAAATGATTTTTTTTAGAATAATGTTTTTTAAAAAAGGTACTTTTTTCATTTTATAAAAAAATGTTATTTTTAAATAGTTAATTATTTAATTAAAAAACACTTTTCCTTAAAGAAAATTCAAGCAAACGCGTTCTTAATTTACATGGATTACATAAATAATGATGTTTAATAGCGCAAAATCCACTTCCATTTATAATATATAATTTCTGAGCACCAAGTGTTACCTCACTCACAAGATAACACTTAAGCTATTTTATAACATGCCACATCAGCATTTTTACGTAATTGTTCTCTTCTCATTTAGCCAACTTATTTTTTTAATTTTTCCCCTTGTTTTCTTTTCTCTGAATCACTTTATTTCCTCTCTTCCTCATCATTTTACTTCTAAGTTGTTTACATTACCATATGATAGATGTGCTCTTTTTTATTTTCTCTTTGTTTTCACTATTTAATTACTCACTTTACGTTACTATTCTTCTCCTCATTTATGTTGGATTCATTCTTTTTGTGACCACCACATTGTTGCTTCTCTTTTCACAACCCCTCTGCCATAAACCACTGAACCCCACCACACCTATAGCCACTATCCTTGCAAAGCCATCACCGCTCAACCCATCGCACTACCTTGTTGCCCACTTTCTTCACCACTGTGCTGGCAACCCGGTCACTGTCGTGCTGCAGCCAGATTGTTGCATCCCATTGCTGGCCAGAGCCAATGCTTCCCCGAGCTCCTCTATCAATGAGTTCCTCTACATAGTCATGTACATCTTAGTGCATTGGTTTCTTTTTTTTTTTTAATCTTTTTTATTTTTGTTATAATTTTTATTTTTGAAACTTTTTGTATTAGCCCCGTTACAACAGGTTACTTCCTATAGGGAAGGTTTAAAATAGGGGTCACTTTCTTCTCATCTTTATAGAATCAAATTCAAAATTTTCACTTAACCGAAGTTTATAAGTTGCCAACAATATTTCAATATGAAAACAAAGGTGCTAAATACTTACTACAACCAGTATATTAAGACAAAGAGGAAAAATTTATTTACAAATAAATATTCCTAATATTGATACTGAATAGTTTGGTAGCTCTTGTTAGGAATACTATTTTTTCTTTTAAATTTAAAATATTTGATTAATCTACTTTATCTTTGTGTAATAACAATTTCTTAGATATTTCACTATTTTTAAATTTTAATCGAATCTATTGCAAGAAAATTATGTGAGCGATATTATGAAAATACCTATGCATAACTATTGTCCTTTGTCTCATGAAAGGTTTTTCATTATAGGAACTCATTTATCATCAAATCATGCTTCAAGTCATGTAATTGTTGCACCTTCTATTATGTATGATCATGTTGGTAGGTTTTGTATACATATTGCAGTATAATTTTTGTTAAAACTAATAATATATTTGGCCTTTTGTGATTGATTATTTTTCATATATTTTCATTTTGACTTTCTTTAAACGTACAAAATTGTTGTATGGCATTGCTTACCCAATTTCAAGAAGCAAGGTCTAAAAGAAAACAATTACTTAATTGGAGATGTATAATTTTTACTTGCAATTTAAGTATATATGATTTTGTAAAAACCTACCAAAAAAAAAAAAGCAAAGAAATATTCTACTACACATGCGTTAAACATACTTTTTCTTATTTCAATTTTGTTAAGCACTTGTTTTACAAATTGGAAATGCTTCTTTCTTTGACAACAATTCGTACTAATTAGAAAATTCGACAGATAGGTAACCTCTTAATTTTTATTCCATTGCTCTTTACAACAATAGTTGCTTATATGTTTTGGCTAATATCCAATTAAATTCATGTGCAGAAAATCTTATTCAAAACATCATCAATAATTTTATTCTTTTCAATGTTTACACTTTAAAAATGTGTTCTTTGCACAATAGGTAACCTCTTAAGTTGTTACTCCATTATTCTTTGCATCGATACATGCTAATTGTTTTTTGGTCAATATCTAATTAAATTTACACGTATAAAACTTTATTAAAAGACTCATAAGTGATTTTATCTATTTAAGTGTTTATAATTTAGAAATGTGTATTTTGTAGGAATCACTATCACCAATAGCAATACCATTAGACGTAGAGTCAAACGAAGAGTTAGTATCTATACAAACCTCAAGGAAAAAATACCACAAATAATAACATCATCAGATTAAGAGATCATCTATAAAGAAACATTCTATGTGCTTTCAATTCAATGCAGGTGGCCATAAATGGCATGTCTTTGTTTTTTGGATTTAATTATTAGACTTTTAATTTATCACAAATAAATTATATTTCTATTTCATTACATAATTATTTCTACAATATTTATCAATTATTTTTATAGTTTATCAGCTCCACACAATGCACGGATCTCATTCTAGTTACAACATAGTGCAAAATCCACTTTACAACACTTCACATAAATTACGTGACGTATTCAATGCGGAGCTAAGGGAGGCATACATAGGTTATGACCCCCTTTATTTGAGTTTTTTTACATACACTTATTATATTAAATGTAATTTCTTCAATAACTATATACATTAGTTATTAATCTTGGCTCTTTCAAACTTAAATGCTAGCTCTACCACTTAGGGATGGCAAAAAACCTACCAAATTGATTATCTAGGAGAATCATCTTTGATAAGATATGTATAGGAATAGGTTTGGTCGATGGGGGCGAAGTCTTTGTTTATTAAACCTGGCAAGGGTAGGGGATAAAGTCCTCACCTCATGAAGATTTACTAAATTTCCATTTGTATGTAGTTACTTAAATATTTTCATATATATTTATAATTTTAGATGTTTCTAATTATTTTTTATTATATTTGCATAATGTATTTTTATTTTTTAATTTAGATTATCTTGTGTTACTAATACCATAATAGATTATAGATATTTATGAATACTTTATTCAATTTTAAGAGTATTTTTTAGAAATTTTCTTTTTTTGGATTTTTTGGAACTTTTTTATATAAATTCGCAGATATCCATGAAAATTTGAATCCCAACGAAAATGGGAAATAAGAATCCATGATAGAGATGAGGACGAAGACCAAGAGGGAGGGGGCAAGTTTCTAAATGGGGACAAGGGCCAAAGGCTGATTTCATGAATATTTATTACCATCCCTACTGCCACTGTATGTGTTTATTTGAGGGCAGTTTTCATTTTATTCGTATTTTTACAAACCTGTGATTGCCTATAATTTTTTCTTAACTTTCTGTTAAAAAAAAATCCTCAATAGCGGTAAACGCTCTTAAATGAAACTGTGTACTGTGTATATATAATATTACACATAATATTAGGGCAGTTTTTACATTTGCAACACTGGGAAAAGTAAAAATTAAATAAAAAAACTACTTAATTGAAATCAGACCTCAGGTTTTGGTTTGTTTAATTTGAGCATTAAGAACTCAAAATTTGATTTAACTTATAAAATCCATTTATCAAGTACAATTTATATGATCTTGCCCAAAGAGATGGATCCTAAAGCCACTAAAATTACTCTAATAGCAAAAAATTTGAATAATTCGAATGAGGTTATAGATTCAAATCAATACACCAAAAGAGAGAGAGAGAGAGAGAGATGGGTCCTACTCAGTGGTTTCGGTCCCTGGAAAGTCACCTTGTGTTATATCTTGTGGGAAGGAAATAATTTTAGTCTGCCGAGCCCGTGGCTTCCAAACAATAGCCTCTGCTCATATAACAACTTGCAAATTTCACCTTGCTCATTTAATTGTTTAGGATACATGATTAGACTCCCACTTAGCTCTTAAGATATGTTTGGATGTTTCATGATGAGCAAAATGAAATAGACTGTGATGAAACTTTATGAGGTGCAATAGAATAAAATAGAATAAATGTTCCATTCTATTGTTTTCATATCAAATAATGGAATAAAGAAAAGTCCTCATCCCACTATATACATAAAAAAAAATAGATGGAATGATAAAAATTTTAAGTTACATGGTTTCAATCCATTCCATTCTATCTTCATCCCTCCATTTCAGGTCTTGTGCAAGCTGAAAATATATTTAATAGATACAATTATCTCAACACAAACAGCTTGGCATATGGCATCATGAAGAGGCAAGAAAAATAGCATTAAGTTTTGCTATGAATCGAAGCAACATATCTACAATAAAACCAAAGTCTAAACCATAAAATGTAGTAATAATCGCAATCATAATCACATCATTCCTCAACAAAATAGCCAAAGGAAACATTAGAACAGAAGAAATGCAAGGAATCAAAGAATATAAACATACATAGATTGACATCGAATTACAACTTATATATATCTCATTACAAATCCGAGAGCAATAAAATCCTTCCTCAACTCCATCATCACATATACTTAATTACATCCAAAATTTTCTACATAGGGGAATGCATTTTACCAAAATCATGATATAGCTTTTAAGACATTCAGGCAAATAAATGACCAAAAGTAGGTATTGACCCACAATCTCCATCATCACAGGAATCTGCTCCTATGGATACACAATTGTCAACCAAAAAAAAGAGGGTATATAGCAGGATACAGAAAAAAGAATCCTGTTCGAAATAGTGAGTGAAAGAGATCTTGCTGTGTAACTATCTTCCCTGAACAAGCCCACTGAATACCTGGCTATTGCCAGCTAGAGTTGCTTCCCACTCAACAGAAGAAAGGAGAATCTGTGAGAGGGAAATCACAACTTGTTTCATATCAGGTCGTAAGATGGGATCGTCGTCCACACAATGCTTTGCCAGCATGGCCATCTATGCACAGAAGTACATGAAAAGAACAAACAATGAATGAGTCTAAATTTAAAATCCCATGCAAACTGTCATATCAAGACATCGGTTTTAAAGACTGAAGTTATATTTTCGTACTAATAATATTATACAACAACCAAGCTTTATTCTACTAGATAGGGTTAGCTACGTAGATTAGCAAGCATAATAGTATCTTGTTGTGAGCGATATCTATAGACAAATCATCAAAATCTAAATATTTCTTAACGGTTTCACCGATAGTTTCTCTTAGTCTCCCTTTACAACATTGGACTACCCTCCATCCGATTTGTTCTCCTTACTAGGGCTAATATCAAAATATGAGAAATTACACAGTACTATAGATTCCTGGGTCAGGTATGCAAAATAAATTTACTTAAATTAGGCTCAGGGCAGAACGATCTTCAATTTTCCTGGTTAAAAGAGATCAAAATATCCTAAACCATAAGCATAATAGGTGAAAATGGATAAACTCTTACCTTAAATACACAATCATGAGGATACAGATCCATCATATTAGGATCAATATAATCTCTCATGCTTGACATGCTCGTGGAATCAGGGGAGTTCCTAAGAACTGCCAACATCTGCAATTTCACAGATGTTAAGGCGATAGGCCAAATAACCAATGCAACAGTAAAACACGAGGGCATGCCTTCAAAAATTAAATTAGGAGAAATATACAGGTGTACAAAACCAACACCAAATACTGAGAAAAGCATATATGTTGCAGCCAAATTTTGAATATCAGATGCAATACATCAGAAGACCACAAAAAAGTATTATTCAATAAAATCTCATCACATTTGATATAAGGTTCACAAGTGCACACAGATGTAGTATATAGATGGGAAACCCTTTGAAATTTTTTTACTAATACAGATCTGATGTGAGTGACTTTCCAGAAATTTGTCTCACTTCCTTCGGTCGCAATATGGCCAAATGGCAGACAAGGAAGTAAGTCATTGTGCAGTACAGGTTTTTACTTTTTATTTTTTGGTTGGTATTCTGTCAAATGGTGTCCAGGCTTGCACACTCCCTCACTAATCTGATTCCCCAGTCTAGTGAAAGGAAGGGAAGTAGTACATGGTTATACTTCATTTCTTTAGCATATAACTCAAACAAAATTATTATACAAGGGATTTGTTTCTTTTGCTATCATCTCTTATCTTCTATGTAGGCCCAACATTGAATCATTTTAGATCCATTTGATCATTATCTGGTATGACATGATATGATAGTGGATTCACAGTTCCAAGCTATCATCAGTTCACAATACTTCAAACTTTTGAATCTCAAAGTCTCCATCCTCATTTATTGCCACATTCAACGCATGTCTCTGTCCCATATGATGTGTATATGCTCGCTCATTGCATAATAACTCAACTCAACCATCCCAGTAGAGGTTGAATTGACAGTCTGTTACAGCTAAAGTAATAACACAGTGCCACTTCCATTGTAATTTGTAAATTTAAAATGTTATTTTTCATATATTTTATGACAAAATGATCTTTACTCAATTGACCTAGCTCACGAATTCATTGATTTATTTTTAGGGGATGGGTGTTTGCGAATAAAATTATGTCATTTGCAGTCCTACCAACATTACATTGTGCCATAGTAATGAGATCATCATGATGAGTGACTGCTAAAGTTACTCATGCCCTTAACAACCTTTCCTGAAAAGCAAGGCAGAGCCATATGCGCGTTAACTGTAATTCACAAAGATGTCTTATAAGCAGAACTTACTACAGATGCCAGTGAACGCCTATCCGGATTTTTTGTCAAAGTGCCATCCGCTCGAATAATGGCCTCCTTCCCTGATATAATCTCAAAAAGGACAACTCCAAATGCATAGACATCACTTTTGGTTGTTGCAAGGCCATTGCTCAAGTACCTGCAAAATATCACGAATGAAAGATATTATTTTTTATTCTCTTTCCATGCAGGAGGAGTAAATTTGAAAAACTTGTAAGTGGAGATATACTTACTCTGGAGCAAGATATCCATATGTCCCAACAACTTTGGTAGTTGAAACCTCTCCCTCATTTGTTTTCCCAACAAGTTTTGCTAACCCAAAATCTGAAATCTAGAGAGAGAGAGAGAGAGAGAGAGAGATCTGTGACAATCAACAAATGCAAAACATTAAAAAATGATGGAAGAATGTCTAAATTTGTTATTACCTTTGCTCTAAAGGAAGCATCAAGTAAAATGTTGCTTGTCTTGATATCTCGGTGGACATAATGAGTTTTAGTGTGCTCATGTATGTATTCAAGTCCCCTAGCAGCATCAAGAGCAATCTGGACCCTCATGATCCACGAAAGTGGGGAATGACCTACAAGTAAGACAAAAGAAGGTCATGATCATGATCTTGAACTATATACGCATAGCTTTTTCATGCAATAAAACATGAAAATTTAGCAGTCCTGACACCAATTCAAGCCTCATCTTTCAACAATGTAGGATGTTTCTCTCGGTAATAACACCACTAGCGATTTCATTTGAGCACTTCAACACACTAGAAAGTTCATTACAGTGACATATCAGCAGGTTGTGAATCTGCAACATCAATTATTAACTTGATCCTGACTATCCTTGACAGGCTCTGAATGCCCCCAAACAAAAGATATCAGAAATATAAGTAATTAAAGGCAATCAATTGCCATAGCAAAAATGGTAGTGTGCTAACTTGGTTGGACGAACCCTGAATACCATCTCTATATACCGGAGAAATCTAATGTAGACAACAAATCTAGGAAAAAATTAGAGTGATATTTCTTGAGTTCAAAAACTGGTCATGAGGAAACAGAAAAGCCAATCTTGCCCTTTCAACTTTCTCATTATTATTACGACATAAGATCAAGTCACAATGAGATAGAGAAAGGACAAGATGAACAATAGGACAAATAAAGCCTCAAAAGCTCTTTAGGATTCAAAAGAGTGCACTCAAAATTAGTAAAGCCTCAAAAGCTCTTTAGGATTCAAAAGAGTGCACTCAAAATTAGTATGAGTTTGAACCCATTAAACCTGTTGGAAAAAAATTCCAATGTTATTCTCTTATTGCACAGTTGTACAGCTCATCACATTGAACAAGCAAATTGCCGTAAGTAGTTAGGTTCCAAAATTACTCTGAAGAAAGAATTTCACACACCAAAGCATAGATGCACAATCTTACCCTTATTTTGAGGATCATGCAAATGGCTTCTAAGTGAACCCTTTTGAGCATATTCATAAACAAGGAAAAGCTCATCATGACTTGCTGCATAGCCGATCAATTCTACCTTGACAAAATTAATCAAAAATACGACTCAAACTTCTGAAATAAGCCAAGCAATTGACTCCAAAATCAAAGCATATATTTTATTTGGATCAAAAAAGAAATTACCAGATTAGCATGATGAACCTTGCACAGAACTTTCATCTCTGACATAAATTCTTTTGTTTTTGTAGCTGTCATTCTTTTAACTGAAACCTCCTAAAAGAATTTAAGTACATACAAAAAATGGTATGAGAAAAATACTGGCCTTATACTATAACAGACTTAAAAGTATACAGCCACGAACCTGGTCACGGAGGAGGCAATAGTAAACAGAGCCGTACGTTCCATGCCCAAGTAGATTTGAATCAGAGAAACCATCAGTCGAGGAAAAAATCTCTTCATATGTAAAAACTACAGGCTTATCCATGGCAAATACATCAGGCCCTAGAGCTGCAATAATAAAAGTAAATATATTATGCATAAATGCTAATTTGAAAGGACAAATCATTGATGTTGGTACATCTAAATTCCAATAAAACCAATCGTTACATATCCAAGCTCAAAGAATTGCATACATTTTGGAAGGCAGACTAATAATGCATGTTCATGAAATATTGAAAATTCAAAAATAAGGAATTGTTTTTATAAGTTGGATAACAATGCATCTTACCTTTGAGTTTCACCATAACAATGCAAATCTAAGTACTATCAACAAGACAGCCAGAATGAGCAGAAATGTAAGTTATACAATACCCTGATATATGAGTAAAGCTTTCTCATATTCATATGTTTTAAAAAGTGCAGGTGTTCCCCAATGTTCAGTCCAGACTCCGGACAACTACCAACTTACATCACATACCTACAGCTTCCAGGCATTGATACAGACATGCACAGCCTAAATCCTCAAAATTTCGAATAACATCATAGTATTCAGCATTTTATCTTATTTTAATTATATGTGTGTGTGTCCCCTAGCTTGACACAGGAACTATGCATATGCATACTCAATACAGTACATGCAAAAAATTATTACATGAAATCTGAAGTCAAAGGTTCAATATACAACTTGAGAGTGGTAGGTTGGTTACTTGCAACTTTGGGAATGGTAATCGCATGATTGCTGGATTCGCCATCAGTTTGCTTCTTTTCTACAGGTTTGCCACATATGTACCTCCCAGAACCACAAAAAAAACTTGGATTCTGAAGAATATGGAATTTATGAGATATCTTTCCCTCAGCATCGTTTTCATGACTTGTGGCTTCAGCATGACAATTCTTTGATCTCAGAGAAACACAGAGAACTATGCCTAATATTATCAGAGCAAGACCAACCCCTGAACCCCCAATGATCCATCCGTAAGGTACACGAGCCTTATGATTGACTTGATCACCTGTAAGAATTTTTTGAAAAAACAAAAGTACATATTCTATTATTGCACAAATAAGTAAATAACTAAAAGATTGCACCTAAGTTGACAATTTACATGAAGAAAAACCCAAAAATAATAAAAATAAAATTAGGGAAATTAGAGGACAAAAGGAACTAAAAAATCACAAAGGGGTGGAGACACAGATAATTTGTCCTGTGCAATTCATTGAATAATGGAAAAGGATTGCTAACTAAAAGCAGAATTTACTCACCAAAAAACCTAAAAGCAGAATTTTCCAAAATGCTGCTCACTGAAATTAGTTAGCTACAATAGATTTTTTTCTTTTTTTTTTTTTTTTTTTGGGGGACTCATTTTTATTATCATTTAATTTGCTTGGCAAGATTCTAAGCAAGACTTATGGCTTCTCCACACCACTCTATCCCCAGAACCAAACTCAAGGGTACTTATATAAAATCTCTCATAAGCAAAGCCTTGTATAAGTACTTGTCAATGTGTTCATACTTTATAGCTTCAAAATGTAGCTGTTAGGTGAAGCACTTAGCCTCGCTTTAGAATTTAGACAATTAAGCCATAAAAATAATTTTATTTTATCTGAAGCCAAGCGACTTATAATTAAGCATAGGCATCCACATGATAATTTTTACCTCCGGAATTTTGAAGTTTAAAGGAAAAGCAGTAAGAATCAGTTTAAAGTTTAAACCAAAGGCACAAGATAACAGACTGTGTGTGCCTACATAATAAATCTCAACCTCTATTAGTTTGAGGATAGATAATATGCCAGACAAACTGTGAGCTCCAAGCTTAACGAGAAGGAAAAACAATTTTCCTTGTCTATATATATATTTATAAAAGCTTGTCATAGCATATGTTGATCCATACCTGAGACATTCTCAACAGATGGGGCAGGAACAGGAGCTGGAGGAGTAGTATTGTTAATGGGATAAGGATCACCAGGAGCTGCAATGCAGTCAAATAATTCAAATTGCAGTGAGGATTCAGAGGTGCTTAATATTATTGCATCTGACAAATACAATTGGAATATTGGTTTCACCACAAATAGTGACTAGGAAATACTAACAAATCCATTACATGTAAAATGTTGTAGCAGTGAATATAAGTACAGCTAATTCAATAAAAGTTCCAGCTTCTTCAACTCAATAAAAGTGAATATTTTCCAATTCATATGTTCCCAATTAAACTGCACTTTAGAATATATAGCAAATCTCCCTCCTCCATAGACACTGATCATATTTGTCCTAAATGAGAAGAAACTACAACATAACCCAGAGACGATGTCCCTTGACTTAAGCTCCTCTAGGTCTCAGATGCTTGGACATCATCAATGCATCTAATGGGATATTCTTCACTCTGCATGAAGAGACTAAATATAAACCACTGTAACAATAACTGGTATCAGATAATTTCTGATACTATATGCTACTACTTTCCCCCAGGTCCCAATTACTCAAATGAAATCACTCTCATTTGACAATCAGTTTGTTACAAGTACAAATAAACTCTAACAGTTTACACATCTCATTTTCTGGCTGTCTTATGACCTGTCTCGAAATTCCCTTTTCTCAAAAAGCACTATATTAAGTTACCTGTTCCTAAACCCCAATTATAGTACTTCCACAAATTACTTTACTAAAAACAGCCCCACTTTCATATTCTATCCAGCTGTTCTAAAATGAAACAATTTACCACTGCGTAAAGCAATATAGAACCAAACATCTAAAATTGAATAGAACAAACACCCCTCTCAAACAAATATGCATATACATAAATACATAATACACAAGCACCTTACAAAACCATAAAAGGGTTGAATAAGATTCAAAGGACTAACCCGAATCCAGAGGTATATAATAAAGTGATCCCACAGTGACATTATCAGGATTATCAATGCCATTCACAGTCTCAATGTTATCCATACTAACCCCAAATCTGCTTGCCAATGATTCAATACTATCCCCGTCTCTCATAACATAACTCATCAGATAGTTCCACAACCCACTGGAGCAGCCACAGAACAACCTCAGTGACACAACAGCACCATTCCTTGCCCTCCTTGTGGTGTTGGGGGGCAAAGCAAGCCCATCATACGCATCCATAACCAAATCATACACATACCCTTCATTAGTTTTCACAGTAAAAGTGGTGTTAGACACATACTTCTTGATACCAGCAGCACAAGAACAGTTCTTCCTGATGAACACATAGTCCCAGCCACTGTCCTCAACAGTGATGTCACCAGGCAACACATCAAACATGCTTTGTATCACAGCCAAGGTCTGGTTTTGTTGAGGCTTAAAGGCCAAGAAAGAGGTGCAAACACGGCTTGTCTCAGTGCAGTTCAAGGGTGTGGTGGGGTAAGAGCTGATGCAGTGAACGTGAAGCAGAAAGAGAAGGAAGTGAAGCAGCCTCAAATGGGGCATTATCCGTACAAGAACCATTGCCTTTTTTTTTTTTTTTTGCAATCAAAGAGTCACAGAAAATGGCAAGAACTTTGAGCAAAAGGGTCACAGAAAATGGCAAGAAACTAGAGCCACTGTGAACTCAAGGGATGCAAAAGAGTTTAAGAGCTTGATCCAAAGAGAAAGCAAACTAAGGGAAGCAATTTTATCTAAGTTTGAAGCAAAAACATTAAAACAGTACAACTAGTACAAATTCAGCTGAGAAAAAACAAAAAATCCAGATTAAGCAGAAAATAGAAACCAAATCATCAGATTTTCTATGCAGACTTGCTAACTTAAAAGAACTTGTCTTATTCCTCTCTTTTTTCTTCAACAATATGATGAAAGATGACAGAACATAGAAACTAAAAAAAAAAAAAAATGGAAAAAATTAAAGAGTCCCAGAATAGAAGTTGAGAAAGACAATTAAAACTTAAGAGAGATGGAATTGGAAGGGAAAAAAAATGGGTTTGTGGTAAGTTAAGGAAAAGAGTATGTGTAATAAGACTAAAGGCGCTTGAGGAAGAGAATATGAAGAAAGGAATGAAGAGAGTTTAAACAAAGCATTTGGGGGGGTTATGTTCTGTTATGTTATGTACTTATGTTGCCTTATTACTACTTCTCACTAACACCAGTTGCATACAGCACAAGCAATGAGTGAGTGTGTGTGGTACTGAGTCTGGTAAACCACTTACTGGAAGCAGTAAAAACAGAAAGCGACATGAAATGTTTCGGAAACCACCCACCTGGAGTGGGGAACGCGATACTATTGTAAGTCTTTCAATACCCTTTGACTTTACCACCCCTGTGGTTCTACTCAAAGTACAAAAATGAAAAATCACCCCCCTGTAAGATAAAATTGATGTTAATATTTGGCTAAAAGTCAAGAAAATGACAATAGAAAATTATTTTATTTATTTTATAGATTATAATATAAAATAATTTTTTTTATTACAACTCAATGTTAGGAGTAATCTTGTTATAATTTAGTTGTCATAATAATATAATATTTTTTTAATTTTTAGAATAATAAGAGAGTCATAATATTTTTTATTTTATCCAATAGTTATTATAATTTTTATAAAAAATTCTGCAATATTTTTTTAATTGTATAACATTGTTCTCATTCAAAATTTAGTAGTTTATAATTTAGTAATTAAACTCTTTAAATTTGTTAAATGACGGTGAATAGTATAAATTTAGATTTTAATTCTAATATGTTATTAGTGTAAAGATTGTTATATTATTGATCAATCATATATTACCTGCATAATTCTTTGATATAGTTAATATGTTTATAATGTAATAATATACCAAAAAATAGCACAATTTGATAAAGTTAAGATATATATATATATATAGAGAGAGAGAGAGAGAGAGAGAGAGAGAGAGAGAGAGAGTTAAGAAGTTAAATTGTTGAATTTTGAACCATATTTTTTTTTTACAATTAATTCGTAGTCGAAGGAAAAATTTAGACATTTTTACTGATTTTAATCAATAATATAACTTGTGGTTTGAAACCGAAGTTCTCAACGTATAGCCCAACTTAGAGCCCCTTAACACACCGTGGGGTCAATATACAAAGATAAATTATATTATAAATCATGCAAAGGTTAATTGAACCAAGACATGTTCGAATATCGTGTTTATTTTGTTGTTTTGGAGAATATTCAGAATATTTATTGTCATGCCAGTGAGATATTTTTTGTGTGAGGGTAATATGGGAATTGAACATGGTTACGGAAAGGGGAAGGCACAAACAAGAAAAAGAGCTGGCAACAAGCATAAAGGAAAACAACAGTTTTGGTTCAGGGGCCCACACATAAAGGGTCTCCAATGCGACCAAAAACTCGCCGATTACATGTCTAATCATCGGAGACTCGTCCATAACCGAGTCAAGAACTCGTTGACCTACGTTTTGTTTGACTTGCTGAAACCGACATAAATAACATTTATTTGTTATTTGAAAAACAAGAAAAACAAACAAAAGTGAAGAGAATATGAAGAAAATCATCATTTTTTTTAAATCACTAATATTTGGAGTTCATTAAATTTTAATTAATTTAATTTTAGTCAAATTGATTTATTATAAAAATAAAATTCTTTTAACATTAGATTATAAATTATCACTTATTTTTTCTCGTTTGAATGATAAAAAAATTAAGTGAAAAAAATTAAAAAAAAAATCTGGTATCGGATGTGCCAATATACTTTTCCATCCACATTCTTTCCCTTTTTTTTTTTTTCATTTCTTCTTGTTTTAATTCCCCCTTTTTTTTCCACTCATTCAAACAAAATATTAAATTATTCACCACCAAAGAAGACAAAGCATTAAGTTAGGAATTTTTATTCCTATTTAGCTTGATAATTCACCATAAGAAGGAAGAATGATTGGATATAAATTTGTGGTTAAGTAGTAGTATTCACACTTAAGTTAAACTGATACCTTCAAGGGACATAAAAGTTGAGGACTTTGGGTAGACCGGCACGTGGACAGAAGACAACTGTAAAATATATGCTGTCTATGTGACACACAGATCTCTCATCCTGCATCTCACAGCAAAATATAATAAACAAAATTGCATTCGAAAACTTAGAAGTTTGATTTCAAATGAAATATGAAAAAAATATATTATATATTTCTCTATTGCAAGGTTGTAATTATTTCCTAATACTTTTAAATTTTATCTTATAGTGACAATCATTGTTTTAGAATTAGGACTTTAGTATTATAATTAATAGACTCTTTATTATTACTTATGTTAAAACTGGTAATACTTATCGTGAAGCTTGGGGCAAAAAAATGGGTATCAACAATATCTTCAATGGGCTTTCACATATTTCAGCTACTTATAAGGGCCCGGGTTCCAAACTCAGCTCCATATTACCATATAGTTAATATAATGATGAAATATCATCTATGGTAAAAATTGTACCATCTTCACTTTTCACAAATAATCGGAATGTTTATAATAGATATAAGGCCATATTTAAGTGAGAAATTAAGATGTGAATGTGAGAAAAAGCAGAACAATAGATGGCCTAAGAATGGTATCTCGATATCATTGCAAAGTAATTTCCAATAAAAGGGAATCGTTCTCAAGCATTATTAAAATATGCTTACCGAGGAAAAGAAACTTAGGGCTGTCTCAAAGATATAATACCTAATCAACCTAATCTGTGGAACATAATACCAAAACCAAATAAAGCTTTAGCACAAGAAAAAGTTGGGCCCATTTCTTACGTCGGTTGCATGTGAATTTGGCTGGAAACCCCTTCAAGCATAAATCATTGTCCTCAACCACAAGCTATGAGCATGTGTGCGAGCCATCATCATCATACTCCAACTCATTATTTATGTTATTGAATAATTAATAAATTGAGCAAAAGCCTATGTTATAGAATAATTAATAAATTGAGTAAAAGCTACTGAAGTTTTGCTAGTAAGTAATCAAATCATCCTCATCCAGACTGGATTTGTCCTACAGAATACTATGCTTCATTAGGGTGTGCACATTCAACTATTTAATATCATCCCCTCTCACCCAATATTACTCTTTCTTGTTCTTAGGTCCCCACAGCACTTGGATCTTGTCTGCGAATGCCCATCACATTTTTGTGAAAAAGTTTGCTTTCTTCGGCATCTCTTTGAAAAGAGTTGGTCTTTGGTTTTGGTTAAGTTTTAATGATGAAATCAATGGCATAGCTATAAGCTATGGCATATTATTGTGACAACAGCAGGAAGTTGATAGATTAATTGCTTTTATATAACAAGGTCATTTACAAACACAGTCACTACTCCATGGGATTTATACTAATGTTTAATTTCATAAACTAATTGTTTAGAAATAATTTAAAATGCCAAGTTGATAACCAGTGATAAAAATATCTACATTTCAACAAATATTCAAATAAGAAAGAGTACTATTATTTGTATACAATGATGATAGACACTCCTTTTGTCTTCAATATTTATAGAATTATATGTAAATATTTGGAGATTTTTAGTTATGTAAATCGGTAAGCAGTGAATCTGTTTGTAAGAAAATGTGGGAAGTTATGTGTTAATAATTATGAATTTTCGTTATATAAGTGGTGTCTAATGAAAGAATTTATCACATATTATCAATTATCATATAATATCAATTATCATATAACATTTATTACAGAAGTAACTAAAATTTCTAATTATTTGCACATGGATCCTCGCATGACATGTATCCAAAGGGGCGTCTAAAACCAACATGTAAATAACATTTTTTAATAAGAAATTATAATTTATGAAAATTTACATTTTGAAATTATACCTCATACTTTTAAAAAGTGGGTATATTCAACTATTAAAATACAATTCTAGTGGCAAAAGGATACCGTATCAAACCGTTGGGGTTGGTTGGTTTATAAACAGTAATTAAGGATATTGGTTACACAGAGTAGGTATTGAATTGCAATGAGCTGAACATACTCATGACCGTGACATTTTTTTAATGACACTAGGATTGACATTGACGTATAATTAATTTAGCAAATAACATGGGGATGTGCTCACAATCAAATCGACTGCGGCATAATCCATTGTTCCATATAACTTCTCATGGACTATGGACAACTCGCACCGCTTACCACCTTTTTAACGTGGTTGGGACCAACTATTCCTAACCAGAATAGAAACATTGGATGTTGACATGCAGTGATAAATATAAAGTATATTCATTTAGAGAAATGACTCCCCTATCACTTCTCGGTCATTTAGTTTTTGTGTTGATTGAGATTAAGTCCATTTCTAACAATCTTAAATGTACGCTTTCCACATTAACTTTCATTTTTTGGTCAACGGCTGGCGGCACTGAAATATAAAATTTACCAAAAACTGGCTCAATAGTATAAGAAAGCCCAAGATCAGGCCCAAGCCGGTGGCTGAATGATAGGGGGTCCCAAAAACAAAACCAATATAATATTACCTTAGCTATCATCATCTTCCTCTATCACAATACATCCATCAATAACAGCATAAATATTGCTATTCCTTTTCTCCGTAGCTTTGGTGTCCTTACTCTCAAAATTGAAAGTAGTGCCATATAAGCGAGGAGGATCTTTTCATGTAAATATTGTACATAACTTGGTAATATATACATTCTTACCATTGATCAAGTTGAAATGAAGAAAAAATAAATAAATAAAGAGTCAATAATAAAAATATGCACGTTTATGTGTGCTTTTTATATAAAAGAATTGTCTCCGTAAAATAAGTTACCATTTTATTTTCTTTGCCTTGGCAGCTTTTATTTATTTTTTTCCCCGGATCAACAAATATGCGTCTTGAATCAGTTGGTAACAAGCTTAAGCTCGCTGATACAGGATGAGCATTACATGAGTTCAATGCTCTAATTGGATGTTTATCTCTTCTATGTTTTAGGTGTGTAATATGTTTTGATTAGGTTTTTTTTTTTCGTAATAACTTATAATCAACATCTTCTTAAGACAACTTTTGGAAAAAAAAAATGATTATTTTCCCTTAAAAAACTATTACCAAGAATGCACTTTGTTTGGTTACTTTACGCTTGACATGTTTAAATGCAAATTGGGATAAAAATTGAGATTTAGGTAGAAGTCTTAAATTTAAGCTTTTCTGTTGATGCGTCCATGGTTAATGTTTTAGCAGGTATTATATTTCAACTTTGTCAATGAAGTTTTATCTGTTATACCTTTTTTTCCCCTCAATTATATCTTTTTTTTAGAATTACATGATTAAAATTAATTTTGATCAATATTATTTACATAAGTTTTTATGTCAAAATCACTTTTTAAATGAAAAATTCTAAACATAAGCAACATTATTGCAAATTTACCTTTAACTAAAATCGAATTTATAAAATTAAGTTCATATAAAAATAAGCTTGCAATTGTAATCCAAACACACCCACAGCTCAGACAACCCTATATATAAAATTTTCACATAAAAACATCAATTCTCCTTACTCCATATATAATATTTTTATGTGAAAATTTTATATAACCTTATCATATATTGATTTTTATTTTTGATTAAAAAAATTGGCCAAATATGAGATTGATAAAAATATCTAACTAATAATAAAAATTAATACATGATAAAATTATATAAAATTTTTATATGACATTATCTATTCCCATAAAATAAGACTAGCTTAAAATTTCGGCATCCAAGTTAGGCACAACTCAACAATAGGTACCCCTCATGTCTCCCCAAGTAGCATTTTACTAACCCGTGTCCGCTTAGGCAACAGTGATGGATTCATTGGCCCGTGAAGCTTTATTGGGATATTTTTCCCAGTGAGTGCACACATCTGCAGCAATCAGAATGTCATCTATACCTTACCCTAGACCTTAAGTAAGTCATAGTGGAAGTCATATTCTATCAACTTTGCAAAATAAACACGACCACTGACCGAAAAAAAAAAAAACACTTTGCAAAATAAAGAAGAGTGTTATTTGTACTATTCTTTGTTGTAGATATCCAGAGACAACATTAGAAAAAAATTATAAAAAAAAAAGTAAAAAAATAAGAGAAAAAAGGAGAGAGATAGATGTCAATTGATAGAATGTATAAAAAATATTTCTCCAAAACAAGTGTAGTTGTGGATGAAAAGGCAATAATAATAATAATAATAAGGAAAAACAGTCAAATGTGTGCTTGTGGAATCCATTTTTTTAAAACCAGACAAGTAGAGGAGCATTGTCATCAGGTGCGCTTCTTGGTACACTCCACTTGGACATATCGCGTGTAAATGGAACCCTCCATGTCCTTCCGCCAGAAAGGGAATGTATCAAAGGGGCGTAGAGTGTTGTGGATTTGTAGTTTAAACTTTAAAATAAGAGGGGAAATAAAATTTATTTCGCCCGTATGAACTTAAGATGCAACTCAATCTTTAATGTTTCCTGACATGCAATTTAATAAAAAAAATGAGTACTCACAGTAGAAATAAACTGTAATTTTAAACGAGTTTTAATTGCAATGTCATGAGTTTGAATCGGGAGTCATGACTTTGAAGAGAGTTTTATTTAATTACCACTCTCAATTTAAAATTAGGTGAACAATTTTGAAGGAAAAAAATGCAATTTAATTCTTATGTTTGCTTGGTCATTGTTTATTATTAACAAGAACAGTCATGTGTTAGCCTTTTCACTCTTTATTAACAAGGATAGTCTTGTTCACATGATTGCAATGACAATTCCTCTTCAAGTTACTTCCGTGTTCCTCATGTGACCTCTCCTCCATATTGCACAACTTAAATAATATGAAAATACCGCATATTGCATGATACAACTTCATTGTTTGACGAAATTCACTCGGTTAAGATGTAAATACTGAGGCAGATTAAAGTGCTTGAACTTTCTGAATCCAAGAAATAAATCGTTAAGCATCAAATTTGAGGGACATGATAATTTAGGGATTTAAAATTATAACAATGTGTGACCCGCATTTTAATAGGCTAAAAAGGGCGAAAAGCACAATCATGGTCGCGCTTTACCATGACCATATGAAAATGATGCGGAAATTGAACAACCCTATCTACAAAAGGGACTCAAATACAGGCTAAAGCATATTAATGGCCTACTCAACAGGAAATCATGAGTACACACATCCGTCTAAAGTTTTCCTTGCCCCATTGACCAAAAACTAAAGCCAAAAAATGAAGTTTTCCTAACCCCATTTCTATAATACACAAGAGCTATGTTTTGTAAACACAATATTTTTTAGACATTGCGTTGACTCCCACTCCATCCACTATTAAATGACATATGAACTCAATCCAAATAAAAATTACATCCCATTCAATAATGAATGAGGTATGAGTCAATATAGTATTTAAGATATATTATATACATATAACATTTTTCAATACATAATACATTCATACACATTATTTAGAAGTAGAAAAGAGAAAAGATACGCGAACATAAAACTTTTAGATGCACTGGCTTAGTCACTTGATTCCAACCCCACCCTTTTTTTCTTTCTTTTCCTTATGTGTTTTCAACCACAGCATGCGGTGTGATGCAGGTAGAGGAGTCAAATTTTCACGCTCATATATCATCACTAGGTAGAAAATTTCATTCCCTGATCTTCATCAGAGAAAGGAACCAAAACGTCAAAAACACTCTTAAGCTTTCAGCATGGAAGAAGACTTCAAAATCAAACAGCCTCATCCTTCATTCATTGCCTTGTCACGTGATGTATGCATGTTGTCTTGCTTACTTCCAACTTAGAGAAAGAACATTTCTTCAGTCGATGATCACAACCAAAACAAACTAGGGGAAGGGATAATGAACTAAATTTTCGCAATTAAGTTAAAAACTTCAACTCACGGGAAAAAGCAGAAAGATCAGAACTCTTCAACACTCGCAATCTCTTCACTGTTGATACAAACATGCTGCCAAGCATACACATCAAAAGGAATCGTATAATAACAATCATAGCTCCCAATCACAGTTTTCTTGTAATAATGAAATCATTACAAAAAGAAAAACATACAATAGCATAGATAAAAGCCAATTATTGCAAGTTATCTATAGTTTATTTGTATTTCTGGGAAGGGGGACAGTCATACCAGTGTTTTCACGTGAGAAACAGACATTGCATGCTATATATTTTTATAGACACACGTATAGACGGAGAAAGAGTTGTTGTATATTTTAGAACAAATGTTAATTTTGCATTGGCCATCAAACTATAGTAAAATAATATATAGAGATTCTTAGGTATTTTGAGAGTAACAAAAAGGTTGTGTTCTGGTACATTTAATATTTGACACTTTAATTTTGAGGATTATTATTATTTTTTACTATAACTACATTTTTAATGCAATTATTAAAGTATCAAGCATTTAATGGACGAAAGCACAAACATTTTTGTTTTTTTAAAAAAACAAAATCTAAGAATACCTACGAATTTTTTGAATAATATAATTTGAATAGAATAAGATAAAAATGCATCAGATTCATAGCGATAAGATGCTTACTGCCATGGCACATCCCCAACAAGCATCCTGTCTCCTTCATTATCCTGATAAACAAGGGTATATTCCCTACTACCATCTAATAGACCCGTAATAGCTTTCTCTTCCCCTTGCTTGTTTTGAATTCCACCAGCAGAGGAATCTCTTTGAGCTGATCAATCAGCGGCAGCAAAAGACAAAATGAGATTAATTTATATCTGAATCAAATTTCATTATCACAATCCGAAAGTGAGACTAAAAAGCAAAACCCAAGGAAAAAGATAATATTGAAAAGAAAATAGTTTAAGAAGGCCACCCGAAAATTTTACATTAAAAAATGTTGGTTGGTGAAAGGAAGATTGACTATAAGGTAATGAACATTTTATTGCACTAGAGCAATGGTGACATCACATTTATACAGGAGGTTTGAACATTGAATTATCAATACTTTTATATTGAAATAAATAGCATGAGTAACAGATATTATATTTTATTCCTTAGATTGTGCTCCAAGAGCACACTATGACAAAACTCAAAATTATGGAGAGATTTTTTTATTTTTTATTTTTGCATAAATAAGAACTTAACATCTCATATTTATCATTTTATAATGAAATTGGATCCCACCAATTTTGTCTAAGATACATTTATTTTTAGTCCTACCAATTTTATTGTAAGTATGCCTAAATATAAAGTATTAGACTTATACACTGCTAGAGCTTTTTAATTATGGGTGTGTTTATTTTAGCTTTTTTTTGACAAAAAATAAATTTTTAATTACTTAAAAAAATCACTTTTCACTTAGATTATTTATTTAAGCTTTTATGCAAAAACTAAAAACAATTTTTTTTTCAATTTTGAATAAAAGTTAAAATAAATAATTTCTTTAAAAATAATTTTTTAATAAAAAAATCACTTTTTTTTTAAATAAAAATGAACTGAACTAAACACACCATATATAACATGCTTTCTAGTTAATCAAAGGATACATGCTTAGTAGCTAACAAAAGAATACATGTCAAGAGTAGCTTTCGTTTCCAAAGAAACATTTTTCCACACTCAAACTAATTATATCAACAACAAATGAATAAACAAATGTGATTAAATTGACCAAAAGGGTGCACAATAATTGAACTAAAAGTCCACAAATAATGTTACCTGCAAGGAGGCCTCTAAAGAGCTCATCCACAGCAGAGGAAAGTTTGTCATAGCTGCCGTAAGCATTGATGTCCACTTTTCTCCCAATGGGAACTCCATCCATATTGATCTTCACAAACAAGCCTTTAGTACCACTAGAGTTATCAACATGTTTCTTGACATCAACCTTGTCTACAACATGAAGATGATGTTCTTGGTGGGACCCATGAGGGTGCTTAGAAGAGCTTCCACTTACAAGGTTCTTCCTAGAGGAACGAATTGGAGGCCAACCCACTACTGGACCAGATGCAGTTCTTTTTTTTTGGTGGGTCCATGTACAAAGTTGAGGCGTGAAAATGAACAGTAAAATTAGTAAGCACAACACTAAAACAAGACAAATTTGAAATCCATATTAGCAAACAAAATCTCTCTCTTACACTGATTTTTTTTTCATACCAGTTTTATTCTATTTAATCATATACAAATTTATAGTGAAAAAGTGTGTTTTTTGATTCATGCAACAATAATTGATTATTATAAGCTAAGTAGTTAACAATCAAATTTCTGAAATCACGTGTATTTTATAAATTAATGCAATAAAAATCAATATCATTATGAATTTGACTTTGATACATTATCATTATCAGTGTAATTTTTATATAAGCACCCAATTGTGTATTGTCATACCAACAAAAATATTTGATTATTACTATCATTATCTCACAAGTCACATATATAATAATATATGATTGAATAATAATATAAAACTCTTCATATGTATCAAAGTTAATCTCTATAATTATATTAATCATAAGTTATATGTAATTAACTGAAAATTTTGTATATGATTAACTGAGCATAATGAGTGTTAAAGAAGTAACATGAGAATATCAAAGTTCATCAGCAAAAGCTTAAAATCATCCAAATTCTCATATTTAGTCCTTCTAATTTATTAATTTTATTTAAACCACCAATCATGCAAAAATACCGTTTCATCAGGAGGGAACAAAGAAAATAAAGGAAAAACATATTTCCACACTGCATTCAATTAACTTGCACATAAGTGATGATTACTGTGTGTATTAATTATGTGCTGATATCAAAGTGTATTATGCACAGTAATGGGTGGACAAATGATATGCTAAAAACGGTATGTGAAACTGAAATTAAAAAACACGAGACATAGGAAAAAGAGAGAAGGGACCAGAGAGGGAAGGAAATGGAGACAGGGCCAGGTATTCGCATGCCATGACAATGTCAAATTTCAAGATCAGATAAGGAACACATATAATAAATGACAGATAGCATCAGCAGTCAGATGTAGACATCACTAAAGTAAGCATGGCAAGGGAGTATAACAGAAAAAAAAAAAAAAAACAGCCAGTGAAGAGTACAAGGTTTCAAAGCTAAAATTTTTGGCCCTCATTTTTTGGATGAGTATATTGCCTGTGCAAATAAATCATTTTGCAATCAATAATGAAAAACTTCATAATTGATTCTTGCACTGAAAAGTGCAATGGATTACAACAATATCAAGTGTCATCCTGGGAAATAGACTCTGTCTAAAAGTTTAAAAGAAAAAAAAAAAAAAAAACATAAATGTTTCTTGGTTTAAACAGCCAGGACATGAAATCAACTAGGACTCTAACTAACTTGGCTCAAGTCAGATTGACCTAATGTAGAGATAAAATTCTTTTAGTGTTAATTTTTTTATTTCATCAACAAAACTCAAACTTAAGACCTTACTTAAGAAAAAGGAGCTAATTGCTTGAACTAACCAATCGTTGATACAAGAGAGAAAAGCTAGATTACCTTTTCTGAGAGCTTTTGGGGACAGCTGTATTTGCAGAAGAGGGTGAGAATGCTTTCTTCTCTGCACTATGCAACTCTACCGCTTTAGGACAAGAAGGTTGTGGGGCGTCCTTTGATTCCTTTCCCATCACTTGCATGTTCTGTGGGCTTGATTGGAACCGAAGAAATGATGAAGCTTTAGCCTTAGCCTGGTTTTGATTATGCTGATGGCAAGTTTTCTGAGTTGAGAAGTAACCAAGAGAGAGTGGTGATTCATCATCTCTTTCTCTCTTGTTTTCATTGTGATGAGACCAGTCTTCTTCACCAGGTGGACCAAGTCTCAGCTCCAATTCCCTCTCCTCTGAAGACTTGTTGTGGCTTCTTCTTCCTTCTTCTTTTCCTTTTGAGATCAAATTCAGTATCTGAGGAGACACATCCTCATTTCTTGATCTTCCATCCATAATTTATGCCTTAAACATGCAACTCTTCACTGGTTCATGCAACAACGGCCAAAAGTGACAAGTGAGACACACAAAGATGTAATACCAAAGTCACAGACCACATGAGAAATAGTACTAGAGGATATAGAAATCACATACCCTTATTAGAATTTAGCACTAACAACAGCTCTAATACATGAAAAAGCACATCTTTCAATTGTGCTTCTTTGGCTTTGTAAACAAGTTTTTGAAATTGAAACAAGTAGTTGAAGCCTTGACATATGAACCACTTGCAAGAAGAACTTACAATAAACGTTGTAGCTATCAACCTTGGAAAGCCTAGTACTAGGAGCCTGATCACAAATGTTATCACAGGTCAACAAAAACCCCACCAAGAGAAGGAAGAACACAACCAAAAGCAAAGGTAGAGGGGGCTATATAATAGCATGAAATTGTTGACTAGCTTTGCTTTTTCAAATCTTTTATTCCCACACGCTTAGTGGGTTCTTTTGTCTCCCAATCCACTTTTTAAGAAGGAAGGCAATCCAGAAGAGGCCAAAAAAAGAGGCACAAAGTGATCAAACTAGAGAGGATCCCCGTGCCCAAGTACCCAAAACATGAAGGGAATTATTGGAGCATAATGCACGCAACCTTAGAGCCCCTACAACAACGTTAGGCAATAGGTGGTTGTTTAGCACAGGAAGCAAAGTGTGTTGTGCTGACCTCCCATAAATATACTCCTATTGCCTTTGACAATTGACGAACACTTCATTATTTGAACGTAAAGATTTAAATATTGAAATTGACGTGTGATGATTGTAATTGAAATAAATATAGATCACCATATAATTGAAAGGAAAAAGCTTAGATTAAATTTTTTTTATTTATTTTTCAAATTAAATAATGATATATAGATACTTTTTTTGAGATAAGTGTATATTTTGAACTTTTATATTATTCATTTCAAAAAAATTGTCCATATATCATTGTTTGAATTAAAAATTGGTTGAAATAAATATAAAGAACTTGATACAAGTTTTGTCCTAATTGAAACCCAGCTTATGTAAATTGCGATTGCAATCACTCAATGCTGATTTGTGTGTTTACACTATTGAATAAAAATATTTCTTTTTGACAAATGAGCTTTTTAAGTCCAATAATGCCTTTGCCTTGTTAGCACACTAGCCCCCAGACATGCCCTCTAAGCACTTCAACCATTTTATCTTGAAAAATTGTGTTTAAATTTATATATCTTTAATACACTTTTGCTTAGAGAAAATATATATTAAAAATATAGTTTTTTTATTTTATTACTTAAAAAATAATATAATAAAAGTAATGCGGGAATATCTTACCTTCCTGTTTCTAGTCAAATTGAATTATTTTGGTTACCACTTTAAAGTCAAGAGAAAGACAATGGCACACTCAAGTCCTTGTTGGCATAACCGGAGCCAAAGTTGTTGCCTTTTGTTAATGATCGTAATTAATGATAAATTTCAAAAGCTAAGAAGTTAAGTGCAGGTTAGGTTGGTTGGATAAGACACGATATTAACATCTTTTGAGGGGCCTAATCAAATTAAAATACATTGCTTACTTTTTTTTCCATGTCAAGAAATTAATTGACTAAAGAATGGGATAGGCATGGTTGCTTTTTCTTTTTTTCTAAAAAAAGAAAAAGAAAAAGCAAAAAGACATTGGAAGAGTGAGAATTGAGAAAATATATATATATATAAGTACGCATCGTGGGTGGATGAGACGATGATGTGCAAGGAGAAGTTTATGCAAATAAATAATGAAGTTGTGGAGTGTTTTCTGCAACAAAAACATGCTGATCCCATGAGAGTTTTGTCTGTGATTTCCTTTTCTTTCCACATTCCCATATGATGATATGAGAATAATGGCTACTATTTGTCAATGAGAGTTATGTGCAATAATAAGCGAGTTACACTTTTAGAGAAAATCAAGATTCAAATTTTAAAGTGACAATTTTTAAAAGAGACTCTTAGTTGTAACTGTACTTGAAAACTTAATCTTACAATAATGTCTATAAAAAATGTAGCATCATTCCATCATGTTACACATGATGTCCTTAGATCAAGTGTCATGCAAATTTCTTTGCGAGTGTTTGTTAATTTCTTCATCTGTCTTAATCTTAAACTAGACTTTTAATTCATGGTAAATTTATTTTTAAATAACTAAAAAATTTGTTGACATTTAAGATCATTAATGCAGATTAGCTCAGTGAATTGAGTAGTTTACTTGTTAAAATGAGATTAATTAAGTTTCAAAAATACTAACTCGCTTAAATAAACTCATTTTCAATTTAGCGGTGATAATGCCAAAAGTTTTTCACATAACTAAAATGTAGAACCAGGTAGGATGAGATATTATTATGTCAAGGCAAACACAATAGGTAAAAATTGAAGAATTCTTCTGAAAGAATTAAATATATGATCGTATAGAAATGGTGCCAAGCAAAAATTGCCTTAAACAATAAGTGTAGAAGTCAACCTGCGGGGTCATGAATGGACAATGACCTCCAAAAAATTAATTGATACAAACCCCAAATATAATGATCAGTGTCATTAGCCATCAAAGGTACTGGGAATAAGAGGAAGCAAGAAGGGCAGCACCAATTCCTGAACCATCCATGGAGTGCTCAATGATAATATTTTGTGAGACAACTTCACCAAGCAATTCACTGAGGGTATTCTCTAGGCATTTGCTATATGCAGTGTAATGCTCATACAATCCACCATCCATGGCTATCACATTCTTCTGACGCTCACCCTCACTGATGGTGTCTTTTCCTAACTTCTTCAAGATACCCAAGATGCCGGCGGCGGCAAGACGAGCGCCACGTGTAGCAACAATGTTGCAGAGCTCAACAACCACCGCCCTCACTTCCAGGGAGGTATCAGGTATCTAATATTGGACATGAGGGGGAAAAAGTATAGTCAATAAAAGCATAAATGGATTTGAGACCTTTTATAAGTCAGAAGTCTCAACATGAATCACGAAGTTCAAATAGAGCTAAAATATTTAAGGTAAGATAGTTATTTAGTAACGTACCAAAAAAAAAAAGGGTAATAGTAATAATAATAATAATAATAATAACAATAATAATAAAGGTATTTAGTATGGAGTTTAATTTTGATAAACCTTTAGTGTCAGAGTCAAACACTATCAATCAATTATATATTACTTTTTGTGTGACTTTTGACATAATTTTTGTAAATAGTCAAACACTTTAGTGTATGTTTGGGTTTCGGTTAAGAGCTTCAAAACCATGATTGGGGCAAAATGCCATATGAGAGAAGCTTTTGCCAAAATCATTGTTTGAAGGTTTCCAAACAGGAAACTGAACATGGGGATTAAATAACAGCGTAAATATATATATATATATATATATATATATCATTGACAATGTATCAAATTCAATCCTTTATAATGTGACGTTTGTAGTGTTATAAGAACATAGAGGACCTCTATATCACCAATAGTTGAAATAACTTTCAAAACATATTATACAAGTGGCAAGTGCTATGAAAAAGCCTTCCTGGTAAATCTTTATCCAAACAGTATAGAGAATTTCACATACCTCGAAAATGCCCTTCAGTTTGCTTCCAACTACACCAAGATCAGCAGATGTGTCATGATGCATTGCAGACATGTCAGGTGTTCTACACATCCAACTCAAGGTCATGACATAAAAATTTTGATGACGATACCGGTTCATAAGAAGCACAACAACGGTAGAATTTAAGATTCTTATTAAATCATGACCTAGAGTGAGCATAAAAATATTAAGTATCCCTGATGAACTAACTAGTGAATGCTCAGTTTTTGTTAGGACAGGATCAGATAGAACAAGAAAAGAGCACGAAAACCTCAAGAAATGTGTTTATTAACTAAATATCTTGATCAATGTGATCAGAGACCCAAGAAGACAGGGTTAAAGAGTTAGTTTGAGAGACCCTTCCTAACTCTCCTCAACCACACTCTACTCAATTCTATAACTACCCTTTCCCTCCTTATCTTATCCCTATCTATAACCAACTAGTAGTAATAATGTCCTATCAGTTTTCACCATCTTCTAAATTGTCTCATGGCCAGTTAACTTTTAAAGGACAATCACAGTGAGGATCTCATTGCAAGAATTATACCAATAAAGAGAACGCTGGAATGCTGCAGCATATGCCGCTTGTAACAATATTTTAGCTAAGAAACCTAGAAACATATATTCTTTTCTGAAATCTGAGCCGGCTGATGGTCAAAATTATTAAATGAACATGACGAAAATATTGAATAAAATCTTATTATTAATGTGGATGACCTTTTTAATTTTCTTATACTACCAATTGGAGAAAGCCATATTTATTGGAGAGGGAATGCAAAGCATCATATTTCTTTGTCTGCTACTGCTGCTAGCGTTTCGTCCACATTTCTACATCTCTGATTGCAATCCACTGATCATAATTAGGGAACTGAAATTGAAATCTAGTAGTGTAAAGCACTGTGGGTAGTTGAAGTTTTAGGCAAAAAAGATAGAGCACTACATAACCCATTGCTTTTGCTGCAGAGACTTGCCATGTAGGATGTGTAAATAGATTTAGTAACCGATGTTAATGTTTGTCAGGAAAGAAATAACAGCAACACTAGTAAATGAAAATGATAGGATATAAAGTTCAGGGGAAAAAAATTAAGTTGCAGTGAAACATTGATGATAAACCTAAACTTTGGCGGAAAGAATTTAGAGGTATGTAAAAATCGATATCCAAGTCAAATCATTTGTGTGTAATCTGATTTTGAACCAATTATTTGTCCAATCTATCACACCCTTAATTTTATTTGATTTATCATTTGTTTGATGTATACAACATCCATATTCATGAATTATACAGACAGGCTTTCAAGACAATAGCAAAAGTCATGATGCAGAAAACTCATAAAACTATGCTACACAGTTTATTATAACTCTTCAACTAGTATAGTAGGGGAAAAGCACAAGAAAAATCCATGACTAACTTTCTAAGTAGTTGATGTATTTCTAACCACGAGTTTGATAAACTCCTTATGGTTAGCCAATTTCCATATAGTCTGCTAAGAGTGATTATCGAAAAAGAAATGTGCCCTTGTAAATAATATCATTTTTTATGTGTACCAAAAAAAATATCATTTGTTTTATATGTAAGTAAGAAAGGCAGCAATTCTTTGCTTTAATGAATGAACAAATTTGTTTTTGAAAAAAACCACCCTCTTCCAAAGAGAGGTCACTATTCTTTGCTTTAATGGCTAAACGTTTACCCCATAGACAGCAATTTCAAAAAAAAATAATGAGACACCAAAAGTTTTGTTCCTCTCTATTTATTGTTTTGCTTGTTCTTTTCTTTGTTTCCAGATTCTTTCTAACCAGAGAACCATATCCATTCAGAAGCATAAAGAGGATGCGACCAATGTACAACTTATAATTGTAAACATAATATGCAACTTCGTAGTTCGTTGCAAACTACAAAGCAGTCAATGAGGCAAAATTTTGTTCCAATTAAATAGCTGATATTAAGAGCAAGTTTGAAAAAGAATATTCATGGAGTTGGAGAGGGAGAGTGATAGGACATTGGGCTTAATGGGCCTTGATTGCTAGGAATGATAATCAGTTAGTTAGTTAGTTAGTTAGTTAGAAAAGGGTTATAAAAGAGTGTGTTAGGGAGGAATTAGGGAGTTGAGAAGTCAGTAATTGAGAGTCTAGGAGAGTAAGGCATCTCTCGAATATCCTTAACTCTTGTATTTTCATATTCAATAATACATTTCTAAACCAGTTCTATCAGAGAGAGTAATGACTAAACCAAATCATAATAATAGAGTGGCCAGTCAAAAGCCTAACATATACCTTAAGGTGAATGGGACTCTCAATTTTGGAGGAACAGTGTCACCAAAAAAGCAAGCTTCTTCAGCCATTTTGCATAGCACTCTGCGAACAATTTCTCCCAAATACATACCAGAAATTATCTTCTCAAAAATCTGCATTATGATTGAAATTTTCAAGAAAAAAACAAATGATATAACCTTATTTATCAAGGCAGATAAGATAGAGCTTAGAAGTAACACAAATTCACCTGTTCACCAGGGTTTAAACTCTCAGCATCTAATGCATAATCATACTCAGTTAATGGAAGGTGTGATGAGCGGAAGTTTCCCCACTCCATGTTGATAACCTGCAGTCATCTCATACATTCAGAGAGGCTTCAATATTTATTCTACCACTCATACCAGATAATCTGTAGCCATGTTAAGACTACACACTCAACTGAGGGAAAGTAAGACAGTAACTGCTCACCATTTCTCCGGACTTGGGCAAAAGACCATGCCATTTTGGTATTGCTTGAGCACGCTCCACATATGCTGCATTTGTTCCAGTACCTAAAATAACAGCAGCAATGACATCTTTGTTTGTGTATCGACCTCCTGCTAACGTTCCAACAGTATCATTGACCTAGTATAGACACTGAAAATAAGTATAAACTAAAAGCATAATACCCTGAAAAGGCATTTGCCTTGAGATCGATCAAGGACTCCAGAAGATACAAAAGTCTTTTCATCGTACGTCATGCAAAAGAGTCCAAAACTTCACTTACCAGAGCTGTTACACGCATGTCAAGACCTTGCCTCTCAATGGCTTTTGTCAATTCTGCCACAACATCCTGGCCAACCTATTCAAACAACAATAAAAAGTATAAATGTAAAGGTGAGAGGAAAATTGTTCCTTAGGAATAACTACTAATGACTTTCTGCACCAAGCATAAGCTACTCCACATAAACAAGTTTTGGGAAGTTAATCTATATTGTCTGAAAAAGTGAAAAGAAAATATAGAACATAAGTGGAAAAGTGATCAAACTAACAAATTTTGATAGATGAGCCAACGCTTTATGTTTATGACATTTAAAGATCAACAAGAAAATAAATTTTGGAATCTCATGAACATATCCTAAGTAAGTTACTTAATGTAGAAAGATAAGATAATGATTATTATTATTATTGTTATTATTATTATTATATTAACTTGAAACGAAATTGTAAATTCAAAGTTAGGCATTGGAATTAAGGATTTAGGAATTAATCATCAATAATTCATATATGTAAAGTGCTATAATATATACAGCCAAGGAGATATTCAACACGAAAGAATGTAAACGGCAGCAAAGCAATCAGGATTCAGGATTAACAGTATCATCTATGGAGAAGCCTTTTGTCCACTTGATAAGGTTCCCAGAAGCAATTGACGTTTGCATGACAGGGAAGGAAAAGGTAAAACCTAGTTCCCTCTGTCTACCAGGAGGAACTTGAAAATCTGGACCTTCTTGCGCAACAAATTTTGCAAGTTCTGATGCAATATAGTCAAAGAGTGCCTGCATCACAGTTTGTTTAGATTTTTTGTCATATTCTATAAAACTTGCACAAAGCAATTAACAATTGTCAGGGTAAAAAAGGACTTACATTTGATGACCCAACCATCAAATTAGGTGGAATTGACACCTCAGTAAATTCTTGACTAATAATACCACGATCCTTGCCCCCAAGTTGCACACGTAATACACGAAAGTTAGTCCCTCCAAGGTCTAGTGCATAAAATAGTCCTTTCTCATTCCTAAGAAGGGAGGGATGCATCAGATCAACCAAACAGTGTAATATTCGTTCACAGTGCCCATAATTTCAAAATGCTGAAAAACATATGTTAGAAAGAAGTCCATTCACTTCAGAAAACTTTGTCCATTTATGTATGAAATATTACTGACTTAATACTCTTGCACAAACAAAGCAATAAATCCCATGAACTCATGGGATATTGTATCTGGAATATGGCTAAGGAATAACAATTATTCTTTATTCACCATAATTGTTGATACTTTCCAATTCATGGCATTCTTGAATTGTTTTGCAGCAAGAAGTGAAACAGCACACAATTTCATAGCATGCTCTTCTTAGCTTCCTAGCCACCAATTTTAATAAAACAAAATCGTGTCATGCAATACAATCATATACCATAACATGAACAACCAAATGCCACGTTACAAACTCACTCTACTGTAAATGCAATTCATAGACATTGCATATGAATAATCAATGAGCAGGAAAGCTAGATGATCATCTAAGCCTCAAGTTAATGGAATCAAAATAACAAATTGAACTGACAATCCAAGACCAAAAACACATGTGGGAAAAAAAAAAAAGAGGATAAATCTACTACCCCAACAACAAGTATAACAACAACAAAAGGTTTTTCCTATACTACATGGATCAGATGATATCATTGCGTTCTATCATAAACCATGTCTATAGATAAGTCAGTAAAATTTAAGTCCTTTTTAATAGTTTTGTCTACAATTTTTCTTAGTCTTCATCCACCTATTGGATTACTCCCCATCTGATCTACTCTTCTTAATATACTCTTCTTATTTGAGTTTTTAAAGGTCTTCTCATCAAATAACCAAACCATCTAACATGCCAACCAAACCATCAAACACGCCAATGCGGGATTCTACCACCCAACAACAACTGATTGAACAAAAACAAAGAAATGGAATTTTGACAATGCAAATGGATTTAGATTTATCAAAAATCGAATGAACAGAAACCATCAAAAAAAAAAAAAAAAAAGTGTCCACAAACACATGTAAACAAACAAAGAAGGACTCAAGTAAAAGGATTCAAAATGACAAACTGAATTGACAATCCAAGACCAAAAACACATATATGGAAGAAATAAATAAATAAATAAATCTAACACCCCAACAATAACAACAACAACAATTATGCATTTCCTCACAAGATAGAGTCTACTACATGAATCAAACAATAACATTGCCTCATATCATAAACCATATCTATAGACAAAACATTAAACTATAAGACACCCTAACAACAACTAACAACCGAAAAAAAAAATGAAACTCTGACAATGCAAATGGACTCAGATTTACCAACAAAAAAATAAATAAATAAAGAATGCATCAAATCCACAAACAAAGAAGGACCCAGATAATAAGATCAATGTCGAATGGATCAACAAATGCAAACATCAATAACAACAACAAAGATGAGAGATATAACAGTACCTACCCAGTGGGGAGATTATCAACATATGTGATGAGCATCTTGAGCTTGCTGCCACCTTCAGATGCGAGCCCCGCGTGCATCTCAACGGTCATTGCATCGGCCACCTGCCTCAGCTTCCCCGTTGGGGTGCCGCAATTCTCCTGAAGCTCCTTGACCATCGCTATCGCCCTTCCACGCCGTCGCCACTTCCTCACGCACCGCCGCCCCACCACCGCCGCCACCGCCACCGTCGTCGTCACCCCGATCACTGCCGCGACCACCACCACCACCCGACCCATAATAACTACTACTTTGTGGCGTTTGTTTATCTGCACAACAACAACAACAACAACAACAGCCTCCTCCAAAATTTGCGAGTGTGATGTTGTGTTTACATGTAATATAATATGAATGTGTGTGTGTGTGTGTGTGTGTGTGATTTATATATACACAAGTGGCACTGGCTTAAAAAAAGTGTGTTTTAGTTAAAATTAATTATAAATGTGAGAGGAATTTTGGTTAAGATGGCATAAAGCATGTTTAGCTTATTTTAAAGTATTTAATTCTCACACGTCAATAAAATATTATATTAATTTTAGGATTTAATTTGTATATATTATTAATATAAAAAAATTTTATATAGATATTTAATTATATATTATCATATCAGTAAAAATATTTGATTCAGTTATTTATTACCTTAAAAGTCTTTTAAATAGAAATATCTAAATAGATGATAATATAAAACTCTTTTATATTATCAGTACATCAAAATTAGTATCCTAATTTAAATATAATGTTAATATAAAAAAATTATATAATCATTTAATTATTTATAGAAAATATATGTGATCTTCAAGATAGTGGAGGTAAAAGGTCAAAAATCTCTATTAATATGATAATACATAATTAGATGATTATATAAAAAAAATTTATATTTATATTATATTAAAATTAAATCCATATCATATTTATTACTATTTTCTAATTTTATCCTTCACATACTTTTAAATATAACGTTAATAGAATATGAGATTAATCGGATAAATTAATTGAATATTAAAAATTAAATAAGATATTTTGCTAAACATATTTTATAATTAACGTTGATTTTGAGTTTCTTTAAGTCTTGTATATATTGTTAAAATGATAGATAAAATAAACGGAAGGTAATAGTAATTAAGGGTGCGTTGTTGTTTATGCTTTTTCACCTTTTTAAGTTATATAATTTGCATAGATGATATTTTTTTAAAAAAAAAATAAAATAAAATTAGAAAACAATTAATTTTTTACCTTTTTAAATTAAGCTAGAAGCATTTTTTACATCAACCTTTTCTTTTAATCTTGAGCAACATAAATTTAATTGATTGTTTAATTTGTTTCAATGAAATTGACGTTAATGTGAGAGGAATATTGGGTAATTAGGAAATGAAATAACGAAACTAACGTGTTAATTAAAGTTAAGTGATTGTTTAATTGAGTGCAATTTGATGATTGGGAAAAATTTTGGGTGATGGTGACATGTCCAAGAAGCAAGGAGTGAGATCTGAAAAACAAACAAACATGAAATTTGGTTTGCGTTGAACAGGTTGGGTTGGAACAAGACAATGGAAAAAACAAAGGAACTTGTCCCCACACGAACTCCCCACCCATCTTCTCACTCTCCTCTTCTCCTCTCTTTAGCTTTGTTGAAAATTGGTCACAGTTGTACTCTTTGCACCCTGCATCTGCACGTAATGTAACGGAACGTAGCAACTAATTGCACTTTGGCACTTTTCTTTTTTCATTTTTTTATTGACATAATATTTTCATGTGCATATATATATATATATATATATATGAAATTAATCTATTAAAAATTGATGTAATTAATTAACTAACTAATCAATTATCGGCTTTTAAAAAATTTAAATATTACCAATATGGAATGATCAAGATAGTAGATGTCATGACCCTTTAATCAGAGATCTTAGATTCGAGACTTAAAAATAGAAAAAAATTCTTTCACCAAAAAACTCCTATTCCTTTTAGAGATTTCAATAGGATTGGCCGGATTAATCAAATTTCTAATAATATGGTCTAAATATCGGTAATTCGACAAAAGAAAAAGACAAAATAAAATAAACATTTTTGGTGTTCAGATCCTTCGAGATATTTCATGAAAGCAAGGGTTAAACGTCCTAGGGGATGCATTTCGAGCCATACGTCTATTTCTATGCTGGAGTTTGTTGAAAAATATCTACGCTATGAATTTGATATAGTTTTATATGAAGGATATTTTTATCTAATTCATCAAATTTTCAATCTGTTGAATATGAATTACTAGTTGTTGTATATGGGTTTGGAAGATGTTTTAAACTTAAAATGCCAATGCGTTATAAAGAAATCTAATGAAACATTTATAATTTTCAACATTCTAAACAGTCCTTTTAATAACTCTTTTGTTATTATTATATATCTTTACAAAAATTAAACTTTCAATTTATAATAAGCAAAAAATTGTTTAAAACATTTAACTGAATCTCAAAATAATAATCATAAAATAATTTTTCATACAATTACTCAATGTTAATAATGTTTCAAATATTAAATAAAAAAAAAAGTTTCAAATAAAGAAATCTATAAGAACATATAAAACTGTAAGAAAACTTCGTTTATATAAAAATATTACAAATCTAATACTTTCAATTTATATGATAAGGCAGCATGATTACAAGTTTCTAAAACTCAATTTTTTGGAGAGTAACTTGGTATAATACGTTTTGACGCCTCCTTACATCTTTTAAATGGACAATCAAGTAAAACTCTTATAGCACTAGGATGCTGAACAAGATAATAATAAACCATAAATAATATGTCCTGCTTAGCACTCAACTCCTTTTATTGTTTCTGCATTGCATCTTTGGATAAAGGATGTTTTCTTGTGACACTTAACTATTTTTGTTGTGTACTTATGAAATATATGAAATAGGATAGGCAAGAACAAACTAAAAAATATAAATTATTGGTTCAACAATATATAGAGAACTAATCTTTCTCCATAAATCTTTCTCCATAAAGCCGCGAAAGGAATGAACATGGGTAGCCACTGCATTTAAATTCCAATCTAATAACTTTATAAATAACAAGAAATAAAAATATAAAAACACTTTTTTTTACCTAAAATTTTTTTTAGTTTCTCTCATTTCACCTCAATTATAGGGAATAAATAATAGGCTTTTTTTTTGGGGGAGAGGGGGAGAGGAAGAGAAAAACTATTTCTCATGAGTTCCTTTCCATTCCTATCCTTTATTAAACTCTCAAATAAGGGAACCTGTTCCCTTTTCCATTATTTTCCTTCCATTTCCCTCATTACCTATAATACACTTTAAGGCTATATTCGGATAACTAATGATAGATAGAATGTGAAGGATTGAATGGAATAAAATGGAGTCGAGTAAAATAGAATGTAATGGAATAGAAATCTCACTCTATTGTTTAGATATTCAATGATAAAATGAAATAAAATTACTACTTCATTGTTTGTGAATTTTAGTGGAAAAGAATAGAACAAAAAGAATTATAATTTTTTTTCTTATACTACCCTTATATCAAATATGTTGTAGTTTAATTAAAAAAAAATTAAAACTATTTAATAGAAGTTTATAACTCACTACAACAATAATTATATGATTTTGTTAAAATATTTAATATTATTTTTTGAGCATTAAAATGGGGTATGTAATCCAAATAACTATTGAAATATGAATTTTTTGTGTAACTATTTTTTTTTTCCAAATACTATTTAAAATAGTTTTATTATACACGTGTCAATTAATAGAAATTAAGAACTGTAGCTAATTAAAAATATTGTGCTTAAAAGTAAAGTACAGATTTTTTTTCAAAAATTTAAAAAATGCAGAAAAGTTTCCTGAAAATAATATCTTCGGTTACAGCATAAGGCTATATATATAAATATTTTTCAGACCAAACCTCATCAAGTGAGAGCCTAAAATATATATATATATATATATATATACTAAAAAATTTGTTCGGCCAAATCATTGTCCCCAAAGGTTAGACTTTTGAAAGAAGTGAGATTTGTTATACTTCTAGCTTGCTTAAAACAAGAACGAATTGACACTGAAGCTGGACACATTCCATTCTTTTGCCTTTTAGGTAGCATAAGATCAGCTTTTTTGGCAATGAATAAGTTTCCATAATAAATTCTTCTCCCTCGACCTCGAGCTATCAGCCTCCTGCTTCATGTTACAAATCAATGTAACCCACCTTCATATGCCTTCATTGATATCGCACAGGCTTCTCGAATATGACATTCTAATACAATATTGTTGCATCTTCAGCCACTTCTTGTAATTGGTTTGCTTTCTTGTTTTCTAACTTAATGAGAGTGGCTCAGTCAATACTTCAGTAGTGCGAATGACCGCAGGAACAAATACTGAAACAAAATAATGGACACTGTAGTTTAATGGCAGAAATTTGTTGATGAACACGCAAGCAAGGGAGTAAGAGGAAGATCACAAGACATAACTACTCACAAACATAGGGTGGTTCTCAGACCAAAAGACAGAATGTTGCCGGTACTTTCTGTAGCCCCGAACTGAAATTTTGAAAGGACAAATGGTACCACTTGACAATTTGCTGTAAAATATACAAGATGTCTAAGATACAGTTAAACAACTAAGGTTAGATTGATGTTAGTAAATAATACAAACCATCAGAGACTACTTTAATTTCACTGGTATCAAAATTTCATCCTCGCTACTCAAATCAAACATTTAATTTCGTTTTTTGCCTCTTTATTCTCTCAAGCGCACCAAGTCGATTCTCATTATCCTTGTCTTTAGCACCATCCACTTCTCCATTTGTTTCATTCTCATCTCTCTTTCGAATCAAACCGCCAAAAACTGCAGAAGGGACATCTTTTTGTGTTATTTCAACCTTTTCCTCATCATCAGATTCACTTTCTTCCGGTAACTCGATATCCTCTTGATTTGCACTGGCTTTTAACCCTCCATCAGTCTGTGATTCCACTCCAGCACTCACAAACCCAACTTTTCTGTCTTTTGCCACTGTATTGTTAGCTGCTGGGGCTAGTTGCCTTTCTAAAGCAGCCATTTCATCCTCAGGGACCCCAGCCTCTTTCAACTTGTCTTTGGCCTCATCAAGATTCACAGTTTGATCCTTTTGCATCAGATACTCTGGCAATATAAAATGTGTCTGCCAAAACAATAGAAGTAGGATTAACATAAATGAAAAAACATCAAGGTAACAGACTGACAAGGTAATTGAAAATGAAAAGACGAAAGTAACCTGGCTATAGCTTGCAGAGACACTCCGCTTGATGCGAAGCATCTCTCTGAAGGTATCTTCATTTCCATGCTGAACCTCAAATTCATGCCACTTATTCCAGAATTCCAGATCGGATCGTGGATCTGCAAACTGAGAGGCAAATACATATAGTGCACGGGCCCGATCGATTTCTCCCAAGCTTTTCTCCAGCTCAGCATACTTCAGACACATAATTTTGACATCCTTGTCTGGAAGACCAGATTCAATTGCCTGCTCATAGATCTCCCTTGTTTTGGGTACACCAAATATCTCAGCTGCACGAGCAATATATATTTCATACATGCTTAACTTCTCATTGTTAGGAACAGCCTTAGTTGCTTGATCATACACCTTCATAGCTCGCTTGGCTAGTCCATGGTCCTCCTCCAGCTTAGCATATTGCAGGTACAGAGGTTTCACTTGATCAGCTGGGGCCTGTTTGGCAATCATGCACCCGAAAATGGGATTAGGTTAGTATCGTATGATCATAATACATTATCAGCATTCAACAGTCATATCTAACACAAACAGCTTATCAGAAAATAAAATATCAAATAATGCAATTAACTAAGAAAAATACTAGTAACAATCTTTGACAAACTAGACACACTTTCCATACAACTAAACGTCAATACAATACAAGTTGTTGGTAAAGGTTACTCTAATTCTTTAAACACTGAATATAGTCATAGTATAATACTCTATAAATTACATAAATAGGTGCAACACCATAACAGTATTGCATATACAGGAAAGTTTAACTTTCTAAACTATTTTTCATTTCAAAAATCTCTCATATAGATGGTTATCAATATTTCAGATAAAAAGAAAGTAACTCTGCTTGAATAATTCTACAGTGGAATGCTATCAGTAATGGATAGAGTTTATAGACACTTGTGCTTCTTCCAGGGAAAACTAAGTAATTCTGAGTTTTGCCTCCTCATTCTATCTAATCCTTCAAATTACAGTCACTCTAAAACACACAGTGCGGGCTCCAATCCTATTGGACAACAACCAAGCCTTATCCCACAAGCTAAAGCCAGCTATATGGATCAAACGGCACCATCTTGCTACTATAATAAATATCAACTTTTCAAAAAGCCCAACTGCAAAGATTATACAACTACAACAACCAAGCCTTGTCCCACTAAGTGGGGGGTCAGCTTCATGGATCAAATAATATCCTATTGTAAACTATCCCAATAGTCAAACCATTAAAATCTAAGTCATTTTTAATGCTTTCACCTATAAAATTTTCTTAGTCTCCCTCTACCTCTACCTGTTAAACTATTCTCCATCTGACATACTCTCCTTAATGGAACTTCTACAGGCCTTCTCCAGACATACCCAAACCACTTAAAGTGAGATTCTACCATATTTAGACTACCTTGGAAGTAAATGGAATAAAAGCTGAATAGAAAAGGAAATAAATTTCCTTGAAATTAGATGCGTGATCTGATACTGAGCTGTAAACAGCTCTGATATTGTGCTGTCAAAAAGGTTTCATAAGGTGATCATGAAATCCAAACTCTCATGAGCCAAGCTGCCACTAGGAATCAATGTTTAGGACAATTCTTCAAGACATCAGAATCCTTTTGCAGCAGCAACAAGAGATCAAGCTTAATTAACTTCTTGGAGGGTTAACCAGTCTGCTGGTTATATGAATATGGTTCTAAGCATTGTGACAGCTGGGTCATGACTGAACTACCACCTAGAATAGACAGTCTCCTTGCTGCAGATAGTTTTGGTGTAGCCTTCTACAGGCCTTAGTCATTTTGCTTTTTGCATTTTTACCCAAAAAAGAAATTTAAAAACCAGTTTTTTCCCACCTCAAAACTGTATAAGATGAGCAGAATCACTTGGCATAAGATCTTGACAAAAAGATTGTTTATAAACTATTACCCAAAATTGACAAGTAGCAGGTCTCATAGTTTCCAGATATACAATAAGACAACAACATAACCTGTTTAAATTGTACAATTGAGTAATTAGGATATGATGATCCGAATGAAGAAAATCAGATTTTTGTTAACCTTCTTGTGTGTAGCATGAATGGCATGTCTATATGCAACAGCCACTATCAGTAAACCAAATGTAAAATGAAATCTATTATGGAACATATTTCAATTTCAATGTCTTATGTTTTATTCCTTTAATTATTCCCTTTTCAGCTCAGAAATCAACAAATATGCTAAAAAAATAATTGACTTAGAAAGTAGAAACTAGAGTTGTATATCAATATTATGGTTGGTTACCAGTCATTTTGCATGGCAGATATTACTGCAATATTTGGAGGAGGCAGAACCGTGGAAATAATTGCAATAAAGAAGTACCCAACAAAGAGCACAAAGCCAATTGACACCAACAACCATCCCCAAAATTTTCTCTCATCATATGCAGCTAACTGACAGGACCTATAAGAACTGAAGCTCATAGAACTAGGTAGATGCCAACCTTGACCAGAACACCAAATACTCTTCAGCCAACAATCTTCCCAATGCAAAACCTCTAATACTTTATAATAGACAAATCCAATACCCCAAACACAGTAAATTCAATCCTAATGTCCCTTTTTTAGACCTACATCCACCATATATCGGTCAATCCCCTGATTACAAGTTAAAATTAGGTTTAAAACCATTTTAATCAACCAGAAGTATTCATCCCCTCCTAACTGCAACATTTTCATTGTAACCTATTTGATCAGCTAAAAGTATAGTTCTGTCTCAAAAGGCAGAATGACCATTAAATCCTAAAAGAGTGAATCGCCAAAATGATATCACAAAATCAAAATATACTCTTCAACTTGGAGGATGACTATATTCAGAGTTGCACACTAAGCCTTACAATAAATATCATATCATATTATCGAGACCCAACCCCAAGTGCAGACTCAGTGAGCCCAAATACATTGTGTATGCAAGGAAGGAGAAGGGAACTGGACCTAAGATAGCTATAGCAGAGGGAACCTGAGAAAAGTGTGGTTAGTTAGTAGCGGAGTTTGTTATTTGCTGAGTAGGAGAGAGAATATCAGATCCTAGAAGATTTGGTAAGGAGAGGGAATGAGTCAATATATGTATGAGGGGTAGGGTACCATTTTGTTGAGTAAGGAATTGGAGGGTGAAGGGTCCCTATACTACCCAGGAGTGTTCATACACTATTTCTCTTTTCTTTTTCTGCAATTTCAGCTTCATTACCCTACTTGTATACACACACATACTGGATTCCAGCTTGGGATCTCAGTTTTTACAGCAATATACAAAGTTATTCAGCATTTTTATCTCTTACTAATACCAGTTCTAACGTATATAAGCTTAATTGCATCATACAATTCATGCCAAAGTATTAGCATTAATCTACATTAACTCGACATATTCATATTTAATGTTTCATGTAAAAATAACTAACATTTTATAGGTTCAACTTGAGTAATGGAAATTACAACCATAGAGAAGACAAAGACATACTGATCTCAAGCAGACAAATGGCCGTTTAAGAAAAATGTCACAGGAATACGATTTACCTATATTTGACACATTTGAAATATAATCTAGCTCTCAGACTCAGATCATCAATGGAAAACTTGTAAAGAACGAATACTTCAAGAACACTTAGATCTGTATGAAAAAATAATGTGCCTACCGTTTCAACTGCATTCTCAAACAGCTCTCTTGCTCTCTCCAATTTTGTCTTTCCATATCTCTTCACAAATTTAGACAGATATGTAACCCATATGTCTTTAACATGTGGGTACTTAAATATCTTCACCCCTCTTTCATAAACTTTAAAAGCATCTTCAAAGTATTTATGTTCCTGCATACATCAGTGTACCAATTCGTCAATCAACCCAAAACCACTAGAAATACAATCAGAATGAAATACGGTATTAAGACATGGCATTTGCGCCATACCTCCAGAAAGTATGCATAATTAATAATTATTTGCGGCGTGGCTATTCGTAAATCCAATATCCGCTCATAAACAGCCCGAGTAGACTCCAGAGTACCTAGGCTTTCCTCCAAGTCAACATAAAAGGTCCACAATCTCAAAGATTTATGCAGTTTCATCTGAACTGGTTCATTCCCATCAGCAGCCACTAAAATGTAAAGCATATGACAAACCTAGAAGTTAGTTCACATCCCCCAACAAACACGATAATATTAAACTACTAGAATGAAATTACAACATATTAAACAAGGTCAATTTAAGAATACCTCTTCGTTTGACCTCGACCGATGGCTCTGCTGTAGCACGCCTCATAAGCTCAAGTGCTCCCTTGAAATCCTTATGTCTCAACTCCATTTCCGCCCACTCACACCAAACACTTGCCAGATTATCCACAGTCTTGTAGTTCACTTGTACCGCCTTGTCAAATATGACCCGGGCATTGGCAAGATCATTGTGATGCTCGTACAGCTTAGCAAAAGCAACCCACAAAGTATGAGGCTTCCCCACCGCCTTCATGGGATCGATCGTCCTCACTGCCTCCGTGTAAGTCAGTATCTGCTTCGTAGGATTACCTTCGAAAAGCTTCACCCTCCGGTGCCACTGCTCCACATTGTGAGGATTCTGGCGCAAGAGCACGCTGTTAGCCAACTCCGGCCTCCTCTCCATAAGGTAATCAAACCGTGCCAACCTCAAGTCAATGTCATTCTTGTCATTCAACCAAAACCCCTGCAAAATCCTCTTCTCAAAATCTTCCCCTTTAAATCGAACATCCTCCTCCTCATCACCACCAAAACCATTTTCTCCACCATTCCCTCCTTCTTCTTCTTCCTCCTCGTCGCTCAATCCCATCTCCTCCATCTTATAAGCAAGCATACTCTCCTCAAACTGTGAGTACGAATCAAAAATCACTCCAAAATCCCTAACAGTCACAACTGTCGCCATCCCTTCCTCAAACACATCCCTCGCCTTCTCGTGCAACCCCCTCCTAATGTAATACTCGGCCAGCGAGATCCACAACCTCCCAACCTCATCAGTAAACTTCCTAATCCCGCCCCTAATTATCGCATCCACATTCAACCCAGAGACCTCATTGGCATGCCTAGTGAGCAAATCACACAGCTCCAACCACAGCCTATGCTTAGTCTTCCCCTTAATCGAAAAAAACATGTCATCATTCAAAACCGAAGCCAATCTCTCAGCAGCCTCCTGCCACAGACTCGAATTCACCAAGAACTCAATAAAATCCTCAATATGCGAAGGGTCATACTTCAAGTACCTACGGTAAACCCTAAGCGAGGTCTCTATCGGCACACCCCTCTGGCTGACGAACACCAAATAGGGTTCCCAAATTCGGTCATGCTGGGTCACCGGGAGCGCGCAGAGCGCCCTATCGAAGGTTCTTCGGGTTCGGGTGATGAGCTTCTGGTGGGTTAGGGTTTGGAGGTACATGATCCAGATGCGGGGCATCTTGTGCATGGTGACGAGGGCGCGCTCGAAGGTGTTGTTAAGGGTGTCGTATTGAGGGTGCGTGATGGGGAGGCTGCGAACGAGGTCGAGGCGCTCGCGGAGGTAAGCGTGCCAGAGCTTGTAGGAGCCAGGGAGGGCCTTGAGGGCGCGCTCGTAGATGATGAAGCGCTTCTTGAAGGGCGATTCGGAGCGCGCGATTAGGTACCGCCACCATAGCTTGAGGCCAAAGGGGTTTCGGAGGAGCTCTTCTTCGTAGAGGAGGTCGTCTTGCGAAGGGTAGAGATCCTGGGAAATCGAAGACATGATTGTTGGGGTTTTGAGGGGATGGAAGGAAACGGTGTCGTATTGGGAGAGTGGGTGATGAGTGATGAGGGATGATGATGAAGATAACGATGTTTTAGGGTTTGTTCATGATTGTTTGTTGTTGTTTTGTGGTGGTGGTGGTGGTGGTGGTGGTGGTAGATGGGGCTTTCAGAGAGTGAAGGATGAAGGGAGTAAAACCCTAAGCCCTGAATCAGAGAAGAAGAAGAAGAATAAGAAGAAGATGAGGGTGTACACTACACTGCGGTACACTGGTACGCCATTGGATCTGATACATGGAGGAGGGATAGCAATTATTATTTTTTTTTAAAAAAAAATTGGGAAAACGCAAACACAATTCTTTTCCTTTATCTTTTTGAAAAACAATTATGTTCGTGGCAAAATAAACAAAAAAAATCAGATACTTATGTAGAATGAGATCACGTTTTTTTTTTTAAAAAAAAAAATTTGATAAAAAATTACTTTTTATTTCTTTAATATGTTTAGAAAAAAATTTTAAAAACTTATTGGAAAAAACACAAATAAATCTTTCTTAAAAAGCTACAATTTTGAACTATAAAAATATTATTCTAAAAAACTATTTTTATAGTTTTGATATATTTGAGTAAAATCTTCTAAAAAACATAATTACTACAAAAATAAAAAAAATAGAAAATATAATTTTAATCTTTAGAAAAAAAATAACTTAAAAATTTATTTAAAAATAAAATATAAATTAATTTTGTAATCTAATCAAACGAGCCTAATGTGTCTTACGATCTTGCAAGCATTTATGTGACTTTATTATTGTTTCAAAAAATGTCTAGTAATGCAAAAGGGATTTCCTATTTTATGTTTCTTTACTTATATGATTTTTTGAATTTTGGCAGATATTTTTCTCTAGTATGCTTCACTTTTCTTCACTTTTGATTATTATCTTTTTGCCTCTTTGTTGTAATGAACAGCTTGAATTTTCGGGTGACGCCTTTTTTTTGGACCAAAGATCCCTTCTTTTGTTGCATGAAATATTGAATGTTTCAGCCATTTCTCCTTTTTTTTTTTTGTCCTTTTTCCCTACTAATAATCATTGACAACATTTCATATAATGATTTTGAATATAGCTGCTAGCTTGCGATTTAGAAGTCTAGAAAACAAGATAGAAATAATTAGAGAGACAGAAAAATGTTAGAAGTCGTTGCATCTCACGAACTCATTGAAAAGTAGAAAGCATATTGGAAATATATTGCTTCGCCCATGACATTATCTTGAATAATCCTTGTATTCAAGTGTTTGCTGGTGGCATTCGTTAACTTGATAATGAATGTTGGTGTCTTGTTCTAGTATAATATTGTGCCTGTTGCTTGAAGGAGTTCATTCCTCTTATGGGTCTATCAACTGAATTCGGGTTGTTGTAAAAGACTTGAAATAATAATCTCTCTTTGGTCGTTATGAACGAATTATTGTACCGTTTCTACAATGTAACACTATATTTGCATTTTCTTTTTGGAATGAACTATGTTATTCAACAACTAAATAAGCTGGTTATGTCGTGATGTGATTCACATTTATTTGTGCCACGATAATCGATAGCATTATAGGTAACTTGATTTAAGTTTTTTTTTTTTTTTCTCACCTTATGGCATAGTATGACAAAGCAAGAAATGTACAGAAGGTCAAGATTGTAGTTTCCATATCATTGTCAAGATAAAGAACTAGTAGGGCTATAACTTAGTCCCTTTCCTAGAAAACACTAGTGAAAGCCTCTCCCCACCACCAACCCTAACTCCCTCTCCCTATATCTCTAAATACAAAAAGGAAATAGAAAGAGAAACCCAGATCCAAAATGACAATAGCAACAAAGAACATTGAAGAGGCTGCCATGAATTATAAATATGGCCACTAAGTTTAGGGAGCATCCTATCAAAATCTAAAGAGAGAAATTAGGATGTAGCCCACTTAGACACCATAATGCACAAAAGTTACAAACTTTATAAAGGACATGATTAGTTCTAGCCTCAACTCTTTAGCTTAATGCCAATTAATTCCACATGTGCAAGCTTGAATGACCATGCAAGCCTGAAAAAATTAGTGAGATGAAAGCCAGCATTTAAATTAATATTTACCCGAACTGCTAGCTTTCTCCTCTTTCTCCATTGCACAATGTGTCCATTTCCAGACACTGCCATCTCATCCTGTTGATCTCTTATGCTATAGATGCTAGGCTCAAACTCCTGTCATATATCAAAGTACAGGCAACAAACTCCTTTCAACACATGCACAAGCCCCCTATTTCTTAAACTAAGATGGCACAGCAACTGTAAAAGACCAAAAAATTACCTACTTCAGCCAAATTTTGTGAAAATATGACATCTCCAGAAGCTATAGAATAATTGCATTTTGGCTTTACAGTACTTCAGAGAGGACCTTGCACATCATTGCACTTGCCTGCACAATCTACACCTAGTTGTAGTAATATGAGGAAAATAAGAACTGGTCAAACAGCTGAGTACTGGGCTCTAACAAGACAACAAAAGAGAAATACATAAAGCTACTAAAAAAGTAAAATAAATTACAACACAGAGAGGGAATTGAAAGCCAAAACCTCCAACAGTTCTTGTAGCTCATCTTGTAATACATTATTTCCTCTTGCCACTGCATATTCCACAAGTGTGACAGAATCTGTCCCACAATTCGTATCCTCAAACTTGCCATTGATCATCCCATCAACACCCTTGGTGTTATCTTCGACACAAACTGCCAGTGATACAGATCCAACATCTTCACAAGAACCACTATCACTAGTAGCAAGTGTAACTACACTAGAATTTGAGGCACATTCTGGTCCAGGTTCAGCAGACTCTGTCCTATCCAACATATCTTGCCCACTATTGCACAAATTAACACTCTCCATATTTCTCAACTCTTTGACTATCGGATACAACATCAATAGATAAACCACTAGAATCTAGGCACAACTTGCTTCTTGTCAATGCTATTCTAAGGAGGACTGGGTTGTTTTTTCAGTACAACATCCTGCTTCACGCTCACCTTGCCATCATACATCCTCTTATGGTTTCTCTCACCATGCTCAGTCCTAGAAACCTCACCTTCATGAGATGATTTATGAAGATTCTCCAGTTGACCTGTTGGCCTCAACGAACGTGCCAATGCAAACAAAAGAGAAATAGAAATTGGAGTTGAATGAAAAGAACGAACACAAGAAAATGTTGGTTTTTAAAATATAAAATATGAAATAATAATCATGTAGAATGAATTAGTAAGAGTTTTATCTATTGATACTTTAATAATTCGGCCTAGATTATTTAATTCTTTTAAATATTAATTATAAATTGAAAACTCAACAAAATGCCATTCAAATTATTACTCTTATTGTTATTATTATTATTACTATTACTACTGTTGTTGTTATTTTTAATTTTTATTATGGTAGGAAATAGTTTTAATATCTTAATTGATAAGTGTCTCACATATAAAGGTTGTAAGAAAATCTCATAAGAGGAAAAAGAAAAATATAAATAATCTCTCAAACTTTGTTCAATGTTGAATTATACTTATGTGTTTAATTTAACTAGCTAGATATCACATACATACATCATTCTAGTACCAATACCTCTATGACTCTATCCGATTCCATATTAAAAAGGCTGCCATTGTTACTACTTTTAACTAATTACATTATATTCATGTGTTCCTTCATATCAGACACATTTTCTAAAATATTCTTCTAATAATTCTTTTAATTTTTAAATAAGAAAAATAATAAATTTTTTTTATGTTTAATAATTAAAAATTTTGTTTGAAGAATATTTTAGAAGGAGATATCATTATTCTAAATACATTAGCTGGAGGAGTTCTATCCATTGAGTAATGCCCTTTCCTGAGCCTTCCTTGCATCGCACGACTCTTCTGCCCCATGCGTCGAACCGGCGACTCGTGCCTCGGATGCATTTGCGGAGGCTAAGAAGTACCATTTGAGCTATGCCTCGATTGCTTGGCACCTTCACTTTAACTAAACCAATGAACCGAATTGGGCTCTGAAAAGTTGTCTTTGGGCTCAAATAGATAGGAGCTGGGCTGAACCTACCCTACCCCAGCCCATTGTCTCCACTAAATAGGTAGGAATTTGTTACCTAAGTAAGGCAAATACTATTAACAGCTAAGAGACAAATATTATAAAGGAATCATGGTCCAATGCTACCTCCTGTTTGGTTGGATATCAAAACCAAATGGTCCATTCCCTAAATCCCAGTAACAACGCGTATTAATGTTAAACAGATAGCATCCTGGACTGATCGTTACGCTGATTCGGCTCAGGACCATTTTGTACAGTAACTAGATATAGTCACATGATATCTGAAAGTGAAACCTTTTTTTCTTTTTTTTAGAAAAACAAAAATGGTATCCTTCAAACCTAAGTTTGTTGACCTGAACTTACCATTGATTTTAGATCAAGAACAAACATCGATAAAAATAAATTGAAAAATAGTTTTTTTTTTTTTCAAAAGGAGGTCTAATACAAAATTAGTCAATTAATAGCGAGTATTGTGATTTATAGAGGTCCTAATATCTTTCAAAGAAAGTTGAGTATTGTTGAAATAGGTTAGGTTATATAACCATTCAATTATTGGTGCACTAGGAGGCGTTTCAATAGTTGTTTTATGCTAAGTTTAAACTCATAATCAATTTTTATCTTTTTTTTTTTTTTGATAAACAACTCATAATCAATTTTGATACATTGTGATTGTAATTTTTTTGGGAAAATACAAAAAAAAATTAATTCAATTATGTTTTTTTTTTTTGAAAAAAACTTAACTCACGGAACAATTAATTTTAAAATATGCTCTTTTTTATGGAAAAAAATATTGAATAATAAATTTAATTTTGATACATTATCATTTTAAAACTTATTTACAATGTCATTAAAATATGTGTTGACATTTTATTTAATGAATTAACATTTACATGAAGTATTAATTTAATTAAAAAACGTGACATCATATTATGAGATATAGTATAAAATTTATGCATTGATAATCCATTAAAATTAATTATTTTTCTCCTGAAAAAATTATTCATCTTCGCATGCTTCCTGTTTCATAAACGCACGTTATTTGTTTAAATATAATTCGGTTTTCCTTTTAATTTGTTTGCAGTATCATAATTAGATTATTTTTATTTTTAGCATATTTAGATGCGATTTAATTTTTTTTAATCCACTGCATGTGTAATTTCATAAACGCAGCAGAGTATATTAAATTCTATTTATTACGATTCCGGCTGTCTGCCAAGATTTTCGGAGAAAAAAGTTTCCTATGAAAAGTATTTTGTCACGATATGATAAAAACAATTAATGAGTCCTTACCGTAGTGTTTTATTTTGTCTTTTTATTCCTTGTTAAAAAGCACGAATATCATCACCCTTCATCGTTCAATCATGCACAGGTAAAATGGAAAAAGGACAAAAAAAAAAAAAAATTACCTTAATCAAAGTCTCACAATTTTAGAAAATAAGGGTGGGTTTTGCTTCAGCGCTTTTTATCTCTGATGGGAAAGTGGCTCAAAATGGAGTCAAATTTAAAAAAGAACTAGTAATAGTTAAAAGGAAACGAACATTACCCTTTCTGCAAATCATGCTAATTAAGCTAGCAAGAATTGAGTTTAACAAAACAAGCTAATCTTTATAAAGTGACAAATTATTATTGGAATTTTAATTGAAAAAAGTATTTACATTTAATATTTGACTATGACTTAAGTAAAATTGCATGCAATTGTAGATATATGTGAGAAATAAAAAATTATGCCTAAAATTAAAAAATTAAAAAAAATTACTATTAATCAAAGTCTCGTAGTTTTAACCCCAAAGTATTGGTCACGATCAAATAAATTACGACCTTATACAAATTTTACTGCAGATTTCATATATTTGAATTTAGAGTAGTTAGTTTGAAAGGACTTTATTTACTCATCACTTAATCTAGAATTTCATGAACAATTCCTAAAAACAAAAGTCACAAACACAATTTTTGAAAATAGAAACTCCTAATACATTGACTCAAAATGGAGTGAAAAATATACAAAAACTGGTTGGTCACCGTGAAAGTTACTCTAGGCCACGCTATAAAACTTTTCCCTGACCTTAAACTTCATTTTCTTTTTTTAAAAAAAAAATGAAGTCAAATAAAAAAAATTTCAATTCAAAATTTGAATCTAGACCGAATACTCAGCTCTCAGATTAGATTAAGATAAGGTTATCAATATAACCCCATCACATGCTCTACTGATTCTGCATGGACACAACAGAACCAACAATTTCGGGTATCCCAAAGAGATAGAAACACACACACACACACACACATGACTCGAAAATTTCTTAGTAGAAGAGCCCCAGAATTTATTGCTCATTAGTTTCAATAACAATACCATTGACCACTCCATTTGGAAATTCAAAGACGCCTTTTAACGAAGGGTACTGTACTGCGTAGTGTTTCAGGGTTGCAAGCAGAAGGAACAGTGTGGCAGCAGCAGAGAAGAAGGTAAAGCAAGAATCAATGGAAATATGATGATGATGATTGATGATGATGGTGGTGGTGGTCAGCGAGAAAGTTGTTTCTGGAATCACTGATTGTTAACAAGATACGGAAAATCTCAGACCCCATTTTAGGACTATACATTATATTGTATATTATACATATATTATACGGTGACAAAAAATGATGATATAAAGTAGCCATTTTAGTTGGTATAGGCCCTTAATGCAATATAGTACATCAACACACAGCACCACCGTACAGTTCAATGTGATAATCAAGTTTTAGCCTTTTAAAGTATGTGTCATGTGTGTTATGCAGTTGAAAAACTTAACTTAAAGTCCCATTTTTTTTTCTTCTTTTTTCTTTTGAATAAAGGAGGAGACTTTATGAACCTTAAGAGGTTTATCACTCAATGAGGGGTTTGAACTTGAAGCTCAAACTAGCTCACGGGGTTGTGTCAGTGGGTATCTTTCATATGTAATAGTAGCAGTAGTAGTAGTACACGTTGCTCCAGAAAGTTAAGAGAGAGAAAGAGAGAGGGAGAGAGGAAGAAAGTTTTGCAGTTTGTAGGAAAATACAAGAAAGTGTGTTATTGGAGTGAGTGAGTGGAAGGAGAGTTCGGCGCTATTTCCCTTTTTTGAATTTAAGTTCAGAAGATAAGAAGAAGCTGTTTTTGTTTTTGGGGTCTTTAGGGGAAGGTCTTTTTTTTCTTTCTCTATGATTATTATTCCCACTTTTTTATTTATTTTTATGGTTTTTTTTTTTTTCAATGTGATTTCACCTTTATGCTTTGTCTGTAATTCTTGTCTCTTTACTCTGCGGGTTAGATTTTGAAGTTTTTGCAAGTATTTTAATGGGGTTGTTTTCATTTTTTTTTTTCACTTTTTTTAGTTTCTTTCATTTGAGCCTCTGCTAACTTTCTGTGACCCTCTTTTTGTCCTCTAATGCTGTTCTTCACGAGGTGCTGTCAGAAGTTCATTTTCAAAAAAAGTTCCGATCTTTATCCAAATTTTTTTTAGTTTCTAATTTAAGGTTTGATGCTCTTTCATTGCACCGTTTATTATTAATCTTTTCCTCCACAATCCTGTGCTGCTCTCATCACTTCTCTGCTTGCAACCTGTAGTAGAGATTCTGCTACATTCTTCAGACCCTCCCTCCCATTTTCCAAAAAACCAAAACAAAAAATTTTCACTCACCCCATTTCTTGTGTTACATTACATTACATTAGGCAACATTTGGATTCATTTGGTTGCTACACTTATTCACTTTTACATGCTCCTCATAACTACAAGGGCCTAACCAACCTGAGTTATATACATTACTCACATTTGAGATTAACTTTGACACTTTCTTGCTTCAGACATTGTGACCAAAAAAGAGTTTCTAGTGAGAGTGTGAAGAAGTTATAATGGGGAAAGCTACAAGGTGGTTGAAGGGGCTGTTAGGCATGAAAAAGGAGAATCAGAATAAAAACCACAGTGACAATTCAGGGTCATTGGCTCCCGACAAGAAGGAGAAGAAACGGTGGAGTTTTGCGAAGCCAGGGAAGGACATTGCTCCTCCCAATGGTGCTGCTGCTTCAGCTTCACCTTCTGATAATGGTGCTTGGCTCAGATCCTATATTGCTGAGACTGAAAGTGAGCAGAGCAAGCATGCAATTGCTGTGGCAGCTGCCACCGCCGCTGCTGCAGATGCTGCTGTGGCAGCAGCTCAGGCGGCGGTGGCGGTTGTGAGGCTGACAAGCCAAGGGAGGGGCACATTGTTCAGTGGCAGCAGAGAGAAATGGGCTGCAGTGAAGATCCAAACTTTCTTCAGAGGCTATTTGGTATGTGATTTTATCTTCTTAGAGCTTGTTTTGTTTTAATTTTTGACAAAGAAAAAGGAAAATTTTAGTTTTTCAGTATATATATATATACTATATTTTTTATGTTTAACAAAAGTACTTTCACACTTGAGAAATGGTAAACCAAATGAGAACTTAATCTTTTTGGAAGTTTCAAATCAAATTGGTTGGTGTTAGTGCTTGTTTTCTTATGAGGGTATGTCTGTTTTTTGTGTGCTTTTGGCTAATGTTTTGGATTGTTTTTGTGATGCTTCTATCTGGGGCAAACACATATCTTGTTGGTATAAGTGAAGTGCTTTGCTTGATTCCTACTCCTTTGTCTCCTCTCAAAAGATGGGAAAGTTGTTTTTAGATTCTTAATGAAACAGTGCCCCCTCTCTATTAATGTCTGGTTCATTGAAACTAGCATCTTCACTTTCCTTTGACTTGCCTCGTTATTCAAATCCCTCATTTTCTGTTAAAGATGTTTGATGCACTTTTTGACCATCTTGAATATTTGACAATGTAATGATAATTTCATCACCTTCCTTATCAATATCATGCTTTCTAATGCCAATTTATTTTATTGTTTAGTGCCTTATTGATCAATATGGATGTTATTATGTTCTAGTAGCACTCCAATTCAAAGTTTTATTTTGTTTGCTTTCAGGCACGGAGAGCTCTTAGAGCACTGAAAGGATTGGTTAAGATACAAGCCCTTGTCAGAGGGTATCTAGTTAGAAAGAGGGCTGCTGCAACTCTTCACAGTATGCAAGCTCTAATAAGAGCTCAGGCTGCCGTCCGATCACAGCGTGCTCGCCGTTCCATGAGCAAAGACAATAGATTTCTGCCAGAAGTTCTTGCAAGAAGATCTCTGGTAAAAAACTGGTTCTCTAATCCTGCATACCAGCTTAAAATTCAATTATTATAGGCATGTTTGGGAAAAGATAATTTTGAGAACATAATCATTTATTCTTTTGAAAAAAAAAAAAAAGTGTCTCAGTAAGCTTTTGATTATAAGCTGCTTTGAATCCAAAATAAGCTAATAATTCAAATACACACATGAATCAACGTTCAACAATGTCCAATTTGATTGTGAGTTCATTTTTATTTTTTAATTTTTTTCCAACAGGAACGATTTGATGAAACAAGGAGGGAATTCCACAGCAAAAGACTACCAACATCTTATGAAGCATCATTGAATGGATTTGATGAGAGTCCAAAAATTGTTGAAATTGATACTTACAAGACTAGATCAAGGTCTAGGCGCTTTAGCTCTACAATGTCTGAATGTGGAGAGGACGTGCCCTATCATGCAGTCTCATCCCCTCTTCCTTCTCCAGTCCCCGGCCGAATCTCAGTCCCCGATTGTCGCCATCTTCAAGATTTCGAATGGTACTTCAATGTTGATGAGTGTAGGTACTCAACTGCACATAGCACCCCTCGTTTCGCAAACTATGCGTGCCCTAATAATAATGCCCCAGCTACACCAGCCAAGAGTGTTTGTGCAGACACATTCTTCAGACCTTACTCCAATTTCCCTAATTACATGTCCAATACTCAGTCATTTAAGGCAAAGCTAAGGTCTCACAGTGCACCAAAGCAAAGACCTGAGCCTAAGAAAAGACTTTCACTCAATGAAATGATGGCAGCAAGAAACAGCATCAGTGGTGTTAGAATGCATAGGCCATCCAATTTCCAGGCTCAAGAATCCGGGAATTTTTGACATGGTTTGGTTGGTTGGTTACATGCCCCTGTCAGTTGCAGAATCAAAAAGGAATGTTTGACAGGGAACTGAAGTCTAAGTGATGTTAGTACTTACCTTGGAATTTGTTTTTCCCACTTGTGCTTATAATTTACAAACTCAAGCATAGAAGAAAAAGTTTGCTTATGTACATTCTTTTAAATAGTTCTTTTTTTAATCATGCCTTTCTCTTGTACCAAATGATTTACATCTAGTAAAGAATTTGGCTTTCTTTTCTTTTTTTAAAAATTTTTTTAAGACCAGAGTTTTGTATACTATTTGCTGGTTCTTGATTGTAGTTCACACAGTTTCATAGTGCTTTTTTATTTGGGTAAGATAGTTTGATAGTGCTTAAATGCTTGTTGCTGTATTGCTTTTGGAATGCAGTTGAGGGTAAAGAAGTAGAAGCAGAAACTTAAAATTGCCTTTTGTGCTATATAATATAATAAATAAATGTGAAGAGTGTAAAGTGAAACTTTTATGGCTTGCAAAGTCTGAACAAAATGATGGGGTCACTCTATGGCACATCAAAATAGTTTCAAGCACTAGTAATGGTTGAAATGTCCCTTTCACAAAATACGGTTTTTGCTATTGATAGTTACTCATGTGTTTGGCAACCAACAGTGGAAGGACATTAGCTGGTTGTTCAGAGAAATTATTAGTTGCAAAGATAATAATTGGCCAGAAAATTTGAAACTCAACTCAATGCTTGCCACTAATTTGTCCTTGAACCCCCAAGTTGGGTTGCTCTCTCAGTATATTGCCAGCTAATTTTATGAAGGCTGGGCAGTAACCAGTAACTATCTGCTAGAATTGAATTAGTGCACTTCCAAGTTGGGGAAAAAAAAAAAATCTCTAAAGATTGTGAGAAATGGCACAACAAAATATGGCAATGATAGCGACACTACTAGATACGTTCCTTTGCATTGTCTTTTCTCATGTTAGTAAGCAATTTATTTTAATGGAAATTCTTAAATTAGTAATGGAATATTCTCAGACTATGAAATTTTTTTTAGTCTAAGAAAATATTCGAATTTCTGCAATTTCAATCTGTATTTTACAGAAAACACTTTACAGATTTTATAAACATTTCAATGTAATCATTTACTCTCTCTTCTTCTTCTTCTTTTTCTTTTTCTTTTTTTTTAACCTTTTCCTAACTTCTCTAATATCAAGGGTTCATTCCTTTGTGCGAATTAGTGAAAAAAATTTTAAAGCAAGAATCATTTCAATATATTCCATCCTTTTTATACCGTGTTATTCAGTACTATGTCATTTTAACTTAGTACTTCCACGTTACATAATTATATAGCAGATATGATTAGATTTCAGTTCTAGTAGTCATAAATTCTTTTTCAATTCAGAGAAAATAATAGCAATATTTCGAAGAACGTTTATGATAAAAAGAAAAATTTAATTTAAATACACTGACAGTATAAAATAGTTTTACACTGTCAATCAATAAAAATAGTAGAAAGTGCCAACTCACACAAATAATTACCTATTATAACGAGGGACCCATTATGATTTCTCACTTTTTCCTATTTCTATTAGTTGATAATATAAAACATTTTATATTATAAATACATACCAATTAAATTCTAAAAAAAATTAGCAAAATTAGTCTTTACGCAAGCCCGCTTTTCAATTACATAGAAACAAGATCCAAATGAGAGCTGTCGTTAAGTGTCATTAGCTCATATAAGCTTAGATAACTAAATTCTAAATCAAGGTTCAAGTTTGAACTTTTTAAGAAAGTGAATAAAGGATATAAAATATGTCTTTTGCAATTAATTTTGGTATACTTCCATTTGTAAAAATCATTTTCATATTTAATTATGAATTATCACATCATTATAAGTATTTAATTTTTGTAATAATTATCTCAAAAAATACATATGTAATGAAATGTGTTTGGTTCATATTCTACATCAATTTTTTTAGGATAATAATTTACATTGTTACTACATTAAACTTGAGAATACTTTTCATATATTGATATTATAAGATAAATTTATAATCAATATATGATCAATTAAAGTGATAGGTACTCACTTTTCTTAAATAGTAATATCATATTTGAATTCTAGATATGAAATTACCAGTATTGGAAGAGCTATATACCTTAGATGATCTCAAATATTCAAATAGAATGATTTTCAATTGAAGAATACCTATGTAAAAAAATAAGATAATTCTACACTTCTATCTAATAAGACTTCAACAAATTATCATCTCTTTTTTTTTAATTTAATTTAAATGCACTGACAGTGTAAAACAGTTTTACACTGTTAGTCAATAGAAATAGTAGAAAGTACCAACTCACACAAATAACTACCCATTATAATGAGAGATCCACTATAATTTCTCATTTTCTCCTATTTTTATTGATTAATAGTATAAAATAATTTTATACTGTCAATGCATACCAATTAAATTTTTTTTTATTAAATTAAGACTATACAATTGTTCAAAATTAGATGAATATGTTTTGAATTTTCACCAAATGACAGTAATCAGTGCTTTCCATTAGAATTGATACTTATCTTTTAATGAGAAGAGCACAAGGCCTAACTCTTAATCACGTGCAACCACGCATTAGGGAGGCGCGTGGGTGTTGAATGGACCTGCAAGCCAATCGAAAGTGTCCCACCCTGTTTGAATCTTAAATTTCATATCAGCAATGATTAGGGTTTCATTTGACTGATGGGTTTTTAGAACATTTTTTGTTGTTGGATTTCGTGTCGCATTTTTTCCTTTCATACATATAGCATAACCTCTTATGATGGGATGGCTCACGTGCTTGCGAGTGAAACTTATAAAACAAAAAAACATAATTCTAATGTGTCAGGTAGAAAAATTCAAATTTTTGACATATAAAAATTTAACAATTCACATTTAAATAATAAAAAAGCGAGCGCATCTTATGGGTGAGTTTATTTCGTGAAAATATTTTTTTTATTTTTTAAAAATAATTTTTATTTTTAAATTTTTTGAATTTAAGAAATATATTTAGTTTATAAAAATGGATTCTATTTTCAAAAAGTAAAAATAATAAAAATATATTTGATTTATTTATTTTTAAAATATATTTTCAAAATCAAATTTGAGATAATAAAATTATATTTATTATTATATAATAAAAATTATATATATTTGATTTGCATATTTTATTCATCTATTAAAATAAAATAACTATAAAATTTTAAAATTAAGAATAAAAACTAATTTTATTATCATTATTAATTATTATATAATTAAATACTATAAAGAGAACTTTAACTGCAAAAATTACTTGCAATGATAAAATATGTTTGAAATATATTTGATTTATGAGTAAACTATAGTCATACTAAAAAGAGATATAGTTGAACAAAATAATTAATATTATCTATAATTACAGTCTTTGTTATACTTCAACTTATCAACCAATTAAATAATACAAAAAAAAAAAAGAAAAACAGAAAAACAGAAATACATCATTCTACAACAAAATACATAAAGTCATAATCATTAATTCTCGACGATAATTATCCCGTATTTAATTAGCAATTGCGTTTGGTTGTTCATTTTCAAAATGCAATTCTTAAAATCAAATTTAAAATAATAAAATTATATTTATTATTAAATAACAAAAAATATATAATTATATTTGATTTGTATATTTAGTTCATCCACTAAAAATATTTATTAATATAATAAATAATTCTATAAGATAATATTTTTTAATAAGGCTGAATATGAATTACAAATAATTTTAATATCATATAATTTTAATTTAATTGTATTTTTTATTAAATCTTAAATCCAAGCTGACAATATAAAAAATTTCTCCATATAATTATGAATAGTAAAAAAGAATGATCTAATAATAAGTTTTTAATGACTTACCAGATCAAGTTTCTACACAATTAGACCAAGTACTCTTAAAAATTACAATTTATTTATTTAAAAATGTAACTAAAATCATAAGAGAAGTCGCGGCGCAGTGGCAATGTTCTCTTGCAATGTGTCACTAGTTGAGCGATCGAATCCAGGAATGGATCCTAGGTTTGACTTTTTAACAAAGCTTTAAACAGTGGCATGAAGCATTGGAAGAAGGAAAAAAACATAAGACGAGTTTCCACCAGCAAACTCAAACACAGCACATTCGAGTGAAAAAAAAAAAAGCATTTGCTCCAATACATTGGAGTGGAAAAAAAAAGTATTTGCTCCAATTTACCATTGTGTCACTGTGTTTCCTAATTAAAATATTTTCAACAAATGAATATAAAATATTGAAAACGTGAAAATAATGTTTTCAAATTCATGAAGAGTTCTGATAAAATATTTTCAGCATAATGTACCCAAACACATTTTTATTGAAAATAAAAATAAGAAATGGGCAAACTAAACGCCCCTTATATTTTTCGTTTTTGAAATGGGTGTATTTTGAATAAAATTTGTGAAATTTATTTTATTATAAATATATGAGTTGTTAAAATTATACCAATACAAAAATATTTCTTGTAAGTAAGGGGCGATGTTGGTAATGCAAGTTTGTTTGAGAGAATAATTATGCCCTCATCCATACATCATCGTCAATATTTCGTGCAGTGTGTCCGATAAGAGCCTCCTCACTTGGCTGTCTCCGACGCTCCACCACTCTCTTCACCTTCGCAATATTTTATCGTACAGAAAAAACAATAAGGTTTATTTTAATTTAACATTAATTTAATAATCATTATTCAAATATCACTTTTTATATTATTATTATTATTATTATATCAAATGTGACTATATACCGTATATAATATGTAGACAGCAAATATAATTACGAAAATTAATTTTTTATAAAAATAGGTTAATATTTAACTATATTTTTTATTGTTATAAATAAGAAATATATAAGTGGGAAAATTTAATAATAATAAATAAAATTAAAATTTGTTTTTATTTAAAACTTTTTAAAAGTCTATTTTATATTTATAAAAATTAATTTTCAATTTAAATATTTTATCGTTATCATTAAAAATAATTAATAAAATGAAAATGTAAAATATCAAGTATAGAAATAATATTTGTAAATTTTTATTCATAGTTCCATTATTATATTTGGATCTGCAAAACACTGTGATGAAAGCATTCTATCATATAGTAAAGTAAATTATAGAACCTATCTACACTTTTATGAATAGCCCTGGTGCAATCAATCTTGCATTTCTTATATCATATGGGTGAGTTTAATCGAAGCAATTAATCTTATCTGTTGTTTTGTTTTATATTCACTTTATCTTAAACTGATGAAGTTTTGTTCCCCCCCTCCCTATACCTATATATTCAAGAAGTTTTAGTTTACAAAGATGATTGTTGATAAGAGCTTTTTTTTTTTTTTTTGCTTTAACAGTGCAAATTATATTAAATTATATACCCATTAATTTGACAAAAATAAAAGGGATTAAACAATACATAAGATCAATTGCAAACTTTAAATCTGGGCATCATACATTTGGTCCACCTTTTGAGATCAAATACCTGTTAAACAATAATTAAAATCATTGATATTGATGACAAGGTATCTTCAGAATTATTCATAAAATATAATTCTTTTCCATTAACTTCCCTTAATTTTTTTCAACTTTACTACCCTCCGATGTTTGAACAGGCAGAAAAGAGACGTTGAGAAGTGGCCAAAATAGATTAAACAATTCAGTGCTTCCTTAAACAAGCTTTATGTCTGTATGTGAACCTGTGATTCAAACATTAATATTAATAGAGGGTTATTTTATACGGTGGTTCCTGCGGCAGCACTTAGATCAAGAAAATGGAGGTCCAATTTGTTTGGTCGACGGGCTTAATTAAGAGAAATGCTTTGGTGGTCCTAAACTATAACATGACTATTATTACAGCCAATAAAAAGATAATATTTTAGATAGGATTAATTGTTAACTTATATTTTTATTTAAAATATTATTTTTTCATTGGTTATGAGCATAATCATATAGTATTTCAATATTATCCAAATATTTCTTCCACTAACTTATATTTTTATTTAAAATATTATTTTCTTATTAGCGGTAAGTAAAGCTATATGGTGCTCCAAAATTGCCTAAGTATTTAATTAGGCTTCTGCTTACGTCACTTGGTGGAGATATTGAGATTGAGTTGCTCCACCTTCATTAGTTTATACGCACACAGTTAATAGTTTAATCCAATCTAAATCTTGGATTAGTTCCAGCTGTTTCGTATTTAGAGTCTTAACCCCTGTCCCCTTTGGGTTTTGGAAAGAAAAACAAAGGATGAACTGATTTGAAATAATTAAATTTTCCTTCGCCACTTTCTACTTGGGTCCGCAAGTCATAATTGATATAATATTTTACAATATAATACCATTTATCTACTTTCAATTTTAGAATTGCACTTTTATATATTCAAGTTTACTAGCGTAATACTCAAATAATGTCCAAAAATTAAATCTTTTTTTTAGAAAAAGTTAAACCGCATTAAACTACACAATGGTCTAGGGTAAAATTTTACTCTTTTGTTTCATTCTAATATTTGTGATAACATTTCTAACTTTAAGATAAATGAGTAATTTCTACATTTTTAACTTATCAAACTATTATATTTAGATTTTAGTAAATTCTAATAATAGTTTTGATAAATAATTCTACTTAGGTAACATTATTTCACTATTAAACAATTATATTAATTTCGCTATTAAACAATTATAGTTTTGTTCATTTGCTGAATATACAAGTACCAGAATTGCTCTAGTTTTGCCAGAAGTTCGAAATGTTCGTACATTGAGAGAATAAAAGAGATCAAGATCATAGAATGAAAGGATGTTTATTATCATCTAATTGTTTTTGCAGCAAATGGTGTCTGTTAATTACAAGCGGGGCACTCGTGTGCCCATTTTTTTGGTAAATGTACACATTAACTTTATACAAATGTTAAATGGCCTTTTCACTATCCTTTCGTCTGTAGTCTTATGCTCTTTCTACCTGTCAATTGGGGTTCTTCCACCACACCACAACCCCAAATCAGCAAAAGGTCTAATCCTAACTCCCAAGCGTTTTGCTTTTAACCTGCTTTATTTGTAACCTAAACAATAGTGTGGACCTAAACCTGCTTTATTTGAAACCTACACAATAGTGTGGACCTAATAAACTAGGGTCTGGACCAGCACCTATTTCTTCCTCATAAGGAAAACTTTAATTTTTTTATAAAAAAATTATTAATTTAATCTTCAAAAGATTAAAATATTAATAATTTAATTCCTAAAACATATTTTATTAGTCTATAATACTTTAACGATAAATTCTATTATTACAAATGGACTTTATCAATATTAATAAAAGATATTTTAGGGACTAATTTATTAGTATATTAATTTTTTAGTGACTAACTTGTTAATACATTTATCATTGAGATACTACGGGAAAAAGTAATATCTTTTAAAGGTTAAATTGTGAATATTTTGATTTTTTGACAACCAAATTATTGGTTTTCCCTTTTTCTATATATATATATGTATATATATATATATATGTATATCACATACCATTTAACTTTCCCCTATGTATATTCCCAAGAGATAAGGTTACTTAAAACTTCAATTCCCTGGAGGACCCTGAACCGTAATGGAAAAGCAATTGATTTTTTTTATTTCCTATTAGTTACTAGCAATTAATTAATCAAGTTATCAAATGAGGGATAGCACTTGAGTGAAATTTTTTTATTTTTCATAATATTTTTTCATTCAATAAGTAAGAGATTAATGTTCTGAAGTATTATTAGTTGCTTAAGTGGAGATCTCACTTAAAAATATTTTCTATACACTCGAATTCTGAGATCAAATTCAAAACCTTATATTAAAGAAACTCAAATATCTTTAAGTCCGATCAATACTTTATTGGTAGTATTTAAGTGAAAAGGATTATTAGAAATTGCCCCTTTTTTACAAAAAATTACCTTTTGTCATGGATGGGGGAATGTGTGAAGCTGGTGGGCACAAAAATAGACCTAATAAATGTTGCTATTTATGTGTACCTTAACGTAATCTAGAACATTTTCTGCTTGTAAGTTTCGAAACAATTTGATAGGGTGTCATTTGTTCTTGGAAACAAACACGATGTTAGTAATGTGTGAAAATAAAACTGATTCCATCCGTTTGGGGCAACTAGTTACTACATGTTTGGCAGCTGGGAAACAAAAGAGATTGACTTGGTCAGAAAATTATCCGAATCGAGGCCTCAGAGTTGGAAAAAAAAAAAAAAAGTTTTGAAAAAATCTGGCTTCCCGCCATTACTTCATATAATTCAATTAATTTCACCAAACAGCTATTGGTCATCACTGGTCATCAAGGATTTGCGGGCGAATGAATTTAAGGCTCGCGAGGGCAATTAGCCATGGAAGCATAAATGTTGCTTCTCTACCTTTCATTTTATTTTATCTGTAACTTTTACTTTATGCATAAAAATTAAAATAATTTAAAATTAAGACTTAGTTACAAAATATTTTTACATATTATCATTAATCAAATTTCAACATCAAGGATATATTTATGAGTTTGATTTAGAAGGGGAAGAGAAAGAAGGAAGAGGTTTATGATGTTTTATCCTTGTTCATGAGTTTTACCTTTTAAGAGAGAATGACTCTTGAGGATTTTAATAAGATTACATTGTCATCTTTTTTTTTTGGGGATAAATAAAGTTTAGTTGATTTAGTATGGATCATTTCACCAAAGTTAGGGTATAGCCCCCAAGCATAGAGAACACTTAAAGCAGACTTACGAGATCATCTACTAATAGGGTCTTTATATAAGTAGTTAGGGGTATTTGCGGTACGATTTAAATTGGATCAATGTAATCAGTTTTTTATAAAAGAAAATTATAAGTATAAAATATTATAAATAAAAAGTAACTTGAATCAATAAAATAAATAAAAAATAAAAATGACTTATATAATATGTATAAAATGATATTTAAATAAGAATGACATATAAATATAGAAAATTATATGATAAATTAAAATTATTATAAGTAAAAGTATAAATTTAATAATAAAAAATTATATTATATAGTATTATTCGATTTGAATTGGATTAAATCAGTTTTGAAAATTAAATCCAAAATCCAATTTGATCGAAGCGATTTGTGAACAACAAGATCCAATTTAATTCAAACTTTTGCCATCTTAATTTGTTTTCAATTTAAATTAGATTTATTTAATGGTTTCGATTGAATTGGATATGAACACCCCTTTCGACAGTGGAATCAAACTCGTATCCTTGTGGGATACGACCAGTTCTTTATCAATTATACCAACTCTTATTAGTAGATTACAATGTCATTTATTATTTTATTCCTGTTAAAATGTTGAAATATCATTTTTATATATCTTATGAAATTTATTAATTAAATTTAACTATTTCACTGAAAATTAAAATTATAAAATATATTATATACTATTCATTTTCTTTCTTTTATCTATATTAGTATTACGCTCAAAAAAAGGTAAAAACCCTTTAAACCCTCTTTTCTTACCATTCCTTTTCCTTTAGGTAGTATTTGGTACATTACCTACTAAGATTATTAGTAATGTAGATTATCACTTAGAAAGATTACCACCTTTTAAATTGCTGGTAATGTTAAATGCAGTATTTGGTATGTATAAATAATCTAAGTGGTAATTTGTATTACCCTGTTTGGTATATTAAAAAGATTATTAGGTATGTATAAAATTAATATAATAATAATAATTATTATTAATTAATAAGAATGAGAAAATTTAATTATTAATTATGATTATGATTATAATAGTTAATTTTATTAATAATTATTATTAAATAATAATTAATTATTAATATAATTAATATTTAATCATGATAATATTAAAAATAATAATATTAATAATAATTATTATAATAGTTTAATAATTAATAATAATATCTATTTTTAATAATAATAATAATATTATTATTATTATTATTAATTAATTAATTAATTAATATTATTTTTAATCAAAACAGTGACAACAACAATAATAATAATAGTAATAATTTTTAATAATAATAAATTATTATTATTATTTATTGATAATAATGATATTATTATTAATTGATAACAATAATATTATTTTTAATAATAACAATAACCACAACAACAGTAATAATAATAATACTAATAATTTTTAATAATAATAATAGGAAGAATACTATATTGGTGGTAATTCATATTACTTTCTTTCAAAGGGGCAATCCACATTACGACTTTGGTGATAATCCACATTATCTTGGAAATCTAGATTGCCAGTAATGTTGCCCAACTAAACAACATAATATTGTGGGTTTAGATAATTTAATCAAATATTATCAGTAATTCAGATGGATTACCTCATACTAAACGCTACCTTAATGTCATTCCTCCCATTCCTTCGCGAACTTACTATAATTAATTCATTCTATTAATGTCTCTTTACACTTCTCAATTATTAGTATGTTTAGAATATTGTGAAAGATAAAAATGGAAAGTCAATTATAAGATGTTATTAAAGTGACCATAAAATGAAATAGAGGGAGTAAGCTTTTGGTATAATATTTATCTTTTTCATATAGATTAATTAAATAATTGTTTTTGTTTTTGTTTTGTTTGGGGGGGAGACCATGGTTTTGAAAAAATTACTAATAATTTGCAATGATCAATATTGATATACTATTAGTATAAATAATTTATACTGCCATTTAACTATAAAAAAAATCACTTTATCGGTAATGCTTGTCTATGTAAAAAAATTATTAAAGAATTTGAAAGTTGTATCAAATTTATTTGTTATAATAATTTCGTATTTTTTCATTTCTTAAATGATTAAATAGTTTGGACCATTTTATTTTATACAAGGATAGTCTTTAGCCACTCCTTATTGTCTATTACCCCTCCTCATTTAATGAGCCTCTGTTTGATTGGCCTAAAATGTCCTTATTTCTCTTTCATAATCAAACTAATAATATATTGTTACTTCAATATTATTCAAACTCATTATTATTGATATTTTTAAATAAAACTTCTTTTGGCATTTGATGATTTGTGTTTCCGTATTTTTTATTTCTTGAAAAAAATTTCATAATAATTTTATATACATTTTATTAAATGGTAGTTAATTTAATTTTGAAATGTTTAATATTGATTATATTTTTTATTTTTGTGTGAGCACAAAATATTATAAGTATTTATAATTCATTTATTTAAATACAAATATTAACTTACTTTATAAAATTTTTACAATGTAATAATTACCTATTGAGCAAAGTAGTATGTAAGATAAAAAATAATAAAAGAAAGTGAACAAATAAATTATAACATACTACATATATACCCAATATTTTTATCATTTCATGTTTATATAATTTAATTTAGTAGTATTAGATAAACATATTATACTAGCATTTGCATTGCCGATCTTGCAATTTTTATTATAGTTTTCATTTTTCATTTTTATTCTTGAAAATTAAGGTAATATAATACATTAAATTAGTTACTTATTTAATTATTATATACATAGTTAGGATAAAAATTTTATACTAACATTTGATAATATATTTTTACATCATTTAAGGTGTTTTAACAATATGTCAAATATCAAATTCATTAAATAAAATGACAAAATATTATTGGATGATAGTATAATTTTTTTACATTGATTGTGAATGTTAATTAAATTTTAAAATTCTTGCTAATAATTATTTATTTAATTCAAAATTTATCATGTTAACAATAATTTACTTATTTTCATTTCATATCATATTTATAAAATATTAAACAAAAAATAAAAATTCTATTATGCTGACAAAAATTATGTCAAGTAAAAAAATTCAATATAATCTACAAACTATATTTAAGATTAAGAGAATCAATTTTTTACATAGTTATATTTTTTGTTTTTATGTGAAAAATATAAATTTTAGTGAGAAAAGTGAGTGAAAAATGAGAGGATTTTCATAAAATAAAATATTACAAAATTACAAATAATAAAATATTAAAAATGAATTTTTGAAGAAATATTAATAATATTAAGTATGAATAAAAGTAGAAATAGTAATATATTATTAGTTTAATTATGAAAGATAAAAAATGGCATTTTAGGATAATCAGGCAAATATTAATTGAATAGAGTATGACAATAGACAGTAAGAAGTGACAATAGCCATTCCCTAATTTTTATCACAAATTTTAGCTATTTTGCATACTATATAGCATCACTCTTACGTAAATTAGAAGCATAAATACTTACTCATTTTAGTCACTTCCTTATAAATGCTTTTGTGAGCATGAAAACTTGTTCATTCTAGCCATTTTCTTAAGAATGCTTGTGTGAGCGAATAAAGAGTAATTAGTTTATGGTCCGTTTGGTTCAGATTTTAATAGAATTACTTTTGGAAACAAGATGAAAATTACCAAAACTAATTTTTAAGTGAAATTGAATTTGAAAGAATTGATTTGTCTTTGAAAATGATATTTTAAAAGTATGTTTAAAAGAATTATTTTTATTTGATAAAATAAGATAAAATTATTTTTAAATACAAAATTACTAAAAAGGCATAATATAACTTTAAAAAAGGGTAAAGTAAAACGTTAGTAGGGGTAATATAGTAAAAATATAATTTTAGTTTAATGGAAGTAAAATGAAAAGTATCTTTGTGTATGTTGTAGGTAAAAGTACCTTTGAGGCCTCTAAAAGTGGGTTTGACCACAGCAAAATGAAACCTAGATATGATAGTTACTATATAAGTCTAGTTCTAGCTAGTGTTGGTAAAGCGAGTCGATCCATCCTGATCTGCCCCAACCCGCCAATAGCGAGGAAGGGTGGGATGAATTAGGAAGGTGGGTTCAATATTTTAGCTCGCCCCATTTAAGGACGGGTTGGCATGTCAAAAAATAAATAAATAAATTTATTTTAATATTTTTTATGAATTAAATTATCTTAAAAAATTTTAAAAATTAAAAAAATATATTGAAATAAAAATTTACTTAAATAAAATAGAACAAAATAATTAAACTACATGATTTATATCCAAATTTAACTCAAATATAAATATAATAAACTAATTAGGATATATAAATAAGTTTGTAAATAATAATTAACTATAAATTTATAACATAAAGTCTATAGTATAATGTTCACAAATTAATAAAGTATAATAACAACATAATCTATGATAAAAATCTAAAAAAATTTTTAAAAAAATATTCTTGTACTTAAAAAAAAAAAGGAATCACCCTTGACCCGGCGGGCCAACCCGCCCTAATCTGCCAAAGCCCGCGGGTTAAGCATGTCGAAAAGTTTTGGCGGATTAAATATGTCAATCCAACCCATTATTTTTTGTGGATTTAGGTGGATTGAACTCGTTTTACTATATCTAATTTTAGTCCACTAAAAGTAAGTTTGAGCAACTTAAACTACAAAACAAGCAGGCACTTAGGGCCCGTTTGATATGCCTGATAGTATAAGGCCTGATAGGATAAGGCCTGATTGTATAAGGTCTGATAAAAATTTAATACTATGCAGTGTTTGGTATGTCATTGTATAAGATATTGTATTATATAAAATATAATCAAAAGAAGATATTATAATAAATATAATTTTTAAATAGTTATCATAATTATTTTAGCTATTTTTTATTATATATAAAATAATTTTATATTAAAAATTATTTATTTATTTATTTTTTATTTTTTTAAATATAAAAAATATGTGAGAGAGAGAGAGAGTGAAATGGAGATGAAGTTTTTATATATCAAAATCTAAATAGGCTCAATATCACATTCTTATATTTGGTTGTATTTTTTATTATATATAATTAAAATTATATTAAATATTATTATTTATATATTTTAATAATAAATTTTTATTCCTATATTTTTTATTTCAGTTTGAATAGTTATTTTATAATTTTTAAAAAAAATATTTATTTATTATTAAATAATATTATTTTTTATTTATATATTTTTATTTTTTATTATTTAGTTAATAATTAATTTTTTTAAATAAAATATATTAAAAAATAAAAAAGTAAAAGAACCCTTATACATTAAAATCTAATCAAGCCTAATACGGTCTCCATAGGCCGTATTAAGTTATCCATCATTATAATGTATAAGGGAGGTTTGATGGATAAATTTATACAATACGTTGACTGCATCAAACAACGGATAAGATCATAACGTATTATATTACGTTATCCTATCATGCCTAATACAGCATACCAAACACCCCCTTAATTAGTTGGTTTGATTCTCCTGCTAATAACGCCAAGGTTCCACAGGTTATTATCTTGTGAAGATAACCATACCTGCCAAAAAAAAAATTTCTATTTAATAATAAATTTAAAATTATATATTGTTGGGAAAAAGTTACATATTAAATCGACAATTTTTGTAGGGATAGACTTTATAGTCTTTAATACTTAATTTAAGAGTTTGCGTAACAAGTGCACTTAGATACTTAGTAAGAAATGAAAAGTAAAAATGTTAACTATAAAATATACAGCATTTTTTTGGTAACAAAAAATATACAGCATTTAATAGACTTCTTAAATTTTCAATATATTAAATATTATACTTTTCTGTAAAACTTTATACTCTTAGTTATTTATAGGGTTTTTATTACTGGTTAAGGGAAAAATATTGCATGAAAAATAAAATCTTTTTAAAATATTGAACACACTAGAAACTTAAAAGCTCTACTTTGATGTAACACTAGAAATATCATCTGTGCATTGCATTGGGCTGTTTCATATTTTCAATTTATTAATTCTATTAACTTTCTTTTTCTATGTTTTGCTAATTTTTTACTAACAGCTACAATATAATATTGTTGTTTTTTCTTTTTTAACTTTTATATTAAGTTTCATCATATTCTATCACTATTCTATGACTAACTTTTTAATAATTAACACTCGCATCATAATATTGATCTTCTTTTTTTTAGTTTTGAATTACATTTTTTCATATGTTATCACTCTTAATTAATTCTTTTTCTAACACTCACTCCACAATATTGTTATCATTTAATTTTACTATAATTTTTTTATTTTTAAAAATTAAACCATTTGATATTGTATATAATAATTATTATCTTGTAGAAAAAACTTTTCATTTGCAAGATAAATATTATAGCTATCGCTATGTCATAAATTTATTTTTTTGGACTTAAATATATTTTTAATCCATATAAATATATGTTATTTTGATTTAGTTTTTCTAAAATTTTTATTTTGGTTTTGATCTATTTTTTTCCCTTTATTTGTTTTTAATCCCTACAAATATTATAAATTTTATTTTAGTCCTTATAAATATTTTAATATTTTTTTTTGTCATTATAGATATCACCACTTAATATTAGGCCTAAATGACAGGTAACCAAAAACCTAATGATAAAAAGGAGGGACTGAAACTAAAGTAAACATTTCTTAGGGATTAAAACTAAAATGACCTATATTTATAGGGCTAAAATCATATTTAGACCATTGTTTTTTTGTTTTGGATTTGGATTTTTTAAACTGGGCATGTTTGTAAAATGAAAAAAATGAAGAGTTAATTATCTTTTGATCAATAACTTCTATTGCATATGGATTTCACTAAATAATATAAAGGTAATTAATCTCTCATTTTTTCATTTTACAAGTATGCTCATTTTAAAAAATTTAAATGCTTTTACCTTAGCCATACTCACGCATTGTCATTATTTTTTTTCATCATCCCATTTATTATCTAAAAATTTAATTGGAATTTTTAAATGACTTTAAAAAGCTTTATTTCTTGAGCTATTTGTATCATATGCTATTGGTATTATATTGTTGTTTTTTTTCTTGCTCACACTCGCAATTTGTCCTCTTGAACTTAACTATCCCATATATGTTTTTCAAGGTTAATATGTATTTAATAGTATATTTAAATAACTTTCACGATGACTTTACTAATATAAATAAATGTAAAATAAATTTTATATTTAATAAAAAATTTTAAATCATGATTTTTTTGGTCTGTTTGTAATTACTTTAGGAAATTAAGTGGTTTTTTTTGGGGTATATCCTAAGGAGTTTTTTTAAATTTTTGGTCATTATGCAAAGGATGTGTCTTTGGGTTTTTTTTTGGGTCAACTACTACGATGTTTAAAACCGAACTATACACCAAAGATGTCAGTTCTTATGGTTGCAAAGATGTAGCCCAAACCCTATCTTATTTGTGGGCCTAAGTAGAGCACTTGCTTCAAATAAAATAGGTCCAAAGTCCAACTTGTAAACATCATGGCCCATCGGCTGAAACAAGATTAAAATATTCAGACCGAAAAAAGCAGTTGAGGCCCTAGTTTAGTGGTATAATTGTTCGCCTTTCACTAATTGTATCAAGGTTTGATACCATGCAAAACCTAATTTGTGAAATATAAATCCTTCCCTTCCCAATAAAGGTGTGCATGTGTTAACAAAAAAAAAAGACCTAAAAAAAATTGTACTAACAAACACAAAAATACAATAACCCTATTTTTATATTTTATTATTTTCATTTAATCTCTTAATAATTAGTTTTAATTTTTTATAATTGATTAAAATTGTGTGAAATATAATTTGAGGAATTAATTTTTTTTTATCATGAAACTAATTAATATACTAAAATTTTATAGTTATCGATTATGAGCCATTTCTTTATTAAGATACTCTAAATGACTCACTAATTCTAAATGGATAAAAGAATTTCAGTCTTCTTGTTCTGACATTTAGAGAACGCTATCAACAATGTGAAAATCACATTAATCATTCAATGTAACTATTTCTTTTTATCAAATTTATTTGATACCAAAAAAAAAAAAAGTGTGGAAAAATGAAGAAAAATAACAAAAAAAAGAAAAAGATTGCAGATAAAATGATTGTTGTGAATTCCAACAGCAAAAGATGAAACATAACTGCCCATCTTCCTAATTTGATGTTGCAGGGAACCCTTTCTAAAGAGTGCATTGATCGCAGCACAACACCGATACACACAATCCCAGCCTCTGTCTTTCAAAAACAAAACATCTATTTTACTTGCGAAAAGCTACACTCCATAAACCTCAGAAAAAAAACGAAAGAGGTATCAGCAGCAACACATACACGTAAAGTAAGAGGATTCTTTGCATGTGTATGCTATATATATAGAAGGAAGGAGGTGGCTGGAGATTGGTGAAGTCACAAAATCCTAAGCGAGAGGGTCTATTGTCACTTGTCAATGAGTTATCCTTTTTCGGCTTGGACTCGATGAAATGGATCATTCAACAGAGTCATTTTTATTTCTTCCTCCATAACGTATTGACTCTTAATTTTGGATGTGAAAGAGAGAGAGAAAAAAAAAAAGGAGTGAGAGACGATTCAAGGGTAAATATGAATGATGAAGGAAGAAAAAGTTTTCTCCATGAGCATATAAGATTTTTTTTTTTCATTCAACATGGTGTATTCACTTACCAAGGTTCGGTTCGGCCACAGATTTTCGTTTTTGCTACTCATTTTAATATTTTTTTTCCTTTTTGGCTAGGAGTAGAACTGGATATACAAACTACGATCCGTGGACTATTTCATTAAACCTACAACCCGCGCAGGTTAGAACGTTTTTACTAATGAATGATTATTACTTAATCATAAACCCGTTTTTGAATTATATATATATATATATATATATATATATATATATATTTTAAAATAGTATATGTGGCTTAATATTAGCCACTAACTCTTTCAAGGCATCAGTACCTTTGAGAAAGTTGTGGATACCGGAAAAATCTCCATTAATTAAATATATATAATACTATTATGATTTTTTAAAATGATTTAATTTTAGTCTATTATCAACATAAAATTTTTTTATACAAATATTCAATCATATTTTTTTATGGTATTAAAAATACTTAACTCTTAAAATAATTATATCAAAAGTCATATAAAAAGTATTTTATAATTAATTAATAATATAAAATATTTTACATTAGATGTATATTAAAATTAATTTCTTTATAAAATATTTGTACGGATAATAATTTGAATATATCTAGTTAATTGTTTTTTCATTTTGGCAATAATGGGTATGTTTATACGGTGCTATTCTTATTGATCAGATCTGCTATCAGAATATAAAACCAATAAATTAACCTAGGGACATATAGGTATCGAGCATTGATATTCAAATCAAGTTTTAAACAGAACAAGGATTAGTCGATCATGAGCACCTATAGCATCCACAAAACAGAAAACAAACTTGTGTCTCTTCGGTGACTTTGTTTCACATAAACCTTACAACCAGGACTGGTTGGTTAACCATCTCCACATCTTATTTGAAAAAATACTCTCTTCGTTTTAATTTATCTGTTAATTAGAATAATTTGATATATTTTAAATTAATATATTTAGATATAAATTAATATATTTAGATATAATTATATTTAAATATATTAATTTAAAAATATTTTAAATTATCCAAATTAACAAATAAATTGAAATAAAGGAATAGTAAACATGATAGATTAGTGGCAGGTGGGCATAGAACCTTGCAAGGGAGCCTCTTAACTAAGGTAGTACATTGGATCGGGCAGCTTAGAGGTCCTATTGCCTGTGCTGAAACCCAAGATATCACTTCATTGGTCCCCCATGTTTCCAACGATTCTGTATCCATTTTCCTCCAGCTTCTTTCTCTCAGATGATTTGTATGTAACTGATGTTGTACCTTCATATGCTGATGGATCCCTGCAACCAAAGATTAATTGTGTTTTCTTGGTATAAAGAAGTTTTTACTTTTTCAACCTTCAAAACACGTGATGCATATGTTAATTAATTAAGAAACAACGCATAGAAAATATCAATTAAGATATCTGTTTCTATTTTATGATTGGTCCCCACCTAGCCGATCATATCATTTCTTTTATATTGTATAAGCAGATTTGTTAAATTTTCCTACTAATTCTCCTAATTATTAAATAAGAGAAATATTGAATGCATTTTATTTTCATACGATATTAAATGTATTTACTTTTTTGTTCAGTATTTTCTTTATAAAGTATTATGAGGATATTTTATGAGGACCATTACAAAACTCTTGTTTTAATCCAATCTGACAGGACAACAAAGCGCTTTCAATTTTATACGTAAGTAATAATCCAAGTGGTTTTTTTTTTTTTTTTGGTGCTTATAATTCAAGTAGTTTATTGTTTTTCATCATAGTAGTTATGTGTAAAATATTTAATTTTAAATTATTTTTAATAGGATATGTATCTTCAAATTTATGACAGTGAAAAAACTATTGTGATAAAAGTCTAGCTGATGTCATATGACATATTAGTTTACGGTTGAAATATAATTTGGTTTCTTAAATGTGTTATTAATTTTTAAATTTAGTTCCTATAAAAAATTAAAATTAATATTTACATGTGCAATTGTTTGCGTAAAAAAATTTCTACCGTTAATTGGGGTTATTTACCAATGATTTAAAAATAATCAAGGAACTAAAATTATATGTATAGGAAATTCAATGTCAATTCTACCGTAAATTCAAAGTCAATTATGTGTATGGGCACTAAAATTATATTTTAAACTTATATTACTGATATAAAACAATTTGATAGTTATATACACTTTTTCGGTCCGTGATAGTTGACTTATTGTTTATTAAAAAGAGAAATGTTTTTTGTATCACTGGGGTAGGTAGACACCTTGGACACCCAGAGATAGAAAGGAGAAAAAAATTGTAAAAGAAAGTGAAAAGAGTGAAATGATTGATAGAGAGAGAAAAAGCTGAGAGAGAGTGTTGGGGTGTTGAGATTTTGGGTATATACAAATAACATAACCCTATTAAAAAAGGTGAATTCTCTTGTACCCTTACACAAGTGTATATTTTGTGCATTTTTGTGATGAACGGTGAGGATCGTGTCATGTTTTATGGTGAGATTGTGATGTGCGTAATCTAATCACTGATGACATTTATAATAATATCTAATTTTAAAAAATTTAAAAATATAATTAAATATATTTTAAAAATTAATTATCATACACTGACAGTATAAAATTATATTACCAGTATAAAATAATTTTACATTGTCAGTATAATCAAAAAATTTTATCAGTATAATTTTAATTATCATACATTGATAGTATAAAATTATACTAGCAGTATAAAATAATTTTATACCGTCAGTGTAATAAAAAAATTTTATCAGTATAATTTTAATTATCATACACTGACAGTGTAAAATTATCTGTAATCTTGTAAAATTATCTGATAAAATTTTTTACACTTTGTCACTGTATGATAATTAAAATTACATCGATAAAATTTTTTGATTAATCGACAAAGATAAAATTATTTTATACTGCCATTATAATTTTATACTGTCAGTGTATGATAATTAATTTTTAAAATATATTTAATTATATTTTAAAATTTTCTTAAAATTAGATATTATTATAGATAAATGATTGATCGTTGACGATCTCACAATCTCACGATAAGATATGACACGATCCTCACCATTCATCACAAAAATACACAAAATATACACTTTTACTATGATACTATAGCATTCACCATTAAAAAAAGGTGGTTGAATTATTGGTTTCCTATATATAGCGACACTTTTTTGTCTTTACCAATCATTGAGCAAAAAGAAATTTATTTTAAGAATATAATTTTAAATACTATGAATATTTAAATTTTCTATATTATTATCTAATCATGTATTAATATATTTTTAAAAATATTTGACTCTTATAGTAATTAGAGTTTAATTGCTATATATTACAATGTAAAAGAGTTTTGGATTGTCATCCAATCAAATACTTATATTTGTAAGACTTTTAAGATAATGAATAATTGAATCAAACATTTTTTTTAATATGGTAATTCATAATTAGATGTTTATATAAAATTTTTTAACATTGACAATATATATAAATTAAGAATTTAATTTAAATACACTGATAGTGTAAAATAATTTTACATTGTTAGCCAATAAAAATAGTAAAAAATACCAATTTATACAAATAACTACCTATTATAATGAGGAACCCACCATAATTTTTCACTTTCCCCTATTTCTATTGATTGACAATGTAAAATAATTTTACATTATCATTACATACCAATTAAACTCATAAATTTAATCCTAGTAATTATAGTAAAATTCATAAATATAATAATATATATAACTAATTAAGTTGGATTAGTATTTTGCTAACTCGAATATAACTTACCCCAATCAACCCGACCTGAAAATGGCTTGGCCCGAAGTGAGCCGGTCCCATTCATTTTGACATCTCTATTCACCACGCAACATGACTCTAACTTGCTCGTCTCTAGCACCACCCGCCCCTCCCCGCCCTTCGCCTTCTTCTCCTTCCAACAAGCATGAGAGTCATGGCAGTGTGGGGGTGAGTCATCGATCTGCTAGCGGTGCAATGGCAGTCATGACGTTGTTGCAGTGAATAACAATTTCAAAGACCTTCTCTTAAAAATAATGAACAAGATTGTAGAAAAAGGTCCATTAATATGCTTTGCAATTAAATCAATGTAAATAAAAAAATACTAATAAGTTAGAAATTTTGTTCAAATATATCTACTAGAATGATATGACATATATGTCAAATTCTTGAATGAGTAACGAGAGCAAAACCCTCTTCTTGCTCTATACCATTTATTCATTCCCGTCAACATTGTGGGCCAACATTATTTATTTTAATTGGATTTTAAAAAACTTCTAGAAAAGAAAAAATAAAAAAAACGATAGTTAACAAATCCTAATCCTCTAATTCTCTGTTATCCTGGATTAAGAAGCACACCCTCAAATTTGCGATGTATTCTGTGCAGTCACCTTACACTGCAACTGGCGATGAAGGGAGCCCAAAGCCGAATTTCTGATCTGACAACATGAATAGTGCGCTGTGCTGAGACACAGATCCGTTCCTTGTTGGATGGTCACTAATTTCCAAGTGTGAGGAGCCAACCCCAAGTGTTCAAGAACCTCTCACGTTTCCTTAAATGGATGGAAAAGTGACCTTTGCAGTAAATTGAGAAATCATCATCTTCATTTGACTCTTTGTTCTTAGCAAATTATTAATTAACTTATGCAAAAGGTCTAGTGGGATCTTAGTGGGATTCAGAGTGTACATGTCCTTCTTTCAATAGCAATTGGTTTAAGGTTTCGGTGGGCATTTCAGCCCTTGCTTCCTTCACGGGCAAATGCAATATCAGGCGACGATGGCCAAAGTTGTGAGGGTGCGGGTTTCAGCCCAGAATGACAGAGGATTAAGAATAGGATTTGTTAACTATGGTTAGTTTCTTTTAAAACTTTTTAAAAATCTAATTTAAATAAATAATGTTGGCCCACAATGTTTACATGGCAATAAATAAATGGTATAGAGCAAGAAGGGAGTTTTGCTCTCGGTGCAGGTATGAATCTCTCCAGTTATACTACTTTATTTTGTTATTGTTATCTTTAATAAATTTTAAAAGTTATTTCTGACTAATATTGCATTAATAAAAGAATTTCAACAACATGACACTAATATGGGACATATGAATGATATTATTATCATCATTATTGTTTTTGTTGTTGTTGTTGTATAAAAGGACATGACGATATTACATAATAAGTGGCTATGAAAGATTACGTCGTTTTCCTTTTATTAGACTTCGGATTTGATTATTTCCAATATTAGCAAAACTTTTGCTTCTGATAATTATTGTTCAAAACTGAAACTCAATGCCAAAGATAGTTATGAAGAATAATATCATTGAATAGATTTTATATTCGAGAATAATTTTAATACATTATCAATATAAATTTTTTTATATTATCGATTAATAATATTTTTTTAATTTATGAAATTAAATTTTGAGATAGTTGTTTTTTTTTTTGGGATTTAAAAAAGGAATTTATTTAACAATCAATATAAAAGGAGATTACATCTTTTATACAGTCTAGTATGTGATTATACTTGGGTCTTCCAGCCCAATGGGGAAAATCTAAAGCTACGGCTCTCTCTTGGATCAAGGACTCCATTTTAGCAAAGATGGAAGGTTGGAAGGAGAGGCTTTTAAATCCAGCGGGGAAGGAAGTTCTGATTAAAGTAGTTGTACAAGCTATTCCATCCTATACAATGTCAATTTTGAAGTTTCCTAAAACATTTTGTGACTCTATTTGTGCGCAAATAGCTAAATTCTAGTGGGCAGGTAATGGTAAGGAGCGTGGTATTCATTGGAGAAATTGGCAACTACGTACTAAGAGTAAGAGAAATGGTGGCTTGGGTTTCAGAGATTTTTCATTCATGAACTTAGCACTTTTGGCTAAATAAGGGTGGAGGATAGTTGATCAGCTTGATGCCTTATGGGTGAAGATTTTAAAGGCTGTCTACTTCCCAAATCATTCTTTCTTTGAAGCATAGAAGAAAAGAGGAGTGCCTTGGATTTGGTCTAGCATTGTACAGGGCTGTGATTTCTTAAAATCTCATGGGAAATGGATTATTGGTGATGGCATATCAGTTTGAATATGGCATGATAATTGGCTCCCAAATAATATTCAACTCCCTATCTTTGTTAGTAATGATGACTCTAAAGTGAGTTTGCTAATTGATTCACACAACAAGAAATAGGATGTAGCTATCTTGAGGCAAATATTACACCCCCCATGTGGCTATACAAACAGTCCAGATTCCCATCAGTATAATGGGATCCTGTGATAAATTCATCTGGCCTTGCAACTCACAAGGGAGTTACACAGCCAAAACTGGTTATTATATTGCCTATGAGAACTATCAGCATCATTCAGATAGACCTTCGTATTCTATATCACTACCATCATCTTTTTGGAACAGCCTTTGGAATATCAAAACAGCTCAGAAAATAAAATTCTTTCTTTGGTGGATTTACAATAATGCCATACATGTCATGTTAGAATTTTAAAGCCTCAATATCATTGATTAACTCTGATTTAGGCATGCAAACAAACAAGGATCAATATCTAGTCTTAATCTATTACCTGGAGTGATTGAAGAACTTGAGGAATCCATGATTTCAACTTTGATTTCCTTCCTTTAATTGTAGAAGCAGAGAAGCAGATGGATGATTGAGGAGTGGAAGCCAAGAAAGGAAGAAGAGAAGCAACGACAGAGAGGGAGAGAAAGTCCAGAGAGAGAGAAGCAAGGAGAGAAAATCCTCCTATTTCCCGTAAATTCCAAAATTGAACATTCTATTTCAATGGGGCCATAGACACCTATATATAGGGTTAGGAGGAGGGACCTCTCCCTGTGTCAATAAAATGTAGAGCCAGGCCACCCATTATAGCAAGGCTAATACACAGAGCTTATTTTATATCCTTTATATTATTTAACCCAACAATAATATGAATCATACAATTGGGCTAAATAAAATGCTTTAATTATTGGCATTCAATTAATCTGAGTTTTAGAATTGAAAACCTATGATATGATTTATGGCAGTCTACACATATGTTAATTTATTAAATTTATCATGTCAGATTGAACCTCTACAAGAAGAAGATTTCAGACTCACCATTATGCCCAATTTGCAACAACGAGCCTGAGACAGTTGAACATTCCTTGCTCCTTTGCTCGTGGACTCGGCCAATTTGGTTCGGGTTTCAGCTCCAAATAACTCCTTCCCTTGCAAATGTCAGCCGGATAGATCTTTGGTTACAATTATAGTTTGAAGCCATTTGCAAATTGAAATTTTATAAGGATCACGGGCTAGCTCTATTAGCCAATACTCTATGGATGATATGGAAAGGAAGGAATAAATTTACTTTTCAGCAGGAACCCCTCAATCCTCTTTTGATTATCAACCATGCTTCTGGTCTTGTTAAGGAATTCCTTGATAAAGCTCAATCTCCTCTCTCCTCTAAGTTGGAATCATCCAAATTCTTGAAATGTTGGAGGCCGCCGCCATACACTCGATTGAAATGTAATGTTGATGCAACCCTTCACGCTGATTCCAATGTAGGTGTCGTAGTTGCAATAATAAGGGATCATTCTAGAACCATGATAACAGCTTTAGCCCGCAAGATATGTAGTTCTTCTAGCTTGCTTGCTGAATCTTTGGCAGTAAGGGAAGGTCTCCAACTAGCTCATAATTGTTTGTACAATTCCATCATCTTAGAGTCTGACAATCTACAAATCATAGAAGCTTGCAGATCTGAGAAGATGATTGGTGAGATTACAACTATTTTGAATGACATTAGGGCCTTCTCAGATTCTTTCTCTCACTGCGCCTTCACTTGGAATCCAAGGGTGTGTTTATAAGTTGAGACTTTGAAGGGTAAGGGAGTGAAAAGAAAGGTTTGAAGAGTAAAATGAACTCATAATTACTCTTCACACCCTTCCTTTCCTTCCCATCCCCCTTTAAAACCTCGACTCACCGGCACACCCGAAGAGAAGGAAACCAAGTGGCTCATCTTGTAGTTCAGCTTTTTATTGTTGGAACCTTTAGAGGAGACTAGATCACCTTAAATCCTGATTCAACTTTTGTTGGAGGATTCATGTGGCCACATCTGATCCTTCCTTGCATGGCGCATCTTGCAGGAGTTGGAGGTTTTGGTGAAGGCTGATTGCTGGTGTGGTGATTTGTGAATTCAATCTAGGGCTATGTTTGTCTTTGTCTTCCTCTTTCTTGGTATTAGCATCCTTTCCGCCTCACTCATCGTGTTGTCTCGTCCATCTTCTAGAGCTGGCTGCTTTGGATTTTTGCTCTTGCTATAGGCTTCGCGGGGTTTGTGTAGTGGGTGGACTGCCCAAGGAGTGTTGTTTTATTGGGTTTTATTGTCTTCCTTGATTTCTCTGGTGCTTTGGGCTCAATCTTAGTGTTTATGTGTTGGCCCTTTCGCTCGCACTTTGGCTTTTCCTTTCTCTGCATTCCACATCGGACCAAAAAAAAAAGCTTTCCATCAACTCCCTAGCATCATCCCCTTCAACTATTAGAGCCTTAATTCTCAAAAAATTTTAAAATAGTAGAGTTAAATATTTTTAATAATATAATAACATATAATCAATAGTTATATAAAATTTTTTATATTGATAATGTATCAAAATTAAATATTCTTTTATTCACCAATTTTATGTTTAGAAGCCTTTAAAAAAACAAAATTTTTTTAATCAAGTTTTCAAATATCATTTTGGACAACGTGTGATTGATGTATAAATTACTGGAAATATCAGGAATGTAGTGGCCACATAAGTCAGATATTTCAATCGGAGAGGGGAAATTTGGTAGCTTAGGCCATGGTCTGAGCGATGGCTTGCATGTTGCTAAAATTGTAGCAAAGAAAGAAAGAAAAGGAGTGCCAGTCACATGATTGTTGTAAGAAAGATCTAAAACTTACCTGTTTTGCAAAGTGCAGGATTTTCCTTCGTTCTTTCAATAGAAACTGTCTCTAGTCAGATGACAAAAAATTCATGGAGATATCACATTGGTGTGAAAGTGTCATTGGGCAATATGAAAATGACACATGTCTATCCAAAACATTCAGGGTAAATTATCCTGACTAGCCTGAGATTAGATGGTGTTGCATACCATACATTGACACCCATTTATAGGAGTAGTCAGTATTATATTTATAACAATATTTAGTGTCATATTTCATAAAATATAAAAGTAACAAGATGTAATTATATAAAAAAGAGGGACTAAATAGAAAAAAAAATATGTTGGGGGACAAAAATATAATTAAGTCTAACTTAATCTAACTTAATTAAAGTCCTGATGCTTGTGAAATTAAATTTTGATTAAAATAGTGAACTCATAATTATATACCTAAGTTTACTCGAGTTCGTCTAAATCTAAGTTTTTAAAGTGAATTAGCTCAATTTAGGGAGTTAAATTCATAGACTCAGACGAGTTTACAAGTTACGGGTTTAACAACATCCTTATTGATCGCATTTGCTATCAGAAAATAAAACCAAGAAACCTAGGGGCATATAAACATCGAGCATTAATATTTAAACGACCAATATTTGAACGGAACAACGACACATAATTTTTTCTAATCGAACACGAATACATAATTTATTACATCCACAAAAGAGAGGAAACAAACTTTGTCTCTTAGGTTACTTTGTTTCACCTAAACCTCACTAACCAGGGCTGCTTTGGTTAACCTTCTCCATATCTTATTTGAGGAAACAGTAAATAGGAGACTAGTGGCACCTGGGAAGAGCCTTGCTATAGAGCTCAACTAATGTAGTAGATTGGATCGGGCACCTTAAAGGTCCTATTGCCTGTGTTGAAACCCAAGAGGTCACTCCATTGGTCCCCCATGTTTCCAACGATTCTGTACCCTTCTTCCTCTAGCTTCTTTCTCTCAGACGATTTGTATATAACTGCTGTTTTACCTTCATAAGCTGATGTATCCCTGCCACCAAAGATTTATTGTTTGAGAAATGATTCTTGTATCTATAATTTTAGAGATTATTTAGATATTTGAGATTAATGTATAAATAATTTGATAGTTCAATTATATTTTTTGCAAATATAATAGATGTAGGATAATTAATAATAAATGTAAATCTCTTTTATGAAATTTATCTGGAACATAACTAAAATTCACATATTAACACATGATTGTCTATATTTTTCGTATAAGTAAATTCACTAGAAATCAAAATGATATCACAAATTATTTACACGTCTAAGTGTCTAAATGCCTAGTTGTTTTGCCTTCAAACTTCCGGTGGCGGTAAAAAAAAAAATGTGTTGGATAGAAGCTGTGGTGTTTGGTTACTTTTTTTATTTTCGAAAAAGTGAGATGCCGTGAATAAAATCAATTTTAATCAATGCTTTCCATTTAACTATAGAAATACAAAAGTACAATTACAGTACTATATATATTATTTTCTTCTTAACAAAAGGAAACTGTCTATTTTAGTAATTATGTAGTTAAAAGTTATTTTATCATTTTTAAACAAAAATATCCCTTTCAAACTCACTTTTTAAATACTGTTTTTAAATATAAATAAATTCTTTTAAATATAATTCTTTTAAAATTAATTCTTTCAACTTTAGTTATTTTAAAAATAATTCTATCGAAATCTATACCAAATGGGCTTAATAGTATTCATAGAAATGATGTTCCAATGATAATATTTTATATGTTATCTTCGTGTAAAGAAGCGTTTATTGCTTCAACCTTCCGAATGTGATGAACTATAATATTTTCAGAGACAACATATGAAAAATCTGAACTAACATATTTGTCTCTTTTTTATGATTGACATGTTGTCCCCTACCCACCCTGTATCGTTTCTTTTAAGTCAACAAAGCGTATTCGATTTTATACACAAGTAATAATTCTAGTAGTTTATTGTTTTTTCATCATCATAATAGTGTAGAATATTTTTAATTAATTATTTATTTTTTGAATGACATGTATCTTCAAATATATGACCGTGACTAAACTACTGTGATGAATTATTAATTTATTGATAGTTGAGTTATTGTTTTCTAAAAAAATGCATGGTTGAATTATTGGTTTCCTTTATATGGGGATTTTTTATAGTCATTATTAATCAAGGTGCAAAAGAAAATTACATTAAAGATTTAATTTTAATATTTTTTTAGCATTAAATTTTTTATATTATTATTTAATTATATATTAATATGCTCTTTAAAATATCTGACTTTCATAATAATTATATTGAAAGTCACAAATGCGATAAAGATTTAATGCTGATATAATATTAGTATATATATAATTTTTTTTTTACATAATCATCCATTCATATTTTGGCATGTTAGATAAAAAAAATGTTTCACTATTACTATAACTATTTCAAAAGTTAATATCCAAATATAATATATAATTAGCTAATAATATAAAACTTTACTTTAATAATATATTAAAATTAAAGTTAAAGTAAGCTATTAGAAGTGATCTAATAATCAGGAGTTTGATTAATATATATGAGGTTAAGGATTTGAACTCCATTGCCACTTTTGTACCCAAAAAAAAAAAGGTTAAAGTTCTATTGTGTTTTTCACATGATTAATTATATATGTGTTTTCTTTTTGGATCTTTATTAGAGTATGCTTCTTACGGAGAACCATCAGTTACAGAAATATGTTATCAACTTGATGCCTATTAATCTATTATTATTTTCTTGGTGGGTTTAAAGAATGATCGGCACCCTACATAAACAATTTAAGAACTGTGAACAAGTTGGAAAAAAAAAAAAAAACAGATAAAATTCTTACTTGACAATCAACGTCTCCCAAGTGTAGTAGCCAGCATTCTTTAGGTTCTTAGCTGTAATATCTCTTTGACTGTCTGGTCTTCCAGTTAAGAATATAACATTGATACCAAGACGCAACAATTTCTTGTACAGTTTGAGACTCTCCGGCAGTGCTGGTGCTACGCCAAGGTCAACCCATGCATTAAACGACGTTGCGTTATATGGTTCCACCCTATCATTCAATTATTCGATTAGTCAAATTATATTTGCACAAAATACATAAAAATGTTGAGAAATTCTTATATGCTTTTAGCGTTCATTTGGATAATGGGAAAATGTGAGAAAAGAAGTGGGGATGAAAAAAAGGGGATAGAAAAGGTGTCTTTCTCCCTGTTAGGAACTTAATGGTATATTTGTGAGTTTTATTTTGAAAAAAGGGGGAAAAAAAGGAAGGAGTTTGAAGATTAGTTATGAGTTCATTTTACTCTTTAAATTTTTTTTCTTCCAATTCTTTCCTTCCAAAATCAAAACTTACAAATACACCTAGAAAACAAGGGGAAAGTTAAAAAAAATAAGGAGATATGCTTTGAGAGTTAAAAAAAGTTGTTGCTATGAATTATTTAATGCTTGTTTTCTTAACAATTATATTAAAAATGTAATTATAATATTTATAAAAAAAAATTGTAGTTATAATAAAATACAATAATGATAAACAAAACTGAGATATTAAATATTAAATTGAATTGAGCAAAGGTTTTTCTTGCTCTAATTACATATAAAAATTTTTCAAAAATAAGAGAGATAAAGTTTGTGACGTAAATTTATTATTTTATCCTTTCAATCTTTTCTTTAATCATATATGATAACTATTAAAAATGTTATTTATATATAATTACATTTTTTTGCTTTTTACCTTTCTTCTCAACTAAATAATAGGAGAGAAAATGTACCTTTTTTTTCATTTTTTTTCTTTTATTTTCTTTTTTTATTATTTTCTCTCCACATCCAAACAAATTATGTGTGATATCTTAGTTATTTGGACTATTTATTTCCTATTTTAATATAATTAAGATGTCAAAAATAAATTACTCAAAAAAATAACTTGGAATTTCTCTAAAAATAATGAACAAGGCTGTAAAAACGGTCTATTAATATCTTCATATATAATTAAATCAATATAAATAAAGAAGAAAAATTTTAGAGAGTTAAAAATCTGTTTGAGTTTATTTGTTAATATATATATATATATATATATATATATATATATATATATATATATATATATATATATATATATATATATATAAAAGTAAGTCATATTATTTTATTTTATTCTTATTTTCTGTCAAGAATTCTAATAATTATTTGTAGGTGAGTATCATTGCTCAATAAAGAACTATCAACATGACCCTAATGTGGGACATGCATGATATCATTTTTTAAAAAAAAAAACAAATAAATAAATAAAAGGACATGATGATATTTCACAATAAGCGGTGATATGTAATAGATTGCATCTTTTTCCTTTTCTTAGACTTAGGATTTGATTATTTCCAAAATCTGCAAAATTTGCTTCTGATTATTGGTCCAAAACCTAAACTCAATACCAAAGATAGTTAATTAAATATGCATGACAAATAATTGCTAGTACCAAAAAGCAAAAGACAGTGTGCCAAAAAGAAAAAGAAAGAGCTTGCATACCCAAATCCGTGCTTAGCATAATATGGTAGATTAGACAGTGTAGTCTCATCTATGTCAAACACCCAAATGTCTTTGCCGTCCCCATTGAGCTTGAGGTTCTTAGCATAAAGATAAGCTTCTTGAGCAACTGTTTTGGAGTCTTCCCTATAATGCTTGCCAAGCATATAGTTCCCTAAGTAACCTTCACACTCCTGTGGAATGGTTTTCCAGTCAATGATGTTGTGTGCTTCCACACCAAGCCTCCAACTTGAGCAAGATATTTCAGGAATGTAGTGGCCACCTAGGCCAGTTTTCATTCGGAGAGGGAAAATTTGGTAGGCTAAGCCATGGTCTGAGCCATGGCATGTTGCCAAGATTGTAGCAAGAAAGAAAAGGAATGCTACTAAGCTCATGACTGTTGTAGCTAGGATAAGAAACTTTGATGTTTTGCGATAATTGCGGGGTTTTCTTTGGTTCTTTAAATAGAAAAAAACCCTAGTTAGAGGACAAAATATTTATGAATATATTACATAAGTGTGAGGTGTCATTGGGCAGTATGAAAATGAAAGAATTTACTGTACTAAGTAATTTATTATTTTTGTGGTCCTTGACGCGCTAAAGGCACATAATTATTTTTTTTGTCCGAATTGTAAATTAATATAAACTTTTCTCACCACTATCTTATTGCATGGCCTTTTTTTTCTTGTCTGGTACGTTATCACAACGTATCTTATATAAAAATATACATATTTCTGATTTAGTTAATGTGATTCACGCATCCCACGATGAAGTGTTAAATTTGGCAGGATACTACAGTGCACCTTATCAAATAAAATGCATTGCATACCTTTTATTTAACCACACTTTTAAAGTGTGACTAAATGCATCCAAAACATGAGTAAATGCTTTTAGCCACATTCATAAAAGTGTGGCTATATGTATTGTGATTTAGCCATTACAATTAAACAAACGTGTAGTGCACCTTACTTGATAGGTGCACGTAAAGCAGTTCCTTAAATTAGCTTGCACATTTTTAGCATGGAATAATAAGATTGAATAGATTTTAAATTTGTGATTAATTATAATATATTATTAGTATAAAATATTTTATATTATTAATCAAATTTGATCATATATGAGACTTTCGAGATAATCATTACAAAAGTCAAATATTTTTAATGATTTCAGAATAAATAATTAGATAATTGTGTAAAAATATTTTGACAGTATATCAAACTTAAATATTTTTATATTCACCAATTTTATTGTAAAAAAGAAGAGCTGAATCTGGTATATGGTTATTATTGATTTGTAGTTGTTGTCCCAGTTGGCCTTCCAACCTGGTGTGTATAGCTGGGCTGTGTTGGCCCTTCTATATATATGGAAGTTTTCGTTGAAGGATGTTTTCTTCTTGTGAGGCTAAAGTCACAAGTTAAATTTGTTTATGCTGGAATATGAGTGTTTTGAGTGTTTGTGCTTCCATGCTGTGTGATTGTGGCTATAAAAATATAGCTGCTGGTCTTGTGAATGTATGTTTCAGTCTTGTGGTGTTTTGGAGGCAACGAGTTTTGGGTCACCCCAGGGATATTTGCCGGTTCCTGTGACTATGTATTGCAATTATTGGTATTGAACTCAAGTTGTGAAAGGGGTGAGAGTGGAGTTGAATAGGGAATGTGGTGTTTTTTAAGTCTGGTGCATATAAATTGGGCTTTCTGAATTTTTTTTTCTTAATTGGTGTTTTGCAAAACATGATACAACAACTTGGTGAATGTTGGTGACATATGATGGTGTAATGTTTGGTGTCTAGACCTTTAAGTGGGTGTTGTTAGAGGGCGAATTTTGTCAAGTTTCTATAGAGTAGAATGTCTTTTTTTCCTATGATAATTCCCAATCCAAATGATGTCTAAAAAAATGGATTCAAATATATATAGTAATACTAAAGAGAAAAAAAAAACTCACAAATTAGCACTACGTAATCAAGAATAGTTACAATATGATAATTTATAGGGTGATATTCTTGATAATTTATTCATTTCTTATATATGAAAAGAAATTAAAACCAAAATCCTTAAGACAAATCTATATATATATATATATATATATATATATATATATATATATATATATATCTTGTGACACTCAAGAGGTTAGTTTTATAGAAAAATGCTTTGTAAAGATCCATTGTGTTCGAAAGTGGGTTACCTGAGTAGTTTCTGAACTAAGAATGGGATCTCAAGCTGCTTTAACTGAGTGTTTCCACAGCGGTGAGGAGTGTACTTGCAGGGACTCCGACGCTCAAGTCAGTGAGTGCAGGAAAATATGAGAAGTAGGCTGGAAAGATACCTTACGTTCGAAGCTGGACCCATATATATACGAGTGAGCAGTTGAGAGATAAGGGGGATTTGATCCCGCCTTTGTAGGGGATAACCTTGGACGTCCATTATCTTGGGGGATAACGGATGGGTCCGAGTTTACCGGCTATACGTGAGGGAAGGACGTTCCGCGATGTCAGGGAACAAAGGGCTTAGCTTAAGTTTGGGCTCTAACTCGGATCAATGACACGTGATAGGCTCGGACTGTCAACAAATCCGAGATCTATTTGGGCTCAGTCATCAGGCCGAGTTGGGCTCTTATATTACTGTCCGGAACAGTGCCCCCAACTTGGTATCCGATGTGGCTTCTTCGGATGCCGAGTTCTTCGTGAATCTCCGAGTTAACATGCTGCGTTCCGATATCGGATTGCCATTTAAGTGATTTGATGTTTACCTGTGGTATCGTCCTGAGTCTTTCGTGAATTGGTGATGTCCTTTCGCCTCATAGGTCATATCTCATAACCCTGAGTGGACACGTGCCATTTTGGCGCATTGTTCAGAGCGCCTAATTATTTGGATTGGGGCATTATTCCCATTTTTGCCCTTCATGATGTTTGGGTTACGTGGCAAAGGTGTTTTCATTCCTATAAGAGGGGTCTCGTGCGTTCGCCATCCATTTTTCTTGTCTTGCCCAGAAGAGTTCGTTGCGAAAGAGAAACGAAGGAAAAGTGTAAAAGCGATTGTTCGTGTCATTGTTACCTTGCTGGTATCAGGTATGTATTATTCCTTTTATTCTCTGCTTCTGCAACCTGTATTGCTTCGTTGGATGGTATGTTAGCGGTGGTTTGGCTTCCAAGAAGTCTATTTTTGTTTTGTACTTTGGGGCGGTTTCAACCCTTATTCCGTCTAGGCTTTTTTTTTGTGCTTCCGCCGCCCACTAGCGGCTTTCCGTATGGAGGGAAACCACCGTAGGGAGCTTGTCTTTTCGATTTCTATTTCATTTCTGAGGGTCTTCGATTTAGACTTTTCCCGAGTTTGTGACGTAAGGGTGGTTTCCTGTGTAGGTTATTTGGGATCGCAAAAATGGCCAAAAAGAGAGTTTTAACTTTTCCTCCTACGATCAACTTTATCTATCGGTGGGTCGATCTCGAGGTCCTGGGGACTCCCTCGGTTGTAACCTCGGAGTTCTTTACTCATTTCAGAAAGGAGAACCTTATCTCGCGCGGAGGAAGAGTATGAGGAGGAATATTATTTGGAGACTCCGGGTCCGAGCGAAAGAGTGAGTGACTTTAATCTTGAAAGGGGCCTTGATGGATGTGGTGTTATGACGTCCTTATCTCCAAGCTAGGAGTTTGGATTTCGCTTACCCATTTTCAAATGGAGATCCTGCGCCAGACTGAGGCCACTCCTTCTCAACTGCATCCGAATAGTTGGGCGATGATTCGAGGTTTCGAGATCATCTGCGAATATCTTGAATTAACGCCATCCCTGGAAGCTTTCTTTTTCTTGTTCACTTTGACTCGACCTACCGGTGGTGGGTTAACCTCGGAATGGTTATCCTTCCGAGCTCACGCCAATCGGAAGATATTCCTTCTGTACGAGGAATCTTTCCATAATTTCAAGTCTGTTTTCTTCAAGGTTTTCGAGTATCCGAACTCAATTCCTTCTTGGGAGACCTTGGAGGAAGAGCTTCGGTTTAATGTCTTTTAGTGTAAGCATTTTGGCGCTCCCTGGATAGAGGAGAGTTCCCTTAAGTCCGAGGAGAAAGTCGTTGTTGACTTCCTTTTCAAATGCTTTGGGAAGGATCATCTGAACCTAAAGAACATAGTTGGCGTAGATCCTGGGGAGGCTAGACGGTATTTAGGTTGTTGTTTTTCTGTTATCACTTGCATATCTTATGCCCCTTTTTTATCGAATGCTTATTGTTGATGTCTCTTTTGTAGACGAGATGGCTCCGAAGTTCGCCCTTGTCGAGTTTCGCAAGAGGATATTGAAGAAGGTCACATGAGGGGGATGGGAGTAACAACACGAAATCGGCGGGGTTCGGAGAACTGATATTAACGTCTGTTCCTGATAAGGCGGCTCCAGAGGCCCAGCCTTCCAAGAAATAAAAGTCAAAGAAAGCGGCCAAAGGGAAGTCCGTGGCTGCCGACCTTGAGGGTCTTCCCTCATCGAAGGAGCAGTCCGACGTCCATGTTATGGATAAGGATTTTCCTTATCTCGACTTCATGGATAAGGAGCTGATGGTCCCTGCCCTTCTCGAGCGCTTACAGGGTGACGACGAGAACTTGGCTGCGAAATTTCAATGGGCGGGGTATGCCATGCTAAAGTCGGCAACCTTGCTCAGATACTTGGAACCGGTTATTACCTCCGGTGCTCGAGCTATGGAGGAGGTAAAGGTCTTGAAGTCCCAGCTCACCCTTCTTCAAGATAAGAAGTCAGCTTTGGAGAAAGCCAAGGAAGATGAGATCAGTAGGTTGAAGGAGGCGCTTGAGTCGAGGGACTAGCAACTGGAGGATTCCCGTTCTCGGGTGTCGGAACTCCAGAGGGATTGCGCCATTTTTCGGAGGCTGCTGCTAGACTGAGGAACGAGGTGGCTAGGGTGGAGCAGTTGTGGGTAAGGTCGGCTGGGGAGATTAAGAAGTCCCTTCTGGAGCAGCGCCAGATTATTTGTCCTGACGCTGATTTCAGCGAAGTCGGGTTGGATAAAATTGTGGTTGATAGTCGCATCATTGTGGCTCTAGAAAAGGACGACGACGGTGGCGCCGACGACCCTAAAGCTGATCCGAAGGACTAGGCTATCGACCTTTGGTGTGTTTGTATTTTTTATTGTATAACCCTGTTGGGTTTAGGGGCTCTTTTTTGAATATCTGTCCGATGTCGGAACCTTTTGTAATGAAATCCGTTGCGATGGACTTTTATTTGTTGCCTGCTTTGTTAATTGACGCGCCAGTTATATTCTCCTAAGTTGAACTTTGAAAGGAATGTTGGCGGCACCTTTATTGTTAATTGATGTGCCAGTTATTCGCCTAAGTTAAACCTTGAAGGGAATATTGGCGGCACCTTTATTGCTTTACCGAACTGGATGTTGTCCGAGTTGTATTTAGCTAGAACTTAAGGTTGTTTGCTTAAGTTAGTGCGGTGTAACTGACCCGAGACTTGACTTCGGACTTTAATCACATTCGGGATTACATGTCTGAGTTATCATACTGGGATCCGTTTTCCTCAACTAAGGGGTGATCAATCTCTTAGGAGAATTAAGGTGAGTTAAAATCGTCAACCGCGATGTGTAAAATAATGGAAGCAGAATAATGGAAGCAAAAGGAAAAATTAACAACATAAAAATAATGAAGTAATGTTAAATCAAACAAAATAAAGGTAACATATACAAGCAAATAATGAGAAGTGTTTGCTAGTTACTGCTCGGTCCACGAAGTTCCGCCTCGTTAAAACCTCCTCGGAAAAACCCAGTGGGACAAAACCCAAGGTAGGAAAAAGAGTACGACTATCTCACATGGTATATACCTCAAATAAAAAATTTTTGGAGATTAGAAGAGTTTGATGACCTCGGAATCTCTGTGCCCGATAATGTGGAGAGTTTGTATATCCCATTTCCTAAGACGTCAATGACTTTGTATGGGCCTTCCCAGTTTGCGGCTATTTTCCCATGACCCACAGGAGGTTTTAAAAAATTTTCGAAGGTTGGAAGAGTTCCATGACCTCGGAATCTCTGCGCCCAATAATGTGGAGAGTTTGTATGCCCCCTTTCCTAAGACATCAATGATTCTGTATGGGCCTTCCCAGTTTGCGACTAATTTCCCATGACCCACGGGACGTTTGTCGATGTCAGCTCGTCGGAGAACCAATTCTCCTTTGTCGAAAGTCTGGGGTACCACTTTGGCGTTGTATCTTTGGGAGATTCGATGTTTGAGCGCCTTTTCCCTTAGATGAGCTATTTCCCTCGCTTTATTTGACAGATCGAACTCCTCCCAAAGTGCATGGTGCTCTGTAGGTTGGAACATGACGCACGGGCTTATTTCCTCGACTTCAATCGGTATCATCGCGTCCATCTCGTAAGTCAACTTAAAAGGAGTTTCTCCTGTTGTTGAATGTGAGGTGGTTCTATAGGATCATAGAACGCTCCTGAGTTCGTCGGCACATGCCCTCTTTGCCTCGTTGAGTTTCTTCTTCAGTCCTCGGAGGATGACTTTGTTGGCAGCTTCAGCTTGGTCGTTTGCTTGAGGGTGTTCGACCGAGGTAAAGTAGTGCTTGACCTTGTGGCTGAAGAGAAATCCTCGGAACGTCTGATCTATGAATTGAGTTCCGTTGTCTGTAACGATCGAGTCGGGTATTCCGAAGCGAGTGAAGATATTTCTCCATACGAATTTCCGAGCTTGGGCAACAGTGATGGTGGAAAGCGACTCTACTTCTATGCACTTCGTTAAATAATCTGTTGCCACAATTAGGTAATTCACTTGCCCCGAGGCGAGTGGGAAGGGACCTAGGAGGTCGAGTCCCCACTTGGTGAAAGGCCAGGGGGACATGAACGACGTTAGTTCATCAGAAGGGACGAGGTGGAAGGCGGCATGTTTTTGGCAGCTGGAGCACTTTCGTGCATATTCTATTGAGTCCTTCATCATCGACGGCCAATAGAATCCAACTCGTAAAACCTTTAATGCGAGCGACTTTCCTCTGAGGTGATGGCCGCAAGATCCTTTGTGAACTTCCTCCAGAATGGCGGGAACTCGATTCGGTCCCACACACCTTAGTAGTGGTTGGGACAGCTCTCTTCTAAATAGTTGATCATTGATGAAGGTGTAATAGGAGGCTTCTCTGGCTAGACTCTTGGCGTCGACAGGATTTTTTGGTCTGGTCCTATTCCTTAGGTACTGAACGATAGGAGTCATCTAGTTCAGAATTCCGTCGACGGATAGGGTTGGAAGGGTATCCGTTATTGAAGGAAGCTTCAAAGTCTCTTGGATCAAACTCTGATTGTTCCTCCGGGCTTAGTGCTTGCCAGCTTGGAGAGGATGTCAACCCTGATGTTCTCTTCCCTTGCAACATGCCGGAACTCTACCTTCGGAAATCTTTCTGCGAGTTCTTTTATTTTGGTCAGGTATTTCTATAGTAGAACATCTTTAGCTTGGTATGCCCCAGTGACTTAGGATGTCACGACTTGAGAGTTCCTGCACACCAAAAGTCGGGATACGCCGACGTCAATTGCTAGCTTAAGGCCTGCAATGAAGGCTTCGTATTCGGCCTGGTTATTGGAGACCAAAAAGTCGAATTTAATGGAGAGCTCAAAGATTATTTCACCTTCCTTTTCAAGAATCGCCCCAACTCCACTTCCCTTTGATCTGGAAGCTCCGTCCATGTGCAGCGTCCATCCCGATTTCGGGGTATCCACCTCGTCCGCTATTTCGGCTAAGAAGTCCGCCAATGCTTGAGATTTAATGATGGTCCTTGGTTCGTATTGGATGTCGAACTTTGAAAGCTCCATAGACCATGATACCATCATTCCTGCCAAGTTCGATTTTTGTAGGATTTTTCGGATTGGCTGGTCAGTTCGAACAACGATGGTATGGGCTTGAAAATACTGGCGAAGCTTCTATGCTGCAATGACTAGGGCCAAGGCGACTTTTTCAATCTTCCGATATCTAGTCTCCGGTCCTTGAAGTACTTTGCTAATGAAGTATACCAGGTGCTGTTGTCGGGAATCTTCCCGGACCAGCGCCCCGGCAATGGCGGCGTCGCTAACTGATAGATATAGGAACAACGATTTTCCGACTTCCGGCTTGCTTAGTGTAGCGGGCGAGATAGATAGTCTTTGAAGTCGGTGAAAACGACTTCACATTCCGACGTCCATTCAAAAGTATTCCCCTTTTTCAAGAGAGAAAAGAGGGGGATAGCTTTCTTGGCCAACGCAGCCATGAATCTTGAAAGAGAGGCAATTCTTCCCGTGAGACATTGTACTTCTTTTACTATCGTCGGACTTTTCATTTCGAGTATTGCTCGGCATTTGTCGGGGCTTGCCTCAATCTTCCGATGTGTAAGCATGAACCCCAAAATTTTTTTGGCTTCTACAACAAAAGCACACTTGTGTGGGTTAAGTCTCATGTTGTGCTGTCAAACTCGATCGAATACGACCTTGAGGTCGGACAGGAGATTTTCTTCCTTGCGAGACTTGATCAACATATCGTCGATATACACTTCCATCAAATCTCCGGCCAGCTTTGTGAACACCTTATTCATAAGCCTCTGGTATGTTGCTCCAACATTCTTCAATCCGAAAGGCATGACCTTGTAGCAGTAATTGGCCGTTGGGGTTTTGAACACCATTTTTTCTTTGTCGAGCTTGAACATCGAGATTTGATTATATCCTGAGCAAGCGTCCATAAAAGTGAGCAGTTTAAAATCGAAAGCAGAGTCTACTAATCCATCAATGCTTAGTAGGGGATACAGGTCCTTTGGGCAGGCTTTGTTCAAGTCGGTGTAGTCGATGCACATTCGTCATTTTTCGTTGGATTTTTTTACCATCATGACGTTGGACAACCATGTCAGATACTCGATCTCGCATATGAAACTGGCTTCCAAGAGGCTCTGAACTTGCTCTGGGACCGTGGGGCTTTATCTGGGCTCATTCTTCTTCTCTTCTGAGTAATCGATTTTGAACCGGGGAAGATAGAGAGTCGATGGGAGACGAATTCCGAGTTAATTCCCGGCATGTCAGCAGCAGACCATACGAACAAATCTACATTGGACTTGAGGAGAGTGATTAAGCCTTGTTTCAGTGGGATTGGAAGTTTTTTGTTAATCTGAGTTACTTTCCAGTTTTCATTCCCGATTTGGATTTCTTCTAACTCGCCATCTGGCTCTGGTCTCTCCCCTTCAACTTTCCTTGCGTCCAAGTCTATCATCATGACTTTCGAAGAATTGGGGGGCCAGGAATCGGCCTAAGACACCTCCTTTTGTTGCTTTTGTATTTCCAGGCTGGCATTATAGCATCGCTGAGCCGCGACCTATCAGCTTTTACAGTGGCAATTTCCCCCTAGTCGTTGAGGAACTTCATGGTCAGGGATGCCATTGAGATAATGACACATATCTTGTTTAACGTCGGTCTTCCAAGCATGGCGTTGTAGGCCGAGGGCCAGTCGACAACTAGGAAGTTGACTTTTATCGTCCGGGTTTTAGGGCGAGATCCCAAGGTTAGGTGGAGGGTGACGTAACCCTTGGGGTGGACTTTTTCCCCAGAAAACCCGATGAGCTCCTCCACATGTGTTTGGAGTTCGGCGTTTCTTAATCCGAGTTTATCAAACGCATCTTGGAATAGAATATCGGTCGAGCTTCCTTGATCGACGAATACCCTCTTTACCTCAGCATTGAATATGGCTACGGATATCACCATTGGGTCGTCGTGTCCTAAGATCACGCCCTCGAAGTCGGAGCTTGAGAAGACGATATTCGGTATTGGCCGAGATGTCGACGCTGGCTTTTTTATCTTCCCAGAGTAAACATTGAGAATTTCTTGTAAATGCTTTTTTCGGGCTGACTTTGTGGCTCCGCCACTTGCAAAACCTCCAGCAATGATGTTAATAGTCCTTGTGATATGTTTTCCGTCATTGCCTTCATTTTCTTCCCGCTCCAAGGTTCTCTGACTCCTCGGATTCCTTTTTTCTTCGTCCCCATGATCGAAGGCTCGCCTTCTTCGTGGACTTCTTTGGGAAGTCACGTACTTTGCCAATCTGCCTTCCCTTATCAACTGTTACACAGCATCTCGGAGGTCGTAGCAATCTTCGATTTTGTATCTAAAATCGTTGTGATACTCGCAAAACAAGGACTTGTTAGTGTTGGCTCTCATTTTGAGGACCTTTGGCTTGGGGAACCTCTCGACTTGGCCGACCTCTCAAAATAACTTGGATAGGGATACGTTGAGGGGGTATAGTCATTGTATCTACCGGCCCTGGAACGTATGTCCTTCCTCGGGTGTTCATCTTGGCCGCCGATTTTATGTCGGGTTAGTGCATCTCGGGGTTAGTTGTGACCTTCTCTGTTTCTTTGAGAAAGATATACTTCTCGGCCCGTGTTTGTATTTCCTTTGGGGATTCTGGTGATCTTTTCGATAGCAAAGTTTTAAACGGTCCCGGTCATAATCCGTTTAGCAGCGTCAGAATTACCATCTGTGTTTGCACCTCGTTAACAAGCAAAGATTCGGCGTTGTATCACTCGAGAAAGTCTCAGAGCGACTCGTTTTGCCGCTGGTGAATCTCGAGGAGGCTAGACATTGGCTTTGGCTTGAACTTATTGGTAGTGAAGTGGGCCAGGAAAGTTGAAGCAAGGTTAGAAAATCGATTGATCGACCTAGAAGGAAGAGAGTTGAACCATTTTAACGCGGCTTTCTTCAGAGTTATGGGGAAGGCTCGGCATTTGACGGGATCTGAAACCCCAGCTAACGCCATTCTTGACTTGAAGGCGTCCATGTGTTCCTGGGGGTTAGTGCTCCTATCGTATGGCTCCATGTTGGATGGGGGCTTGAAACCTTTGGATGGCTGCGTTCCCATAATGAAGTCAGAGAACGGCATGTCGTCGCCGTCTTTGTGGTCCTCGTACCATTCGGAGCCACGCCTAGCATGCCTGTCATTGTATTAGGGATGGGACCGGATGTCGCACGGTTCATTGTGACGGTGGGTGCTTCCCACTTGAGGTTCTTTATAGCTGTGGGCTGCACTCCCCCTTGGTGAATCTCCATGGTGACGACGCTCCGTGCTGCAACTACGTCGTCTTAGACTTCGACCTCTATTATAGTCTGGACTCCTATTGTGGTGGCGTCGGTGTCGTTCCCAATGTCGCTTTCGATTTGATTCCTTCATTTGGTCCAGATTTTGTTCTAGCTTCTGAATGTGGGTGGCTTGCTCCTACATCTAGGTTAACATTTCGGCAAGCGGGTCGGCGTTGGCCTGAGGACGGATTTCAACCCTGGAGGCGACCACATTTCCTGCGGTTCGGACGATAGAGCAATGGGCCGCTGAGTTCTGCCCGTGATGTTGTTCTCCGGCATGTGAAGCCGAGTCAGAAGCAGTTCTTCCTTTCATTAGTGGTTGGTTGTTGCTCACGGGGGCATGCCCAGCCGTGCATTCTCTCCTTGGGAGCGAAGACATTCTTGCAATCACAGCCATGGTATGGTGGCAAGCAGCATGAATTTTCCATAGATGGCGCCAATGTTCGAAGGTGGGTTACCTGAGTAGTTTCCGAATTAAGAATGGGATCTCAAGCTGCTCCGATTGAGTGTTTCCACAGCAGTGAGGGGTGTACCTGCAGGGACTCCGACGCTCAAGTCAATGAGTGCAGGACAGTACGAGAAGTAGGCTGGAAGGATACCTTACGTTCAAAGCTGGACCCATATATATACGAGTAAGCAGTTGAGAGATAAGGGGGATTTGATCCCGCCTTTGTAGGGGAACCCTAGACGTCCATTATCTTGGGGGATAATGGATGGGTCCGAATTTACCAGCTACACGCGAGGGAAGGACGTTCCGCGATGTTAGGGAACAAAGGGCTTAGCTCAAGTTTGGGCCCTAACTCAAATCAATGACACGAGATAGGCTCGGACTGTTAACAAATCCGAGATCTATTTAGGCCAAATCATTAGGCCGAGTTAGACTCTTATATTACTGTCTGGAACACATTGATAAAAATTAAATGTTATAAAACGAAATAAGAATACGCAACTTATTTAAAACCATGGAAAAGTTCATTTAAGACAATAAATGGACTTTTAGTGTGTTTGGACTAATGTTTGAGACGTCAAAATCCCATTCAACTCACCTCAACCATGATTTTAATAAAAATAATTGTGTTTAGTCATCTGTTGGTAAAATTAATTTTGCCTTTAAACCCCTGTTGAACTGAAAGCATCTAAGAGTTGCTTTTATATTCAATATTTTCACATTCAGCAATTGTAGGCAGTCAACTTTTAATTCCATCCCCTAATTATGAGTGATTGATGTATATTTTAATTATTTTGTTTCTTGTGAATTTGTGTTTCAATGTCAACGCTCAACTTGGAACGATAGAAAGGAATAACAGAAGTTGAGTATAGAAAAAATCAGTCAATTTTATTCTTTTCACCTCACTTAGATGTTCGTCAATAGTGAGGGTAGAAGGAAAATATGTATGAGATCTACCATCAAACATTTTTTCACGGATGTGAAGAGAAAAATAAACAATAAAGATAAAATACTGACAACGACTATCCTATAACAATGACAAAGTAATAATTAAGTAATTTTTTATAATTAATAATTTATAAAATTTGATTTTAATAATTATTAAAAAAAATTATATTTACAGTTTACATAATTAAATAGTTTATACTATTATATTATTTTGTTTATAAATTATATTTAAAAATTAAATAAAAGAAAATATTTATATTTTATTATACGACAAGAATATATATATCATTTCATATGCTTTTCCTTTTCTTTCTTCTTATTTTCTCTTCATCCAATCACTAAAAAAAATCACTTATCTTTCTTTTCATTTTCTTTCTTCCATTTTCTTTTTTTTTTTTAATTTTCTTTCTTCTTATTTTCTTCCTACATCCAAGCAAAATAAACAATAAATGTAAAAAGAGGGGAACTATTTAACAATATTATAAGTGTTTATATATATATTTATATATATATATATATATATATATATATATATATATATATATATAAGTTATTTTCTATTTGAATTTTAAATGATATTGCTCTCATAAGTGTTTATTGTATATTTATGTTCTATTTAACACTATTATTTAAATTAATATATAAAATTCAAAATAAATTTAACAAATAAAATATTTTTCATTATTTATATTTCAATAGTAAAATTAAGAGTAAAAGTTGATTGTTATAAAGATATTTTACTACTTATTCAAATTTAACTATAAAACAATGAAACAAATATTTATTTTTTAAACTTATATATTAAAAATAATAATTAAATTAAATAAAAAGATAGTTTAAATAAAGTAATATAAAATAAATATTTTTTTTAAATTATATATTTAAAAATTTTAATCAATACTATCTAAATAATATCAATTTTGATAAAATTATTTTTTAAATTAAATTATTAAATATAAATCACTTTATCTCGATATCAAATCTACGAATGAAAAATCAAATATATACTTTGTAGTAGTCACATCTTAAAAATGCTTTGAATTTCTGATGTGACATCTCATGGTCTTCGTGGTGTGCTATCTTGGACTGACAGAACTTCCAATGGTGTATACATAACAATGCGTTGTGTCTCTTTCAAACTGGATGTGGAATTCCTGCTCGTGATCATGAAAAGAAATTATGGATATCTCTCTTCTTTGCTGTAATATGGAATATTTGGAGAATATGCAACAGGATTCTGTTTGAAGGGTTTACACCAAATTGGCAATTTGAAGTTATCAACATAAAACTGAATGTTGGTTTCTGGATTAAAGCATGGTGTTCAGACTTTCCTTTCTTAGCTCAGGATCTTATATTAAATTTAGCATGAGTCCATCAATGGTTGAAACAAAGGTGAATTGAAAATTCAAATCCGAGATGCTGAGATCTCTTGTATTCATAGTTTCTGCAAGATTGGTGAAAGGGTGTGTGCAGAATTTTCAGGTGTAAGAAGCTGGTTTTGAAGCAGTAGAAAAAGTTAACAGGTATTTGTAAGAGGCTTGGATGCTACAAATGGTTAATATGCAGAACAAAAAATGAGGTGGACTTGAATCCAATTTGTCTGCATAAGGTAAATGTTTCGGTGGCCTCTGAATTACTGCTGTGATGGTGTCTCTACGTTCATGACTGTTACAGCTTGTGACCATAAAATAAGGATGCCAGATTAGGGGGATATGCTATGTGATGCATTCTGCTGTTTTTTGCTCTGTTAGTTTATATACCTTCGGTCAGTTTCATGTATTTCTGATGTATTGTTTCTGTTTTTCTGTATTGAATCTCAATGGGTAACTCTCTCATGTTTTATGAGTTGGTCCAATCTACTTATAAAACAAAAAGAGAAGAAGAAAAAGTCCGATATTTAAGACTAGAATGAAAGAGGTTTCTCCTCTATTACGAAGATATGATTTAAAGAAATAATATTTGTACTCAAAACTTGGATTCATTTTAAATTTATTAAGAGAAAAATAAATATAAAAGTAATGTGATAAAAAGAGAAGATGATACACTTACCATCTTTATATCTATCTCTCTCTCCTATAAATCTAAAATGAGTGCAAATATCATTCTTCTGTGATTTATTAGGAAAGCTTATGGGGAGGTGGGAGAGTTTGTAAGGAGATCAAGAGTGCGGTTGTTTCAATTTTTTTTTCGAAAATCAATTTGTTGAAACAAGGTTAAACGAATGTACCCTAAATATGAAAGTTCATAATGAGCAATATAATTCAAAACTAAGTATGAAATGACTTATCTCCTAAACATTCATGAAAGTTTTTCACCCCTTCATGTATATGGTAGCCAATAAAAAGAGAGCTATCGTGGAAATCACAGGGTGGATTAAAGTTGAAAGTTACAAAATCACTCCTTTAACACTATTTCTGTTTTTTAGGTATACTAATAATAATAAAATTTAAATTTCCAATTTCATGTATATTATTCAACCCTCTCACCACTATACTACTTATAATGGCTTCCTTTTAACACTATTTTGTAAGAACTGTGCGAATATTTCTTAATACCAAACAATATTTCCGGTGAACAATTAATCGCAGGGCGTGTGATGTTCTTGGCCGGATATTGTGGTCCTACATATCTAATAGCTGCAAATAATCCATATATATTAAGTCAAAACATGATCATGTATGAGTCATTGTACATCTAAACAGATCACGTATACAGCTGCTCTAAAAATTCTATATAATTATATATATACATTTCTTTATATATCATGACCTAATTAGTTTACGTTAGAATCTATATAGTGCGTCAATAAGTACTTGAGTCAAGTTTTTTTTTTTTTTTAAGTGAATTAGTACTTAATTAAATTATAAATAGCTAACCTTAATTGTAAAATAACATGGTTTTTTTCTGATCAAAACACCATAATATTAAATATAGCTAGTACATATAAAAAGTTCATTGAGATAATAAACGACCTTAATCTTTTAAAAGGAGAACAAATACTCGTAAAGAAACTTTTATGAAGAGACTACCTAATTTTTGTGTTATTCTAATTGAACTATGATTTGCCTCATGAGTAGTTTAAATAAGTCGATTCTATAAAAATATCCTGCGGTCTAAAATTATTAAATATATATATCTAGTTACTAGAGCTTAGAGATGCTTCAAGATATGTTCACGATTTGGTTTAGACAAAGAAAGGAGAGAAGAGAGGGAAGAGAAATATTTATGAAGTTTTATCCTATTTACTTGTTTTATTTTATAAGAGAAAAAGATATTTGAGTGTTTTATTAATCTCTCCAAATTTTCTGGTACCATCATTTATAGTGTTTTTTTTTTTTTTTTTTTGGTCGTAGTCATTTATAGTTCTCTAAATGGGGAGTTTTTAATGAAATTATGGGCTCTCAATGCCTGCATTTATGTGAGGGGGATGCTTGGACCCACTCTTCGGGATATTTTATATGAGAGAAGCTTGTTTGGTTTTTTAAAACGATATATTTTTATTCTCTTTCATATTTTTATGATTTTTTTAAAAATGGTAAAAATTTAGTTTTTTATTATTTCTTTCACAATAGTTTACAAATAAAAATGAAAAAATAAAAAATAAAGTGACATTTTATAATTATTAATAAAAATATGAGTGGGATCTATTTATACTAGATATAAATCTAAAAACTTATACCCAATCCTCACCCTTTATTTTTATATAATCTGATAGTTCTCAATAAGTTAGATATTTCCCTCATATGCCTTTCTTAATTTCTTTCCCTTATCTCCCAATCCACACCCTTGATCGTTTTAACATCCAACCCTATTAAAACACTCACTTATGTGCTCACTTCTCTTCCTCTAGTGAACAACATCTCCAAGTCTCCTTCTACGATCATTTCATGGCCTTCCCCTGCAAGCCGTCCAAAACCATTGGTCATCTTTAAAGAAATTCATGGTTAATTCGAATACTAATGGTTAAATAAAATAAAATATTCTTGTGAACTTATTTCTAATGTGAAATTAATTAACCAATAATATTGATATAAATAATTCAGTAGCACATTGTACACATAAATAAATGGGAATTGCAAAGTTTGAGCCTTTTGCCATTCATTATAGATGGTTTGCAAAGTTTGAGTCTTAATGCTTTTTTCATTTTGTTCTTTTCAATGCTATGGCGTTTCCATCAAATGGGCTGAAATCATTAACTTGTAGAAAAAAATTGTGGTGTTCTGAGCTCCAGTTGCTGCTGGTGGATACGTTTAGAATCGTAAAGGAAATGTGTTTGTATTTGTGACTGCTATGGCATTGGTATTGCAGATTATCCCAGACGAGGGGTGGGGCTAAAGTAGTTGCATTTCTGCCATGAAATAGGGACAAGACTAATCAGAGCAAGTCACATGACACATAAATGAATGTTTTAAAACCGTTGGATGTTAAAAAATAAGGTAAATTACACTGAACTTTTTTTAAGTTTGGTAAAATTCATTACAACTTCCTTCTATTTGTCTAGGTTAAAGGAGGTTAGTGTTATGTTTACAGGAATATTTAATGTCATATTTTATAAAATATAAAGATATCAGGTATAATATTATCCAAAACTGAGGAGAGGTCAATGTATATCTTTATAAATCAGGGGAGGTCACAGTAAATTTCGCCAAATCTCAGGGGAGGTATTTGTCCTAAAAAATAAAGGGTGAGGATTGGGTGTAAGTCTTTAGACTTATACTTTGTATAAATAGATTCCCACTTAAAAAATATATTGACAAAAAATAAAAATAAAAATAAACCAAGTACCACTGAAGAGCCTTCCTTGTTTGATATTAGTTATATACTGACAAAAAATTTTCAATGGATGATTACAATCAATGTGAAGTGTATTTTCGTTGTCGTTGATGTTGAGAATATGTAGAAAGTAAGTTTTTTCATATTTGAACCAGTGCACGATAATAGGTATCTGCTCATTTCACTGCTAATATTTCAGAGATTATCATAATCAAAACCTTGCTCAGCAAGATCTTATCCTCCCATGCACTTTTAGAAACATGTGGTTCTTAACTTCTAGTGTTAGAATTTGCCAGATCTATACTAGAAAGATAGAACATCAGCAATAATAGGAATATAAATCAATATAAGTGCGTACTTGTCAGATTTTTATTGTTGAGGAACACCATCTATGAATCTTGTTGTAAAGAAAAAAAAAAATGTATGCATATATATACGTCAAGTACATAAGAACCCACTCTTTTTCCTTACAGATGGCCATATCGATGGAGTAGTAGTTGTCAAGAGTGCCAAGAGTAGAGTGAGGATCCTACCTATAATATGAATATATATGTATATATATATATATAGCAACCTAGTTCCGTTCATCAAAGACCTAAGTCACCCAAGGCCCTTACACCATAGTCCAGCATACTCACTATTTAGCCTAAGCCTAATAGTTCATGGTGAATCTCAAACTTATAATGGATCACATAATAATAATATGGGTCTTTAGGGAAATATTAGGCTATCAATTCAACCTATTTTTATAAAACCAAAAAAGTCCACTAATCAATAGAAGCACAAACCCAAAAAATTCTAATATTCTCCCACTTAGGCAATTTTGATGCAGTTTTATTTAATTTTGAAAGTATTTTGACAATGATTGTCGGGCCGAAACAACTGTAACCACAAAACATAGCCTGAAAATAATTACCATAAAACCAAATCACTCCAGTTAATAAGGCTACCAGCCAGAATCATAGGCGAATGATAAATTATAAAGAGTTTAGTTCACCCATAACTACATAACCAAATAACCTCATCAACAATGATCCAAAACATAAGTGCACAAGGTGTAAATATACACATCGTAGCATAACATATAGGTTTGTTTGGTAAATTATCTATTAAGATTGCTAGTAATATAGATTACCACTTAGAAAGATTACCACATTTTAAATTGCTGGTAATGTTAAACGCAATATTTGATATACATAGGTAATCTAAGTGGTAATTTATATTACTCTATGATATATCAAAAAGAGTACGAGGTAATATATACATTAAATCAATATGATAATAATAATAATAGTAATAATAGTAATAAATAGTTAATAATAATAATAATTATTAATTAATAAGAATAAGAAAATTTAGTTATTAATTATGATTATAATAGTTAATTTTATTAATAATTATTATTTAATAATAATTAATCATTAATATAATTAATCATGATAATATTAACAATAATAATAATAATAATAATAATAATTAATATTTATTTTTAATAATAAGAAATTATTATTATTATTTATTGATAATAATAATAATATTATTATTATTAATTAATAATAATTTTAATAATTAATAATAACAATAACAACAACAACAACAATAACAATAATAATAATCGAAAGATTGCCACATTGGTAGTAATCTACATTACCACCTTTTAAGGGGGCAATTCATATTACCACATTGGTGGTAATTTACATTACCTTGGAAATCTGGATTGCCAATAATGTTGCCCAGCCAAATAGGGTAATGTTGTGGGCCCAGGTAATTTAATCAAACATTACCGGTAATCCAGATGAATTACCTCATACCAAATGCCACCATAATTCTTCCATGCTACTGTGTATAGATTTTCATTGTGCCTTCTCAAGAAGACACAACCAACCTCCTATAAAGACATCATAACATATTTTTTATGAAACACCATTTCCATAAGAGAACAACATCCTTCTCACAAAAGACCAGTGTTTTCAAAAGAAAATATCTATATTTTGAGATATTATGATGGTACCAAAATAAAATATCATAACATACATATAAGTTTATAAACCAAATTATATAGCTCCAATGTATTAGATGAACGTAACAACTCCTACTAATCAAGTACATCAAAAGACCTTACAAGATCCAAATCCTTAATATATTTCACAACTAAGTCCCTTAGTTAATAAGTCAACAAGTAGCTTCTTAGTGCTAACATAGTTATGGGAGTCCCAATTGCACAAATTCAATACAATCATAATATTATAAACTCCCATGGATCAATCACATTAAAGGACACAAACCACCAAGGTTTAAACATGTGATTTTAATTAAGCTAATATAGCTCCATTGTTAAATAACATTAGTAGCAACAAAACATAGTCATCATAACTTTGACTATCAAGGATTTCTGGAATCATATATACAGCATGCAAATAGAACCAAATAACTGGCTACCACCAATCTTATGTAATAGTTTAATTGCATAATTACAACAATATGATAAAAATAATTAACTGGACATAATCATATCTTTTCATGGGAGATTAGGTATATAATTATACAATCACTTGTGGGCAGAATGCACAACACATACCATAGTTCCTACTTATTAAAACAATCAATATTTTCTTCTAACAAGAAAACCTACTTAGGCATGAACTCAAGCATAATTTCATGGATAAACATATATATATATATATATATATCAATCATGCCAAAAAAACTATTACTATATAGAATTTCTATCCTTTTAAATAGTTAACCAAAATTTGTAGCATTATAATCTAATTACTTTATCAAGGACAATACGATGTGAAGTAGAAAATAAACACAATCACCATTTATTTAATCCAATGGACAACAAGTGACAATTGTCACTATAATAGGGATTTTAAAAAAGCATGAATATAAATTTGCCTATAGGCGGGGAATATACCATATACAACAGTTTCAAAATATTCAACATCTGTGGATAGGAGAATTTTCACTGTCAGATAATCCCATATTTTCTATGCATTTTGAACCAACTTATACATAAGACCACTTGTGGGTAGATCAATGTAGTAATTGGTCTAAGCAACAAAATCATCCCTAAATTAACAAGTAGCTCCACTAACTTCATGAATATGTCACTGTGGTGATAAACATCCATATCTGTAAATGGGTTCCAAGACAGGGACAACAATCGAGTCCACTAAACTATTGTCAACTTTCATACGTATATTTCCTTAAAACGTGTATATCATAAAACACTTCATAAAGTCACATCACTCAAGTAGTGAATACCAATTTGTATAAAAGTGAACTTTCACATATATATCATGCAAATAACAAATAATAATAATGGGCATCAGACTACAATTTAATTAACACAAAACTAATAGATCAACTAGACCAGGGTACTTAAAATCTTGTGAATAATTTCATCAGCTTAATAAATAGACTACCTTGCAAGCCATCATTTACTTTGCTAACTAACTTACCAGCCATAACAATTATTTATTCATGCTCTCTAAAGTTACATTATGATAATAAGATAGCTCTCATTCTTCATGCACTTAACAACTAACCAAGTGCAATAAAAGTAATGATAATTAATAATTACCATAACATTTCTCATTAAAGAATTTTATTAAGAGAAATAGAACATTATACAACGCAGCAGAAACTATGGTATAAATGAAATTTTATTCAATTAGGTTGAATATTAGGCACAATTGCCTCTGAAATCTTGCATAAAACAATGTAAATTAACCATGACTATTATAACTTTCCCTTTCAAGTGTGAATCATAATATTAGTATATTTCCTCTCAACAAAAGGCTTTTCGTGTATTCACAGGGAATCATGGTAGATGCTCCATGGGTTAAGACAAAACCCAAACACCAACCAACTACTGTTTCAAAATATTCAACCCAACCCAAACATTGGTTCTAGTATTACTTATTAGAACAATTAGGGAGAACCCAAAATCCTAGGAGATTCTCAACATTGGGCTAAGCAAGAAACCATAATGGCAAGTCTAACACCACGTGTCGACCCGAAATCTTTAGGCAATGAGTCTATAGATGTTTCCACTTATATATTATTCAATCTAATATGGGACTTCATCATCACACTTGAAAATCTAATACACTCCCCTTCGATTATTACACAATCGCAGATAACAATAGTCACATCTTTCCTTTTTAATTCAGTCACAATACTTGCTTTAAAAACGCTTTGCACTTTCATTTCAAACATCCATTTGCACCAATAGATTTAAAACCATCAAGAGTGTCCATAAGCCTCCATATCCTGTTGCAACTCATATAGAATATTCAATCATTTACCAAACAAAGACGTTAAATTATCAATATTCTTCTTGAGAACTTGCCAATCCTTGGTTCAACTATTTTCATTTCATGGATCGATATGACAACAAGGCTTGTAACCATTGGCATTCATGGGATAACAGGTGGCCTTAGAATTCTTCTTGATACAATGGGGTCACATACTTTCATCTCCGTGGCTTGGCCCACATACAAAGCAAGGTTGAGGCTAAAATTCTCACCCTTGAACAGTTTAAACAATAATTTTGGAGAGTATTTTATTTAAAATATAAACAACTGTTTAAGGTTTCCTTTTAATGGAATTCAGGTAAGTTAATATGACTTGATACAAGATAAAATTTCTTTACTCAACCATCTCATTTTATTCAAAGTCCCTAATATGCTAAATTGGAAAATAATCCCTATAATCCATAAGACATTTTGCAAGAAACCCCATAGATGATCTATTATTACCATGCTTATTTCAGAGAAAATTTACCATCTCAATCTAACAATTTTTTATTTTTCTAGCCCATTAACTTTCTTCCTCTATCTTAAAAATTTTAATTTTTTTAAAGACAGAAACATATTTATTTTTAAATAGATAAATCACAACCTATAAAATCAAAATCAAAATAGCGAAAATGTTTAATTTTCTCGTCAAGCTGATTCCACAAAACAACATCAACAACTACCAAAGACAATCACATATTTGTCTTGGTGATTTCCTTTTATAACAATTTCAATTAAGAGCTCAATTTGGTTGTCAATGCTATTCATAGGAAAATTCAAAGGAGTTGAAAAATTGCAAAAAATTTGATTATTTACATGGCCAATCAATAGTAATATGCATTACCATAAACAGGGACTCAACATATAATATAAATTCACTTGTGGGTGGAGAATATATCATATAAAACAAAAGCTACAAAAATCGAACTTTTGTGGGCAGAAGGATTTTACTATCAAAGTCATCCCAAATACCATGCCACACAAAGCTAATCATTGATCTAACAACTTGTGGGTGAGTTAATCCACAACTAACTAGGTGACGAAATATGCTATATCAGGATCAATTAATGAGCTAACTACCTATGGGTGAGTCAACTCATAATTAATCCAAGTGACAAAGTATCCTAAAAAAATAAACAAGACACTCCGTCAGTTTTGCAAATAACCAATTATGGTATAGAAACTTACTCGATCAATAGAGCTTTCAATAGGGATAAAAAGTTGCCTAAATAATCAAATTTTAACTCCACTCTAATTTCCAAACACTTTTGATAATACAACAATGAGACTCAATAACTATAAATAGACATTTTTCAATTCTATCGGTGATCCTCAACCAATCTCTGAAAATGATGAAAAAAATCTGAGTAAATCATGTTGGTAACTCACATATGTTTTAACTACATTATTCAAAATCTTATTGCATTGTGAGTTCATCATGTTTGCACAAAAGTTGTGACGACCATAAAATAAAGCCCTATTTAAAGCAAATGTTTGTTTGAACCAATTGTTATCTTTAAGATCATAGTTCTCAAGAATATTGTTCCAAGCTACAAGAAACTCACATTCTTCTTCATATACGAAGATGCATTTATTAAATTCCTTAATTAATCTTGAAGCTTCCCAAATACAGTACTAAGTTTCTTTAATGCATTTTGATACAAGTGCCAAATACGAAGGCGGTGGCATGTTTCTGGCCGTGTGGTAGCTAAAGCTTTTGCCATTGATGCATCCTGTGTTGAATTTCATGGAGTCCATAATGCCAAGCATAGATCGATCTGAATCTGAAAACAGAGAGAAAAGGACTTGCAACTCTCTTAGATTTTGATTGAATGATTCATCTTATTGAATTGAATTGCCTTTACATGAATATATATACAGAAGAAAAAAGAAAAGAGAGGAAGACTCTAACTAACTTGACTAACTAACTTGCCAGTTGTGCATAACTAACTCAACAGTAATAACTAACTTATGCTGCATACTTCAACATCCTGGTTAGTAAGCATAGTCTGTAGTTTCTTTCCTGACATAGCTTTCACAAAACTATCAAACAACCATATAAAACTTTCAGCAGTCTCATCATATAACAGCATTGCACCGAAAATAATGATAAGCTTGTGATAATTCACTCCAACAAACATTGCAAATGGATGATCTTCTTTATTTTTTCTATAAGTAGTATCAAAACAAACAACATTACCAAAATATGAATAGTCAACCATAATATTTGCATTTGCCCAAAAGATATTTGTTGTTAGGTCATCCTCATCAACTTGTCTTGCATAGGAAAAATTAGGACCTTCTAATTGCATTTGTTGTAAATACTCTAGCACACCACTTGTATCTAAATACTCTAGCACACCACTTGTATCTCCTTATCTCATTTGAATTGTTCGATTGTAAATAATTCCTATAATCTTCTGAAATAAATCCAAGATTCTCATAACCGTCAACTTGCCTAGCCATTAATTCACAACTTGCTTATGGAGTGATTCCAGAGCCATCAGCTAAATTAATCTCTGCTGCTTGAGAAATAGTTATTTTCCTTTGAGATCTAAGCAAATGACTCTTATTGGGAGTTGTGGTCTCATGTGTATGTTCAGTAATAAATTCAGTAACATGATATTTTCCAATGAAACGACAGTTGACTTTCGTTTTTGCCAAACAACCAAATCTTGTTTGGGCACGAGGATTCTTGAAATTTGCGTCTTGTTTATCTCTCCCTTGGTAACCTTCACATGAACAACAAAACACTCTATCAACAATCTTTCCATCATTGCCTTTGTGCCTTTACTTATTCGAATGCTAAAACCCACTTTATAAGCATAAGAATTGTAAAAAGTATAGGCTATCTCTTCGGTCTCAAATTCCATCCCAACTTTAGGTATAAATTCACTGAAAATTTTATTATGTATCTCTACAATTGTTTTCTTCTCGAGCCCATCACCACCATCATTGTCAAGTATTTTATGCCCTTCTTCTATCATAATTGGCATATTGTTGTTCACCTTCAAATTAGATAAATATCACTTAAATAAATTCAATGCAACTTATGCAAAAATAACAACTTAGCTTTCGTGATTAAAACTAATGAAAATAAATATCCATACCTGATAATATGAAAGGCTTTCCTGTTCTCCACTTAGACCATTTAGTGCCATAATCTTTTCGTGAAGAGTGACTCACCACATGAGCTTGAGTACAGTTAGAGAGTTATAAACTTAATGTTAATAATAGAAATTTTAAAACAAAAATTATAATTCATAGACGAAGGCAGTCCAGTCTCAAACTTACTACCATCTTCCTAGAATTTGAAAGCATATCAAGTTCATATTAAATCAACTAGCAAAAACTCCTAAATTTTATGATTATTTATAAAACGATATCTCTAGAAAATATACAGTGACAATTAAACAAATGACTTCATATTATAGGGCTGGAAATTCACGAAGCCATCAATTCAAAAGCAGGTATTCCAATTTCTAATTTTTCATTCAAAAGAAAGGAGAAATTTTAAATTCCAAGACAAGGAGAACAATTAAAAATAATAAAACATCTTGAAGTATATAGAAATATAGAAAACAAAGTGTCACAAGGCATTATGTTAGGCATGTTTGCATTCCAGAGAATAAGATTACGTTGTCCCAAATGGCGGATTCTTTGATACATTTCTTTTATCATCCATTTGGTGCAATTTTTTTTAGTCTAGCTGATGTGAAGCTAACAAATAGTGTGATTTATGGTGCACCTTTTATCTAGTGGGTGTATTTTAGATATAATTCCCCCATCCCTCACCAATTCACTGTCACCTTCTCTTGGCCATTGCTCTGCCCGCCACTATTTATCCATTTTGCCATACCACCACCCCCATCACCCGTGGTCCATAGCCTCTACCCCACTCCACTTCCAGCCGACCCCTTCTTTACCTATAGAGACCTCCTCATGCTTATTCCCTTCTCCATTGCAATGAACCATACATGCCCCACTGTTACTAGATTTGCCCAAAGTTCCTCCATTCTTCTTTCTCAAAGGCTTGCAAATTCGTTTTATAACAGCAAGACCATGGGACAGCAAGGCAATATAACTAAACTAATAAAAGCAACCAACCAATACAACAACCATGAATAAAAAGAGGCATAGGGTTCATTTCTCAGTTTCACCAAAAAGGGCAACGGTAGAGAGAAGTGATCCTTGATCCTTGCACAACGGCTATGTGGTGGAAGGCAAATGCTTTTGGATGAGATGCGATGGTGGTTCTTGTAGCTTCCACAGTTGTTGGATGCTGCTTCGATGGCAGCACTGCTTGCTCACAGAGATCCGATGGCAGCAATGCTAGGCGAAGGCAAAGGTGGTGGCTTGTTCAAAGATGGTGATTGTGTTGGTTGAAGATGGTTGTTGCATGTAGGTTGCAAATCTAGTTTGAGGGGTAGTCGACGACCAGAAGCGTGGGCTAAGCGCGATAGCAAAAGTGTTGTTTGGTAGTGATGTTGGTTGAAGATGGTGGTTGTGTTGTGAAGCTATGGTGAGCAGCAGCCACAGCTGAGTGACCAGGAACAGTGGCATCGGAGAAGGACTATGGTTTGGAGAAGGCGTCCATTAACTTTGTTATTAGTTTTAAGGTTACGTCTAAAATGTACCAATTAGATAAAAGGTACATCATGCACTGCATCAATTGTCAACTTCCTATTAGTTACACTCAAAAAATGCACCAAATTTATGGTAAAAGAATTACTACTTGTCTCTCCCTTCACATGATTGAACATTTTTCTTCTCTTGCTTAATTTGAACCTTCTTTAATGTTTTCCCTGTTGAAATGAGTTTTCTCGATGAAGTCACAAACAAGAGATGATGGTGACTGGCTTTCAGAAAAAAATTGGCTTTAGCGTCCGTTTGGATTGAGAGAAAACTGATGGAAAGAAGTTGAGTTGAGAGAAGAAAAAAAGGAGAGGTTAACATTTTCTCTCATTTGAATGCAAAGAAAACCAAGGAGAAGAGAAAACATAATGCGTGGGATCCATATGGAAAATTTCTCCTCAAATGTGTGAAGAAAACTTTGACACACGCGAGAAGCGCAGTACTTTACTATTTTACCTGTAGATATTATCTTTTTACACAAACCAAAATGAAATCAAATGGGTAGTTTTAATTTAATACTTATTATAAAATATATTTATTTATATGATAAAATTTATAAAAAAAATATGTTTAATTATGAGATAAATAAAATAAAAATAATATGCTTATATTTTATTATATATTATATATATTATTCTATTTAAATATATATTTGTATTTATCAAGGATAAATAAATTATTTTATATAATATAAATTTTTCTTTTCTCTTATTTTCTTTACATCCAAATAACAAGAGAGAAAATATTTTTTTTTTAATTTTCTTTCTTTTCATTTTTTCCTCTCATTTTCTACTCTCACCAAACAAAACTCAATTAGTGTCTTGAATGAATCAGAATAGTGATGAGAAAGTTTTGGAATTTTTTTTGTTTTGGGTAAACGGCTAGAGCCCAAACAAAACAAACGCATTTTCTTTTGGAGGGGGGGGTTAAATTAGAGGGGATTGCCGTTAAGATATTTTAGATTAATTTTAAATATGTGATGTGGAAATTACATCCAGATGGCAAATGTTGATTGAGGGGACAGGGCGTAGGACAGATATTAGGGACAGAAGATTTTCTCTCGTAAACAACACACTCTGTGGGTTTTTGTTTTTTTTTTTTTTTGGTGCATACTCTGTGGGTTTAAATATAGCATCAAATGAATAGAAGTCAATATAGCATCGAACGGATAAAAGTCAGTACATCCATCTGAATGTAATCAGAAACATGTAAGAATTCTTGCATTTTTTTTTTATTTTTTTTTTTGTGGCGGGGAGAAGAATTCTTGCATTTGATGATTATGGTTAATGAAGTTAGGGCGTGTTTTAGGATGGATTTGAGTCTACCGTGGACCCAACTTTTTATCACACAAATTAACCACACTTTTTAATAGTTAAACCACATTGGATCTATTATGGACTCAAAATTTCGGGATCCACCCTAAATTTAGCTGTGATTAGACTACGAAAGAATTCTTCTTGTGGTAATTACTCTTTTGAATTAGCTTATCATCCACGAAATTTTTTCTTCAGAAAAGATCGTCCTTGTCTGGAGGTAGTACAGTGGCCACGTGGTTGTCCTTGCGTTGGATAAAGTTTCGCTTGCTTTCCACGAGGCACCACTCTTTGAAAAATTAATGTTAGATAAATAAAATATTTTACATGATAAATTCACATATTGATTAACTCTTACAGTGAGTGTTTCGTAATATCTTATTTCATTTAACAACTAATTTTGGTTTATAAGTAATTGAATTCTGCCCAAATTTAAATTTTATTATATTTATTATGTGACTGGTCATAAATAGCTAGTTTGTTCATGAAATTTCTGAATTTTAGTTTGAGATATGTTGCGCACTAAAGAAAAATTAATGAGCATCTTGCAGATAAATTTACTTTTGTTTTTTGTAACTACCTTTTCACAATTACAAAAAGCATTTTGAAGAGTCATTTTCAAGTTCATACCAACATATACCAAAGAAGAGTGCCAAATGGTACAATTCCAGTTGATTGAGATAAAGTGGTAAAAACCGCATGTGAGGAACCCACCAACAACTCTGCTTCGTGCAAAATTGTACAAAATATTTTTCTTACAAACAAACAAATATTCCTCTATGACAAATAACTTATCTTAAACTTGAAATAGATTTTATAGAAAAAAATTGTTATTAAAATAAAATATTCAATCCCAAATAGAGGAAGAAGTAGTTTATATTTTGACTTTAATAAGTCTGACTTATGTTTCACATATATAGGTTAAGCCTAGATTTACTAGACAAGCTTTTTTTTAGGACATAATTTAACTTTTTTTAAAATTTGATCTATTTTAAATATCTATTTAAAAGCTTATTTGATAATAAAATTTTTAAATAAATAAAAAATTTTACTCTTTAATAAATTAAAAGACTGTAAATATACTAGAAAATATATTTTTAAATAAATTAAAAAATTTTTTAAATAGGCCAAAAAACTTATTTTTAAATAAATCAAAAAAGTTTATTATCATTAGAATTTTTGAAATAATAATAATAATAATAGATTATTATGCTAGATTCAATAGGTATTTTTATAGCCTATAACCTAATTTTATTTATTTATTCATTTTTTATTAAAAAGGCTTTTTGAATGCCTCGACTCAATTTGTTTATTAAGTAGGTTAACAAATTAGACCAAATGTGCTACTGAAGACCCTTAACGGATTGCCCAGTCTATTTCCATCTCTAATCCCAAATATGTACTTCATACAAATTACTGAACACCTCTTTGGTTGATTAGATGCCAAATTTCGTGCGAAATTTTTTCCAAGCAAAATGATCAAAATTTTGACGGATTAACATTAGTTTATGAGTGCTCTTGTTTTGGTAGAGAACATCAGTTTATGAATACTACTCCTTCCGTTTTACAGTATTTATTCAATTTTAATATTTTAAAATTTCAGAATATCTATTTATTTTTAATATTAAAATAATATTAATTTTTTAATTATATTCTTAATTTAATTATCATTTATTATTATTATAATTAAAATTAAGAATATATTAAAATAATTTATTAACATCTATATAAAAAATAATTATAATATTAATTATATTAATAAAAATATATTTCTTTAAATAAGAATAATTTTATTTATTTATATAATTTTGTACCACTATTAAGATTAATTTTTTTTCTTAATTCGTGTATTTTTTTAATTTTAGATAAATATTCTGCAACGAAAAAAGTATTATCTAGGGAAAAAAATTGTTAGTTAATATTGATTAATTTTACAAATCTCATAGATTTAAAGTCTCACGTATCAATTGTTGTCGATGAGACTTTTAACACGTATTAATATTGTTTGTAGTCTTTTATTTTCATTTTTGTTAAGTACAGATCAAGATTAATACCAAAAATTACTTTTATTTATCTTAGGCGATTTTGCAAATGTGAGACGGACAAAAGGCATTATCTGACTAATTGCCATCCCTGCATTACAAAATACAGCACTTAACTAAGGTAGTACATTGGATCGGGCAGCTTAAAGGTCCTGCCTCCGGTGTAGTTCCCCAGAATATCACTCCATTGGTCACCAATGTTTCCAATGATTCTGTACCCTTCCTCTACCAGCTTCTGTCTCTGAGCTGATTTGTAATTAAGTGCTGTTTTACTCGACTCGGAGGGACTCCTGCAACCAAGTGTTTATAAATAACTATATTAGAAATTGACAAATTGAACTTGCAAACTCTGATACGTTTATGATTTAATTTTAATATATATGATTAATGTTAATGGTCTTTAACTATTGTTAGTTCATTAAAAGTGTTTGATTCTAAAAATAATTACCTAAAAAATGGTATATACGTTAATTGTATAGAATCTCGGTTTAAGTATTATTTTAGCTCTTATAATTGTATCAATTTTTAGTTTTGCTCCTTATAATATTTTTCTTTTGATATATGTTTCCATAATTTTTTAATATTTAGGTTTTGGTTTTTTAAGGGCTAAAATCAAAATAAATTAAATTATAAGATTTTCTTTTATAGCAGCTCTGTTTGTATTCTATAATCTTTTGACAAAGACATAAGAATATTATCTCTTTAGGATGTATTTGTTTCAATTTTTTTTAAAAAAGTGAATATAAAAACTTAAATTTTATATATAATTAAAGAAATTAAAAATTAATTTTTTTTCAAAAATTATTCTACTCATTTTTTATAAAAAAAATTAAAAATATATTTTTTTAAAATTATGATTATTTTTTAAAAATTATCTAAATATACAAAAAAAAAAAATTTTTTTGCTTAAAAAAATACAACCAAATGTACCCCTAGTATATCTGGGGCGAGTTTAATTCACTGTTAGCTGGGTCACAACAAGTTTATCACTTGCATAGAAATAAAATGAGGAAGATCCTTACTTGGTAATCAGCTTCGCCCATGTATGATAGCCCTCTTTCCTTAGGTTGTAAGCAGTAACTAGCTCTTGGTCATTTGGCCTACCTGTTAAGAACACAGGCGTGATGCCCAGAGACAACAGTTTGCCGTACAGCTTACGAGTCTCGGGCAGTGCTGGCGCTGCGCCTTTGAGAACCCACGCATTCCATGCGGTTGAGTTAAAAGGTTGCACCCTGTAATCGACAAATTAATTAGGCATAAAAATAAAATTATATTGTGATAAAATGACGAAGTATTGCATAGAATAAACAGAAATGCTAGACATGGTTGTCCATGGATGCGGTTTGTAAAGTTGCTACAAATACAAATGAAGAAAAAACACATCATGCACAATGAAGCTATAGCCTATAGTCTTCTTTTTCTTCTTCTTCTTCTTCTCTTTTTTTTTTTTTTTTATAGACTTCATGCTCAATGAAGCTAGTCTTTTTTTTTTTTTCCCTTTTTGGTCTTATAGCATATTTGCTTTATTTAACATACTATTACATTATGATGTCCTGTGGACATTGCTGAAAGACTAATCCCTTAAATATATAAAACCGACCACTCCGAAGTTCAAATATCTAATATATTATGAGTATATTTCTCTCAAGTTCACAGCATATTCGCAATGAAGGTAGTTTGGAATGTAGTTTGTAGAATTTGTTGAAAAAAAAAAGCTCCTGTAGCGTTATGCCTACAGTATGCTAAGTGTCATCTAATTGTTTTTGCAAAAAAAAATGAGAAATGATATCTGCAACACATTTTGGAATATTTTAAAAAGGTATTATGAGAAATCCGTTAAATATTGATTGAAAAAAAAAATTAAAAGTAACTTTCAACTAATGTTTTCAAATTATCCCTTCAAAATGTCCCAAAAAATTGTATAAATAACATTACTTAAAATAAAATGCGAAATAACAATGAAGAAAAGAAAATACCCGAATCCATTCTGAGCATAATATGGCAAATTAGAGAGTACGGTCTCATCAACATCAAAGATCCATATGTCTTTGCCATCCCCTACGAGTTTTTGCTCCCTAGCATAATAATAAGCCTGAACACAAACTGTTTTGGAGTCAGATCTATATTGTTCACCAAGCATATAGTTTCCTATATAGGTTTCGCACACTTCTGGAACAGTTGTGAACTCAATGAGATTGTGTGCTTCCACGGCAAGCCTCCAGCTCAAGCAAGACACATTGGGAAGGTAGTGGCCACCAAGGCCAGTTTTCATTCTAAGAGGGAAGATTTGGTAACCTATGCCATGGTCTGAGTCTGAGCCATGGCATGTTGCCAAAAGGGACGCAATAATGAAAAGAGGAACTAGCATTTTTACAAACAGGGTTGTTTTCTATAGTGGAAGAAAACTTGTGATGGTTGTGCTTGAAGTGCAATGAGTTTTGCTCTTTATATAGACTTTTTGTGGTCATGAAAAAATCTCTCGTGGGGCTCGAATATTATTTTATGAGTGACTGCATAGCATAGGCGAGGAGACCGGGTGTGTGACCGTGAGAGAGTCCTTGGCCAGACAGAAAAGATGAGATATACGTGACGCTATCATCGTACAGTTTATTGATATTTTCATTATATCAATACATAATATATTTATTTCATTTTGACATGATTATATATTTATTTTAATTTCTGAAATTATATGTATGAATTATTTTAATATTTAAAATTTAAAAATTAAATTTTTAATCTCAAAAGTTGTAAAATATAACTCATATTAGTCCTTGAGTCTTTTTATTATTGTATTATTATGTTTTTGCTGATATTATGTTAAATGACATAGTATCCATTTTGTTATACTTATAGAAGGTTTAGAAGGTATTTTATTGGAATGAGAATGAAAAATAAATAGTAAATAATATATTTGATATGTAAAGGTCTTTTTTTAGAAGGCCTTTTGAAATTCTAAAAGACCTTTTAGTAGAAGTATCCTTGAGATTATTTTTCATTCTAAAAAAAAGTATTTTAAAAATAAATTTTACTATTATTTTCATATCAATAATTAAAAGTAATTTTACTTTATCCTATCTAAACAAAACTCATTCTTTTAAACTTACTTTTGATATATTTAAACCAAATAAAAATAATTCTTTTAAAAGTAATTTTTTTAAAAGACTTTGTTTTAAAAAATCTTCTTCTAAAAATTAAACCAAATAAACTCATAGTTGCATGGAGAAAGAATAAGTTCAAAATAGTTTCTCGAGTTTATGAAAATATGACAAAAAGACCATTGCATTAAATGGGATAGTAATAGAAATATCATCTTGGGGGATTAATTTGAACATATTCTTTATTGATTTCACCTCATAGATCACATGGAATGTCATCATATCATTTAATATGGTACATCATCAAAAACATAACAACATAGTAATAGAAATGGAGTCAAGGATTAAAATGACTTATATTTTGCAACTTTAAAAAATAAAAAGTTAATTTCTAAGTTTTAAGAACTAAAATGACTTATGCATGCAACTTTAGAGATTAAATTGAAACATTTACTCATCTTGATATTTACCTACATTCATACTTTGGTGGTTTTTAAATTTTCTATATGGTTTATTAGTATAAGATATACAATAATATGGGATTTGGGGCTGATTTACTTTGATATGGGATTTTATTTTTATTGAAATCGGAAATTATGATTTCTGTTAAGATGGAAATTGAAATTTATGATTTTAGATGAGTCCAAAAATCACAGCATATCTCTACCAGGCATGTCAGAAATCTCTGTTGGAAGAAATAATAATTTCCGATTTTAGTTGGTAGGGAATCTCTGCCATGTTAACTGCTTGTTGCCTACTTCGAAATTGTATAAATTCAGGGAGAGAGGGTGGGCAGCTGAGAAGAAAGGAAGGAAGAGAGAAAGAAAGGGAGAGATGGAGGCACAAGAGTGACAATGCAATATGAGTTGAGTTTTGAGTGTTGAGTGTGTGTGGGTGTGGGAAGAGAAGAAAGAAAGAGAGAGAAAGAGGAACACATACTTCTCCAAATAAAATCCTCTATTAATTTTAAAAAATAATATTTTTTAACTCAATAATTAGTATATATTTTATGACCTTACACCCTAAATAAAATTAACCAACAATTCATTAATCAAATAAAATAATATGTTTGATTTTCTAATATAATAGTATCGAACTAATTCATTAATCAAAATATTAGTTTTAAATGCAAAATATGTACTAAATTGGTTAATTATATTTAGGGTTTACACATCATTCATTAATTGAGAATAAACAACAATTCATTAATAAATATTCAATAATAAAATTACAAACATATAACTAAAAATAACATGATTAGAACAATTTATTAACAAAATAACATAAAGGAAGGCTAATAAATTATTATAAACACTACTACAATCACTGTAATCTTGACCTAAGAAGGTTATAATCACTGTATGCTATTTATTTTAAAAATATTTTAATTTTTTGTTTGTAATGAAATCAATAATTCTAATTTCTGTCTAAACTTTTATATTAAACTGAAATCGAAAATTTTGATTTCAGTTTAACAAAATTTTTGTTAAGCTGAAATTGGAATTTTCGATTTGCAATTTTATTGTACAATTTTTGTTTTAAATCGCGAGGAATCATAGAAGTGATGGTTTTTGTTTTCGTTTGTTATGAAATCGAAAATTTTGTTTTTGTTATGAAATCGGAATTTTCGATTTCCTATTTCATGAAATCAGAAAGACTATTTTTGTTATGAAATCAGAATTTTTTATTTCCAATTTCACTGTATGTTTTTTTGTTTTAAATCATAGAAAACTGCGAAAGTGACTGTTTTTGTTTTTGTTTGTAAAGAAAGCGAAAAGATTGATTTTTATTGATAATTTTTTAATTTTAAAAAAAAGAAATCAAAATTTTTGTTTTCTATTTAATAATTCTTTTTTCAGAAATTAAAAATTTCAATTTCAGTTTAATTAAATATTCTTTTAATAGAAATCGAATTTTGCGATTTCTAAAAATCCAATATCCATGCAAAATCGTCCTAATTCTCATATTTCAGTATATATAAACAACAAATCCCATATTCAAAAAAAAAGATCCTTATATGGTGTGTCTAAGATATCTATACAGTATAAATTCAAAATACATTTTCATAAGTAATTGAGTCGTTGGCCAAATATGAGTAAATTGAGTTAACACACGTATAGTCAGTAAATCCAGTATCCATCATTGTATGGTTTCCTAATACACTAATGGATTGCCAAGACACTAGTCATTATTATCGTAAACTGTATCCTTCCGTGGACTCTGTCTTTTATGAGGGGTCATGTCCGTCCGATCACCTAAGCTATTATACCCTCGAGACGTGGCACAACACAATTAAGGAGTGTAAGAAACTTAAACGTGCATGTGATGTTTTGTCAAATCATTGCTACAGTTACTTTTTAACAATAATGGATATGAAACTTTTGTAATTATTATATAAAAAATAAAAATATAATTTTTTACTTTTATATTTAATAAATATTATTATTTAAAATTAATGCTATGCATGTGAAATTTAATAGTAAAAATTTATTAATATTTAAACAGAAATATATAGTTAAGTTAAAGAAATTTTTTTTCCTAATACACTAAAAAATTCTCAATAAAATAATAATCATGAATAGAAATAAATAATTAACCGTAAGCATAATAATTTATTCCTTAATCTTATATATTTATAATAATATCATTTATTTATTATAACAAAAGTAAACTTTTAGTTAAAATAAAAAATAAAATTTTTTAAAAAATTTCGGTGAAGACAATTCCACTCACATTGGGTGCATTTTTGTTATTTCCGTCCGATACATTATTGGCCCATAATAATTTATGAGTTAGAGTTCGTTGTAACAATGTTCATTCAGATTTAGTTGGTGGGCAGATTCTTAACGGGCAATAATGAATGTTATTACTATGGTGACAAAATCTCAGCTATTGGATGTAAAATTTAATGATTACAATTAACTATAATTAAAATTCATATTTATATTTTAATATTTATAAAAATTAATTTTACAAATTATTTACCTATTTTACCTTTTTCTTCTTCCTCTCAAAACACACCATCACCTTTTCCCTTCCCTTTCCCTCCTACCTCCCCCAACTCTACCATCGCTGCCCATCGCCAACGCCACCCACCCCAACACACCCTCCTCCAAAAACATTGGCATACATGATATACTTCAACAAGACAACAACTCTTCATTACAGATTACCAACAGCTTGTTTCAAAGGACCTAAGATGCTATTGTCACATATCTGATATGGCACATGAATCACAAGTCTTGGAATCGTCAAATGGTTGCTTGATGCTGTCATGACCCATGCATAGATTATATCAAATTTAATATAGTTTAGCTAGCCTAATGAAATAATCTGCTATGGAAATATGAACATTTCATATATATATATATATATAATTCTTAATCTCAATTCAAGTCTAATATTAGATAATGCTTATATTTTAAATTTATTTTAGACAACTAGAACAAGTCAATACATAACTTATAGTTGAAAAATCTGGAATCAAATGTGACATTATCCGCTCAAATCATGTTAAAGGCATAACAACAATATCAATCAACTGAATAACTTGCAAATATGTTAATATATAAAGAGTGCGTCACACAGATTCAATGAGGACAAATCATACAAAATAGACGAGAAGGAGAAATTATTATACGCATGGAGTTTCAAAATAAAAGGAAATAATTTAATAATCATACATAGAAAACCCATAAGCAGGAACTCAATAGTTCTCCATGTGCCTCATCAATATTTTTAATAAATCATTTTTATCAATTGACTAAAATCTCCATGAGGGTTACGTAAAATGATTGAACCATTTAGAGAGTAATCAATCTCATGTTATCTCATGCCAAGGGCTATGCTTTACCCAATATAGTATAGTTAGGATCTTCTTACCCTTTATTTTAATGAATATATTATGTATACATATGCTATTTTATCTCTTTGTTACGGTGAGTAGTAATACCATTATATCTCTTCGTTACGGTGAGTTGCAATTCTAACTTAGAACCCATCATGATTTTCTCAAAATCAACTTATACTAAACCTTAACATTCAAATTTATAAATCAATATTATTATGATTTCGATCTTAAAGTAACAATTCTTATAAACCACTTTAGCACAAACAATTAAAATATGTCACCATCATGAAATTATAAAAATAACAAGAAAAATTAATAATAATATCAAACCAATTATCAACGCCATAATCTAAAATATCCTCATAGATAGGTAGGTAGCTAATCAAAATAATAAATTAAATAATATAAAATAAAATTATTAAATTTAATAAATTAGTTTTTTCTACAAAAATAAATTTAAAACAATGTTATTAAGTAGATATTCACTCACAATAAAAAGAAATTAATTGAGCTACTTTTTAATAGCTTTAGAGGAGTAACTAGCACAATTTTCAAGGAATTTGATCAACATAAATATTTTTGACAAATTCATATAATTTGTAAACTAATTAAGCAAAACCTCCCAAATTTGAGATATTGAGGGTTCCCAAAAATTCAAATAAAATTTAGATATACGCTTATCCACTTCAACTTATTAATATCCCAACTCTTAACTCATTATATTTTTACTTAAAATCTTAAATATTTACTCATATCATTATTTTTATTACTTACTAATCTTAAGAGAAATCTTAAAATTTACCTGTAAAAATAAAATTTAGGATTAGAGACTTATCTCAATTTTTAAAAGCTGGTAGGCATCAAGATTTTGTGCCAAAATGAAAGAAAACAAAAGCTTGATGGCAATGGAGAAAAACAAGAAGAAAGCGACGAGGAAGAGAGATAGGTGGGGCTCGGATGGGGGGTGAAGGAAATGAAGAAGGGTGTATACGTATACTGTATTGTTTTTAGAAGCAACTTCTTTAAATGCAAAATTACAAAATTGCCATGAACCTTTATTTATTTACCATTTTTTTCTTCCTTTTTGCTTGTTCACGGCGCCACAGATGAATAATTTTGAAGGCAATCCTTCATGCTCTGCAAACTGCAATGTTGCCCTCCTGCTAGGAATGCTTTTGATGATGTGGAAGAGTGGCCGTTGGGGAAGGAGATAGTCTTACTATAAAATCGCAAGGTAGTCTTGCTATAATTGCAAAATAGCTGCGTGTTATTTTTTTACAGAGAGGCCAGGCCAGGATGATTCAGAGCTATGGTTGGATTTTGATGTAAGGCGCCGCCGCATTCCACGTTGCACCACCGCCGGAGTGCTCCGCAGTTGGTGACAATGAGGTCACGGTGAGATGGTTGGTAGTCGATGGGTGATTACAAGGGTGAGGGGTGAAAAGGTAATTTTATCTTATCTTTTTAATATAGTATTAACAAGGACAATATAGTGACAAACTCATCTATTACCATTTAAGAACTCGTCTTAGTCGGCATACATGTTTCTTTATTCTCATGCATATAACTCTACATTATGATTTAAGAGTATGCAATAATTTATTTTTCTCCTCTCCTTTTTTTTTCTCACAATTTAAATATTTTAAACTAAATTTATGTAATAGATAATATTTAATAATAAATAAAATAGAATGATATGTAATGAAATAAAATAAACGTTTTCTATTATTATTATCTAAATATTTAATACTAAAATAAAAAAATTCATTCTCCTAAAAATTCTAATAAAAAGTACGGATTAATATTAAACTCACTTCTGTTCCACCCTAATGCAAAACAGATTTCAAATCCATCGTATATGAGGTGGGTTTGAGAAATTCTTATAGAATTTAATTTAAATATATTGATAATATAAAATAATTTTATACTGTCAACTAATAAAAATATTAAAATTTATATCTAATATGCATCTCAAAAGTCAAGATGCATAATGCACTTTAAAATCTGATAGTATAGATTTTATAATGTATTAATATATTAATTGATTGTAATGTATTATAATAATTTCTTTATTTTAGTCCAAATTAAAAATAATATAATTAAATATATTTTAAAAATAATTAAATTTTATTTACAAGATCTTAGAAATATTCAGAATAACCAAGAAAAACTTTTTTTTAAACTTTAGAATTATGTAGACAAATCAAAAAATATTTTATGATATTCTAGAATTATTGAAAATATCCCCAATAAGTTCTATTTAATTTTAGAATTATAAAGATAAATTTTGACCATCTTTAAAACTACACTTCACCATTTTTCAAATTTTAGATAAATTTAAAAAATTACTACAATATACCATAACTTAGTCATATATCAATATGTGATCATATATATATCATTAGAGTATAAGATGCATAATGCACATTTGGCTGCAAGGTGCATGATGCCGCTTGCCGAAATTATCAGCCCTATAGTTGGACCGGTTGATGGGTCAATTCATAAATACGAAAATGACCTTGTCAAATGTTTAGCAAGATGCAGTACATTCGCGGTTAAGATCCTTTCTTAAGGAACCGGAAAAAAAAAAAAAAAAACAGTCATGTGTTTGTTGAGAAATTTTTAGATATTTTTAATTCAAGAGAAATTTTATTATTTAATGTACAATATTTTAGTTGTATAATTTATTATTATTTTTAATTATATTTTTAATGTAATAATCAAATATTAAATAATAAAAAATAACTTATATTTGGGGTTACATGGAGGGCTAAAGAGCCATAAGAAACTATTTTTTTATATATTAAAAAGCACCTACTAAAGATTTATCCGCTCCCTGATGCTCAGGACCTATGTTTGCCAGATCGTGGTCCTCTTCTGCTTTAAGAACAGAGTGATAGTGATATAACAATAACAACTACACAGATATTTTGTTGCACCACTTCACAAACTTCCAATTTCACACTTCATTATTTTTCTTTCTTTCTTTACGTATTTTTCTTCACTATAAAGGGCTATCTCTTGTTTTATATGCAATCGTTGATTATTCTCTTAAAGAGCATGTTTGATTGGAGAAAAAAAATAAAAAAAAAATTTTATAAATAAATTTTATATTTAATTTTGTATACGAAATTTGTCTATAAAAAATTTCTTCCAATTTTTGCCCCAAATTAAGCATATCCTCAAAATAATATAGATGCAAGTTTTTTACGCAGAAACCAATAGGTTGTTAAAAAAAAAAAAGTCCAACCACTAGTTTACACGGGCGGCAAAATTTTCAACCATTTATTCATTATAGATTTGGGGGGTTTCCGTACACTTTTTGTGTATTTATGTTTTTTTTTTTTTAAATTTATTTTGGGTTCCTTTTCCCTTGGTCTTACACTGTTCGTTCCTGCTCTTCTGCTTATTGTCCTCGTTACTTTTGCTTTTTACCTCGTTTGTCCTTATGTTTTGTACGAAATTTTGCATGTACTTTGACCAGCGGTCTGAAGAACGGTTAATTTCATCAAATTAAATGAAATTTTAAAGAATATAATTAAAAGTAAGGATGTGTTTTTAAAAATAGTATAAAAAAAGTTACTTGCAGCGCTACCTAAATCTAACAGAGAAAAAGAAGCTTCAATCCATTGAAGGAAAAAGAGAAAGGTGTAAAAAGCCTTAAAGTATTTTAAGAGCATAATAATCATTTTTACCATAACGCATGTGATGTTAATTCCTCAATTTATTTAACAATCAGTTAATGTCAAAGGTAAGTATAATAGCGACATAGATTTTAGGAGAATTCAATATAATTTATAAAAAAAATATATAAGGCGTAATTATGCTAAAATTTATATGAAAGATCAGTATTTGGATGTGGCTGAATGGAAGGGAGTGCAAATCGAATATGCAACATTGGCTCTAGCCAGAAGCTGACCAAACCATATTAGTGCTGCAAGAAAGTGACTTTTGAAAGATTAATACAATAATTATTCCTCATATTTACATTTACACCTGTTCGCCCCACACTCCTGCTGATTGTCCTTTTAACTTTTGCTTTAACCTTATGCTGTCCTTATCTTTTGTACGAAATTTTGCATGTTTTCCACGAGGTAATATTCACGAAATTTTTTTGAATAGGCATAAGTTTAATAATTTATATTTAAGTAAATATATAATAAAATTAGTGGAATCTAGAAATAAATAAGTGCATCTTAAATAAAATGGGTAGAATCTATTTTTATTATGAGTATGTCAAATATTTTTTCTTTTTGGGATTAATATCGGGGCAAAAAAGCCCAAAAAATAGCAAGATTACAAAGAAACTGTTCTGAAATAGGTTATACTCAAAACATCAGCAGGAAAAGCAAGGGAAATACAGCTAGGCAAAGACTCAAAAATATGTACACCAAGTTGCATTCGGTGACCCATCTGAGCAAGATCATAAACACAGAAATTGGCTTCATGGAATTGATGAACAAATCGCACCTCTTCAAAGTTATCACAAAGGCTCCAAATGGCCATGATCAAGGGCTTGTAGACATGAGATTGATTCTAAATAGCTTGACAGTGCTGAACTACTCATAAAGAATCAACCTCTAAGATTACTCTTTATACACACAAATTTTGAGCTTCCTTCAAACCCAAAAACATACCTCACATTTCAGCAAGAGTAATTGTGCATATGCCATGATTGGCGCTAAAACCCCTCAAAAATCGACCATGATGATCTTTGATAAGACCTCCACAAGCCGCATTCTCATTGTTTAAAACTAAGCCATCAGTATTGATCTTAATCTAAGAGTAAGGGGGCGGCGTCCATCTAATCTGCTTCAGCTGAAAATCAGCCCCTTATCTTTGGCTACAAGCACCATATTATGGGCCATATTATAATCTTTAACAAACCAAATAATCCAATGAAAAAGTTGTTGGATTCCCATCATCACACCTTCAAAAATAAAACAATACCTACTTTTTCCATAATACCATGCAATAGACAGCAAAAAACAGGGACCAAGGAACTAAAAACATAGTACGAGTTTGCTAGAGAGATTCCAAATCAACCAATCCTAAAGGCTATAGTAAAAGAAATCACTTTACATTAAACTAGCATCAATGCTGATCCATATATTTCTCGCAACATCACAGTCACGGATAACATGGAGCAAAGATTCCTCACGAGTACCACATATGACACAACTAGGATCATTGGTTATATGTCGCCTAACTCTATTCATATTTGTCAACAAAGCATCATTAGCAACCAGCAAAAGAAAAGATCTTACTCTTTGAGGTGTGTGAGCTTGCCAAATTTGTTTAAATAACTTCTCATTGACATCGAGATGAAAGTCAACATAGCTATCGCAAGATGTTTTAATAGAAAACTCACCTGAACTTGTCAACAATCAGGCAATCCTATCCTCTCCCAAATTCTTTTTTGGAGGTTTCAAAGGAACTAACAAATCCATGCAATCTTGATGCAGAACCTAAGAAATTTTTAAGAAATCTCACTGGCCTTCAGGTGTCATGTAATCAGCAATTGTTTTGTCCATAAGTTCCTCAATATGCTCACAATCAGCAAAATCAGTAAAGTCTATTGACACTTGGGATCCAATGATCTTTCCAAAAGTAGATAGATCCACCATTTCTCTCGGGCCAAATCAAATTTCTTTTGAACCTAGGTCAAACATGAGTTATGCTCTGCCAAGCATTAAAGATTCTCCTTGTCTTCTGAATGTCTGCAATTAAATTATACCCACATTTATATTTGCTCCTTATCGCTTGAAGCCATAAGTTATTTCTCCTGTTAATAAGTTTCCAGTCCAGCTTCATCAGATTTGCATTATTTATCACTCTTGCTATCTGAAAATCCAAGCCACCCTTGCTCTTCGATTTACATATGCAATCCCACCTAATTAAATGAATCTTGTTTCTATCACTAGATCTATTCCAGATAAAGTCATGACAAATTTTGTCAATCCTGTCCCAAACACTCGAGAGAATTTTAGTAGTTTGCATGAAATAGGATGGAATAGTGTGCCTAAACATGAGACACCAAAATTGTATCTATGTAAAAATTTCTCATATGCACGTGTTTTCCTTTATGACTTTTTTTATAGAAAGAAACTCCAGCACTATAATTTAAATTTGTTTTGGCAATTTTAAAGTTCAGCTTGTAACTTACAAGTCATGAATATTAGCTAACAATAAAATCTATATTTAATAAATTAATAACTTTTTTTAGCTAAATCAACTTAACAGTTGATTAGTTAAGATGATGTAAGGTAACATGGTTAAAATTGTACATCAAGAACATTTTTCAAAATTTGATTCCGCTTTGGAAAGTATGATGATATTGAGTAGTCATGCATGAGCATATCGTGGTTATTATTTTCGAGAGTTAATATAGTACCCGTGCTTTGCACGGGTTATATGTTAAAATAAATAAAATATTTTATAATGCATTTTATAAAAAAATTCCCATCTATTATAAAATAATTATTATATAAATTTAATAAAAAAATATTATAATAAAAATAAGAAAAATGTATATTTTGAAAGAATAAATTAACAATTTTTATTTAAATAATACTATCTATTATTTTTAATTTAATAATAATTATTATGCATAAAATATTTGATTTTATAATTATTTAAAATATAATTATTGTATTTAATTTAAATTATATTAAATATTCTTTAGTAAAAATATTTTGTGTATAATATATTTTTTATTTAATAATTATTTTTATTGGAATAAAATATAAAAAATCAAAGAGCAAAAGAGACTTTATTCCCATTTAGCACAATGCATATTGCCTAATTGTATAAATAAATATAGTATATTATGACTTTATCAATTATTTAGTGTAATTAATATGTTGCAATAGCTTATTCATTGAAACCTCCTTATATATCAAAATAACATATAACTCAATCAAACCTTAGGATAGGGATTAGACTTGGTTGGAATTTGATGTACAAGGACTTTTTCTTTCATTTGAATTTCTTTCTCATATTTTCATATTTATGTAATAAAAAATAATTTTAAGATATATATGTATAAATAATAAATTATTTTAATATAAATTATATCTATATAATAAAATTAAATAATATTCAAATTAATTATAATTAAAATAATAAATATTTAAAGAATTTTATTAATTTTTTAATAAATTTATTTTTCATATTTATAGAAGACATATAAAATTTTAATAAATAAAAGAGAGAGTATTATGCATTTCTTTTTTGTATGTTTTATTAAAATAAAAAATACCTACTAAATATATAAATAAATAATCAATATTATTTAATATAAACAATAATTAAATGTAATAAAAATAAGAAATGTTTAAAATTATTTGTTAATTTGTAGTTAATAAAAATTACTATTTTTTATCATAATTTTATTGTTTTATTAGATTTATGTTTTTATTATAATCATTTATTATAGTGAAAGGATAATATTATTTATGTAATTAAATATTTTATACAATGACATACAAAATATTACAAAATATTAAAATTTTATTAAGTCTTATATAGTCAAATCATATACAATCTAACACTATACTATTAAGCAATATTTTATTAGTGGTGGACTCCAAGAACCTGTTTCGTATGCATAATAAGATAATATTTGATAGTACAAAACATAATTATATAAGGCCTAATAATGTTGAATTTGATAAAATTTTAATATTACATAATATTTGGTGCAATATTTATCACATATAATTTTTTTATGGAACATATGATAATTTTAATCACAAGAAAATATAACAAAAAATGAATTTATGATAAAATAGAAATTTTCATTAACTACATATTTGAAATTTGAAGAATAAATAACATTCATGAAATATTTATCATTTTTGCTTATAATTTTAAAATATAATTTTTATTAATTATTTAAGATATATGGTTTTAATAAAACATTTAATTATTTTTAATTATAATTAGTTTATTTTTATTTAATAAATTATTAATTATTTTAATAAATATTTTTGTTTGCATAAAATATAAAATATATTTAGTATGTCAATAATCATTAGTCAAACAAAGAAGAAATATTATTCAACAACAACAACAACAACAATAATAATAATAATAATAACAACTTATTTGATAGTAAAAAACACTGTTTATAGTGTTTACAGATTTTATAAATGATAGTGATTAGGTGCGTTTGCTTTTCTTTTGAAGGAAAAGTATTTTTGATTGAATATATATAAAAAATTTTAATTCAATTTAATTTTTTAAAAAAGGTTAAAATAAAAAAGAAGTTTATCGTCATATATTTTCACAAACTGGAAAGAATAATTTTTTTAAAAAATGACATCTTAAGAGTACTTTTTAAGCTTAAAACAACCACATTCATCACAAGCATAGATTCATTAATGTGAAATTGACCAAGCTGATCGATACTTTAACTTTTTAATTAGAGATCTCAAATTCAAATCCCTTGAAAATAAAAACATACTCACTAGGAGATCCTTACCCCTCTAAGGACCTTTGTCAAGTTAAGTCAAATTAGTCAAATTCCTGATAATAGAACCCAAATATCGGTGACTCCATGGAGCATAAAAAAAAAAGGAAAATTAATGTAAATATAGATTTCAACACAAACTCATTTTTCTAACCTTGAGTTGGTTTGCGAGAAGGAAAATGTAAATACAAGACAAATTATTCATAAGCATGAGGCTTTTTTTTTTTTAAAAGAAAAACAAATAGGAATTTGCAAAACTATCGTTACTCTATTTCAAATTTTTTTTTTTTTAGTACTTTCTCTACCCTGGCATAAAAGACGTTTTCTTGGGAAATTTCCTGAAGACGAAACACATCGAAAATGATATATACTATATCTCCGTAGTCGTTGCACAGTGCCTTATCCGGCCAATTTGAGCCTTACATTTTGCCTTCCAAATGGCTCCATCGAGACCCCAAAAAAAATCGTAAGTATAGATTTCAACACAAACTCATTTTTCTAACCTTGAGTTGGTTTGCCAACAACCACAAATTTAGAAGAGATGAGGACAAGAGATAATAAAAGGAAGGGTATGCAAATTCACGGAAAATCACGTACTTATTTTGGAAAGAATAAGTTTCATGTCTTCTGTACTTTTGTGCTCTCTTAAGCTAAGAAATTAGAGAATTAATTCATTAATTAAAAAAATCGACGTGATCATTAACCATGAGATAATACACCTAATACAACAGGCAAATCATTATGAATAAAACAAGAAACAAGGAACCTGAATAATGGCTCCTCAGATCCGCACAAAAATTTCTCTGGGATTTATTTTCAGCATTGCTGCTGAGATGGTGCATTGCTCTTGAAAACTGGCATGTGATCCAGAAAACATGATGAGGCAGTGGTTAATAACAGGAACTATCACTTTGCATGGAACTTGCTGTTAACAGATTCATAACTGGGGACATTTATAACTGCGATGAAGGAAACAAATGACTCGTTAATCATCGGTCAAGACTACCAAAATAATAAGTAAAGAAGAAAACTTGTTAATTACCATCCCCATATGATGCCATAGTCAAGGGAGAGGAGATAATCTTCTGAGAAATTTTAGTGACATCATTCAAAGTGATTTCATCAACAGCCTTCAAGAACTGTTCCACAGGCTTCCTGAAATGGGTGAGAAATTCTTAAGTTACAGTTTGCAAACAAAAGAGTAGTAGGGTACACTTCCATTCAAGAGTTAAAAGTAACAACTACAAACCCAGCAAGCACTCTTAGGGTTCTCTCCACTTGATTAATGGCGGGAAATTCATATGCAAAAGATTGTTGATTAAAAACCAACTCAAGATTTTTTTAGGATTGATACATTCGATAAGAAATCGATTGCTTACCTTTCACTGTAAGTCAAAATCTGCCTTCCTATATCTTCTGATGCAATCATCTGAAAAGAACAATGATTTTAATCACACAAGATGACAAGAATGATAGAAAATCTAACCAACCCGATTCCCCTTCAGAATAGAAGATAAAAAGGAAGGCAAACACTTATGATACTATAAACATATTTTTGAGCACTTTCTTAGTTCAGGTGGTCAAGAAGGCAATGGCAGAGATAGACATCGAATATTTGTAACTAAAGGGGCCCATTCTTAAAAGGAAAGATAATTGTATCACTAAATATTTTTTTTAAAAAAAGAATTGAGGGGGCCAAGGTCTCTCCTAAGGAGACACAAGGTGCCGCCCTTGGAAGGAGGAGCAAACAAGGAAGTCTAAATGAAAGAGAACCACATGCCATAGTTTTGAGAATACTAAATAGAGAAAGTGTAGAGCATACTCTAGATTCCAGATTCATTAAAACTGCGGACTTTGTGGATTTTTTGGCACGGTCAAGCTGCACCTGTGTAACTGTCATGGCAAGAAGAGCAAGTTTAATTTGACAGAAATCAATATTCTTACCAACATACTGCAGAAACAAAAGAGAGATACAAATAAAACCTTGTCCAGGTGATGCAATTGCTAATAGTTCTTTGGCTGCTATATCCACAGCTTTTGGCACAAACTCAGGGCTCTACACAGCAAATTAGAAAATGCATCAACATCACCAAGACAAGTTAAGCATTCATTAATGTGTGTGTCAATATGTGTGTGTGTGTGTGTGTGTATGGAATATGTACATATAATCAAAAGAAAGCGTTATGCAAGAGCAAAAATACAGTCAAAAGGAGCCTAAGAAACACCCCTAAACAGAGAGCAAATACGTACTACATAGAGGTTAGGGAAGAAAATGCAGCAAAGCACCCGAATCCCTATACAAGACTGGAAAGTCCAATCCCGGGCTAATGTTGCAAGTTCATCACAACTTGAACAGAGGGTTAAAGGAAAAGGAAGTAGAAGATAGGATAACTCATTCATTTAATTAATACAATCATGCAAAGCATCCATGTAAATGAATGCCAAGAACCAGCGCAAGAGTTTGTCTTACAGTGCTAGCATAAATGCCAAAAAGTCCTGTATTGTTGAAGATACTGTTGAATGCAGAAAAAGATTGAATCTGTTGATACTCATTCAACACACGAAGGTCTGGATTCAATTGTACATGCAAAACAAGTTGAAGCATTAGAGAAGGTATACTGATATAAGGGGTCCGACAGCAGAAAGTGCTGTAGACATTGTACGGACAAGTCATTTCAAATGGGAAAACTTAATAAAACATAATGACAAAGATAAATCACAACATTGAACAAACTAAACCACAGACCAGAAGATTTAGGTAAAACTTACATAGCCTTGAGTGCATCCCTTTCCCAGGCCCCCCTGCTGAGAATGACCCACCACCTCCCATAAGCGTCTGCATGACTCAGCATTGTTATTTCCATTCAATCATTTCTTCCTTTTCTCGAGCAACCAAAGAAAAGAAGCAAAATCCGAAGGCATTATGTATCATGAAATCAGAGACACAAAATGAGTACCTGTAGAACAGTCAAAACTACAGCATCCTTCTCCTTTTGCCAGCCACCAGGCACTTCGAAAGCAATAGCAACATGTGTACCCTGCCCTTGCAACATATCTTAGTAGTTAAGTACCAATATATCTTTTGAAGAGGATAAATGAACAGAATGAGAGATACAAGTAAATTTAAGTAGTATTTTATAAATATTTATACATACCCCTGATTGACCCTGGCGACGAAAATCACCCCCAACATAGACAGATTTTGGTTCTTCAGGTCGGGAAACACTTGGTAGATCAGAAAGAAGTGGCTCAGCAACAGATAGAAGTTCTTCATGGTCAACCCCAGATGCTGCAAGTACCATTCTAGGTGCTGTGTAATTTTCCTGATTTTTCGCATTAGACAACAATCAAATTCTCAAATTGATTGCCAAAAGATGAAGGAACAAAAAGGCTGAAAGACAAAAGTTTAAGTTATGCATAACTTAATACCAGCAGTATTCATGCAGTATCAGAAAGGATAACAGATCTTACAGCAACAAATTCCTCTAAACAGGAGCCATCCAATCTGTTCAGTGCTGTTTCAGGAGCCAAAAGAGGATTAGCCAATGCACCAGAATAACCAGCAGAGTGAATTGCTTCCAAAAGCAAGCCCTGCGGATTCTCCGAAAGTTCTCCAAGCTCTGACTTCACCTTTCGAAGCTGTATCAATAGATGGTTCAACAAATTCAGAACTCAGAAGGATAGCCAAGGCTGAATAATTAATCAACTGGTCTTGATATCAGGAGGAAAAAATAAACTTTGGAACAGCTATTAGCAGCAAAGAATACTACACTGTCAAAATGGAATGTAATGATTTTACCACAACTCCTGTTCTTCTTGGTACACAAGCAAAATTGAAAATGGACATAATGCTCACTGGAATTCAGCTAAGAAATATTTAATTTTGGAATCAGCATATGAGTTGGTATAGTTAGAGCTTAGTGTTAGATTCCAGTCTCAGCAAGAAAACGCAAGAAAATCTAGGAAAGTATGAGAGAGTAGAATGAGAGAATTTGCGATTCAGAGAAGATGAATATTCTCTATTTCGTGTGAAAATGAATTCTGTTCTGAGAAGTGAGAAGATTTATAGCAAGGTGTATATAGGCTATCTCTGATGCAATGATTACCCTCTCTAGTTGTTTATAACTGAATATAACTAACTCTAACAACCTACGGCTTTCACTAACTGTTTCACATGACTGTGCTGAGACTAAGCAAGCTGTGCTAACTTAACCAGCTTCAAAAGATGCCTTAACACTTAGATGGATACAATATGTAACTACGGAAAATAAGGAATAGCTTTGTCTCCCTTTCATTTTACTTGATTGTACGTAACTAAATTGTTGCAACACATGTAAAAAAGGAATATCTTATATAAAGAGACACTATTGGTACTGTGTCATTTTCTGGTAATTTGTTCACAATAACAGCCAAGCCTTACACCACTAGATGGGGCCCATAATTTTTTACTTCAAAAAAAACAAAAGGAGAGCTCTCTTAATTTTATTTTCCATTATGTTGTAGACCAAAGAACAGATAAAAGCCCTGTCCATTTGCTGCAGATGATGATGAGTGAGATTGTTAACTGAGGGGGCGTTTGGTTTGTTTCCTGTCTTCATTTTCAGATGGGGTAGCTTTCTAGTAATTAAAATGAAAACATATCAACTGAAAATGAAAACATGAAACAAATTAAACAGCACCTAAAGAATTAAAAGATCAATCCTTTTAAAATCATGAAAGACAAATACCTCTTCATTGACCTCCCAATCCAGGAATGCTGGGTTCCTTACACAGTCAACCAGCAATTCAACCATTTGAGGAACATAGGTCTTTAAAGCATCAAATGTGTAGCCCATTTGCTCCCGAGAAGCTGAGGCTCCTATATTACCACCAATTGCTTCTACTTCCCTCACAATACGAAAGTGACTACGGTTTGTTGTGCTCTTGAAGGCCATTCGCTCGAGCAAGTGAGAAGCCCCGCTAGACAACGGTGTCTCATAGATGGAACCACAGTCAAGATATAACCCAATTGAGGCTGCAGGGTTCTAATCAACAACCACAATGGAAAAAATAATCAATATGCTAACCAAACACCTCAAATGCATTATTAACACATAGAGAACGAGAAACATGCACATACTGGTGAGGTCTCTGATGCTATTTTGAGACCATTGGGGAGAGTTGTGATCTTGGTCTTGCTTGGCTCAATAAAATCTGGCAGTGGATCAGGGAGGGTAACACCTCCGAGCAGTGTGTCCAGCGGACGAAGGGAACTAGAATGCTTCCCGGTAAGCCAACTGAACAATCCACCTGAGGAAGGCTTTGTAGCTACTGCAGCTGATGTTGCAAACCTAGTGGCTCCCAAGTAGCCTCCATGGCCCTAATCACATCACATGGTTCCATCACACAAACAAGACACAAAAAAACTACATTTGCAACAAAATTACCACACACAAATGAATATTCCATTCCACCTTCGCCAATTACATGCTTTTTTGGAAATGCACCACAACAAGCTAGAATTCTCACTCCCCTCCTCTTCCAATAAAATTATTTTTTTAATAAAAAAAGGAGAATTAATTTGTAATATGAAAAACAATCTAGGAATGGTCAAGACCGGAAAGGTTGAATTTAATTTCATATAATGAATCACAAAAGAAGCAAATAAGAGGTCCAATATCCAACCCCACCGATCTTATATCCCATAAAACCAATAAAAATGCAATTTTTAAATATCAAAACCGAATTTTTTTCACCTGAGTGGTTCAAAACAATTGAAAACTTCAATATTTGGCTGGGATTATTATTAATTTTTTTTAAAAAAAAAATACAGAGAAAGAGAGAGAGAAGGGCTGCTAGTGAGAGTGACCTTGAGATGCCTCTTGAGTGATGAAGATGCTGCTCTGTACATGATGATGAGAAATGCAATGAATCTAAACCAAAGTGTTTCGTTGTAACTTGTTTTTCTCCGGAGGCTGCAAAAGCCAATGTTCCTACGAAGCAGCGCAGCACGACACAGAAGAAAAGACAGACACAGAGGCTTTCGGTTCCAGACACCAGAACAATGGGAGAGTGGGTCGGGCCCGTTAATTTTGAAATGGTAAAAAAAATATGTTAATAGGCCAGCCCAGAAATTATTGGGCTCGAATGACTTGGGTCGATTTAAAAATGGACGACCCATTAAAGTTGCCCCTAAAACGGCGCCATTTGTAATTATATTTTAAAATTTTCAATTTTAGAATTTAGGATTTGACTCACTTAAAGTGTATGATCTTAACTATAGATGAGAAAATCTTTTTTTTTTTTCTCTATTTCATAGAGTACTCTCTCACTTGACAGGTGAGCCACTAATCTCTCTAGATATAATTATGTATCTAAGTGAAAATTCCTATCAATAGCATTCTTTTTAGTATATATAAATCTTGAAATCAAATTTATGATTATATGTTTAAGGGATTCAAATCCCTTCCATTTGGACCAACATCTTATTGGCAATGTGGATGAGAAAACTGATGCCACATATCATCATCCATTTATGATTTTTTATCAATGATTTAGATTGTGCACTTTATTATTTAAAGTGTATTTCACACTTTAACAAGCCAAATTCAAATATTTAAATCAAATATGTTTTTACTATTTTTATCTTTTGAAAATAATAAATAGTAAATGAAATAAAAGATGTCTCATAAAACTTAACAAAAATTACAAGATTTAACCCGTTCGCTTATAAATAGTTGTAGCCTTCTATTTTATATCTTATATATTTTGTATATTGAAGAGTCACAAATGTATCTATCAAGCAATGGTGTCAAAGGGTGCGGCTATCCGAATGGGATTAATTGCCATGGCAACATAACGCGATTCTAGTCAAATTTGATTTGTATTGCGTCAAATTTTAAAGTTATTACTTTAGAAGAAAAAATTATCTGCCACCTTTCATTCAGAAGAATTAGTATCCGTTCGTTTCAGCTTTTAAAAGTATAATTTTAAAATTTAAATTTTATATATAATTAAAAAAGTTGAATATTAATTTTTTTAAAATTTATTCTTTTTAATTTCTATAAAAAAATTAAAAATAATTTTTTTTAAATTTTGATCATTTTTAAAAGATTATTTAAATATTTGAAAATTGACTTTTTTAATAAAAAAAATAATTTTTTGCCAAAAAATTCCAAACAAACTCATTTTTAATCTTACAATAATTATAAAAGAGTTAGGATCAAGTTATATCGATGTAATTTTAATTATAGTTATATAATTTATAACTTTTTATAAAATATATTTTTATTGATCTAATTGTTGAATTGTAATTACTAATAATAAAGGTTATTTGTATCAAATTTTATCAAAATTGAATATTAATAAAAGTATAATCAAATGATTATTGTTTATGTATATTTTAAACATACATATTATATTAATTTTGATATATATAAAAAAATATATCAAATAAATTTTTATTAATATAAAATTTTATAATAATAATCTATAAATATAAACTTTTAATCCAACGACAAATTTTATAAAAAATTATATCAGTAAAAAATTATTTAATAATATAATAATTACTTAAAATTACATCGAAGCAAATTGATCCTAGCCCAATATAAAAAAAACTTTTGGAAAACGTTTAATTTTGTCAAAGTTAAATTCAAAAAGGTCAATAGCTGTAATGAAAATGTTAAGGAAACGTATGAGTTACTCTTACCGTAGGAATATCACAATTACTTTGATGATAATACTACTTTGAATCAATAAATCTCTTTTTCAAGATCGTGATGCTCGAGAGTTTCTAGAAAATTGAAAGGTAGTGCCGTTTTATGATTGGATGATCTATATTTAATAACAAATATTAAAAATAAAATTCAAATTCTTAACAATAAAGTAAAGTTACTCACTATGCCCGGCAAACCAAAACAAAAGTACAAAACATTGAACCCACTTGGGAAAAGTTTCAGAACACATTCTCACGCTGGGCATTTGGCACCCCCTCTTTCTGTTCTATTCTACTCAAATTTCAAGCATCTTCTAGGCTTCCATTCCAGCATCCTCTTCTCAACACTCACCGCTACAGGCTACAGCAATCACAAAATCAAGAAAACCACTTAAGTTTGAAGAGTTAATACATGTATCATGTGATAGTACTACGTTAACTTGTCATTCCGCACATGTGTCCTGTGCCGTACGATTGATCATCAAGGGCTATAAATACATATCCCACTCTTGGGTTCCCCTGTTTTCACTTCCACCGACCGTTATGGAACCCCATTCTAGCTCAGCTTCAACCTCCTCTCCAAGATTGCTTTCAAGCCCGAGGGATTACTATAACGCAATCTTCTCACCAAAATCAAGTTCTGGTTCAAGAGGATTCAGCACCACCCTGGTGGACTCTAACACAACCAACCCTCCGCCCAAGAAAATCACTGGTGCTGCTGGCTATGTCCTTGAAGATGTTCCTCACTTGTCTGATTACATCCCTGACCTCCCTGTAACCTTTTATATCCCTCTCTCACTTTGTTCTCCAAAAGGGTCTGTTTGGTTTGCTAGAAAAAAAATGAAAACAGAGGAAAAAAAACAGAGGAGCAAGAAAGAAATTTGTCTTAAATTTGCTTTTAGTTCGTCAAAATATAGCATTTTCCGATTTTGGTTATTCAAAAAAAATTTATTCAATTTTTGTCCCTCATTTTTAAATGTTACCGCAATTAGTTTTCGATGTTAATTTGCTTCTAGTAAGTGGGGACCTGATAAATCAAGATGAAGATACGTGACAATGGTGATGAGGGTCCTCGTTTACCACATCACCATTCCATTACTAAAATTATATGAAAAATGTTTTAGGAACGAAAACTGAAAAGTTTTTCAAGGCAGGAGACTCTGTTTTTGCATGAGTTGGTGTATGCGTTTCATTGCTTACAAACATATACTGATTCTTTTTTTCTTTCTCCTGCGCCATCATGCAGACATATCCTAATCCATTACAAGACAACCCTTCCTATTCAGGTGTTAAGTAAGTTACTTGTTCGGTATCGGCATTGAAGTTTTATTTTATTTTTTAAATATTTTCTAGTGTTAGTGTTGCTATGTTGTCACTTTGATGATTATTTATTGTGGTAACTCAATCTTACGGTAAAGTTCATTGGTTTATGTTTCACCAGGCAGCATTTTGTTAATGTAGATGATACTGTTGCGCAACAGGCAAGTGTTTTTTTATTTTTATTATTTTTTTCGTCACGATTATTTCTCTCTCTGCATTGTATTCTTGAACAGTGTTATTGCATTATGAATTGTTAATTCAAGTTTTCTTTCTTTTTTTATAGATAGTTGTACATAAGAATAGCCCAAGAGGGACCTATTTTCGCCGTGCTGGGCCCCGTCAAAAGGTTTGTTTTCTTTTCATTTTATTTTTTTAATTTTCTTTTTTAATCAAACTTTGGCTTACACCTACGTTCTTTGTATAAATTTATGGGGTGACAACAATGGTTGAATCTTTCCCAGGTATATTTTGAGTCTGAGGATGTGTACGCTTGTATTGTCACATGTGGGGGTCTTTGTCCTGGTGTAAATACAGTGATCAGAGAAATAGTTTGTGGCTTATACCATATGTATGGGGTGAACAAAGTTCTGGGAATCGAGGTAACGTTTAAGGACCATATACCAATCACTTTATTATGTGTCTTTATTTGTAATTGTGATAGATTAGTACCTTCATTTGTCATTTTTTCATGAGCATTATATTGTCTATGGTTTTGGTGTTTCATTCAAGTATGAATATAATCTAGTGTTGAATTTCTTTTTCCCCTCTCTTCAATTGCATGTAGGGAGGATATAGAGGTTTTTATTCTAGAAATACGATTCCATTAACACCGAAGGTTGTGAGTGACATCCACAAGCGTGGTGGAACCATCCTTGGGACATCAAAAGGAGGCCATGAAACCTCAAAGATTGTTGATAGAATTCAGGATCGAGGGATTAACCAGGTTTACATACTTGGGGGAGATGGAACTCAGAGAGGGGCTTCTGTGATTCTTGAGGTAATTAGTTCATGTTGTTCAAGTGACGTTATGCTATGCAGTTTCCAGAATTAGAATTTTGTAATGTCTACATTCCACTGGTTGATTAACTTGATGAGAATTGAGAACTTGATTTAAACGTGTTTATTGCAATAACAATATGTTCTAGTTAAATCTGTACTCATAAGGTTTAGTTATTTACACACAGGAAGTTAGAAGACGTGGCTTGAAGGTCTCAGTAGTGGGAATTCCAGAAACTATTGATAATGATATCCCGGTAAGCATGCCTGAAACTTACATTGATGTCCTAAAGTTATTTTTATTTATTTATTATTATTATTATTATTTTGGGTTTTAACCACCAATATCTGGGAGCTACTAGCTCTCCACTAATCTATTTCGAGCTCAGTCAGCTTATTTATTAGTATAAAATTCTAATCAGAATTTAAGATTTTACTTAAGAGAACAACTGTCAAAGCACTCAAAACAACTAAGCATTGGATTGTCTTAAAGCTATTTTGCTCAAAAGGAAAAAAGGGTTTGTTTTTAAACTATCACCTAATTGATGCTATGCTGTACCTGGATTAGGTTATTGATAAGTCATTTGGCTTTGACACTGCTGTTGAAGAGGCACAAAGAGCTATAAATGCCGCTCATGTGGAAGCAGAAAGTATTGAGAATGGTATTGGTGTTGTCAAGTTAATGGGTCGTTACAGTGGTAAGTTTCATTCATTCTTGTGTCAATTTACTAGTGTAGCCTAATGGTATCAACATAGAGTAGAAGATCTGAAAATTGATGCTTGACTATCTTTAAAAAAATCCATATTCATTATTCTTCACTAAATCATTTGTTGATCTTAGCACTTCCTTATTCATAACTCATAAGATTAGTTGTTATAGTCACCTGACATAACTTACTTAATCATGCAGGATTTATAGCCATGTATGCAACTCTTGCAAGCAGAGATGTAGACTGTTGCCTGATTCCAGAGTCACCCTTTTACCTTGAGGGTCCAGATGGACTCTTCGAGTTCATCAAGAAAAGACTCACAGAAAATGGGCACATGGTTATTGTAGTAGCTGAAGGTGCAGGTCAGGAGCTTATTTCTGAAAGCCTAGCTGCCATGCATAAGCAGGATGCTTCTGGCAACAAGTTACTTCAAGATGTTGGTCTGTGGTTGTCCCAAAAGATTAAGGTAAGAACTCTGGAATAATACTCCTGAAGTATGGCTTTACTAGGTGTTTTTGGTTGGGGCTTTAGGGGGTAAAGATGGAGGTGAAAATTTCATAAATGAGTTTCGTGTATAATTTTACACATGAAGCTCATCCATGTAATTTTCACCCCTATTTTTACCCCTCAACCAAACTAGGGGTGTCAAAAATCAAGCATGCGCGGTAATACCCACAGTATGGGAGATGTAAGATTTTCTCATGAATGTGAATTTTGGGATTTTCAATACGCGTGTTAAGCAAACGGGGATCACTATCATACCATGCATTCGCTATGAAATTATTATTTTACCCTTAAATTATTAATTTAGTTAAACTAATATTATTGTTATTTAAATTGATTAGACTAAGGTTTAAATTTATAAGTTAGATTTATTTATACTTATTATATATTAGATTAATGATTGGATTACTATTATGTATTTATTTTTATTTTAAGTATTTTAAGTTGTTAGAATTTAGATTGTAGAATTAGATTATTGTACTTATTTTTTATTTATTTTATGTGTTTATTTTTATTTTAAGTATATTAAATTGTTAGAATTTTAATTGTTAAATTAGATTATTATTTAAGGTTATTTTAAATATTTTATGATATTAGAATTTTTATATTTAATTTAAATTTTTAAAATTTTTAATATTCCAACGGGTATCCATGGATATCCACGATCTGAAACCCGAAAGTAAAAAGCAGACCGCGGATATACATGGAGGGACGGGCAAGATTTATCGTAGAGGCGTGACGGCTATCCCCCGCCCCGCCCCGTTGACATCCCTAAATCAAACGCATCTAGGAAAATGCTAGAGAGCTAGAAATTTTGATAGAATGTAGTTGCTTAAATAATGTGACATGCTTATTGACTCTTGGATGATTAAGTGGGTCACACCACTTCATTTCATCCAACAATTGTTATGATTTCTGTCAAACTTTCTGGCAATATTTTTTTTTATTATGTAGCATTGCTCTTAAATGTATCATAATAATTGACAATATTGAAGTCTGGTACTGAAAACCCATATGTAAATTGATCCAATTTAGAATTCGTAGTATATTTGCATAATGCATGATAGCTACATTGATATGCATAGTGATTTCAACTGCTAAAGCAGTTGTGGTATTCGTATAATCTTATTAGCATCCTTGGCAGTCTCTCTTTAACAGCATTGGAACTGTGAATTTTCTCTCAAACTACATAAAAGCAATTGCTTATTATACTAACCACAACATTTCCATGACACAGAATTTTCATTTTCGTTTTCACGATTTAACAAACTTATTTATTTATTTATTTATTTATTTTCTGTTGTAGGACCACTTCACAAACCGTCAAAAAACGGCAATAAATCTGAAGTACATTGGTGAGCTTCCTTGCTTTTATACTGGTGAAAATGGTAGTACATTGCTTAAATAGACAATTATCTAAGCAATTGAAATTTTTCCTGTGTGGCAGATCCTACTTATATGATCCGTGCTATTCCAAGTATTGCATCGGATAATGTGTATTGCACTCTCCTAGCTCATAGTGCTATTCATGGTGCAATGGCTGGATACACAGGCTTCACAGTTGGCCCCGTCAATGGTAGACATGCTTATATTCCATTTGAAGTAAGTTGTATTTTTAGCAAATCTGTTGATAGCTACTGCATTGCTACTGTTTCTTTATCTTTGAACAATATGTAAAAGAAAGGGGGGAAACAAGGGAGGAGGAGGAGGAGGGTAAAAACCGGGGGAGTTATGCTGGTCATGTCTTTTTCTTTGTGGGAGTTTAAGGTAGTGCTCTTAGATCAAGACAACAACACTCGGGCTGAACCGGGGTAAAGTAAGAAAAAAATTTTACTCTGAATCGGTCAATGTTCAATACCTTAGCAATTCTATTAAAATTAATTTATAGTTAAAGTGGGAGACAATAATGACCCATAAAGCTGAAGTGTTGAGCAGTAAATTATTTGCTTTAAGAGCACCTGAAAATTTTTCAATATATAATTATGCATAAGGGTAAATTTTGTATTAGAAAATTAAAATGGGGTGAAAATTTATGGCTTAGCCTTAATTTTATGGGTTTATCTAACCAGTGCCTTAAGGACACTAGTTAAGGAATTAAAAAAGGAAACTTTGCATTAAAAAATAAAAAAGGGTAAGATTTTTAAGTTCTCAATACATTAAATGTATTGGAAGCTTCAAAACTTTCTTTTTCTTGATTCCTTAATCAGCGCCTTTATTAAAACCCTAGTTTTATTAGTAAATAATTATCAATGATTTTTGTCCCCTCCTTACTAAGGTGACTATAAGGATTAAATAACCACATAATCGTTATTGTCAATCGACCACACTAAGTAGTTATTTAATTTTTAATTCTTTATGCGTAAATAAATAATCACTTCAATTGGCCTCTACTATCTGGGTTAGGATCATTCTCATGTCTATTTTAAACAAGACTGTTTAAGAGGACCCTACAAATTTTAAGAGGGTTTTACATATTAAAGTACTTGTGTCTTTCTTTGAATATGACATAGTCATGTTTAAAACAAACAAGAGAGGATTCTACTCTCTAACATCCAAGTCCCCATTTATTTTGTGGTTGATGATGAAGTAATATGATATTTGACGCATTTTTTTCTGTTTGCATTCTTTCATATTATCTTTTGAAAAATTCCCAATCTTGCAAGGTTTTTTCAGTTCACTGGTAGTTGATTTTTCTTTTCCAATGTGCAGCGGATAAATGAGAAACAGAGGAAGGTTGTGATAACTGACAGAATGTGGGCAAGGCTATTATCTTCAACCAACCAGCCTAGCTTCATGAAACATAAAGATGTCACTGAAAATACAGGAGAGAGAACGGAACACCAAAAACCAAATGGGGGGGTTCATACAGAAACCACTGTGTCTGTGACTAAACAAGGCGAATAAACCAACTTATGCAGTGGCTAGTTACTTGTTCGTTTTTGTTTTTGTTGTTTCGTTTCTCTCCCACGTTACTATATCTTCAGATGTCTTCTTAATGTTTCTTACCTACTGCACCCTTAAGAGGTGGAGTATAAGTTTTACAAAGTAAATATTCTCCTGATGATCCGAAAGCCACTCGTACATTGTATTATTGTTGAGTGATAAGTTAAGGTAATAATGTCTGTCTTGTCGATATATGCACTTAAATGATGTTCGTTCGGTAGTTAGAATACATTAGACTAAAGTAGTATGACAGTCGAGCATGCGCTTGACAAATTAAAAAATTTAGATAAATTTGCAAAGTCTTATAAAAACTTGAATTATAAATTCGGTTCGTAAATTTGTTAGAGTTTATATATTTAAAAAATATTATTTAAAAAATATATTTTAGTAATTAAATATAATTAAATGATATTTTTATAATTAATATTAAATAATTTTAATTTTATAACAATATAAATAAAAAAATTATAAAATATAACTAAATATATAATCTTATTTTTATATTATATTTTGTTCTATACATATATTATTTTGTAATTTAACAAAATATAATTAAATAATAATAAATAGATAAAATTAATTTAATAAAATTAATAAATATTACATGAAATAAATAAATAAATTGAAATATATAATAAAAATGACCAATATTTTATATTTAAAGAATATAATCAAGTATAAATTTAGACTTAAATTCGTTTGTAGAATTAAGAATTTGTCAATTTTTTTAAAATTTACTTAAATTCATATAGATTTGAGAAAAAAAGAATTTACTAGTGAAATAATTCGAGAGTTTAATAATCATAATTACAGTGCTTTAGTCCAAAAAAATTGCTAGTTTGCCATAGAGGAAAAAATAATCTCATGACAATATTGAAAATTTATAGTGCAAGAATTGTAATTATTACTAGCCTTATTCCTAGAGCCCTTGCCACGCTTCTAACGCTTGAATATTACAAGGATAGCACAATTTCTAACGGATGAAAGCTTAGGCCTTACATTTCACTTATAATTTTAATGTCCTTGAAATGAGGAAATTCAAGTTACTCCTGCAAATTCAATGCAGTAACGAATAAAAGATAACTGAAGGGATGCAGAAAACCATACCCAGTAAATCCTTTGCATTGAGGTAAATCCTTTGTAAACTATATTTAGTTCGTTATATAAAGATAATATATACATAATTTTGCTGAGCTACATTTTAGTGACATCATAAACTAATATTAGAGATCTGCACAAACAAAATTCAAATACTCTAAATGTGGCCAATCACTAGCTTCTTTTCATAATCTTGGGAAAGACAGTGTTAATAACGTCTTTCAGATTCCTGCAACCCACAACTGCCATCTTTTCTAAACCTTCAGTTCCTAAAGTTTTTTCAGCAGCCTTCGGTACTATACACATTCTGTAACCCAATTTCGCCACTGTGTATACCCGTTTCTCCATCCTAGCAACCTGCATCATCACATAAATAAATAATAAATAAAACAAACTTTATGTTAAATTTTGACCAATTGGATACAAGCAATGTGCAATTCTTGTAAAGCATAATAAAATGCTCACCATGCGAAGCTCACCACCGAGGCCAATTTCACCAATGAATGCAATGTCATTTGGAATTGGGACCTCCAAGAAACTGGAAAAAAAAAATAGAAAAAATAACATAGATAAAAAGGTAATATATAAAGATTAAAATTTAACATAAGGGAGGAAAAAAAAAAAAAAACCACGTGCAGTAATCTTGGTTAACTTATTAATTATTATACACTGCATGAAAATTATTTCTTCAAACAAGGAGCATGAAATGTTCAACAATAGCCTCCCCCATCCTCACATGACATAGATCAGTGTCAGGTCAACAAGATTGAACATCATGCAATAAAATTAGAAACACGAACCTGCTGCAAATTGCAGCTGCAATGGCAAGATCTCCGGCAGTCTCGTGCAGTGTCAATCCGCTAACAACATTCAAAAACACAGCCTGTTGTACAAAGGCAAGACAAGGAAACAGAACATAGTCAATATAAATATCAACAGGAAAATATGTACAACGGTTAAATTATAGTATGATGTGACTGGCAACTGTTTTGATGACATGTGACAACAACAACAACTAAACTTTGTCCCATTAGGTGGGGTCATTTACATGGATCAAATAATACCATAGTGTCCTATCATGAATCATGTTTACATTTAAACCGTTGAAATCATGTTTACATTGATGACATGTGAATTTTCGCACATTTTTTTGCTGAAGAACTCCAGATGACCGCACAAAAATCAGAAAGAGCCGCCAGCATAAGAATAGATATTTGTTTGTTGTTTGTTTATTTATTCTTTAAAAAATTGACTCATGTCACTGGCATTTGAAACAGCCTGAAGTCCTGAATGTGTGGTATTATCCACATCACTGCACTTCTAAATTCTCAAAGGAAAGATGCAGAGCACACTCACACTGCCAACCCCAGAGAAAAGTGTGAAATACACCCTTGGATCATTGAGTTTATGTCATTCTTGCAACCCAAAAAAGAGATCAATGAATTAAGAGTTAGAGAAAAGATGTGCATAGTCATTTACATTGCCATAATTGATATTAATCTTCCCGTGTTATCTTCCACTTTTTCATTATCTATTTACTCATTCAGAGGATTTAATTATGTGAAAATATCAATATTGACATGTATGTATCATGATAAGATAGAACACAGGAAACCCACTCACTGGCAATATATATAGAGAGCAGGAATAACAAACTTGAAAAGATGCATCACATTTATTCAGCTTACATTTTCTTGTAGGCGAAGACCTGCTTGCTTTATAAGAACCTACAGTTGAAGGAATGGTATGATCAAAGAACAACTCTACACCTTTAAATACTGCAGATTATAGTTTGAATAAGAAAAGATATAACACCTCAAGCAATCCCTTCCTTTCATTTTCCCATTAAGAAAAAAAGAGATGATAAAAATATGACCACACACGGTATGGAAGCAAGGACAAGACTGTTAATAAAATCTTCAAGAATAACATACAGATATGATCATATCAGCTCTGCTTGCTTGGACCCCATTAACTTGCCTTGAACCTGTTGAACCAGAAAGACAAAGTGCCTGCAAAATGAATATGAAAATTAGCCTAGATAATTCTTTCAAAGTAGAAAATGTCTGAAAGGATGCTGATAATATTGTATTAGCATCCTCCAAGATGTTTTTTGCATTGACATGAAGAGACGTATGGATTTACTCAAAATTATGAATTGTAACTATTCATATATTTGATTTCTTCCAAAAAACAAAATAAAAAAGTGAGGTGTTTCTTCTATTGCTTCCTTTGACTAAGCAAATTGCGTATTTATCAGCAACTATTGAACCCAGGGTTCTGTAAGCATCATCATTTCTAACCATTGCTTGCAGATATGACAATTAATGACAATGGTGGTGATGTTTCTCAAAACAGAGCTGTTTACTACAATAGAAAATCCGTAATGGGCTTGACAACTTAAAATATTTGATATTGATACGTTGAAACAAAAGAAAATTACCTGAATTTCAATAAGGAATGTTCGGGAGCCATCCATGATCACAGCAACAGCTAGCCCCGCTAAAAATTCTGAATCTAATTGTTGCTTACTCAGAAACATTTCACTGGCATTTGAAACAGCCTGAAGTCCTGAATGTGACATCTCAAAAACTCCAAGCTGACCCCACAAATAAAAGACAACAAAGATCAAACATAAAATATTGCCAGATTATCATAACTATAGAGTAAAGGAAATAATGCCTAAACCAAATAACTTTAAGAAATTGGCATAATAACACAAAAAGAAACCACTTCTTGATATTGTTAAATTGAGAGATGATAAAAGCATAACATGTAAGATCTTTTACAATAAGTTTCTGTCCTTCACACAGCAGATCATATGACACATAACCATGCCTCTGTTCTACAATAGTGCTGGCTTACTGCCAGATGTGCAATTGACTAGAAAAGTTAATATGAGCCATTTAGACAACTAAGAGCCTACTCTGGAATTTTGACAATCAAAGCCAGGTATTTTCTTACAAGTCTTTCAGCCCCATCTAAGACAATGACAATAGTTTCTTATGGTATAGTCAACATGAATAAGAGTCGATTAAGATAAATCATTCCATTTCACATCAACAACCTTTGGCAGTTTCAATGAGGCACATACATAGACAACTACAAAAAAATGAACGAACAGATAGACCCAAAAAAGAAAAGAAAAGAGAAGACAAGTCAATGCCAGTACATGCTACTCAAAATATTGAGTGCATTGCAAACAGATAGCTTATTCCAAGTGTTGGTACTTTGGCAGAAATAAAGTAGTTCCTATCAAGGAAGATATAGTAGATCAATAATATAATTGTTGTGGCATACCTCATCAGTGGATCCAAATCGATTTTTCACAGCTCGAAGCATACGATGGGAAGAGTACTTCTCACCCTGAGCATTAAAGTGAGCAATTAGCATAGAGAAAATGCAGTGATTTCAACAAGCTAACCATTAGTAGCATGCACAAAAAATGCATAGGTATTACAAACAAAACTTCCAAATTTTAGTTTAAAATATATTGTGAAAATAATTTTGAAAAGGGAATAGGAAGAACCATGTCCTGCAACCGAACCAAAATTCAGAATCTAATTAAAAATATATAGTCCACAGCTATTTCTTTGATACTAGACCACCGCACTGAGTATAGAGAACTTCTGAAGTCTAAGTTCTTATTTTCCCACTTCACATCATCCTCTTCTTTACTAATTGTTGTGATATTTTGTTCTTATTCTTTTAATGCTATCATTAATACTAGCACATGTTGTCGCTGAGCTGCAAAATCACAATTAAGAAACACTGTTTTCTTTGAAAAGAAATTGGGATTGAACAATACACTACAAAGCTACCAGAAATCACATAGAATTTGCAATAAACATCAGGTCCACCAAATGTCAAATCATATCCTTCTCCCCTTCTCTTTCAACAATTGATAATAATGCCCCTGCTCTTGTCAAAAACAATTATGCTCTGCTATGCTGAAATCACTAAAGGTAAAGGAGTGGCACCATATTCAGTAATGTGTTAAATTAATGCTTAACATATGTACGTGAAATTTTATATATCTAAATGCGTAAAGAAAAGGAACTCAAAGCATGTCAAGTGGTAGAAACTGTAATAATAGACACAACTCAGCTTTGCCAACTATCCAAAGAGAGAAAGATGTAATAAGGTACCAACTTCCATATACAAGACAACATCTACGATATGCTCCAAGACACGAGGTCCTGCTATGTCTCCAGATTTAGTCACATGTCCAATCTGAAATACAGAACAAAAAAAATTAAGCAAAACTGCGATTGTGAATGCCAACAATTCAAAGGTCACTTTGACAGGAAAGGCACAATTGATAGACATATTTATGCTCACCAAAAGAACTGGGATGTTTGTCGTCTTTGCATATCGCAGCAAAGCTGAAGTACATTCTTTCACCTGTCACACACCTATAAAATGTCATGTACATTGGAACCGGCATTTCATTTCACCCAAAAAAAAAGAAAAAGAAAAAGAAATAGCCAATGCACTTTTGATAGCTGTTGGTAGAGGAGTAGATTAAACCTATGCTATTCACTACAAATATGAACGATAAGGTGACAATAAGAAAGTAAATCATTCATCTCAGGAACCAAATTAACCAAGTAAATAGTGTAAAGCAACAGAAAACAAATGAATCATAAGTGTTATCCATTTTAATAAAGATTAAAGACTTCATCTGACCATGATCATTAGCTGCAAGTTATTATGGGATTTTAGCAGGATAGATTCCCCACCTGCATAATTCCTCCAGGACTTCCTATTATTCCTTTCAAATAAACAGTTTGTATTGAATCAATAACCAGGGCTCGAGGGGAGAGATACTGAACTTTCTTCAATATGTCCTGACACCATAAAATAACAGATAATACAATTATTTAGATTTTTGTACAATGCTCCACTCTAGCCAATAAAAAATGCACTTAAGCCCAAAAAACTTCTTGATGGTATTAACACATTATAAATCATTAAAACCATGTTAAAAGAATAATAATAATGCACAAAAGACACTAACAGCGAAAACTAGTCAGCAGAATCCAAGACAAATCACCTCAATATCATTACTTGAATATAGATAAATGTTTGATGTAATCCCAAGGCGATCTGCTCTATTACCAATTTGCTCAACACTCTGTCACATAAAAGAACAAAACCAATGTAAATGCAAGCTACATCAAAAAGTATTAAAGACCTAAAAAAAAAAGTTGTAAATCAAAGATGAAACTCCACTGTCCACCTTCAGCATGATGAGAGATTAATGCTGGGAGTGGAACAGAAGGTCAACAATATTGAAATAAGGCTTACCACTAGAATCCTGTTTTTTTTTAATTATAAAAGCATAGGCATATTTTCTTTTATCTTTAATGAATAAGTTTTTTACAAGCACTACGAACTTTCAACAATTTGAGATATTAGCAAGTTTTCAATTTGAAAATCATTAAGAGGCTCAATTAAGGCAAACCTCTTCACCAGAGACATACACAACTGGAGATGCTTCACCATCATTGCACTCTTCTGTGATCATTGCAGAAATCTGCCAATTTCATGGGGTTGACCAAGTCCACAAAAGAAAGTTAACCATCTCAGTTTTACTATCCAAAAATTATCCATACCTGCAACAGAAGAGTACTCTTCCCAACTCCAGGATCACCACCAACTAAAGTCAAAGAACCTTCACAATTATAAAGTAGAGTTAGCCATGAATACTCAATTACCTTGCAGTCAGGCTTTCGGTGAACTTGACTTAAGAGAGATATCATAACTACTCGGACAATCAGCTGGAGCATTCATTTGAGAACTAAAAATAGGATCATTGAAAAAAGCAGAGACAATGTGCCACTAATGACCACCCACTGTCCCACTCAAAAATCACCAAAAATTCAAGAGTAGCAACTCTTTAGAGCTAGTCCCCACCAGTCAATCATGGTCAAGGCAAAAAGTTTGTGTAAAGAAAAGCATGAATACTGAATGAACCTGGTACAAGGCCACCACCAAGCACTCTGGAAACTTCATTTCCACAAGAACCATTTCTGAAATCAAAGCAAACAACAAAGATAACATTTGGAGGTTTTAAAAAAAAAAAAACCACCACATTTTTCTTTAATACTACATGTGAAAATGCTCTCAAACACACCAATGCATGAATTAAGTCCTTCATATTGTAATCCAGACAATAACCTTCTATTCAACATAGTTATGAAGAAGACAAAATTTCTTTTTTTCTTTTTTGGTTTAAACAAGATTTTGGTTCCAATAGTTTCTACTTATTTTGGTTTTGGTCCCCATAATTTTAGTTTTTAGATTTGAGTCCTTATATTGTCACAAATGGTTCCTACAATCAATCAAGCATGGATGATGGATCCTTATATCTTTTACTTATTTATGTTTTAGTCCCTATAATTTCTATTTTTCACAAAGGATCGATCCCTACTTTCATAAAGAATTGATCCCTATAGTTTAATTTAGTTTGGTTTTGATCAAACTCAAAATGGTAGAAAACTATGGCTAATACCAAAAAAATAAGTATTACAAAAACCAAATTGAAAATGTGATGCATCAAAATGGTATTTAAATCTTTTCTTTTCTTTTTTTTTCCCCCTAAAATTTAGAGAACTTACAAAGGAATTCTCCAATGCAGCTGATCAAGTCCCCTATTCACCTCAGCCAATCTCAAGGGACGCAACTCACCTTCCTGCTGAGGTAACCATGACCCAACGGAACCTTCCAAAACAGCAAAACCACTAACCTTGTTGCTATCAGCATCACTTGTTTTGGGCTCATGAAATTCCTTCATGGTTCCAGCTTCACCACATGATCTGCACACTCCCCACCATTGCCCTGCACTGTACCCACAATTGCTACAAACCCAGTGAACTTTCTCCTTCCCCTTCTTCTTCCTCATAGCACCACCAATTCCAATTCCAATTCCGTGAACTGGGTTTGTGCCCTTTACTCTCCCACTTTCACTTTCTCTACCAAAGTCTTCAACTTTGTGCTCATAAGGGTTCCGAGAGGGAGGGTTTGCATTGGTTGTAAAAGGGTCTTGTTGGGTGTGAAGGTGAAAGCTTGCATTTGGTGAGTATGGCTTGTGGAATGGGAATGAAGGGTTTGAAGGGAGCAGAGGGAAACGAGAGAAGGGGAGGGAAAGCATTTGGATTTGGGGGAGGGTTTGCATGGGTAAACATAAATCCTAGTGGGGCGGTTTGGTTGAAAAAAAGTCAAACTCTGATATTATATGCAAGAATGATATTGGGTGGGTTTGTTTGCACTTCTAGTTAAAAAAGAAGTATTTTTTTAAAAAAATTTTAAAAAAAATATTTATAAAATTTTTAATATTATTTATTTATATTTAAAAAAAAAGTAAAAATAGAAACTAATTAATTTTTTTATTTTTTTGAAAAATAAATAGAAAGTTATTTCTCTCAAAAATAGATAATAGAAAAGAAAAAATATTGTTTCTTAAAATTATCATCCATTTTTTTTTACTCAATTATAATTTTATCCTTAAAATTTTTAAAAAATATTACTCTCTTTCCACTCTCATACTATCTCTTTATATTTTTAATTGTAATTTTATTAAATAAAATACTTCTATATTTATCATATCTAAATAATTTAATAAATTTTAATTTTGATAAAAATATTTATATAATTATATCCAAATATAAAATAATTTTTTATTTTTATTTTTATTTCTATTTTTTAAGAAATATTTTTCTTAAAATCTTAATCAAATGGACCCATGTGTACATTATTATAAACATTAAGAGAAAACTAAATAGACCAACAATATGCTAAAGAGGTGGTAAGTAGTTTAATTTTCACAAAAATAAGGATACAAATTCTATCCTTAGAAAGCATATTTGTTGAGAAAATAAGTAATTATAAATATTTCATTCCCGATCAATTTCTTGAATTTCATCAAGTTTGCCCAAAAAGGAAAATGGATGTAGCAACTTTATGTTTCAAATTTAAACCAAAACCATAATATTTAAACACAACATAGTCATAGAAACTAGGTAATCATCATCTCTTGACATAACAAAGTCTGTAATTAAACTAGCAATATAAACTCTACCCATAATAGCTAAAATGCATAATATTTAAACATAGTTAAGTCATAAAAATAGTTAAGTAATATGTCTAGAATATACGTTCAGTAGAGGTGCAGGGCGATTATCCCTTTAATCCGAACCTATTCCAACTAGCATTAAATTTCCTACCGTACCCTGTCCGCTCCATGGCAGGACAAGTTTGAAACGCGAACCAATCGAGTTGGGTAGGTTGGAAGCCCGCAAAACGGGCATCAAAAGTCATCTATAAGCCTTGACCTCTTCTATTATTATTTTCTATCGCTCTCTTTTGAATATCCAGTCCATAATTTATATATAAATAATATTATTCTATATTTAAAATTCAACACTATTCTTCTTTCGTCTAAATTATGAACTAGAACTAGAATTCTTGCTTGACTAGAAATCCGAAATCTAAATTAAGATAGAGTACAATCAATTAAGTGTTAATATTCAATAATTACATTTGATCATGAAATTCTCCTGCCAAAAAAGTTACATTCATTTCACACTTATTAATTACATAATTAATTAAAACTATATATTATTAAAGATTTAATTTTAATATATTATTAGTGTAAAAATATTTTATACTATAATTTAATCACATATTTTTATTTTTAAGATTTTAAAAATAGTGGATAGTTGAATCAATCACTTTTATTAATGTGATAATATATAATTTAATATTTATATAAAATTTATTTACACTAATAGAGCATTAAAATTAAATTATTAACTTTATATATATATATTACACAATCATCAAATTATATATGTTGTGCTGTTTCATTAATCGGTTTTGACTATTTTCATGACTATTTTAAAGGTAATATAAAATATAATATATATAATTGATTAATAATAAAAAAATACTTTAAAGTGATAATTTATCAAAATTAATGTCGATCATTAATTATTTATATTCTAAAATTGATAATTATCGTATCAAACATATGTAGGATAAAATCAAAAGTCCTAATAACACCTATGACCAGGATACATGGTATTAGAACACCAAAAGGATTATACAATGCATACCTCTTGAAGACTTGTTGAACTTTGAGATAGATATCGTGTTCTTTAAGTTGCAAAAAAAGGATAGTATACACCTATACACTACAAGATGCAGGATCTCCCCTACTATCACCCTCAATAACTTGATGGGTAGTATGAGGCAATTCTTACACACTCTTAGTAAGTCCCTTGTCTTGTTGGAGACACATATATCTATAGAGGGAGTAACTACTCTATCGTGAAAGGTCGTCCTGTTCCACTCATCATGGACCAAGCAACTGGGTCATCTGACCATCAAAGAAACGAAAGAAGGGGAAGGGAAGCATTTGGATGTGGAGGAGGGTTTGCGTGGATGAACATAAAATCCTAGTGGAGGGTTTTGGTTGAAAAATGTCAAACTTTGATATTATATGCAAGAATAAATTGACAACAATTCATTTCATCATGCCATATTAGATCTTGGGCATACACACTTATTCCCAACATCCTCTTTGTTCCTACTACTCTCGGAGTCCAAGGGAATCAATAATTTGTAATCTATAATCTATCAAACTACTCATAGAAAGAAGATATTTATAATTCTCTTACAAATATAAAATATCGCTAACAAATCAAGGATAATCAAACAATATTAATAGTTCATTTTATCTTAAAAAAGATAATGATATCAATAATTATCATGCCCTAAAAGAGATAGATACTATTCTAAAATAGATAAAAATCAACAACAAATAAAAGATAGCAACATCAAATCCTTTCTTTTTTGCTACATTAGCAATAATGAGGTTTGAACCCCTAACCTCATATGAACTAACCAAGTCCCTCATTACTAGACCACTCTTAGTAACTTAGCAACATCAAATCCTAAAATTATAGAACCATGATTAAATCCTAAACTAAATATAGCTAAGATCCATTGTGAGACTGCATCATGGACATGATCATTCGTTTGTGCTTGGGTGTGGTCTCAGCTCTTGTTAGAGCATTGGTCAAAACTTTGTATCTTAGTTCATGTAAATACTTGAAAGGGCTTCTGTGAGGGGGAGCACCAGAAATTCTTATTAGATACTTCTAAAGCAAGAAAAAAGTTTTACTTTATATCATTTATTACCCAACATATCAGTTTTGTGGGCTATCATTCTCTTCCACTTTCCCACATTTTTTTGGTGAGATTATTGATTTGTCAAGTGATAAGTTGTACAAAGCAAAATCTTTTGCTTGTCATGAGAACATTAAGAATCTCCCGGGAAGCATATTATGTTAGGAATCACACTTGAGGGGAAGAATGTTGGAATTTCTAGTGAATGATGAAATCCTACATTGGTTAAGAATAAACTAAGTAGAGTATATGAAATTGGAGAAACCATAGACTCAATGCCTTAAGAAGATGCTTGCTCCTTTTGTTTCTTCTTGCTCCATAAGTTGATGATGCTGGTTTTTTGGCGCATAAAAATGTCATATTTAATTTAGTAAGACTAACTTGCTCATTAATAATAAATTGACCTCAAACCAAATTGAAGGGCTATAATATAAATACTTCAATATCAAATTTGTTAAATTTGCAACAAAAATTAGTTGTGAGAAGCAGATGAAGGGGGTCACTCCAAATTCACATAATTAACGATATATGAGTGAATGAAACTAAAACAAGTGGAGCAAGCGCGGCTTCTTCAATTAACAGATTAACAAAGGGAAGCGTCGTCATTCACATTTTAATACTAACAATTAATACATGCATCTGATTCCATGCACGTGGCTCAACATGTGTTCTTTGATATCACTGCTAGTAACGTGCCCTTAGCATGTTCGCAAATTATTTAGGAAAGATGACCAAAGCAAATGAGCAATGAAGGGAAAACTGCAAAAGAATTGAAAGCTAAGAGTGCATAATTAGGTTCCTCCATTTACTATGTTTGATCTGATACCACAATTTATCTCTATAATTAAACAACTTAGATATAAAAAAGAATGGTTATCTGATTTTTTTCCAAATTATTTGCATTTTTCTTGTACTTTCTCTTTCTCATTGGTTGTTGAAGGTTGACTCATGTGGAACCAGAATCTTCATTCTTATTGCTTTCTCTGTCTCTTACCGATTTTTTTGTTTCTGTTCACAATTTCAAGTTCAGATTCTGTTTTCTTGCTCTCACATGATCCACTTCCCACATAACATTCAGTATTTATGTAAGACAAAAATCAATGGCCAGTGTTTGTTGGTAAAATACATCATTGTTTTTCCTTTTAAGTAGCGTTCGTAGCCAGTTACGTTGTTCATTTGTATAAGAGAGGGACAAGCAGATACGCAATTGAAACTGTTACCAAAAGGCAGCATTAAAACGCCAAAATTCTGCTCATGCTTGTCATGTTCCTATAAATGTAAAGTTCCAACAATATCCTGAAAAATAGAACTTTCTGTGCTCCATTATTTATTTATTTTTTAATATAATTTTAATGCTAATCTGTGTTGGTTTTTGGGTATTTAACTTCCTTACTCAGGTTTTCTCTGCATGATTTGAAATGGATCTTGTTTATTTTCATGTTTCTTGTGATCCATTTAACTGTATTAGTAGTGATTAGTGAATTATTTTTTTTGTTTGAAATCTTTGGATGATCTAACATGATAAGTCTTGTATGATTTGATTTGACATGGTGCATGTAATTAAGTTTAGGGTATGGGTGGTTTCTGTTTTCATTCTCTGCTTTCTTGGTATTCTGTGAAGGAAAAAATGATAACAATAAAACCTTGTTTCCTGTTTTTATTTTCTATTTTCACTATTTCTTTCACAAAATCCTAAAAATAGGAAATACTGGAAATGAAAACAGAAACCAAATAAGAATGGTTTCTGGTTTTGGGGATGTTGGGAATTTCCTAATGAATATGTATGCCTTGCTTAACTTGCATGATGTTTGTTGTGTTTCTAGGCATAAACCAGAAATGGGTCTTGTGTTTTTTTCGTTGGAATGAGATGGATGATGATGATGATGATGATGATGATGATGAAGAGGACCTAGGTGATCTCTCTCTATCTCTCCATGGAGAAAAGGATAATTAGAAGCTTTTTAAATAATGTGGTGAGAGAGAAGGGTATGAAGCCTTTTCTACTGAAATGTGGGTTGGCTTTGGCCCTTACGTTTGCTGGATTTCTCTACTCTCACATAAGAACCAAAAGAATCAAGCACTCCACTACTTCCCCAAGGAGGCACCATACACGTTTGTTTCTTCCCCCTCATGTCAATATTTTGTTTTTGTTTGTTTTTGGATGGATGAATCTAAGTGATATTTTGTATCTATAATGCCTTTTTTCAGGTCACGGGAGTCAAGGTAATTTAGGAGGAGGTATAAGGGCATCATCCAGTTTTTGCAGCACTGTTTCGGAGGGAAATACTCTGGATATTGTAAGTTACATGAAAAAAGAGTATCTTTCTGGTTGTTGTGTTTAGGCTTTATCATTTTAAATGTTGATAGGCTGAATATGATCTTTCATTCATTTTTTCCTTCTAGAAATCTAGATACAATTGAATGGCTTGTAATCTTTTGGTAATATACAACACTAGTTCATATAATAAAGATTTGGCGATCGGGGAGTTAGTTTACATAATTAGTATTTCGCTTATGTACCGTTATGATTTGGATTTGATTTCTAAGTTTTTTAGTTAATAGATCATTTATAAGTATATTTATAAATATTCAATAAATTTGCAAATATATCATGAGCATGAATTAGGATGGACCTTCATTTCTATCTAAACTTTAAAAAATAAAAAAATAAAAGAAATCAAAGATTTGACAAAGTTTTTTTCTTTGACTATCAACTATCTAATATAACCGTCTTCTATTATCAACATGTTACCTCTTTGTAACCAGCAAATTTGCAAAATGAAATATACACATTATTGAAAGTCGGTAAAAATTGCTAAGTTGCTTTTGTTTTACTAAAATAGGTATAGGTTAGGTATAGGTTATTAAATTTCTTTTATAGCAGGAAGAAACATGCATCACCAGGGTGATCAGTAGCAATTCCCTAATTGGTCACTCTCCAAGAACTAAACAAACAGTAGAGAAAGATGAGTTTCTCTTACCTGAATATAGTGATCATGTTAAGGAAGCAGAGTTTGAAGCCATCACTGGAAGAAATTCTTTTAAGAAAGATGTAGAAACACCAAGGTCAAGAGTAGGTTCTCCCATAGCACATGGAAGTTCTGAGAGGGATGACTATGAGCAAGAGATTAGACAACTTAGGAACATGATAAGAGTGCTTCAAGAGAGGGAAAGAAGCCTTGAGGTTCAACTTCTTGAGTACTGTGGTCTTAGAGAGCAAGAAGCAGCTGTTATGGAGCTTCAAAATAGATTGAAGATAATTGGCATGGAGGCAAAGATGTTCAATCTGAAGGTTGAGACCTTACAGTCCGAGAACCGAAGATTAGAGGTGCAGTTGGCTGATCATGCAAAATTGCTGGCGGAGCTTGAGACTGCGAAAACAAAAGTCAAGCTTTTGAAGAAGAAAATAAAGTATGAAGCTGAACAGAATAGGGAGCAGATCATGAACCTTAAACATAAAGTTGCCAAGTTGCAAGACCATGAATCCAAAGGTGATCGGGATATTCAAGAAAAACTTGAAAGGCTAAAGGAACTTGAGTCTGAGGCAGAAGAGTTGAGGAAATCTAATATGAGACTAGAGATGGAAAATTCTGAATTAGCTAGAAGATTGGATTCTACTCAGATGCTTGAACATGCCGTTTTGGAAGACCCGGAGGTAATAAGATCATATGGTGCGTTTGGATAAACTTTTAAAAAAAGTATGTTTAAGATAATACTCAAAAGTACTTTGATCAGAAGCAACTCCTAACCGCTTCTCAGAGAAATAAAAGACTGATCATTTTCATATTCTTCTTTTTTGTTAATATTATCCAAACCGTCTTTACAAATTTAAGTGCTTTTTTGATTTTTAATCAAAAAACACTGTTCTTATGGACATAAGCACAAACAAATGCACCTTTAATCAATCTATTCTCTTCCTATCAATCACCGTGTGCTAAACACAATTTTGCACTATGCTTTTGCATGCAGGTAGAAGATCAAAAGAAAGAAAGTGAGCGTCTTAGGCAAGAAAATGAGAGCTTGGTGAAGGAAATTGAGCAACTACAAGCTGATAGATGTTCAGATGTTGAGGAATTAGTGTACTTGAGGTGGATAAATGCTTGCTTAAGACATGAACTGAGGCATTACCAACCCCCACCTGGTAAAACAGCTGCAAGAGACTTAAGCAAAAGCTTAAGCCCTACATCTGAGAAGAAAGCCAAGCAGCTTATAGTTGAATATGCAAATAATATGGATGGGCCAGGGAACCTTTCTTATGCTGATTCTGACCAATGGTCCTCCTCACAGGCTTCTTTCCATACAGACTCAGGAGATATTGATGATTTTTCTCCTCTTGACAATCCATCTGATGCTAAAGCCAACCCCACAAGCAAGTCCAAGATTTTTGGCAAGCTTATGAAGCTGATTCGCGGCAAAGATAGCCAACATCAGCTTAGTAGAGCTACATCAAGAGAAAAATCATCTAGATCTCTAGATGATGTCAATTCTCCGCGCTTCAGCTCGAGTATGTCAACTGGAAATGATGCTGGAGCTGATGGTAGTAGGAGTGAGTTCGCAACTCCCAGTTACACATCTAGAACTTCCTTGCATTTCGAGAGGGCGTTGAGTTTGAAGGAGGAAGATACGAGAAATTCACATGGCCTTGTACCAGGAATTTCAAAGAACTTCAGTCCAAAGAATAGAGATTCAGGGGATTCAAAAGAGGAGGTTGACTCTTTCCCAGATACCTCAGGGAATGAGAAATCTAATTTGGTGAAATATGCTGAAGCTTTGAAAGATTCTAGTGGAAATGCCAAACGTGTGATAATACATAGAAGATCATCATCATCATATAGTTCATTTTAACTTATTTGCAATATGCAAAGATTTTGCCTTTTCAATTGTGAATATTACAGATTAGCAGGTTTGTAAAGTAGTCAATCCTGATGTAGCATATTAGCAGTTAGGCTCATTTCAGATCATGCAGTAACCGTGTACTAAATAAGGATGCATTTCAAAATGATTGATAAGCATTCATCAACAGTGTTTCAGTTCAGAGTATCACAACATTTTAAACTTGTAGTATATGCCTCTTGCTACTTGCTTCTCTGTAATTATTGATTTCTGAATGTTTATTATATTGCAAAATATTGTTGAGAAGTTTTGAGCTGTCACTGTCAGGCTAATATTAAGCTCCCCTTGAACCTGTTTCTTAGCAGGTGGAAGGGTATATCTGGAATTAGGCTTATGTTTGCTTTTATCTTATTGATCCACCTTGGACTTGTCCAAAAGTTCTTTGTCTGTATTCCATTCTCTCTGCTGAGACTGTGTGGTGAAAAAAGACATTTAGTTTTGCTATGCAGCAATTTCATGCTATTTTTGTGGTATAATATATTTGGTTGTAATCCTACACCAAAGGATTTAAGAGGCTCTATATTATGTTTTCCTTCCATATATGGTGACCCTCTGATCATTATATATATGCCTGGCTTTAGATTATCCATGACTGCATTTTCATGTATGGTGGTGGTCCTAATCTAACTACCAAAAATAGAACAATGCATTTATAAATAATAAGCACAAATTTCGATATTATAAATTGTTTTACAAACATAACCCGAAATTTCTCAAGATTTAATACATAGAATATAGATTTCTAAAGACTCCAGAAAAACAGCAAACTTTTGCATCACTTACATGATGAATAGTAGAACACTATAACATTTAATAGAGATAAATATAATCACTTGTCCTTATGTGATAAGAGGTATGCCTTGTAAAAGCATTGAATCAGCTAGAACTTGGTTAGCAGCTTCTGAAGGGTGGACACCGTCCCAAAACACATACTGGGTTGCATTAGGACAAGTTCCTGGTGATTTTGGATTGCACAAGTAGATTGTTATCCCTGCAGTCCCTGCACCACAGCAACCTCTACTTGCCTCCACAAAACCTATTGAACATCATAAGAAAGGTTAAAAGAAAAAATAACATCATTTTACTACGAACGTCATCATGTTGAATGTAACTTAATCAAAATATTATGTACCAGATTTTGAAGGGGACTGAACAAGGTCATATAGAGGCTTGTAAATATCAAAGACAACAATCTTAAGACCAGGAAGTTGTTTTCGAAGATTTGATGCAGCTGAGTTGATCTTCTTGTTGAATCCTTGAGCATCAGTGTTGATTCTTGAGACACATCCATTCTCATGGAGACCAAATAAAGTCCTTACAGCAGGTAGGCAACCCAATGGTGGGAGTGAAGTCACTCCAATTTTCCTGGCTCCCAATCCATACAAGTTCTGTGTTCCAAACGAAGCAAGGGAACCTTAAAATGGTCTCATTCATAATGCACATGGTTTGCAATTTTCCAAATGATTGCAATAGTTTACTGAAGAGCAAGAGCAGAATACCTTAATGAAGCTTGTGAATGAAACCACAAGGTATGATGAATACCGGTCAGGAGTGAGGGATTTGTTGATCCCAGGGTTGACATAGTAATTTTGCACAAAGTCACCGCTTCCAACACTCAATATGTACAATGCATCCTTGATGACTGAGGCTGATTTGTTACTTCCTGCGACCTGGGCCAGCTTGCTTTGGTATTCCTTGTAATACTTTAGCTGTTGTGACAATGGGATAGCATGCTAAAAAAAAACAAAAGGTTCAAAACACAAATTTTCAAGCTATATATATATATCTAAAGTTATCCATTAGAAACTTACATTCCTAATAGCAGCCTTTTCATCGTAACCGGAGGCAGCTGAAGCAAAGTTTGCTCCAAGAAGGAGGTTCTTCCCTGATGCCTGTGGACTAAGATATGCAGGTGCATAACTCTTAAATCCCAGTGTATCAGCTGCAAAAGAAAGCATTTCAACAACAATGAAACTTATATATAGGGTGCTTTTGGATAAAATTTTTGGAAAAAGCACTTTTAAAACAATATTCAAAAGTAATTTTATCATAATCCTAGCTACTTCTAAAAAGAGCAAAAAATTAATAATTTTCTAATTTTACTTCTTTAAGAATCTTATCCAAACAATATACGTAAATTTAAGATTTTCTTAAAAAATAAACACAAACAAACACATATATGAGAATCAATTCCTACATGCTTTTATACAAAGAAGTTAAAAACTGATTATTTTCTAATTTTATTTCTTTAATAATCTTATCAAAACAATATACATAAATTTAAGAAGTGCTTTTTTTTATATATAAAAAAAAAAAAAACTCTTTTCTTAAAAAAATAAACACAAACAAACACATATGAGGGTGTGGCATGTTCTTTAACTATCTATTCTACTTAAGTTCTAAATTTGAAGCCTTTTCTTTTTCTTTTTTTTTTTTCGCCTACCAGTAATATCAGTAGCTAGTTTCCCATTGCAAAATCTCCCTGTGGCATGGTGGCCAACAAAATCCCTCCCATAAGGAGGGTAATCAGCCTTGAAGAGAGTGGGGAGATAGTTATTATTCCCCACATCCACAGCAGAGTCACCAAATGTTATGACAGCTGGCACAAGTGTATCTTGTGCATACACACATGCCAGCAAGACACATGCAAAAAGCAAAAGAAGAAGTGCTTCTTTGCTATTGTGGTTCATCTTTCACTCTGGCTAACAATGAGCTTAACTCTGGAGGCTATCTTCTGTGTACCGGTACTTATATGGCAACTGAAAATGACCCCTTATTGAACATTGAAGGAGGTGGATGGAAGTTAGGCATAGCCATTAAATGAGAACGCCTGGTGGTTCCATGATTTGCATAGGCATAGCATACCCTCCATTGATGCTTTTGTCAGTTGTCTGTTCTTTTCACTATAACGCATTGCAAAGTTTTGCTGAGACTTTTCAATTTAGCTTTGTATGTGATTATTCTCTTTAGAGAAATGTTTTTACACTGAAATCACATGATAAACTATGTCCAAATAACTATGGTTTTAATTATGTAAGTATTGAATATTATGTTAACTAATAACATAGATGTGCACTGTTATTAAAAGCAATATGTGAATTTGACACTAACTAACCAAAATCCACACTTATTTACACATGGTTCACCGTATTTCCTTTTAGATATTTAGATGAACATGATCAAATAATGGAAGTGTTGTTGATCACTTAGTCTCATTTCAACAACATTATGACTTTAGTTTCTTTTACTATGGTGGAGCTAAGTAGTTGAGATTTTGTGTAGGTGAGGTGGCATAGACTGGCAGAGTTGCATGTGCAGGAGTTTCGGGTGTTGAATAGAAAAATTTGAGTACGTACTGGCTTTAAGTTGGCGTGTACACTCTGAGTATCTGTTTTTTAATTTTTATTATTATTATTTTGATAACTCAAATTGGGATGGGAATGTTTATAATAATTTCATTTTGATCTATTCAGTACGCCATTTTCATATTAATTGATAATTTGTTGAAAAAGATCATGATTATTCCGAAAGAAGACTAGGCTTTATCTCTTAATCATTGAAAAGTTATGGACATTTTAGAAGCAAAAGAAGAATGTAGTTATTAGTTACCATCAAAATATTGTCCCATTCACGGAATTAGACATCAGATACCACAGTAGCAATGCCTGTGTAGAGTGCTGTTGGCGTATCAGTTGGTGATTTCACAAGGCTGCCAAGGGTGTTTTTTCTGGTTTTATGGAGCTACGTTTCTTGGACTGGGTGTATCTTGTTGGTTCAATCTTTGTGTTTAGCCTTGGTCTCTCTTTTTAGTTTCTTTCTCTAATAACTGTTGGACTGGGTGCATTCTTTTGTGCTTTGCTGCCTTGTATCCTTTTGGTCAATTCTTTTATGTTCGTGGGTTGGTCCAATTTATCTATTAAAAAAAAAAAAGTCTTCCTCGGAACCAAATTTGCGTATAGTTATATTTGCTATCAAAGCAGTGATTTCTAGCGGTTGATAGCTCTAAGTCTTAACCAAATGAAGTTGGTGCCAGTTGCCATCAGCATTTACTAGGTTATCTTCACTAGACAGATGAGGGCATTGTTTGGTTCTTTTCAATTTAGTCGTATTTGTATCTGACTCATGAGCATGGGAGATCATGTTACCTGAGGAAGAGGAGAACGTGGCATGACCTCGCTCCAGGTCCTATCATATTTGGAACCTAATTAACGTAATAATGATATGTTCTATTATAATAAAAGTTTTATATTTTTTTTCTTATAACATGACCTAGACATGTTATTATGTTGGGAGGATTCTCATCCATTAAATTTCATATCAAAGCTACAGCACAAACGTACACTATCTAATTCCTCTATAAAAATCTTCTTTGGGGAGGAAACGGGTGGAGGGAAGGGAAAGTGTACATGAGTGAAGATGCTTCTTATAATTCCCTTGGTTATTATACTAAATAGTCACTAATTAACTAGTATTTGTCTCCTGTGATTTTATGGGTTCATTTTGACTTTCTTAATTTTTTTTCCTATTTCATATTTATTATTGCTTTTTTCATTATTTTTGTTTACCATTTTTAAAAAAAATAATATGTTATTTTATTTATTACGAGATCAAAATAAATTTACTACATTGAAACATATTGTAACGCCCAAAAAATTTTAATAGTTTTTAATCAAAGTGTTCGGTTTCTTAGCAGATAATTGTGATTAATTAGGATTCGATTTAGTATTCACTTAAAACTAATTAACTGTGATTTAAGATGATTAGTTATAATGAAATTAGATCTAAACCATAGGAAACTTCATAGGATTCTTCTAAAACCGGTTTGTCGATTTAAGAGAAATCGGTAAGATCTCGGTATTTTAAATTGTTGGAACCGGACCAATAGAAATTTTTTTATGAGTATCCTAGGATCAATGGCCAGGATTTAGCCAAACTACCCCCTCATATGGCGCCTTGATCAGCCATTGAGGAAGGGAAGCTAAGTAAAATTGGATGATGAAGTGAAATCCACCAATCACATGAGCCTTGCTTCCAAAAATCTTCACCTTTTCTTTCTTTCCTTCTTGTCATTCTCGGTCACCCAAAGCTGCTGAAGCTCATCTCTTTTCTCTCCTCCTCACTCTTATTTCACTCCATCTTTATCCCTTCTTCAAGTCTCATCACAAGTCGCTTCCATCAAAGCCACTAAATCAACTCAAATTCAACTAGACAAGGTAGGAATCCTATTCCTCTTCTTATTTTCCTTGATTTGGAGTTGTGTGTGGGTCTTATATACCTTGTGAAACTGATGTTACGTGAAGTGATGATGATGAATTATACTTGATTATGCATGTATATTATGATTAGAATTAGAATTGGTATGAAAGAAACTGAAGGAAGGAGAAAACTCATGAAACTGGTAGGATTTTTCCTCGGCAGTCTGTATAATGGAATGTATGGCTCCGCCTACAACTATTCAAACTCCATGAATCTAATTTTATGTGAAACTAGACATCCAGGGCTTTCCGTACATATATCATATAAGATCATTGGATTAGTATTGAGAGAGATATGAATTTTTGAAGTTTGACCTAGGAATCAGGACTTTCATTCGAGCAGTGTGAATTGAGAAGGGTGTAACTCACTCTATACAACTCCTAATTGAGTGAAACTAACTTTGTTAGAAAGCTTACACATAGGAGAACATCCTATAAAGAAATTCCGAGTTTGTTACAATCCCATTGTTTCCCAGTGAGTCGAGAAAATTGCCTTATGTCCAAACCAGGCCAAAATAGTGTAGTTCAGAAAGGTCGAGTTCCAGGGCTTATATCTCAAAATATACTCATTCAAATGATATGCAACTTACTTCATTTAAAAGCTTACCCTGTTAGCTTTATAGAGATATAAATTTATTATGATTCCACCTAGATTTTTATTTTTGGTGAAATTTCTCTTATAAGAGTGTAATTCAGGCTAGAGGCATGTGTGAAAACTAGCTCAAGTTTAATCCGTGTCGGAACTCGGGAAATAGTGAACTTAAGTTGAATTCAGAGACGTTGAATTCGGAAATCTAGCAGATAGAGAGTTAGGTCCGGTATACTTTAGGTTGACCTCGGGACTTAGCAGATAGAGGACTAAGTCAAGAATATTTAAGGTTAAACTCTTAAGAATGAACTTGGAAGGGTGACTTAACGTCGACCGGGGCTTAGTGAATAGCAAACCCGATCAAGTATAGTTAATGCCGGAACTCGGGACTGAGTAAATAGGAAACTAGTCAAACATAGTTAAAGTTGTAACTCGAAAATTAGGGAAGACGTGGTATAGTTAATGTCGAAATTTGGGAATTAGGAAAACATCCGTAAGAGTCTTGGAGGACCAATTATGGATTAAAGTTGGAAGTCGGGAATTAAGATATTGAATACATGATCCCGGAAGTCAGGAACCAAGACATGGACTTATAACTCCGGAAGTTGAAGCATATATGATATCAGAACTCGGAAGTCGGTCATGAACTCAAACTCGGGAACATCAGTAAGAGTTAAAAAGCTTGCGAGACAGCTTAAGGCTTAAGACTATAGAACTTGCATCTATTGATATTGTTATCTTCTTAGCATAATTACAATGTCCTATCCTAAGTTTGCTGTCTGATTTAAATATGATATGAGGTATATTAAGATGAATGATAAAGTATATGTATGAGTACATTCAGCATGTCCATGTATGATTGTGTATGAGAATGAAATAATATGAACATATAAAAAGTGAATCCTTTCACCTAGAGGCAATTATGAGATCCCTCCTTGTGAAGGCAGTTAAATAAGATAAGATGTGGGTCCTTTCACTTGGAGGCAGTTGCACATTGGGTCTCTCCCTATAAAGGCAGTTAAAAGATATAATAAAGGTCCCATATTCCTAAAGGAAGTGACATGGCGATCACGCTCTGATGGGGTATGACATGGCAATTATACTCTGGAATGTGGTATGATGATCCCACATCCTAAGGAATATGACATGGCGATCACATCCCGATGGAATATGACATGACGATTATACTCTGGGACGTGGCAGGATAGGAGTGTGACATGGTGATCACATTCCAATGGAGTATGACATGGCGATCGTATTTTGGAATATGGTATAATGATTCCATACCCTAAGGGATGTGACATAGCGATCACACCTGATGGAGTATAATATGACGATCATACTCTAGGACGTGGCAGGAAGAACATATTCCCAAGGAGCGTGATATGGTGATCACACCCTGATGGAGTATAACATGGCGATCATACTCTGGTATATGTATGACAAGTAAGGGAAGATGAGTAATGCTACACTTGAGGACGGCGATACGTAATACTCAACTGTAGGCAGATGCAGACACCCTAGGGACGGCGATACGTAACGCCTAAGTGTGTCGAATGAAGGAAATAAAGATAAATATTATAGGAAGACAAAGAAAGAAAAGTAAATTTTATATATTTGCAGGAATTCAAAGGCACGTGCAGATGTTATATCTCCAGTATACTGATGCTATCGTATTTTAATATATTGCAGTTATTATTATTCATAATATAATTCATGAATTGAATTTGTATAGGCTCTCCCAAATATCAAGTGTATGAGTAAAATGAACTTTGCTTCGGATAGTATGTTTTCGAACTATAAAGTTAAACAGTTTATATAATATGTTCACCTTTTTCATAATAAATCGAAGCAAACTGGAGATGTCAACGATGACAAAATGTATGATGGTTAAGAAATCCTACTGAGAATTTAAAATTCTCACTCCTATTTCCGTGTTATCTCCAAATAGTTCAAGAAATTGCAAAGATGGCTGAAGTTATCACGCTAAGGTCCATTCAGAATCGTAGAATAACTCTCGAGTATGGTACTATGACTTAAACCTAGTATTGCACAAAGGAGGACGTTACACATATCACAACCATTTAATAACAACTTTAGAATAAAATGAGTCATTGAATAGTTTGTCAAAGAGAATTGAAAAATAGAGGAATTGTGTATGGAGTAGATGAATGATTTTGATATAAGAGACTTCAAGTTTTTAATTGCACAAATTAAAGTAATGAAGGAAGATTTTTCTGAATTACAACTATAGTTTGAAATATTTTCGAAGTAAGTCTCTTATTAAACATTTAAACTATAAGCTAAAAGCCTGAAGTATCTTAAATTATCTAATATTTCTAAAAGTTCCAATAAAAAACTTGAAATTGTAGTTACAGCTCTTATTAATAATTATAGTAAATAAAAAGTGCAATTCTAACATAATATTTTTAGAAATGGAAATATGATACATTTTTAAAAGTCAACTTAAGCTTATCGGTTATACATGAGAATGATGATCTAGTACCATGAGCAAACTAATTAGGATAAAAGCAAAAAAATCAAATTCAAATTAAATATGCATATTTAATTTCACAATAATAATTGCAAAGACACTTCATCAAAGGCAAATGGATAGGAAAATAGATAAGTCAATCTTATTCAACATTCAAGCCAAAAGCCAAAAACATCTTAGATCTATTAATATTTTTAGAAGTTTTAATAAGAAATTTAAAATAAAAAAGCATTTAAGTTGTATATACTGTTGATATAAAAATATTTTACATAAATATCTAATCATATATTACCATATCAATAAAAGTGTTTGACTCAACTATCTACTATTTTAAAATTCCTATAAACACAAATATTTAATTGAATGATAATATAAAACTCTTTTATATTATTAATGTATAATAATTAAAGTCAATAAAAAATAAAAAAACTTGAAATTATAATCACAATTCTTATATTAATCATCATGATATGTAAAAGATGCACTTTTAGTATGATATCTCTGTAAGTAAAAGCATTATATATTTTAAAAAATCAACTTAAAGTTGTGGGTGATATAGCATATTAATAATCTGCTAGTATGAGTAAATTAATTAGGATAAACATAAGAAAATCAATTTCAGATTAAATAATTAACTTCACAACAATAATTGCAAAATACGTCATCAAAAGCAAATGAATAAAAAAATAGATTGAATTTCAACCTTATTGTTATTAGTGATAATTGTGTTTAAAATATGTCATGGTTATATTAATTTTAATGATTATCAATATTATTAAATTATCAATTTTTACAAATGATTTTTGAAGTGTCGCTAATTTCAGAAGTATAACATTTAATAAATTTATTAAAATAATATATGTATTTTATACAAACGAAAATGATATACAGTCTTGTGGTGATTTGAAATATAGAATTGCCAAGACTTTTAGGATGATAATGTGTCTCGTCTTCAACCATGACAAGTGTATTTATGAATTGAAATTTTAACAAGAAAGAAAGAGAAGCGAAAGATTTAAAAACTAACTAAATATCTATTTGGTTATAGTTATGGGAGATTTAAAAGATTTTTTATTAAAATAAAAATAAAAATATAAAATAATTAATATATTTGATATATAAAAATTATTTTTAGAAGATTTTTTAAAATTTTAAAATTTTTTTGAAGACGTATTTTTCAAATTATTTTTTATTTTATAAAATTTTTTTTTAAAAAAATTATTATTATTTTCACATCAATAATAAAAAATAATTTTATTTTATTTTATTTAAATAAAATTTATTTTCTTAAATTTTTTTAATATATTTAAATTAAATAAAAATTATTTTTTAAAAATTTTTCCCCAAAAAATTAAATCAAACTAAGCTAACTAGAGCGCTGCAACTTAGCGGACAAAAACCAAGAGAGCGATAGACCAACTTGGGGGCGGGAAAAATTTTGATTTGATTAAAATTAAGAATTGTCATGTGTCATTTAGATAAGAATTTCTTGGCTGTTAGAGATAAGTACAAAATAAGAGAGATAATTCACAATGCTCAATTTTTTACTGTAGTCAACGCTCGACAAGACACGTTCTACAATAACTATAGTACATTAATATGCGATCGTTGCTGTAGCTCTCAGACGCGACAATTTGATGGAAAAATAGGGTACTCCTTGACGATTTGTTGGTTGAATTTATAGGGAAATGAAGAGTAGCTTATCTGTAATAATGAGTTATTCACTTCATGTCAGTCATTTTTGCTAATCTACGCACGAGATATGACTTATTGACCTCATGTCAGCCATTTTTGGTAATCTATGCGCCAGTGTGATGTCACTCATGACCTGTACCCAATAATTCGTCCCGGTCCAATGCTTTTTGCGCCGAATTTGGGCTGTAAAATTTTATTCGGTATATTTTTTTGGGTTGAATTTAGGTTATATTTTAGATTGATTTGATTAAGTCTAAAATAAAATATTAATTTAAAATTATATTCTTTCTATAAAAATTAATAATAAATTATAAAATTTTTATTCTATAATTAATATATTTTATATAATATAATATTATTTTTATATTGATAAAATTGTTTTAGAATATAAATTATAAAATATCTTTTAAATTTATTTTTTACTTCTAAAATTCTATTATTTTTTTATATATATTTTTTAAATTTTTATATATTTTCTAAATTTTGGATTGATTCAGTTTGACTCAATTATTAATTAGTTCATCATTAAATTGGTTCAAGTTTAGAGAAATCATCTGGTCAAATCTGAGCCTACCCATTCCTTGCACACCCCTATATGAAACTATTGCCAAAGTGCATATTACAAGTTTGACTTTAATTGTCTTTTACCACACTGAAAAGGTAATAATAATTGAAAAAACTCTAATTTACTCTCAAAATTACAGGTTATCTGTACTTTAGTTTTTAAACTAAGAAAAAAAATTGTGCAACATAATCCCAAACTTTCTTGAATTTACATTTTGGTTATTTTATTAAGTGTTCATTTACTGATAATTGAAAACAAATGCACTTCACCTCTAAACTTTAGGATATGTGTACTTTAGTTCCTAATATAAAAATTATATACAATTTTATCTCCTGAACTTTCTTAAATGTATATTACTTTTATTAACAAAGAATAAAAATTTAACAAAAATGCACATATGAAAAAGCTTGGGTGATCACATTACATATTTTTATAGTTCAAAATTAAATTGGAACCTATAAAGTGAAATTTTCTCTTAATAATATTTTGACTGTCTCAATTTGAAGAAGGAAGAGTTTTTCTTGTATGAGATTGAAGAACTTTTTGCTTATTAAGAATGTATTTGTTTGCAATATTTTTAGCAAAAAATATTTATTAAAAAATTAGTTTTATATATTTAAATAATTTTTTAAAAATAATCAAAATTTAAAAAAAAATTTATTTTTAATTTTTTAAATTATATATAAAATTTAAGTTTCATAATTATTTTTTAAAATATTTAAAACAAATGTATCCTAAATCCTTTAAACCTTATACTCTTCAAAATTAATTTCTTTAATCACTCAAATGCATTGGAGAATTCCATAGCATCATACAATTTAGCTCTTTCAACAACCTTTCTGGGGTATGTCCAACAAGAATGAACATTCGCAATCCTATAGTCAATGCAATGGGACTACAAGAAAACGTTTAAATTAGTCTTTGATAAATGAAACGTCAGGTCATATTTATGATATAAGATAAAAATAGGTGTAAAAATTTTATGAATTAAATGACTAATTTTAGGGTTAATTTTATTCATAAATCTAATATATAAAATTTTAGCTTTTATTTTTACTCTTATACCAAATACAAACAAATTAAGATAAACTGAAAGTTTATTTTGTCATTCAAATAACCCTTCGTGTTAATCAGCGTCAAGAACCTATTTGAAGAGTCTGAGTGTTGGAATGAACTTTAAGGGACCTCAAAAGTAATTTTAATTTTTCGAAACTAATATGAAAGATGTTCAACCTTCCAAGGACTAATTAAAGGTTTATTCATACAGTAACTTTTTAAAAAAACTTTGGAACAGACGCATACTACACTGATTATTTTGATTTGAAAGCGCTCAATTTGTGAACTGTGAACTTCTGTCAAAGTTTCCGCGTAAATCAGTAGCAACATTGCTTTCTCCCTGCAGTTTCCTTGGCAGATCTTTATTTGCAAAGCGAATTAGTGTAATAATAAAAGGGTAATGAGATTTTCGTACTATTTTTAACGCACAGTTTTAGAGCTCTTTATGGGTTACCAGAAATTTATACTTGGTTTGCTAGTAAATGTGTCTGCATAAAGTGTAACGCCAGTGGACCCTCATGCAGAAAGAGAAAGTCACATTAACACTTTGTACTAGTGTGTGATTCAATGCATGAAAGCGATGTGGGACAGGGGTGAAGGGACACGTATTATTTTCTTTCTTTAATTGACCTGTGCCTGTTATGATTTGTGCATCTTCTTCTAGTCATTAATTTGCCTGGAATGGAAGGGTGTAGAGTAGGACTTGCTAACGCAACCTTTTATTCCCTTCTGGCATCTCCAATTCTGCATGTATGCTGGCATAATGTACATAGGTAATGGCTAGTCCCCCTCTCCCTCTTCTCTCTCTCTCTCTCTCTCTCTCTCTCTCTCTCTCTCTCTCACAATATTTTTATAAATATTGTTAAAAATATAATAATTTTGCTAAAAAGTATGATAAATTGTTGTTAAAACTTTTTGGTAATATTGTCTAAACACAATATTTGTAAAAATATTATTAATTTAAATAGTAATATTTTTTGAGTTTAATTTAAATATATTGATAATATAAAATAGTTTTATACTGTTTACACTGTCAATAAATAGAAATAGTAGAAAGTGACAACTCATATAAATAATCATTCATTATAATAAGAGACTCACTATGATTTCTCACTTTCCCTTATTTTTATTAGTTGATAATATAAAATTATTTTATATTATCAGTACATATCAATTAAATTTAGATTTTTTTTATAATTTAATAACATTTTTTAAATGTTTCTGATTTTTAATTATGATGTGATGATAAGTAATATTGAAATTTGAATAACAACATCATGAAAACTATTCAAGTCCCACGTCACTAATCCACTCCTAGAAGTTTAGGTGTTAGCTGGTTTATGGCTTCAACAATGTAAATGTATCATTTACCATGCTATTATATTTTAGAATTTGCCAAAGAATTGTTTTTTTTTTTGGTATATTTATAATAAAAAAGAATTCAGACAGTCACATATAAATATCATGGATGAACATCTCGCATTTTGAAATTTTAAATTTGTTCGGGGAGAAAGTAAAATGATATAGCTCTCTATCGAAGGATCATCTTCCCTTGTTTTTATTGTAAAAACCCATGCGAGTTACTAAAAAAATGTTATAGCTTGGGATATTTGTTAAATATTTTAGAATAAAAAGATTAAAATAGAAGATAAGATATTTAATGTAAGGATAGTCTAAACTTTATTTATTTTCGAAAATTAAAAACTATTCAGTTCTTAAGTATCTTAATTACTTCTTAAGTAGTTATTTGCTAAGTATAACTAATATAATCAATAACTGTTTTAGAAAAAAAACTGATAACCTATAAATAAATTATACATATTTAATAATTCATCTAAACATAAGTTAAAAAAAAAAAGAATCTTCCAACCAATAATTGACTTGACAATTTCTTTTTTTTGGATAATTGTAGTGCAAAATAGCTGCTGTGAGAATAAGTAAAGAACTTGATATTCATGGCTAAAATAAGGTGCGAATTGTAGGTTTTCATACGTCAAGTTGAAGCTCTTTAAGCCTATTAGATCCTTTTAAACATTTTTAATTTTCAAAAATAACATTGTTAAAGCATAGGAATGCATTTGACAATTTCGCATCTTTGTGACAACATAGATGTTACAAGTAACAACGAAGTTTGTGGTTTGAGTACAACTTTTTTTTTTTTAATCGTACAAATGAATATATCTTTTTAAATCCATTGACATGATTTCTTTTCTGTTAAATGCAAATATATATGAGTTCATTTAAATCCATGTAAGATTAGGATGATCATGACTATTTCACTCATTTGTCAATCGTTGGCGGAGCTATTATTGTAGACCCCTCTAACAGTGAAACATGCTTGGATCCTTACATTTTTTTTATAATTATTAAAAACAGCTTTAGACTCTCTAAAAAAGAGGAGCACCAAATTGAAATATATCAGGATCACAAATGCAAAAATAGAAATGATAGAAACAATCCTGTAGATAAAACAGAAAACAATCTACTACAATTAAGAGGCACAAGAGAACGTATAAAACTAGAGACCAGGGTAGCTCCGCAAGATGGCAACTAACACGTGAATTTAGTCGTCAAAGCAACACCCCCACAAAAATGTCCTAAAGCCAGAGGCCACACCAGCAAAAACTTGAAAGCACCTTGGGAGCACACATCCAAGCAACAGCAAACACATCCTTGGATTGATAAGTGATTGCAAAATGTAAGCAGAACGCCACAGACACGCCACACCCATAAACAAAGCCCATGACAGGAACCAAAAGATACGCCCATAAACAGCAGCCATAGCCTCGAAAGAGCGTAATCACCCTCACATAAAAACAAGATTCCACCGTATAGATTCAACACCACACCCAAAAATTAATTGTCGAAGGAACCAAGAGGGGAGTGAATTGATTCAATAATAGAAATTTTAAAATTAAAATAGAATCAATCAGAAAAAATTTAGAATTGAAATTTTGAACAATTAAATACAATAGTGAAGAAAATAAAAGAAATAAAAGAAGAGAAGATAACACAAACTATTTTTATACTGATTTAGCCACAAGTTGTGACATATATTCAGTTCCCAATTGTTTGGAATTTTTTTTCATTTTCAAATTTTTGCTTACATTGATTTTGATAAGGACACCATCAAACGTCCCCCTATCTTAACTAAAAATAGGGTAACTTCACAAGATAAGGATGCTCTTATAGTTGAGCTATAATAAGGTTCAAACTCTCTCAAAAGAAGATAAGCAAGTTTGGGTGCAAAGCCTAAAAACTATAATAAACAAGATATAGAGTAAGACAATCTCAATATTCTTCAAGGCTATATATAGATGATGAGTCATTGATGTCTACCGGTTGTTAGAGAAGATTTTGGCTTGAGTTTGATCCAAAGGATTTGTCCAATCAATTTTTGCATAATTGCTATTCCTGCTATGTATTCGCTAGTTCTTGACTTGTAGTTGTTGGTTTAGTTGCTATTTCTCTCAGCTTTTATAACCATTGGAACCTTAATTGTACTTCCTAAAATTTATTTTTTTGAATAAAGATCAGATCAAATAATTTCCAGAAAGTAATCATATTTTATAGAGATTTTAGACATTAAGAATGGAGTAATTTCAATAAGATAAAAAAGGAATAATTTGAACATTATATCTTCTCTTAACGGAGAAAAAGAATCAACAATTATTCTATCAATATTCATCATTAAAACTATATATCTAACAAGTGTTACCAAACCCCAAAATTAAAGTCAATTAAACCCCATGTCCAATACAATCCAAGTCCAAAGTTCCCCAAAATAAAAATAACAACGACAAATCTATCCAGAATATAGCCTTATGCACCCCATACAAAAGGAAAGAGCACAAATAAATCCACCAATCTCTTGACACCAATAATGTGATACATATGCTGCCCAATAAAAGACTCAACAACCCCCGGGGAAAAAAAAAACTCTAATCTCCCTCCATGATAATTTGCACCAAAGCAACACTGCAAAACTGCAAAACTGCAACACGCCACAAATTCTCACACCAAAAACACCGCGGACGAGGCTTGGAGTAGAATGAAAAAGTGATAACAAAAGAAATTTAGAAATGAAAAACTGATTGGTTTCTCAAGCGAAAACTGATTTTTTTTTTTTAAATTTTTTTCTTAATTGAGCTCTATTTCTTCATCAAAACAAAAAAAAAAAAAAATGCTATTATTATAGGTCTTTAAGATAACTTTCCATACACTTATACTGCTTACATTGAAGTGGGAACATTCAGTCTGTGTGATCTGATCTTTTTCCGAAGTTTAGTTTTCTGCATAAATTAGTACATTATATTCTCTATACACTTTCTCCACTTCAAATGTAGGATTTACACTGCTTAATACATTTAATGTTACACAGGTTGTCACTTAGAGAAAATAATTACATTGTGGCTACCTAGCTGAGAGAGAAAATTCTGTTTCAAGTTGTATGGATATATCAGGTGTACCACTAGCCATCTCCAAAGATAGAGATTCTTTTAGCTCAACAAATATTTGGCTTATGTCTGGCTTTTTAGCTGCAATTGGTGAAGTGCAAGACAAGGCAATCTCTACAACTTTCCATGCGGAATTGGTAATAAATTCTCCCTTCAACCTTGGATCAATGATGTTTTGAATATCTCTTCTTTCAACTGTCGGTGTAACCCATTGAAGTATGTGAATGTCTTCTCCAGTTGCTCTTGCTATTGCAGGTTGGCTAGCGATCAACTCAAGCAGAATTATGCCAAAGCTATAGACGTCACTTTTCATATTTAAGTTTCCAGTCCTCTGAAATCTATTAAGAAAACAACCAATTAAACTATGAAAGTGACCTGAAGTTTTATTTTTTGGTTATGTTTTTTTGACTCCATCCTCAGAGAATATAAATTATCAACCCAAATAAATAACTCATTTCATATCCTTTTCAAACTAAATGAGCAATAAGTGAGTTGGTAAATTTGTCTCAATTGTTGTGCAGCAATAATGCATCTAGCCTATAATAATAAATTGTGGTAAGGATGGAAGCAAAATGTGTCCAAAGCAAATATAAAAATCAAACATAAAAGAGCACATTCTTTGTGATATGATTTTGCTAGTGAAACCCTTACACAACCATCACCTTTTCATCTCTAAAGATGATAACATTGTATTAAATTGGTCGACTTGCTTACAAATCATTTATTAAGGAGACTACTTTCAAATCATTAAATCCACCACTTCAACTAAAAAATTTTGCAAAGTAAATGCTACAAAATATTGAAGTGTGGCAAAGCTAGTGTAATTTCTTATACTATTACTTACTCTGGATCAATATAACCTGGTGTACCAGCAAGGTGAGTTGATATCATTACCAAAAGCTCTACTTAGACCAAAATCAGCTATCTTGGCATGCTTGCTCTAGTCTAGTAATATGTTCGAAATCTTCAAATCCCTATGGACCATAAGTGGCTTACAACCATTATGCAGATAATGTAGTCCTGAGAATTCATAACAAACCATAGAGTATTTGGGATAAGACAAAAAGGAGCAAGAAAATAAACTGTCGTAAATAGAAATATAAGCGCGTACACCATTCGCTCTATCAATTGCAATATTAAGTCTCTTATTCCACTGCAACCCGTCTAGATTTTTATGTACACACAAAGCATAACATGGCCACTTTATTTTGGTTCATAAGGAAAAAAAAATCGGCATTAGGCTTGTACTTACGTGGGAAAACTCTGCAAAACAAAGCATAAGCAAATCCTACCTTATTCACAATCCTTTGACAATATATCATAAATTATGTTTAACCTAGGTTTGGCATGTATGTTTGAGTTTTATTAATTTGTATTATTATTAATTGATTGGTGGGTATTTGTTATGATGAAATGGGCTGAATGGATAGTTTGACACTTTCTATGTAAATCCATGTCTATTATGGATTTGAGAATATTATTGGCATTTGAGCATGATGATGATTGTGATGTACTGTTGTGTAGGAGCCTAGTAACTTGGGTTTATAATGGAGATGACTAGGTCTTTCATATATAGGACAGATATTCACCTCACTCTTACTATATTTTAATACTCATTGCTCCATTTGCAAGACGATTATAGAGAAAGAGTACTTGGAGGGAGCACTTCTCATATCATATATAAGTGTGCACTCTTTCTCTCCCCATGTTTCAGGCATAGGAATAGGTCTAAGTTCAGGTCCTGTGATTAGCTAGAAGCATTGAGTCTTCGGTGGGCCCGTATTCTTTCTCACATGGGCCTTGTATTTGAATATGTGAAATGTGGTTGTTGTATTCTTTGAATACCTTGTAGATAATCGCTAGAAACACTCCATTAGCTATAGGCAACATAGCAGTCAAGTGCAGATGGTGGCGTAGAGTAGTCGACCCCGAAAACTCTATAGTCGGATAGTGGATAGCGGGATGACCACTATTTGATATATATATATATATATATATATATATATATATATATATATATATATATATATATATATCATGAATTTATATAATATATATAAATGTTCAAAAATAGTAAATCATCCACAATCAAACTCATTCATCATCAATAATGAAAAGTCATAAATCATAATCCATTCCATAGTCTAAAAGCACAAAATCACAATCAATCCAATACATAAATATTAAGTCCTAAGGGAAAACAGAAAACAAAAGGGAAAAAAATAAGTAGATAGAAGGGTAGAAACAACAAATAAAATAGAGATAGAAGATGGAAGAAATAGAGAATGAAAAGAGATGGGAGGAAAAAAAGAAAAAATATAAGGAGAGGAAAAGTAAGGTGCTACTGCTAAAAACTCAGACCATCGTCGCCAGTCTTGCCATTGCCAGTCTCGTTGCCACCGATCTTGTCGCCGCCAGAGGTTGGAGGATCACCGGAGTAAGAAGGGTGAGGGTAGAGACAGATCGATTGATAGAGAGAAAGAGAATAGAGAGAAGAAGCCTTAACCCCATATTCAAATCGAAGAAAATAGGACATTGACTGCCCTAAATGGCCAATTTTTGGACCTCGATTGCAATAGCGGCCGCAATGGCTCGAGATAGCTACCGTGATTTGCCGCGACGAGAAAACGTGATGCACTGGCAGCTTAGTCGCATCCGACCTCCGCTCCACTACATTGCGATCACACGCGATTAACTACTATGATAGGCAGGATTTCACTTCCTATGTGGTACCATGTTAGTGATATTGCCCTAAATTCTTTGGTCTTGTGATGTATTTTGGAAATGCTTGGCTGATTCCATACCTATATAGGTATATTCGGAGAGCTAACAGGATTTAAGGTAAACAATGAAGATGTCCTATTTCGGGGGAAGCTCCGTCAAATTTCCTGTAAGAATTCTGTTTTGGCTTGCTAGGGAGCCTATACTCCCTATGTGCTGGTCATGGCCCTCGAGTGGGTTGTGACGCAATTTGAAATATTTTGGCGCCAACATGGTAGCAAAGTTTGGGACGGAATATGGATTTGGAATAGAATATATTTTTTATGTAATCCACAGTAAAATTTGTTGAAAATGCGTCCCAAATCCGTTTGAAGGTAAAATATACATTTGTACGGAATAACTTTCGGCTAAAGTTATGAAACTTGCCTAGTTGGCTCTGCACCATGCTCGGAAGTGAATGTAATAAATTATAACCCCAGAAGTGGCAAAGGTCGTTGTTCCAATCAATATCACGATTGAGGCAGAAGAAAATAAATGCTATCGATGTGACATCAAACTATATTAGTCATGTACCTATCGTATTTTGAAATACTTGCTTGATCTTTATCCAGCATCATTAAAAAAAAGTAAATAAAATAATGAATCAAAAAAATACATTAGCAAATTTTGTACGTGAAGATACTTAATCAATCATAGCATGATAATATGAATTGTTTAGATGTATTTTATTTATTTATTTATTTGAAGATCCTAATGGGAATATTGGTCATTTGATTTAATGACAAAAATATTTACTGATTGTTGTTGGTATGCTTTTAAATTCAAATTTACGATTTTACAAATTTTCAAGTCATTGCTTTGCTTTTAAATCCAAGTTGAATGATATGCTTTATTATTTTATTTAAGATTGTGTTAGTTCAATTATTATTTATTTGTTCTTTTTTATAATAATTATTATATACAAATCTTCATATTGATATATTTTATATTTTTTTTAAGAAAATAATCAAAACAAATAATACAGATATATGTCTTGTGGATAGTGCAATTGCACACACTATTTTTAAAGGCAATATATATTTTACTCATCTAGTAATAATGGAGGAAGTAAGTGTTAATACCATTATTAGTAATATCAAGATAATTGAAGGCTTCAAAAGAGCTATTATTTTGTTTCTTGAAAATTTTTTGAGTTTTAAATATATTCATAAGCTTTGGAGGAATTACTATTTTATTTCCTGAAGAAACTTATTGAGTTTTGAAATATTTGTAAGTTTTGGAAGAGTTACAATTTTGTTTCTTAAAGAAACTTATTGAGTTTTAAAGATATTCGCCGAAATGAATATCATATTGAGACCAGAAGTGAGGAAAATAATAAGTACTACCATATTATAACTTGTGCTCTCGGAAAGAAAGTTGTAGCGGATAAATTATTTGCACTTTTCTTCCGATCTATATTACACTAGTATTAGTACAATTGAATCATGTTATAATAGACTAGAAGTTTACTAACCTAAATGATTTTATCATTTGGAATGATCGGTTGGTACATCGTCGAGCAATAATGATGTGAAAAACTATTGAAAGCTCATAGGGCACTAATTGAAGAAATAGAAGATTCTTCAATCTAATGAGTTTGCTTGTGCTACGTGTTCTTAATATAAACTAATTCTAAGCCCATCACCAGCAAAGATTGGATTTGAATATCTTGAATTCTTAGAAGGTATTCAATGTGATATATGTGAATTAATTCATCTACCATGTGAACTTTTTAGATATTTTATGATTTTTATAGATGTACCTACGAGATGGTCACATATATGCTTATTATCATCTTGAAACCTGGAGTTTGCAAGATTGCTTGTGCAAGTAATTTGACTAAGCACAATTTCTAGATAATCCAAATAAAATAATTTATCTTTTTTGTACTGGTGAATTTACTTCTCAAGTTCTTAATATCTATTGTATTCGGTGGTATAAATGTTGAATATTCAGTTGCTTATGTTCATATACATAATGGGCTACTAGAATCATTTATGAAATGCCTCTAGTTGGTTGCTAGACCATTGCTTGTGAGAACAAATCTCCCAAATTTTACATATTGTAGCACTTATTTATATAAGGACAACAAGTTGCCATCAATTCTTTCCCCTATAATTAGCTTTTGGCCAGCAGCCAAATATTTCTTATTTAAGAATTTTTAGATGTGCGATATATGTCTTAATTGCCCCACTTTATCGCACCAAAATGGGACCAAAAAAAAATTGGGAATATATGTTGGATATAACTCTCTTTTTACAATTAAGTATCTTGAAATGCAAATGAGAGATGTCTTTAAGACTCAATTTGTAGAATGCTAATTTGCTGAAATAATGTATCCGATCTTAGGGGGAGAGAGTAGACAGGTGGAAAATGAAGTAAATTGAATTGCATCATTCTTGCTATTTAGATTCTCGATCAAGGCAATGTGGAAGTTCAAAATATTATACATTTTCAAAGAGTATCAAATGAGTTGCCAAATGCATTTTCTGATATGAAAAGGATAATTAGATTCTATATCCTAGTTGAAAATTCCCCCAATTCAATAAATGTCCCTATTGGACAATCACATGCCAGAAGCGTGGCAAATTAATCGATTCCAAAAAATTGAAACCCTTGAAAAAGAAGAGGGGCGAATTATTTTATGAAGCCAAATGATTTTAATGGTTAAACTCTTCCTGATGAAGAGGACAAAGACATAGTAAATATTTCTATTGTAGTCCAAAACTTTTGATATAATTGAAATGCTAGAAGACGTTCAAGTATCTGATAATAGTCAAGATATTGGAAATGATGAAATCTCAATATACTATGTCTATACAAGAAAAAGATGGAACAAATAAGAAATCATTGTCAACAACATATTTGTATATAATATAGCGCTGAATATTATAAATGAAAATAAGTATCTTAAATCAAGAAACATCGAATAGTGTCAATATAAAAATGATTGGCGAAAATGGAAAAAAGCCTTGCAGGCTAATTAGACTCGCAAAATGTGAAATCTTTGGACCTGTAGTCCGAACACCCGAAAGGTGTAAATCCTATAAGATACAAATGAGTATTTGTGAGAAAGTGAAATGAGAAGGAAAAAAAAAAAAACGGAGTAGAGAGTTGATAGTTTATCTATGACATGTTTTAAGTCTCTATATTGTTGAATATATATTATGCATATTTCTATTTAGTTCAATATCAAAGTTTCTTTATATCATGTTATAGAGCATATTGCATTTCTGTTTTGATCCATTATGTTATTATACATTAAAATTTACATATAGAGTTATTATAATCGTTGTGTACGTTGATGACTTGAATATTATTAAAACTCCTAAAGAAGTTGGGATAAAGGTCCTGGAAGAACAAAATTTTGCCTCGGCCTATAGAGTGAGCATTTGACAAATGAAATGTTTGTTTATTAATCAACTTATATAGAAAAAATCTTTAAGATATTTTATATGAATAAATCACATCCATTAAGTGCCCCAACAATTGTAAGATTGTTAGATATGAAAAGGAGCTCATTTTATCCTCAAGAAGATAATGAAGAAATTCTTGGTCTTGAAGTATCATATCTTAGTGCCATAGGAGCATTTATGTATCTTGCTAATAGTACATGACTTGATATAATATTCACTGTAAGTATATTAGCATGTATATTTCCTCTCCAAACTAGTTAGAGAGGCATTGAAATGGAATTAAACATGTCCCCTCTCCTAGAACAATTGATATATGGTTATTCGTATGAATCCAAGTCATAATTAGTTAGCTATGTAGATGCAAAGAATTTGTTAGATCCACATTAATATAGATCTCAAATAAGTTATTTTCATATGGAGAATAATGAATCAATATGTTCAAGTGTCATGTGAATTATCTTATAAGAAAGAAATCTTCACAACTTTATACGAGACTAATGTGGCATATATAGATTAGCCAAAGGAAGAAAATATTTCTTTAGAAGTTTTTCTTCAGCATGGTCTTCAAAAACAAGGAGTGATTGATTCATTCAAGTGATAATCTAGTAAATTCATTTACAAGGTTATACTATCCCCTTCTTCTTTTAAAAAATTGGTGCACAAAATCGAAATGCGTTGATTTTGAGACATTAATTGATGCTCCTAAGATGGGGAGAAATATTGTACTCTTTTTTCCTTAATCAAGGTATATTTTACCATTGGATTTTTCTTGATAAGGATTTTAATGAGGCATTTCACGCTGTAAAGATATTATACTCCTTTTCCTTCATTAGGTATTTTTTTTTTTCGAATGTGTTTTTTCATAGTAAAGTTTTAATGAGACATATCCCTAATAAACATCCAAGAAAGAGTGTTGTGAAATATTTTTTGAATTTGAATGTGGATGTCCATATCTTTATTCTGATTCAGTTAAGATTTGACTAGATATAGTCTATTATTTGATCTTATCTTATATCTCTCACTTTGGCTATAAATAACTTTTTGGGTGCTCCATGTATGTAACATTTGAGAATATCAATAATAGAATTATCTCTTTCTCCTCTTTATCTATTCTCTTTCACTGTTATTTTTACAACAAAAAATACTTCTTTTATAACTAAATTACAAAAAATGATATTAAAAATGATGAGGGATAACTAGGGCTTAGTAAGGGATAAAAAAAAGGATGATATGAATTGTAATTATTAAATTATTAACAAAGGTAAAGGATATTTTTAAAAGATAATATTATTAAAAATTACATCTACTTCTATTTTTTTCAGAAGTTGGATATTATTATCTTTAAAGAAAGTGGTAAATTAATTTTTTTTATTACAAGCATTTTTTAAAGTTGTATCAAAATATCCTTAAAATTTTATAAAATCAGTTTTTCCTTTTTTAAAAAAAACTTTTTTGGGGGAAAAAGCCAGTCCAAATGAGCTTCTAAATTGACAATTTTTTTTTTTTTGGAGAAAAAAACCAATCCAAATAGGCACCAAATGAACAACAATTCATTTGATCATGATAGATTGGATATTGGGCATACATACTTATTCCCAACAATCTCTTGGCTCCTATGACTCTTGACCACAGAGAATCGATTTATAGAAAGCAAGATGTTGCATAATCAATAATTTGGAATCTATAATTTATCAAAGTACTCATAGGAAGAAGGTATTTATAACTCTCTTACAAATACAAAATATCCCTAATAAATCAAAGATAAACTTAACAAGATTAATATTTCATTCTGTCCTAAAATAAATAATAATATCAATAATCCTAAACTAATGTAGCTAAGATATTATAGAGAGATATTATTCTAAAATAGATAAAAATCAACGATAAATGAAAAATAGCAACATCAAATCCTAAAATTATAGAACCATATGATTAAATCCTAAACTAATATAGCTAGGATCCATAGTGATACTACACATGGATACGGTAGTTGGTTTGTGCTTACGTGTGATCTCAACCCTTATTAGAGTATTGGTCAAAATTTTATATCTTGGATCGTGTAAACACTCAAAAGTGTTTCCGTGAGGGGGAAGCACAGAAATTCTTATTAGATACTTTTAAAACAAGAAAAAAAGTTTTATTCTATACCACTTATCACTCAACACATTAGTGTGAACTATCATTGTCTCTTACTTTTTCAACATTTTCTGATGTGATAGCTAATTTATCAAGTGATAAATGATACAAAGTAAAATATTTTTTCTTATTTTAAGATCATCAAAGAATCTCTCAGGAAGCACACCATGTTAAGAATCACACTTGAGAGGAAGAACAATGAAAATTCTGGTGAATAATAAAATTTTACATTGGTTAAAAATAAACTAAGCCAAGAACATACAAAGTTGGAGGTACCATAGGCTCAATGCCTCAAGAAAATGCTTGTTCCATTTGTTTCTTCTTGCTCCACAAGTTGATGATACTGGTTTTTTGGTGCATAAAAAATGTCATATTTAATTTAGTATAAGACTGACTTGCTCATTAATGATAAGTCGGAAATGCTTTTATACATAACATAGGTCGACACTTTTCTAAAAGCCGTTCGATTGGTTAAAAATGAAAAAAATGAAAAAATTTAAAATGAAAAACCCAATAATTTTATCCCTTGGTTGCTATGGAGTAAAAATGGGGGGATTCCTTTAATTAACTTTATGTGTTATTTTATACATGAAGTTAATTCAAGAAATTCTCCCACCCCCCATATTTAGAGAAATTCTTTCATCTATCATGGAGTACAAAATTTCTTTCTCCATGGTGGTTTTTTTACCACAAAATCTTTCTATATAGTACAATATATGAGTCCCACTTAAAGTTTTGTGAGGCCACAATTCATCCTGGAGGAAAAAACACCCTTCCTCCATGGTGGATATTAGAATTTCTCCCATATTTACCCTATTATCAAACACACCTTTGATATTATAATATGTCAAGAAGCGTGTTGGTTGTATATGTACAAATAATACAATCCATAATAAATGGGCCTTAAACCAAATTAAAGGGCTATAATATAAGTACTTCAATCAAATATTAAATTTGCAACAAAAGTTAGTTGTGAGAAGCAGATGAAGGGTGTCACTCCAAATTCATATAATTAACGATATATGAGTGAATGAAACTAAAACAAGTGGAGCAAGCGCGGGTTCATCATCTTACATATTAACGAAGGAAGGCTCGTCATTCACCCATTCATACAATATTAATACATGCAGCTCATTGCATGCACGTGGCTCAACATATGTTCTTTGATATCACTGCTAATAACGTGCCCTTAGCATGTTCGTAAATTATTTAGGAAGGTGAGCAAAGCAAATAAGAAATGGAGGGAAAACTGCAAAAAGATTGAAAGGATGCATAATTAGGTGCCTTCATTTACTATATTTGATCTGATACCACAACTTATCTCTATAATTAAACAACTTAGATATAAAAAAGAATGTTTATCTGATTTTTTCCAAATTATTTGCATTTTTCTTATACTTTCTCTTTCTCATCGGTTGTTGAAGGTTGACTCCTGTCGAACCAGAATCTCCATTCTCATTGCTTTCTCTCTCTCTCTTACCCTTTTTTTTTCTGTTCACAATTTCAAGTTCAGATTCTGTTTTTCTTCCTCACATGATCAGTTCCCACATTATTACACATAACAGATTTAGTTAGTTGTATCGTTAGGACTTAGTTGTAAAGTTAGTTACACTGAGTTTTTATTCTATATATGCAGTAGTATAGGTGATTAGTGTGTTCCCCTGAGAGTGTATATATACTCTGCTTACTAAATTAATAATACCTTTTTTTGACCATAATTCTAACTCTAATATGGTATTATTCGCCATCTTTCTTTTCCGCTCTTCTCATTCTCTCTGAGTTTTCCTCTTCCTGTGCATGCCATTGGAGCTCTATCTCCATCTCCAAAAACCTTCGATTCTTCTTTGATTTTCTTCGAAGCTTCCCCATTTTTTTCTTTGATTGTTCTTCGATTTCTCTTCGACTTTCATCCATGGCTGATGATTTGTCCAATCCGTTTTTCCTTCATCACTCGGATTATCCAGGACTTGCTTTGGTCTCTCAACAACTCACTGAAGACAACTATGCGTCTTGGAACCGCGTGATGAAGATTGCTCTCTGTGTGAAGAACAAGTTCAGATTCATCGATGGTTCTCTCCCTCCGCTAGATCAGGAGGATGATTTAGCACAATATCATGTGTGGATGCGCAATAATCACATCGTGATTTCGTGGTTACTCAACGTGATCTTCAAGGACATTCTTCCTACGGTGATTTCAGACCAATATGCTTCGGAGATTTGGTCAGATCTGCATGACATATTCCAACAACGCAATGGACCTCGTCAATTTCAACTTTAGAAGGAGATTGTGAATCTGAAGCAAGGTAACTCCTTTGTCAGTACCTATTTCACTCGATTGAAATCGCTTTGGGAGGAGATGAGTGCTTATCGTCCCTTGGCTGATTGTGCTTGTGGTGGTTTGCGTTCGTTCATGGAACAACTTCTCTGTGAACAGATCATGCAATTCCTCATGGGATTAAACGAGAGTTTTTCTCATGTTTGGGCTCAGATCTTGTTGATGGAGCCACTTCCTCCGATTAATAAGGTGTATTCTTTGATAAGTCAAGAAGAAAGACAACGCGTAATTCATCTTCTTCCTGATTCGAGTAGCAACTCAAATTCTGATGTTCCAGTTGTTTTTGCTACTCGTGGAAATCAGAATCGTGGTAAGTCTTCTAAGAAGGAACAGCCTCTGTGCACTCACTATGGAATCCATGTTCACACAGTTGATAAGTGCTTCAAGCTTCATGGTTATCCCCCGGGGTACAAATCGAGATCTAAAGCTAGCTCTTCCTCTGTGAATCAAGTAGTTACTGAGGTTCCTCCAAGCATGGATACTGAGAAATTCCAGCAAGCCTTGGCTATGTTAGCTGCTCATATGGCTCGTGCTTCTCCTCCTAAGGTTAAAGCACCCGAGCAATAGCTGGAGCAAGGTATCGTTCTATCCACATATCATTCAGTTGCTTTGAATAAATATCAGTGGATTATTGACTCTGGAGCATCTTGTCACATTTGCATAGATCTTTCACAATTTTCCAGCCTTACACCAGTATTCAATGTGTTTATCACTTTACCAAATAGTTCACAAGTCCCTGTCCAATTTGTTGGAAATGTGTTTTTATCTAAACATCTTATTCTTCATGATGTTTACTGTGTGCCTGGCTTTCGTTTAATCTCATTTCGGTGTGTGCACTCCTTAAATGCTCTAATCTTTCCATCATTTTAACTCTCAATTTCTCCTCATCCAGGATAGCAACCATTCGAAGATGATTGGCAGGGCTGAGCTCCTTGAAGGCTTATATGTCTTCAAAGCTGACTCCTCCTCTTTACCATCATCGGACATTGGTGCCTCTGTGCATAGTTCTGTTTTTCCTTATGATTGTAGTTTTGGTGTACAATCTGTTGCTTCTTGTAAATCTCATACTAGCAATAATGTTCCACTAGCCACTTGGCATGCGCGGTTAGGTCATCCGTCTAATCAAAGACTGTATGCTTTGAGAAATAATATCAAATTTGTTTCCACTAAATTTCCATTTGTTTCCAATTGTCCTATATGTCCACTAGCTAAATAACATTATTTACCTTTTAACTCCCTAAGTCATATGTGCACACATGCTTTTGATATTATTCACATTGATATTTGGGGTCCATTCCACACACCTACTTATTCTCATCATCGTTATTTTTTAAGTGTTGTTGATGACCACACACGTTTTGCTTGGATTCATTTGCTTCGAGCAAAATCCGAGGCTTCGCAGGTGTTAGAGAATTTTATCTCTTAGGTGTGGACTCAATTTGGTGTCACAATTAAGTGCTTGCGGTCTGATAATGCTTCAGAACTAAAGTTGACTGATTTTTTGGCTCAACGAGGGATTGAGCACCAGTTTTCATGTGTGGAACGCCCACAGCAAAATTCTGTGGTAGAGCGTAAACATAAACACTTATTAAATGTTGCTCGGGCTCTCTTCTTTTAATCTCAGGTGCCCTTGAACTTCTGTGGGGAATGTGTTATTACAGTTGCTTACCTCATCAATAGAACCGCTTCTCCTCTACTTCAACACAACACTCCATATGAGTTGCTCTGTGGTAAGCCTCCTGACTATGATGCTTTATGGGTGTTTGGGTGTCTTGCATATAGTTCTATCTTACTGTCTTCACGGCATAAGTTTACCCTATGTGCTGTTCCATGTGTTTTTGTTGGTTATCCCACTGGTTATAAAGGTTACAAGCTCTATAATTTGACTACCCGCACTTTCCTTGTGTCAAGAGATGTAACCTTTCATGAGTCAAATTTTCCTTTTCATTCTGCTGCACTTCCACATACAGCCACTGATTTCAGTATTTCACAAGATTTAGTTCTACCCACACCTCAACCAGATTTTCCTGACTAACCACCCATCACCCCTATTTTTGTTGCTCCTATTGAGGCCCTCTCGAATCCGCCTTAGCCACCACCTAGATGCTATACTAGATCAACCTGCCCACTCGGCTACTTGCAAGACTATGTATGCCATTTTGGTGTTAAATATGCTATTTCCAAACACCTTTCATATCATCGGTTGAGTCCATCATATCAACTCTTCATCAACAACTCGACCACTGTTATTGAACCTCATTTTTTTCATCAAGCCATAAAATTCCCTGAGTGGCGTCAAGCCACGGATGAAGAACTCCAAGCTATGGATTTGAATAATACTTGGACTATTGTTCCTTTACCCTAGGGGGAACAGTCAATTGGCTGCAAGTGGATTTACAAAATTAAACATAATTCTAATGGGACTGTGGCTTGTTATAAAGCCCGTTTAGTTGTTCAAGGCTTCACATAGCAGGCTGGGGTAGATTACACTGAAACCTTTTCCCCTGTAGCTAAACTCACTTCAGTCCGCATTTTACTTGCTGTTGCTGCAGCAAAACAGTGGCACTTGGTCCAGCTAGATGTCAACAACGCCTTTTTAAATGGCGATCTGGTTGAAGAAGTCTACATGCAGCTTCCTCTTGGCCTGCGTTCGAACACTGTTTTGAGTAAGGAGGAACAACTAGTGTGCCGTTTGAATAGGTCCATATATGGCCTAAAGCAAGCATCTTGCCAGTGGTTCACCAAGTTTTCCACTGCACATTTGCACCATGGGTTCACACAATCAAAGAACGATTACTCCTTGTTTCATCTAGGTTTTGGTTCTGCCATAGTTGTTTTGTTAGTCTATGTTGACGATATTATACTTGCTGGTGCTGATTTGTATGCTATTTCTCGCATTAAAACTCTTCTCCACTCCTTGTTTAAGTTGAAGGACCTAGGGAATCTAAAGTATTTTCTTGGTTTAGAAATTCTGAGGTCCACTAAGGGCATTTATCTCTCTCAACGAAAGTATACTCTATCTCTATTAGATGATACTGGTTTTCTGGCTTCTAAACCAGCAGTTGTTCTTATGGAGTCTAATCTGAAATTGAGTAAGGATGAAGGTGAATTGCTCACTGATTGATCAACTTATCGGCGGCTCATTGGTAGGTTGTTGTATCTCACATTATCCCGCCCGGACATTGCTTTTGCGGTGAATAAATTGAGTCAATTTGTCTCTTCTCCACGGGTTCCTCATCTTGAAGCTGCACACCATTTGTTGCGTTACCTCAAGAGTGCTCCTGGGTAGCGTTTGTTTTTTTTCCTCATCTTCCAATTTACTTCTCACTGCCTATGTTGATGCAGACTGGGGCAGTTGTGTAGACACACGCCGGTCCACATCTGGTTTCTGCATTTTTTTGGGTGAAGTTTTGGTTTCCTGGAAGTCCAAGAAACAAGCTACAGTTGCTCGCTCTTCTGCTGAAGCAGAATACCGTGCCATTGCAGCAGTGACTAGTGAACTGGTTTGGCTTGTCAATCTGCTCAAGGACTTTGAGATCAGTATTTCTTCTGTCAAGCTCCTTTGTGACAGCATGGTAGCAATGCGTATTGCTTTCAATCCTTCCTTTCATGAGCGCATGAAGCATATTGATATTGATTGTCATTATGTTCGTGAACATGTGCAATCCGGGCTTCTCAAGCTGATTCATGTCAAGAGCCAACATCAACTTGCTGATCTGCTGACAAAACCATTGCCCACAGCTCAGTTTAAGTTTATCACATCCAAGCTGGGAATCCTTGATTTGTTCTTCCCACCTTGAGGGGGAGTATTACACATAACAGATTTAGTTAGTTGTATCGTTAGGACTTAGTTGTAAAGTTAGTTACACTGAGTTTTTATTCTGTACATGCAGTAGTATAGGTGATTAGTGTGTTCCTCTGAGAGTGTATATATACTCTGTTTACTAAATTAATAATACCTTTTTTTGACCATAATTCTAACTCTAATACACATAAGATTCACTATTTACGTACGACAAAAGTCAATGGCCAGTGTTTGATGATAAAATACATCATTGTTTTTTCTTTTAAGGTAGCGTTCGTAGCCAGTTACGTTGTTCTTTTGTACATGAGAGGGACAAGCAGATACGCAATTGAAACTGTTACCAAAAAGACAGCATCAAAACGCCAAAGTTCTGCTCATGCTTATCATGCTCCTATAAATGTAAAGTTCCAATATTTTTCTACAATATCCTTAAACAAGGGGAAATGCCCAACGTGTGATAATACATAGACGATCATCATCATATAGTTCATTTTAACTTATTTGCAATATGCAAAGATTTTGCCTTTTCAGCTGTGAATATTACAGATTAGCAGGTTTGTATAGTAGTCAATCCTGATGTACCATATTAGCAATTAGGATCATTTCAGATCATACAGCAACCGTGTACTAAATAAGTATGCATTTCAAAATGATTGGCAAGCATTCGTCAACAGTGTTTCAGTTCAGAGTATCACAACATATTAAACTTGTAGTGATACTTCTTGTTGTCATTTGCTTCCCTGCAATTAGTGATTTCTGAATATTTATTATATTGCAAAATATTGTTGAAAAGTTTTGAGCTGTCACAGTCAGGCAAATATTAAGCTCCCCTCAAACCTGTTTCTTTGCAAGTGGAAGGGTAAAACTGGAATTAGGCTTATGTTTGCTTTCATCTTATTGATCCACCTTGGACTTGTCCAAAAGTTCTTTGTCTGTATTCCATTCTATCTGCTGAGACTGTGAGGGATATGAAAAAAGACTTTTACTTTTGCTATGCAGCAATTTCATGCTATTTTTATGGTATAATATATTTGGTTGTAATCACTACACCATAGGATTTAAGAGCCTCTATGTTATGTTTTCTTTCCATATATGGTGATTCTCTTATCATTATATATATGCCGGGCTTTAGATTCTCCATGACTGCAATTTCATATATGGTGGTGGTCCTAATTTAACTACCAAAATAGAACAATGCATTCATAAATAATAAGCAGAAATTTCTATATTATATAATTGTTTTACAAACATAACCCGAAATTTCTTAAGATTTAATACATAGAATACAGATTTCTAAAGACCCCAGAAAACAGCAAACTTTTGCATCACTTACATGATGAGTAGTGGAACAGTATAACATTTAAATAGAGGTAAGTATAATGACTTGTCCTTATGTGATAAGAGATATGCCTTGTAAAAGCAATGAATCAGCTAGGACTTGGTTAGCAGCTTCCGAAGGATGGACACTGTCCCAAAACACATACTGGGTTGCATTAGGACAAGTTCCT